>JAOXJM010000005.1:1249677-1277558 GCA_026413425.1 Tringa solitaria | reverse complement strand
TTTCTAGACTATTAGTCTCAAAGAATGTGTCATTTTGCCAGCTACCCAGCAGCAAAAGACACATGGGAATAACTGCCTTTTTTAATCGTTCAACCATTAGAAATTAGAAGAAAAGTTGGTTTTCTGTAAATTATGAAGATACAATAATAGATATTCACAGGTTATCTGAATATTGATATTGGTTCCTATCATTTCCTTCCAAGGATGAAGTTTGTCGATAACACTGTCTCCTATCCTGGATAACATACATGGTAGGAAAACGTTTGGTCATAAATCTTTAAGCTTTTCAAAACAAATGCTTAGACCATTAGATCTCTACTTGACAGATGCACAAGATAATGAGAAACATCCTTTCATCCATAATTATTGTGCAAGTTCTTTCATTTGTTTTCCTGCTCTCATGACATCTTGTTAAGAAATAGCAGTTGCTTGAGATTTTTGAATTCCACACTTAAAATATCTAGAGGAGAAGGAGAGAAAAGGGCTGGAGTTTTTTTAGTTTAATTATATCCTTATAGAGTGATATGCAGAATTGATATTCCTTCTTAGCAGTTATCAATTTGACCTCCAATGAATAGAGCAGATTTATGGGAAACTCATTTAGGAGTCAGGTTAGGACTTCAGTGATTCATACTGGCTGATAATTAACAGCATATACTGAACAATTTATAAGTCCTAAAAATTGAACTTCTGCACTGTAAACTATAGTATACTACAGAGATAAGATGGTTTGGGTAGTATTTACTATTAGCTGTTCACAGGAACAATGGGAGAAAGCTGTAGTCAGTCTCATTTCCCAGAAGGTTTGTTTTCCCCAAGTGCTCCTTTTTACCCCGTTACTACAAGATTGCATAGTAAAAGACAACCAGTAGCGAAGTATCAGACTTTGAAGGTTCAGTACAACTCCTAATTTTATTTATTATAAAATAATTACATTTGTTTATTGTAACATTTCAAATACTTAAGCCAAATAGGGAATTCTAGTTAATTATTTGCTAAAATAAAAAGTAGCAGTTGAGTCCTTTTCCTATTCCTGTTGCAGAATGACATATGCAGTGCCTCTCTGTACTCTCCGCTACCTAAGCTTTCCTGTGACAGTAAACTAATTTGTAACTTGTTATCTTTATATATATATTCTTCACATCATCATTTTATATATGCAAATAAGCATATACAAGCACAGCAGGTGTCCAAAAGCTGTGAATACAGGGAAGCATGTGTTCCTACAGACTTGTGGCCCATGTTCCCCACTTTTCTACAACAGCCTTAGCTCCCTACCTACCACATTCTCTAGGTGTCACCCAGAATATCATTTTTTCACTGCCTACCAACACACCTGGACAGATGGTAGCCTTTGCCTACCTTTCCGTAAAGTAAAATGCTAAGAAAAATGTAACATGATATGACAAGCAAATCCAGGCTTCTGGTTAGATGCTGTTCTTCATGCTAACAACTCATGACCTTTCATGAAAGGTCTTCAGTTAGTGCTTCTTTAAAACAGTAATGTTTCACCATGTTTCAATATTTGAACTAGAATAAATTTTTTAAATATGTTGAGGATCAGTTCAGTCTTTTAATCAATTTCCCAAATGTCCTTCAGGTTTCTGCACCACTCAAGATCTTTCTTGTAAATCAAGATCTGCTGGACACTATTTTAAATCATAGGCAGCCTCCTCAATTTTAGGAACTGAACCCCCAAAATTCTATATACTCAAGAGCTTCAAGCTACATACTTCAGGAGACAATAATTGCTGTTCAAGAGAAAGCAATGTCTTTCCCTAAGTCCCATCACTGTTGTGGGAGTGGGATGAAAATGCAGGTGGTTCCAGGGAAGACTCAGTTGAGTTATGTCCCTAAAGCCATCCTCAGGAGGAACCTCTCTTGCTCCTCAAGCTAAAATTCCTACTTTCACCAGCAAACCCACTGCTACCCGTGAGGTACAACTTCTACAGGAGTGGTACCCAAACTGCTCAAAACCTGCATTCAAGCTGGCCACTCTTGACTGAGCAGAGACTGGTATTTACAGCAAAAGCTTTAGTTCTCCCTCCACTGCCTTTTTCCCCCCCTCAACTCTAGAAGATTAAGAGACAGGCTTATTTAAAGAGAAAACTTCAGTTTTCAGTGGAAATTGATCAATTGAACATAGCAATTACACAACCACTGCTACCTTATCCAGACTGATTGCCACTAGAATGAAATATGATGGTTAAAAAATGTAAATGTTTTTTATTACTACTGCAGAAAAATTTGAGACTTTCTGGAGGACATGGCTCCACTGAAATCACCAAGAATCAGATTTTTATAAAGTTCTGTATTAACTATATTGTTTTCTTACACAGAACCACCTAAATAGATCCATTGAGGGACCAGGGCCCTCACTGTGTGCTACTGCTCTGTCTTGTAAAAATTAAAAACCTGGCTTTAATCATGTGAACAATCTCACTGATGCCTCACATGCAGAAAGCTAAAAGCATGATTAATTTTTTTTTCAAGCAAGAATAGAACTAATGCTAATTCAGTCCTGCAATATTATTCCAGTTCTTGTTATATGAAAAAGACATTATCCTGCATGTTTCCAATTGTGAAATACAAAAATAGTTCTTTAGGACAAAACTTTAAGAGCAGAAGAAAATCAGTTCCTTAAGTTTTCTCCAAATTGCACAAAGTTACATTTGATCATCTTGCAGGAGCGCTTTTTCTTCAGAACAGACTAGCAAGATATGCACACAAAAGTGTGTAACATCAATAATGAAAAACTATTCCAAGCACTAATCAGTGGAGGGAAAGAGAGCCCTTTAGCATGAAGTGGGTAAACCTATCTTTCAACAGCTTCTGTTGTTTTTACATCAGAGACAGACGGTGGAAAGGCATGAAAGATTACTGACGACCTGTGTATTTGTCCTCCTTTTTTCTACTTCAAACACAGACTGACTCCTATATACATGTTTTCCTGAGACAAGCTACAGATCTAATGAACCGCTCTATTTTTATTTCCTTTTTGTGAGAATGTTCTTTGACATGAACAACATTTTTTAAAAGATAGTCTTTTTAATTTCCACTGTTGAAAAAATGTGACAATTACACTATGTAGACAACTACAGCTGGATTCAGAGCAAAGATACTTTGAATATTCTTTATATTCTGAACTCCTTACTTCATTATATCCTAAAACTGCTGTGCAAAGATAACTATAGTTGGAACCAAATTCCAATTTGAGACCCAATGTAAAGCATTTTTCCAAGAATGCATAATTAAGCAGCATTTCTTAGACTCAATTTGTGTACATAAGTTTTTGAACACAGGTTAATTTGGTTGGATTAAAAGCACCACCTGTTTGCTCCTATAAGAAAGGTGCCATGATTTCTATTTCAGCTAAGTATTCAATCCTCATATATTAGGTTTCATTCTTTCCATATGCAGTTGGTTTATGAATACCCTCCAGTACCAAGAAAGTCAACACGTGCCCCATTTATTTGCTCTTCACATGGCTGGCATGGAAGCACTACAATTCCAAATGTGTTTCCAAGGTAAGGAAAGCAATATAGAAGAGGGTAGCTTGGACACATGTACCCTTGTGTGTAAAGGTTTAAATGGTTGCAAAGCAAACTGCTGTTCATCACTGAAGTTCAGAGCAGTAGCAGTAGTTACCGCTTCACATGGCAACCCTTGAGATGCAAGACTTAATGACTGCTAGAAAACAGCAACTTACCCAAGACTTTCACACGAGTTGTAGCATTCTGCTCCTCTCAATAGCTGTTATACACCTGACTGCTGTGGAAAATGCTTCTTTTGCCTTCTCATGTAGAGTTGTTTCCACATGACAAGCTTAAAAATGGTTTTACAACTGTGAAGTTTAAGAAGTGGCTCAATAGACTGCAGTGAATCACAAGCAAGCACTAGAAAGGTTTCAATGCAAATCTTTTTCCACTGAATCTTTCATCTCTGACGGTAGGATGAACCCTTGACTTGCTTAGCATCTGATGAGAAGACATGAAAATTCACAACTTTGGAAGAGAAACAGAAAATTATAAGTCATCTATCCACATCTGTGGATCCACAGGACACAGATCCTGTGGTACTTTAACCCCATTGATTTTGTAAGCACAGAGTCATAGAAATACCTTGAAAAACAGACCTGTCATACTCTATCATCATTTTAACCTTTAATTAGCGCACAGTGTGTATCCTGCACAGACAATCCTGCATAACTGAAAGGTTATTTTATAAACATTTAGCCCTGTACCTTGGTAAGATAGCATTTGTTGAAAAGCTATTCAAAGAAAATATTCGTAAGATACAGTTTGGGGAAAAAAAAACAGTGGAAGAAGTTATCCAAGAAGTTCTCCTTTTAAAATTATTCTAGGGACATTGTCAATTCTTAGAACAGGATAAAGCGAGCTGTAGGCACTACAAAAGCATTACTGTCAGCAGCAGGAGATGTTCAAAGGAGAGACACATTTAAAGCTTTTCAATGTAGGGGACACTGTGGAAATTCTGTGGAGGCCAGAATCAGAGACACCCTCTCTCCTCTTCTAGCTGTTGGATTTAAAACCCTAAGTGTTCAATTTCATCAGTAGAGATGTTCAAAAAGGCACCCATGAAAATAAGCCCAGCACAATAAAACCAAGGCTGCAATACACGAACACACTGACAAGGTAGCAACAAGATTAAAGTATTGCTCAGGAGAGGAAAACAAGAATTTAGGTTTCCTGACAGAATAGAGTGAGAGCACAAGAGAACATGTGTGTAGAGGAACCCTCAGAGTAACTGCCAAGGCATCCCATCTTCTCCTGTTTCTGACTATTCCTCCATCTTAACATCAAAGTTTAACTCAACATCTTGAGTGTTTAAATGGCAGAGAAGTGCAAAGAAAGCAAAAGCTTTATGAAGCATGTGTATGACAGGAGAAGTAACAGGGACATGTTAAATGCAATGAACTAAACTTTGAACGAAAGTGAGTCAGTTTTTCTTTGCGGGAGTTTGGGACCTTGTGCTTAAACATATTACTGCAGGTAGCTTTATTGCCGTAAGCTTAAACTTATTATTACAGCTCCGGGACCTCAGTCTGAATTCAATAAACTGGTATGTAAAGTATTGCTCCCTAAAATCCCAGAAATCTTGCCAGAATTGCATATCCTTATTCATAAAAACTCTGTTATTCCATGAAATTCACTTCAAGTCCTGAACTTCTAGAAACTCACTCAGCTGAACAAAGAGTACAGACCTTTCTTACAGTACGTGCTAGAGACTGGCACTAAACACTAAAGATAAGTGACTGTTGGTGATCTCATCCTGTAGTTGTTCAAGCAAAAAATTGTTTTTCTCTTTCACTTCCCTCAGATCCAGACCTTTTGATTTTGGTTTGATGTGCGGATTCAAAAACATAACTGTGAAATCAACTTGGTTTCACCTGGCTTAAAGTCAAAACCAGTCAGTTTTATAGCCTTCCCCTAACACTCAGAAGCCTGTTCAGGCCAGGCAATCTTTTCTTCGTGACCCTCATGCAAATTTCCAATTTGTTACTGAGTGGAAAGCAAACCTCCTTGATGTAGGTGGCCCACACAGCCTCCAGTTACTCCAAGTCTAATTTACCTAATCAGCACTACTGCTTACAAGCTCCAGCATTCGTGAAGCACTTACCACCCAGTTAAAAACAGCAGAGTATGTTTTTTAAGAATATTTTTATTTCTAAAAAATACCAGGAGAATATTTTAGCATATTTTTATGTCAAGTGCTATCTACCAAACAAATCCCCACTTTTTTAATTCAAAAGAATGCAAAATAGGTGGAGAGACTGCATTTGTAGGTTTATTATTCTTATTTAAGTAGCTTCTTACATAAATCCTCAGGTATGTATGATTAATTATTTGTTTTCTAATCCCTGTTCAAAAGAATGCATCTGCTTTTATGTTCAAATCAGGTTTTAGCATCCTTTTTAAAGCATTTGACAAATTGAAAATGCAGATACCTGTACATTCAAAAGAATTCCTGTAATGCTATTGATAAGTCATCTGCTACTTAGCACGCCTTTGTGAAAGCTGCAATGAGTTGTCACACATTACCTGTTTGTTATGATATTTATCTTAGAGTTAAGTATATTTTCCACTAAGGTTTACAATCACACATTTCACAGGGGAGAAACCGGCATTCCAAGCACTAACACAGATCTTGGATATTAGGCTTAGACATTAGGTAAAAGCTAAATCTATGGAAACATACTCCATGTTTAACCATACTCCATGTTTAACCATTATGTTTAGAGAATCACCCAGCCAGCCTATGAAAGTTACCTTTGCAGTAAAAAAAAAAAAACCAAAACAACCTTGACAAGGCATATCTACTTACATGGACAAGTCTACTTAAATGAACAGTCAAGACCTTCCTAAAAATACTTATGTCTACTATCCTACAGCATTCAAAAAACTTCTAGCTTAAAATCATACATACATCCAGACTTCCAACTCATGCAAACCATCCTGTTGATTTCTCTTAGCCATCCCCTGCCTGAGTTTGTTCAAGTTTCACACGTCTGTTCACTGTAATCCAAACCAATGGCTGTTCCAGCCTTAGAACTGCTTCTGTGAAGGCCAGCAAGCCTCATCTTCTCAACCAGGCTGCACTCAGCAGGAAGCCATTTTGGAGTAAAGGCACTAGTTATGATTTAGCACCCGTTCATGAAGAGACACATATATAACATGCTCTTGCAGCCACATGGCCTCCAAACCATATACAACTTCCACTGGCTTCACTAGAGGCTCAGAAAGCATCCGTAGATTTTTTTCTAGAAGGGATCCTAGCTAAAGTTATATCAAAGAATTTAAGTATCTCCTGATACTATTTATTTTAGGGGAGTTACCTTTGGCCTGAACCAAAAAATCTGGTCTAGAATGAAATCCTTTTCAAAAGTCTTCATATTTCAGCTTTGAGAGTGAATAAATAAGGTTCTATGTCACTAAGTGCCCCAAAAGCCTGTTCCTGTGTAAGGGTAGTTCCCTTGTCTTGTACTTGGTTGAGACAAAGCTGAACCTCACCTTCTCCTCAGCAGAATGACTGAACCAGAAATGAACCTCCTGTTGTAAAGTGCTGCAGTCATGACGTGCAGAAGGCAATGTTCTGCTCTTAGCAGTCAAACCGCATGCGAAGCCAGAGCGAGACAAGGGGCTGGGATGCAGCTCCTAAAGGAGAGCAGACATTCACCAGCCATTTTATCAGGTGAGTCCTGATAAAATGTCCATCTTTCAGAGGACATTTCTCACTCTGCTTCTTCCACTCAAATTCGTGCTGGATTTTGATGTGAATGCTGTAATCTAACAACCACAGAAATGTAAAAAAGAAATTGATAAGGACCTAGAAACATCATCTAACCATCTCATATCCCAAGGCAGAATCAACTACATCTAAACTGAAACTCCACACCTGAAACATTGTTCATATCGATACTTCCCAGCTTCTGCCTAAACTGGGACCTTCCACATTGGATTTGGGTCATGGAGTTTTCTTTAGCACTTAATTACTCCACATTTTATTGTGCTTCATTATCTGAAATAAATGTAATACTTGTCAGACCGTTAAGTCTCTTCATGGCACATGTAATACAAAGGCTTGTTACATCAAGCTCACTGCCAGCAATAACTCAACTGTTTTCCATTCAATTATAGAACATACTGATTTTCCTGCTGAGTCACCTCAAATTCAATTTCTCATTGAGAATTCAACTAAATTACTCGCCCATGAATTAACAATGCTGAATGCTAACACAGACATTGAATTATATTATATTTCAGTGACTAGAAGATGTAATTGCCGCTGACAAGGCCTGCTTTGGTTTTATTCTTCTTTTCCAATTTTGACTTACTGATCCTGCCTTTTAAATTCAACAGTCTGTAGCAAAAAAAAAAAAATCCCATCATTATTTTGTAAAGTTTAAGATGTATCCCGGCAGGTCACACAAAAAAAGCTTCTGTTTCATCTACTGAATAGGTTCAGGCATCTTTTCCAGAGTGATCTAGCAAACTGCAGAAAAAACAGTGTTAACTGTTCCTGATTTTAGAATCGTAGAATAGTTTGGGTTGGAAGTGGCCTTTAAAGGCCATCTAGTCCAACCCCCTGCCATGAGCAGGGACATCTTCAACTAGATCAGGTTCCTCAGAGCCCTGTCCAACCTGACCTTGACTGTTACCAGGGATGGGGCATCGACCACCTCCCCAGACAACCTGGTCCAGGGTTTTACTTACTACTAAGCACTATTATCCTGATAGCAGAGTCACCTGGTGTCATGTGAAGATACAGACACAATCCATGTAAGAGCAGACAGAATTACCTTTGCTGCTTCCTAGAATGAGCATGTTATCTACTGTATGCTTTTTCTTTAAACTTGAATGCTTCAGCACATGTAATAAAAACCAAAATTAAAATAAAATTAAAAATCCAATCTAAATTATAGTGTAACTTCCAAATGCCACCTAGTTAAGCTGAGATAATTATCCACGATCCTGTATATTCATAGTATCTAACCAAGCCTCATGAGCTATGAAAATTAAGCTGTGATTCATTAGAACAGTATTTCTAGTGAAATGGAAATAACACAAGATTGTTATCTGCTACAGTATTTTGAACATATTTACAATAACTCAACTAAAGATGCCCACAATGGAATGCCCACAATTATTACCCAGAAATTCAAACCAGCAAGGTATTTAGTTTTGGTGTTTGATTTTGGTTTTATTTCATAAAAATTGTCTATCTAAAGCAAATTCTGTGTTTACCTCATACTAGAAAAGTAACCAAAGACTTCACAGCTGTGTGTATTTCAGAACCGCTGATCCTGTGAGATTTTCTTCCCAAGAAACCAGAACAGACTTGGAGAACACTGCTGTGTACACCAAAGAGGCTCCAATGAGACAGATGAGGAACTAAGGGATATATATTGTACACAAGGTCAGCCAAAATGACTTCTAAGATACCGCTAAGGGATATCTTCCAATACAGATAAGTCACTGATATGATTTTCCAGGTGAAGGTAAACTAGGTTTGAAGACTGGGTTATAGCAAGAGACTCCAGGACACATTCAAGTTATATTAAACTGGATCTGTTAAGAGCCTGCTGTTGATTCCAGAAACCAACTTAAGTATTGTCTGTATGGGATGCTGCTACTAATTGGCTGGACCATTTCTCTCCTACCCTGCTGCAATAGTGTTGGCAGAGATTCCCAGAGCAATTGGTCTTGGAGATCTCCAGAAAACTGACAAAATAATAAAGAAATATATGAGCAAAATGCTGTTAATGCAGTAAACATGGATGTGTAACTATCAGAACATTAGCTAAATTGCCTAGGTCTGTGGTGGGTTGACCATGGCTGACCACCAAAGCCGCTCTATCACTTGCCCCCCCACTACTAAAACCTTGCCATGCAAATCCAATACAGAGTCAGTACAGAATACAGAGTTCTTCAAGGTAGAAAAGTAACTTTCCATCAAGATACGTCGCCTTGTGGTCTTTCTGTATTCAAGCATTACAAGCCTGTGAATTGTAACAAACGCTGGCGCTTGAGGACTGGCTGGGCTTGCGGGCACGATGTACCTCTCTTGCTGATTACCAACCATTCATCTGGCTAACGTGAGCCCCAATCCGGCCCGACTGCCCGGCCCCAGGGACTAGCATTAGCCCTGGTTGCAGCCGCAAAGTAGGGTGAGCCCCAGGAGGTGCCGCGTGTGCGAGAGCTAATGCTGCCACCCGGCGGACAGAAGTGGACTCGCAGGAGAGTCCTTTTGTCTATCGAAAGGGTGTGCATATCGAACACCCCTTTATGGCAATCAATAGAAATAGATGTAAATGGATTTTTTTAAATTTCCCTATATCTTTGACCAATTGGAAAACGATTCCTTACATTCTTCCACCTACACTATCCTCACCAGCAAAGGGTGACCTTACAAAACTATGTTTGAAAACAGCTAAGTACATTTAAGTATTATTGATTGCACAAGTAATAGCGCCAAAAGTGATTACACAGTGTGGTACTTACAAAAATAATTACACTTCAGAAAATCAAAATTAATTTGTACACTTCTGCTACACTTTTAAAGTTGTTGACATTTCATTGTAGTGCTCCTAATGAAATGAAAATTATTAATAATTGTTTCTACTTCAGTGTGACAAATGTCATTTAGGTTAGGATGTGAATTTGTCAGTACCTCATCAGATCACTAAGTTGACTTTTGGTTCATGTTAGTATTTAAAAGAGGGTTCTTCGTATTTATCAGATGCAAGTTTACACAGGCCAACCATAGTATGATCAACATGTATGCTGATTCCTAATGTGAAGAATCTTGGCTGCTCTACTCCTCTTTTCTTAGAAATCACTCTGAAAAGGTGTAAAAATAATGGAAAATTAAGCTGTCTGGACAAAAGATCACTTCTTCAAACCACTATAACAGTGAAATAGTATAAAATAAACTAGTGCAATTAGCATAATACCAGGGCTGCTGCCAAAGTATCATTTCCTTTTTATTCCCCTACAAAGCAAGTTTAGCCTTATTTTGACATATAGTTGTGAGAAACCGACACAGGACCTAACAATAGTGAATCACATTGTTCAAGCACAGAAAATTATCAAATGAATAGCAAAAGCACTGAGTACAAATAAAGAGATCTACTGAATAAAGTAAAAGTTAAATCATATTATGCCTCAGTGTTTGCCACAGACAACACATCACTCCTATAAACAGTTATTTAACTAGTACAAATAAAATAATTATGCTTTTGAAATACTGCAATGAAAATACCAAAGGCTCTCAGAGTACTTTAAAAGCATTAAATAATTCAAATTCACACAAACAATCTCTGAAAACCCTTACTATTCTAATTTTAGTCAGCTGAAATAAGAACCAGATCATTTCTCCAGGCAATTAGGGCAAACCAATCAAAAAGTTGCAAAAGGTGTTTTGGGAGTCCTGTCTCTGGGCTGCTGAGCCAGTTCTCATCTCCTGCCCTCCACTGTGACAGCAGTCTTTGCCTCAGGACACCCTATCGAGATTGAAGTTACTTTCCAATAACCTATCTAAAACTGCATTGAATGAAACATCTGGGTTTTAATGATCTTAAAAAATCCATTATAAGACTACAGAACCTTCATTATTTGGAATACCCCTTATATTTTGCACCACTGCTGTTAATTCATATGTGGACAAAAGTAGATAATTTCTATTTGAAGATCAATACAATTGCTTTGCTTAAGTGCTGTTTGAAAAGTACTTTCAGTCGTATAAAACCAGTTATGTTCAGCAAAATAACTGCCCTGGATGTGCAGTGGTTTCCTCAGAAAGAAGTATTATCAAGAGCAAGTTTCATAAAATCAAAGCCTCATGCAATGGTAGCTCTATTAATATTTTAAAAGTTTTCTCATTTATCCAGACTTATTTCACTAGCTCTGATTGATGATAAAATCTTGGTTGTAGATGCTACACAGAATATAGGAGTCTGTCAGGGATCTGCTTTGTCTGTACATGGGGAATGGTTACTCCTGCTTTTCCAGTTGTTACTATAAATCCAAATGGCACATTGACAGGTTTGAAAGAACAGCTTGCATAAAGCCACCTCTTCAGTAAATATGTCTTTGTTTACAAAAGCAACAACAAAATAAAACAAAAAACATAACAGCATGTGTGTTTTTAACACCTTCTAGATATAGGTAGGATTTTTATTCCTTTGTTAACATTGCAGGTACATCAACATGATATGCTTTGATCCGGTTTCTATTATACTTTGTTTGCAATTACAGACAGTAAATTAAGGGCTATTTAAGGAACTTGTTTTCTCAGAGATACAAACAGATATCCAACATGATGACAAAAATAGTGTAAGTGGTCAAACTGCAGTAGAAAGTACACAGCCAAATAGTCTGGCACAGCCAGCTATATGTGATTATAAGAATGACCCACTTCTCACCCACTCTGATAATAAGCTGCTTCACTTTCAGAACATAAGCATAAACCTCCCCAAATAAAGTGCCTGCCTCAGTTCTCCCTTTACATGCTCATTAGTAGCATCCCACTTCAACTTTTTAGTTAATCAATGAATTAAAAGAAAGATAAATAGACTGGAATGTTGCATTTTTATTTTCATGCTTTCTTCTTTTATCACATTCTCCTATAAATCTCTAGTCTATCCCTGTTCACTGTTACCACACTCGTGGTATTTAGATTAGTGACATTTATTTCTCCTACAGTCCCAGTTCTCAGGCTCTTCAGATTATTTGAGAATCCCAACTTCAATTTAAAAATCCTTATATTGCTAGCTCTCAGGTTCTGGAGAACAGTATGAAAGTATGACTCAAGTGTACTCTAAAAGCTCTATGTGAAAGGCAAAAAAAAAGGTTTACTCTGAACAAAACAAAAACCAGAGAATACATCCTTAATGTGTTTTCAGAATTGCTTCTTGGAGATTTTTTTTAAAGTGCTAGATTTTGTGAAGCGATTATATTTAAGTGCAGCATTCTGATTGTAAACATAAACTTTACACAAATGTCACAGCATGGTGCGGTGCATCACAGGCCAAGCATTTCTGAGGAGCAGAGGGAGGGTATGAAATGGCCAGTACAATCATCTCACCTGTGTCACTTTCTCGTAACAGCAATGCGTAACCAGCTATAAACTGGTGAGGTTTTGCTCCAGGGACATAGCCCACATGCACACACAAATTTTGCAACCTAGCAATGCTACTCACATTTAGTGCCCCCCACCAAATTCTTCATTTTGTTCCTAGGGTAGCTTAACATGCCCTTGTCCCTCAGGCAGCTAGCAAATACCCCACAAAAAAGAACATTCCAGACAAAACTCTCTCACACATTCCCATCACAGGAAAATAACTGCCATGGCAATATTTGCTCTGTCCCAGCTGTAGGAAACCTACTCAACAGTGCTACTTTTACAGCACAGCCTTACTGAACAATACTCCTATGTGTTTTTGACAATAACATCTAACAAACTACCTCAATTTTTGCTTAATTAATGCAGCCTAAGCAAAATACTGACTGGAATTACAGTTGGCCAGGAGACTCTACCCCCCCTCCCTGAGGAGAAACCCTCTCAGACTCACCTCAGCCAGTTGCTCTTGCTTTCTGGGCAGGAATTGGCCTTATCTCTTCCTCCAGGATTTATAGTGCAGAGACAGGGGAAACGGGACATAAAAGAGCAGGAAGTCAACCCCCAATAAGCTTTAGGGACAGTGTGGGAGTTCTCTGTGCCCCTTAACCTGCTGGGCAGGCAGGGGAGGTGGCTGGGCCTGCGAGGGAGGGTTTGTGCTCCCTCAGGTGCAGCTCTAGCTCAGCACCAGCTGGCTCTAATTTGAGGGTTAGGGTGTTTGTTTTTTTTCAGAGTAGTTGTTACTGCTTGCCTCATTATCTCAGAGGTTGTGGGAAGGTAACAAAACTAAAACAGTTTCTGCAGGTGTTCCTAGGGACTAGCAGGAGTTTCTTCTAGTTCTAGGCTACCTCAACTAGGTCAGGCCTTGCTGAGCCATGGTCTCCTAGGGGTTGGTAGTTCAGCCATGCCTGGAGTGACTCTGTCCTTGGGCCCAGCAGGCTCTAAGTGCTCGGTTCCTCACTGGCACCTGGCTCCAGTGTGGCTGAGGGCACACACTGTTGTGGGGGAGAGGAAGGCAGCCAGAGCTCTCAAATGTTCTATCAGGTGTTCGGGCCATTTGTATGGCTTATGGTGAGCCCCTATGGGTTGGTTCATGAATGCCTGGCTATAGGCTCCAGATTCTGGAGAAACAAAGGAGTTTGGCTTTTGACCTAAAAGCCCTGATTTCAGAGACTACCAGAGAAATAACATAGATGGCGGTTGCATGACCAGTCCTGCGTGTGGCTTGTGATGCCCTCAGGTGAGTCTGACTCTCCCATCCTCCTTGCAGAAGGCCTGGCTCCTTGTTTCAGTTTGGCTGCCAAAGGAGCCTTTCTGTAGCTGTAGCATCCATCAAAAGGGATGCATATCTGGTTTATTGTGCTGAGTGTAGAGCATGAAATAAAAATAAATTTATGATTTTATTTTAGGAATTGGGCTGTGTGAGAAATTTGTGAGGTAAAAAGGCCTGTGTTTTATCCACTTAAAAGCTGGGGCCTGATAAGCAAGGGCAGGAGGGGGGGAAGTCTCAATTGCCCCAAACAGGAGTCAGGTAGAGGGGTGCTGTGTGTAGCACCACTGTTCCTCTGGTTCAGAATTGCTTTACTTCTTTCTTGGGGTTGTTCCAGAGTTTGCAGAGAAGCTTTAGGCTCTACACAAATGCCTGTGTCTGGAGAACTTAGGAGCTGGTTTACTAATTACAGAACAGAGTGGAAAGGTTACAGTCAGAAAACTACAATATAGGCAGATCTGCAAACCCTAATTGTACTTTGCTTTTATTCCTGTTCAGGCTACAGTTGGAATATCATTTAGAGGTTAGTATATTGCTTAGAGGTATGAATAAAAATCCTTAATTAACACAATAGTAAAGAACTTTGGTTTCTTATTTGGTCTGAAATAAAAAAAGCTGCTTAGCTGAGTAATTATATTTTCCCCTAAAGGAAAAAATTAGCACCTTACTAATATTTCTTTCAAAACCTCTTGATTTTAAATTAAGAATAGTAGTTTTTTGATTAAATCCCTGGGTAGAAATTCAGTAGATTTGAGTTCCATTCTCAGATCTGAGCCAGACTCATTATGTGACCCTGGGTTATGTGTTAGTTACCAGGGCTAGCTTTTCAGCACCCATCTACTTTTAATTATGGGTACAGCACAGTTGAAAAATTGGAAATGGGACTAGCAGGATTTTTTGCATTAGCTGCAGTTGGCTTTGGATCAGATGCTTTTATCTGTCTGTTTCCTGAATGTATATGTATGGAGAACCAGGCTCTCTACTTAACTGGGATATTGGAAGTGTATATTAATTGATGTTGTGCACTGCTGAGATATTATAGGGAAGAGAATTGTATAAGTAGGGAAATATGTTTATTATAATAAATTAGCATAATATTAATTCTACTGTCCTGTTTTCTTAATTCAATTTGTTAGGGTAACAACTTTGCAGCTTTCTAAAGTTGTTGCTAAAGTATGAGAAACCATCTCTTAGTTTTAAAATTTCTAACTTTTTATGCCATTATTAAAAGACAATAAAACATAGTGAAATATTTCCAGTCATTGGAGTGAAGGATTTGAAGAGAGCTTAAGAACTTCAGAAGCAGAAAAATTAATTTTAAAAAAGGGAAAATAATTCTAGAATGTATCTTTCTAAAAATTAATTTTAAAAAAGGGAAAATAATTCTAGAATGTATCTTTCTACTGTCTAGGACAGGATCTTGTTTCTGCTATACAAAAAGTTGCTTCAGAGTTTCCATGGTTTACAGCCTTTTCTTTCCAAACTTAGGACATATATATATATGAAGAAACTCATTTCATGACTACTGCAAGAGCAAAGACAGCAAATTGTACCCATCCCAGGTGATGAAGGTTTCAAGAAATTCCAGAAATTAAATTCTTACCACCTTCTGAAAGGTAAAATTCATTTAATTCTTATTGACCAATTTTTGATACTGCTAACTACATGTAATAGCTCTGGTTCCTGGGATGAAGTGATTGGATGAAAAACAGTCTTAAAATTGAACTATATAAACTACTGTTCTTATATTGTACATGAAGAAAAAAATTATTTTGATGCTACAACATTTCTGTTGAAAGTATGGGAATTTTATTTCTTTCTTCAAGCTGCACATTTGATTAGACAGAATATGGAGCTGAAATTTATGTTGCAAAGGTGCTTGTAATGATTGGTTACACATGTGCAAGGAGCAAGCATGCTTTGTGAGCCTCCTAAATTAACTGGCTCTGGTTTGGGCCAAAGATTGACCCTAGCGACACACCTGTAGTCACTTAAGAAGGTCAACATCAGGTCAGCACCTTCTAGGTGATTCTCCTGAATGCTTCGATGAAAATAAAACAGTAAGGTAAAGTTCTAGTCTATGAATTTGGCATTTGTTTCAGGCTGAGTTCAAAAACATTGGTTAATGGACAAAAATGAAATTATTTTATGGGATTTTAATTGAGTATTTATTCTCTTACTACTTAATTTGCTGTTGTGTCTTGCTGTTTACTGTGCATTGCTTTGTTGCATGGTAATTATTTCAATGTAGTGTGAGTAACTGGCACTGTTACACTCATGCTAGAGAAACCAAGTGTGACTCTCATTGTGTGGAGTGATAAGCAACTTGTGGGGTGCGTTCAAGATGGGTTGGATGAAGAGAGATAAAGTATGTTAGGAAGGGATGACTGGAGGGAAAAAGTGTATTATGTTATTTTCGTATTTAGATCAGGATCACTATGACCAGAATCCCAGGAGCCATTATTTTAAGCATTAGTGTATAATGCAGTACACCACATTAAGTTTTATGAACAGCTTGGAGCCTTGGTATGAGTACTGTAAAGTTTCCATCACTGCTAGTTTTCGCAATGACCTTTTATCTTCATTAGGCAATACTCTGAAATTGCTCTAAGTATACCAGAATGGATTCTTCAGTAGTGTAAACTCAAATATGTATCTACGTTAATGGAGCTATTCGCATTTATTAGTGTAAATTAGTTCTAGTATTCTTTCACATCATAAATTATAATGGGCATCAAGGAAGTCATTTGGCAGCACTGATGTAAAAACAGTGAAAATGAGAAAACCATTTACACCATTATTCAAGGTTTAGTACCAGAAATGTGGGGGGCGCATGTATGTGTATATGTATTTGCCAAGCTTCACCTTCACATGATATAAAGCAATGAATAGACAAGAGCAGGGACAGAGGAAGAGTGATTTTCATCACAAGAGGAGGACAGCATTCACCACTGTCTGACCCTTCAGTCGTCTTGTTCTTTCTAGTTCTTGCATTTGTCCTATGTGTAATAAAATTAGACACAATGATACTAATTACCTAAATGTGCACGGATTTTGGGTTTGTCTATTAAGCGTACTTATAGCTCAGGTATTGTCTCTATCAATAAAGAAAATAGTGAACTGTGTTACAAGGTCACTTCTGGCTGCTGGGTCATGTTACCTGCTCAACAGAGTATGACAACTATTACTTGTGGTTTATTAGAGAAGTACAATGATATTTAGATTTTTAGATTCTAATTCTAGTGGATAAAGTTGTTGGACAGGAAAGAATATGCCATGTCTAAATCTAGAGTCCCTATTGTTACTGACAACCACATTAAATAATTTGAATTTTTGAGGTGGTACTGTAAAACAAATGTATAATACAAATAATAATTCATAGGTAAATGACAGCTAGTCAGGCAGCCTGAACATCTGTTTTATAGTGAATGAACGTTGAACACTTCTGGCATCTAGTGCTCTATTTTTACCCAAAAAATCCATACAATATTTAAACCCTTTTCATGCTGCATTTTGATGACTCATTATTCCATATTGATGTACAAAGCTGTGATTTCCTTATGTATAAAAAAGGCTTGCTGGGTTTATTTGTCAAGGGAATTTTGAAGGAAAGCTTCTATAGAATATAGAAATTGTGAGATAGCAGAAAGTATTTAATCATGGTGATGGCTTTTTCAAGTGATTTTTCTTTGTGACAAACCAAATATGTATTGTATTATTTGTGGATCAGTATATCTAACGTCAGCGCACATTTTTGTTTATTGACTCATTTTATCATGCTGAACTGTCACAAGCTTCTTATTAATCTGTCTCTGAAGGATCAAAATGCTTTAATAAATATGTTAGTTCCTTTAGATCTTAGGCTGAAATGAAACTGTTAGTTAAATGTACTGTGACTTAGAGTGAAGATACCTTTAGAGAATTTTAAAATGTTGTATAAATCTGAGACTGATAAAGGAGAACGCATCTCTTAATGGCCAATTAGGAATCAAAACAGTAAAAAGCCCTTTTCTAGATAAAATGTGAGACTTTTTTGCTATGTGGTATGATTGATTTATCAAAGGGTTAACATTTTGCAGTCAAAACTTGTTGCTTGTACGGGCTGTTCATCTACATCAACAGACTGATGTGCATTACAGTCAGGACATGTAATGTTCTGGGGCTCAGGAAGACATCCACCTTTCATTACTATAGAGAGACACATGTAGTTAAGAAGTTGAATTTTTACTTTATTCAAGGATGTGAAAATGCATAGTACTTTCTTCAGCTGGCAGGGACATAAAGGAGGGGGCCTGAAGGAAAAGCTGATGCTAAAAGGAGTCTAAGACCTTATGTACTTCTGCAGAGCGAAGTGAGTGTACTTGGCGAACAGCAGAAAGCTGATTTTTTGCATAGTCAAATAAGTGTGCCCTTCTGAGCAAAGAGCAGCAAATGTTTGGCTTCTATCAAGAGAGCAAAGTGTCATGCAAGATGCAGGAGTGGCCAATGCATGCCATTTCAAAAGGGAAAGATGTTTGAAAAACAGCATCAGATTTGAGAAAAAGAAATTAATTAACATCTTCCATGTGATATTGTAATATAACTTTAGGTTCCTTGGTGGTTCTCTCTGTTTAAACCTACAATCCTTTGAGTATGAACCCACTGCAGCATGAACAAGTCTTTTATTGTGTCTGTGTACTAAGTAGTAGTATTCCTGAGTATACATTTCACTATTTAAAATAATTATACCTTATATTTTACCTTTTGTTGGTCAAGTTTATTTAGCTTGATAAGATCTTAGCATCAAGAGTTAGGGTTTTGATTTTAGATACAGGTTTAGAAAGTAAACACCCATGTTTATTTGGAAGTGCCTGAATCTTTCTATATATGTCTCTTATTTTAAGAGTTTACATGTTTTGGGTTTAACAGAGAAATATTTTTATTATATGTAATTTTGGTTAATTCAGCCACCTTCTGGAAATGCCCTACAAGTATCAGAAGCTTGTCTTTTGTAATAAACTGGTCTTTGATATTATACTCACATTGAAATGGTTGTAGTAGTTAGCAAGTCAGATGATTTTAGATGAACATCCAAATGTGGAAACAGCACTTTATTGATGTGTACAGTCGTGAATATATTGCAGATTATCATGTGTGAATAGCCATGCCTGTAAAACTTCCCAGTATCACTCTGAAAAAGCAAGCCCCCAGTGGCTGAAAGTAATTTGCTTTCAAGTGCAAGTGGATGTGATGCTGCAGAGGAATGCAGCTTGCATCCACTAGGGGTTAGCTTGCACAGACCACCCATCCATCAGCCTGCTTCCTTAGAAATGTTAACAGTTTGGCACTACTTTCTTTCCATTAAATCTTAGCATCAATCCACGATATTGTTACATGGCTTTTCCTCTGTGTCATTGTATATTGCCATTGGGAAATGAAGCATAAAAAGGCGGCCATTAGAGCACATCATTAAATAAGACTGCATGAATTCCAACTGTTGAACAATTGATCAGTTCCATTTTGAGCCAAAGAGATGTTTTATCCCTATTTGAGTTCTTTTAGTAAAAAACAAAAAGTCCATGTTTTAGTGGTGCCTTTAATTTCCTTTAATTTTTCTTTTAGAAATTGTGCGGTATAGTATCCGCCCCTATCTTGTGAAGGAAAAGATCAAAGCATACCAGAACTTATGTGCATGTGCTAAATGTGAGAAAGGTAGAAATTAACTCCCAAGTGCTGTAAGTTTTCTGAACTATCTGAAAGTAATTCACTTTGAGGGGTTAAGATGCCATTTTCTAGTTGGATGCAGAGCACAATCATAATTGTTCAATTAACTGCAGCAAGAAAGACTGAAAGAAAGGCTTCCACAGCATTTTTTGATTGTGCTGAAATTGTTATATTCAGTTTTCTAGTTCACTAATTTTGAAATTTTGCTGCTTTGCAGGGGTAGTTTTATGAAGTTTTTCAACTATTTTTCTGGTATTGTATTTCACAGAGACTGAAAGGTGCATGTTGTAAGAGTAGATCACCAAGAGTAGACTGCAGATGGGTGTGCATATGAACGTGCTTAAGCGAGGACTTTTCTGGCTTTTCTTTCACTCTGTGTTTGAACAAGACCTGAGCTACCTGTATCCTCAGGCTTTCACTTAGGTGACCTAATGTCACTCCTTAGTCAATAACATTAAAGTCAATTGTTCTGCATTGTGGCTGCAAGATGAAAAAATTAGAAGCTGCTTTCTCTGATTGTATTTTAGCATAGTTACAGGAGCCAGCTGAGTCTGAGACAATCCAGAGCAGCCTGGAGTTGTTCAAAGAGTTGGGTGGTGCAGGGGAGAGTTTACACCACTAGTGATATAGCTAAAAAAATCATTTCATGGTATGCCTGATTAAAGGGAATAAGCAGTAAAATTAAGTGTTTCGGCACTAGACAAACCCCATTTCAGAACTGGACCCTAATTAAAACATTTTCCTTTAACAGAATAGTAGCTGAAAGGTGTATCCATAAAGCTATAACACATGTAAAATGCTTATTGAAACAAAAAAAAATCAAGCTATGATGTTAAGACCTGTACCTGAGTTTTCTTAGGATCTGCACTTGCGGGTGTCTGGGATGCATGTCTGCTGATTGAATGCACACAGAAGACTGTCATTATTTAAATACAGGTTTTGGTATTGAAGTAGTTTCTCCTTGGAGATGTTTTATATAGGCAATTTTGATTCAAATCTATGGGTCTTTCAGTACCTTAGAGAAACCTGTATGAAGAAACTGGATTCAGTGATGAGGGTATAGCTTGCCTGTAGTGTTACATTATTAGTGGTGGCACAAAATTCATGCTTCTGTTTGAAAAACTGAGAACCAGTGCAAATCAGCCTCTTCTACAGGTAAACATGGGATTAATGTCTTACATAATGAATCACTAGTGTTTTGGGAAACATAGCTAACGTGTATCCATAAATGATTGTTTAACACAGTTCATAGACTTCAAATTTCCGTCTCTGCTTTGGAACAAGCGAATGTTCACCGAATTTAAATCATTCACCAAGGGATTAAGCTTCAAACATATAATTTAAGCTAGACAAAAGGGATTTTCAGGTATTTAAGTAGTTTAAATTAGATAGTAGCACTAAGGGTGAGGAATGTATCAGATTCCACACCAATAGTGATCATTACATCACTGTGAACTGTTATTTTTGTTGTGAAGTGTATTGGGATGTTTTTGATCATGAAGACTATGAATCAGGATTCTCACCAGAATTACTTTGAAACTCTAACTCCATCTTCTTTTGTGCTGCATGGCAATTGTCTTGTTGCATTGTTGATTAGACGTGGTGACTCAAGAAGTAATAGGGAGTGAGGAGTTAATAGAATGTTCTCTTTATTCTGAAAAATTCCAGCAAGTACTTAAGAATGTCATCTACCTGTGTTCTGGTGCTCAAAATGAGTTTATTGCAGTAATTGGTCAAAGAGTGCCCATCAGTTCATTTACTGAAGTGAATAAGGTGAACAGAGCTGCTGCTGCTCTCAGACACCACTGTATCTTTGAAATATGCTTGCATTTTCTTATAGGTATCATCAAATGGAAAAGCAATTCACAGCAGTAAAATAAGTATTGAAATGCATTCTAATGGAATACTGTGTGATTATGGAGGTAAATTAGGTGGTATTTGAAATAAATAGTTACCAGAGGCCTAATCCAAGCTTCATTACCAGTTTCTGCCAAAGTGATCACCAAACAGTAAAAGCTGCTAAAGAATGCCCCACTTTGGGGGATGGAAGTTCCTAATATTAGTGTGGATTCTCAAGGGCTGTAGGAGTAGAAATGTGAGCACTTTGTTACTGTGGGAGAATGTAAAAGCTGAATATGCGTGAAGTAGTTCCATACTCATGCTTCTGAAGCCAGATGGTTGAGTTCAGGTAAAACCACTCTGCTTTTTTGCTTTGTAAACTGATCACCATTCAGTTAGAGTCAAATCTGAACAGATAGTTTTCTTTTGAAAGTTGCAGTATCTGTCTCCATTTCCTTACTAATCCAACTCCTATTTTTTTTATCACTACATGCACAGCTTCATCTTGACTTCAAGTCAATGACAAACATCCGCTAGATTTTGGTGGCTGGGAATCAAATACTGATATTTTAGATTTCTGTTTGAAGGTTTGATTTCTTCGGATAACTGTATTAATTTGGGTTAACTTGCCAGTAACCTCTTCAAAAACCCTTTCGCTGGTTACCCGCTGTGCTGTGTTCATTGTCTGAATTTTGTTTCTTAGCTATTTGTAAATCTATAGCAACAACATGGGGTTCTTCTCTTGTGGGATCACTGTTTTGTCTTCAACATCTAGTGTTTATACACTTGAAAGTACTGGTAGAAGTACCGGTACGCATCGGACACACAGTCCAATGACAGGCTACACGTTCCATCAAGCTTAATTCGAAACAATTGGTCTTTTATGGGCACAGAGAAGTTTATGAGCTGAGATTTTTTTTTGTAGCACACAGAGATCTTTGAAGCTTGAACATCAACAATACTTGAAAAATAGTTGAAAATTAAATGCCAGCAATACTTGAAAAACAGTTCATCTTGAAAAAGAAGTTAATAATATTGCACTACTTGATGTGATGTAAGACCTAGAAAGTTGAGCTGGCTTGTGCAATGAGCCTGACAGAGCAAACAAACCAATCTTTTAGACATAGGGAAATGGGTGCTACTTAAGGAGTTGAAAAGGTTGGCACTGTGGAGATGACAAAGCTGTAGGATGTGTTTTGTTATAGAAGAAGAAACACTGTTTGAAGTGGAAACTGTATCTATTTGATCTAATCAGAAAAAGCAGGTACCAAGTCAACTGCAGGATGATTCCCTCTAATGAAAAACTTCAAAGAGGCAGGAGGCCAGTTAATCTAGATCATTTAGTAGTTTGAGTTAGAGCAAATTTACCTCAGATTATATTTAACTGAAGGTCTTGCAAATAACCCCAACTTGGTGGATGTGGGTCACTGTTTGATTGTATAAAATGCATTAAATATTAAGGCCCCAATTTTGCCAGTTAGGTACAAGGCTCCTAAATTTAAATTTGAATATATGACTGAACAGTCAGATACAGGGTGTTTCTTAGTAGTCAAGGATTGTCCATGCAGAAGCTGCACCTATCAAACCACATGACATGTACACTTAGTTCTGAGCACTTGCCAAATGTAATGCTACAGTTGGTAAAAGCTTTTTATAATAAGTTAAAATAAATTGAAACTAAATACTGTCTTCCCAAATAAAAAACAAAATCTCTACTTCCCTTGTTTTCTTTGTTGCTTAAAATCTCTCCTGTGCTCTGTGTTCAAGTTTCATGTTATAGAAATTCTACACCTTTGCTTTCCAATCTAAAAATTGATATGCATTTAATATTCTAAAAGCTATGTAATCTTGCTGAGAGGTATTTAAATATCTGCCTATCTGTTTCTCCTTCATGAAGATCTTCTGCTATGTGAATGCCTTTGAAAGGATACCTTTTACTTCCAATAATGACACATGAATCAATGATCTCAAATCCATGAAAAGACACTGGAACCAGATGTTTTACTATCTTTTGATCTATTCTGCAGCATTATAGTGCTTATGACACTGCACTTCTACATGTCAAGAGGTCTGTAGTGGTCTATAGAGTAGTGGTGATGTATCATGTGAGGCTTTGACCTCATCTTCATTTTGACAAGTTCTGTGAATGCTTTGAAGCTGGAGTCTAATACTACCCAAAGAACATTAGTCTTTCTGTGGTACATTGCATTCATTAATGTTTGGCCCATAAACAATAGAAGTTATTGAGGCACAAAATACGTTTGTGTGAAAGTGCTCATTGCTATGATATTGAGGCAAAAGGAATATATTCTGGATTCACAGTGATATAATGCTATTATGACTATTGCCTTTGTTAGAAGAATAAATATTAGCAGACGTTAAAGGGAAAAGAGTGTAATTCAACCACACTTACAATGTATGCGAAGTATTTAAATTGAATCTTTATTTTCTCTCAACACTTTGATCTCTTGGCATATGAAAAGTACCTACCATATTTTTGACTGTATGGAAAGTTCCCCTTTAGGGTTTAGAAGGAAGCTGTAGGAGGAAAAAAAAAAGATGGTCCATTGTTAAATCTTCAAAGAAAAAGATTCAGGGATGAAAGTAAAATTGAGATACAAAAGGTGTTTCAAGGTATTTAATGTTTCAAAATGTGGTTCTGGCCCTTGCCTACTGGCCAGTTTCAAATTTACTGTCTAAGAACTAAAATTTCAAAGGTGATTTGGAAATGCTTTTTTTCCTGCATTAACTAATGTGAGGGCATATGGCCCTTTAGTCTGAACACATGGCACTAAAAATATACATGTGTGGAGTGCTTTGTTTCACAGAGTCACATTTTTCCTTTCATTTGTTTCTGAAATCAAAGTTTTTGTGTTCTTGAAAAGACTGAGCCTGTGTAATGTCATGCTTTGAAATACTGTTCTCTTGACATTATAAGACCATGAAAGGTAGAACTTTGACTAACTGTATTATTCCTTCACCTTAAAGAGACATTGTCAAGTTTGCTCGGCTCTAAATATGACCCGCCTAGTTTTGTTTCCTTTACCTCTTATTCTATCACAAAGCATATTTGATTCTTTTCTACATAAAGTGCTTCAAAGCTTGCTTTTCTTCATAAAATTAAACAAATAAAAATCCAGAAACTTGCATTTCAGGTGCCTTCTGCATAATTCAGATCAATGTAGGCTGGTGATTGCAGTGTGCAAACTTCATCTCAACTGGCTAGTGCTTATCAAACAATGAGCGAAAGTGATTTAGAACAAGTGATGTCTTTTGATGTGTGGATATAGGGCTGATCAAAGTCAGTGGTAGCCATTCATGTGAATCCCAGGACAGGCTTTGTCCCCATTAAAAATACATTCCTTTACCATAATTGTCAGACAACCCTCCTCCTTTTTAAGTGAAAATAATTTTAATTTGACCCCTTTAAATCACAAATGCAAATAAATAAAAAAAACCACCACAAAATCGAAGCACATACTTTTGGTTTAAAATTGAACACCTCCATCCAACAAAACTAACTCCCTAATGTTTTAATTACCTATAATGATCTCCTTCACAAATATTCTGTTTATTATAGCTCAGAAAATGGTCTTACTGAAAACCACGCAGCACCTCGGTGCATAATAAAGTCAGTGTGATATAAACAAACATTGTTTTTCAGCACATTCTGCAACTGTGAGAGATACTTAGTTTTTTAACCAATCCCATTGTCACCTTTATCTGAGTATCTAAGTGAAAGTGTAGTTTAGATCTTGGTACTTACCTGAGTTCACTTAACTGTATACAGCTGACAAATTAGTTTTTACTGCTCAGAAAGTTGTAAAAGCTCTCTTTTGCTCATGCTTGCTATATGTTGAAAATTAATTTTGGAAACTTAATGTGATAAGAAAACTCCTGACCTCAGTAAAAATCGTTTTCTGCCTAAGAGAAACAGGAAACACCCAAAGCTTCCCTTTGAAGTCCCTGGAACCCAAAGATCTGAATAAGTCTAAAATATCCACAGTCCTATACAGCTACAATTACATACCTTGGTGTCTGTGGTAGGCTTAAGTTCCTGGTTGAATATGTGTTAGATCAATGGTTAGAGAACACTATGCATTTCAAAAAATGTGCAAATGGGTCAATCCATGGAATATTCCTTCCTAATTGCCCTCTTGGATAGACAACCAAGAGAGAACCTCAGTGTTACTTTGTGTGAGATTGCATGAATATTGCATTTGATGGGGGAGCTCCATGACTTGCCAGGACTTTAAAAAAAAAAAAGACAGATGTGGATTAGGGTGTTGCAATAGATGGGCAGACAGTTGAGAAATTGATCTAGTTTCATAAATTGCAGATTTATTCCCAGATTGGAGTGATTCTTACTGCAAAGTTTGGTGATGAATGAGGAAAAAGGAGAAGCAATCTTCTTTGGTTCCACTATCTAAAATAAAATTGAAGTGACATTTTTAAAATGAGAATACATTGTCTGCTGCTTTGTCTGGTTCTTTCATTGCAGCTTTGTTAGATCTTTTGTTTCTTTGATGCTCAGAGTATTGCACCATTTGGTTCTAAAACCTACATTAGAAGAGCATTAATTAAAGGCAGACACAGTGCAATGGAGACACTGTTAAAATTATGCTTGAAGGTACAATGTAATTAATTTTGTACAAGCGAAACATAAAAGAGAAAATGAAACCAGAGGAAATAGCAGCATATCCTCACAAAATGATAATGAGAAGTACAATTGCAAATCAGACAAAATATGAAAGGACATATGGAATAATTAGACTTCAAGAAAGAAATCAAAACAAAGGGTAACCTGCAAAGTGCTCATAAAAATTAAGTGAAGAATATATAACTAATGTTCAGTATTCTTGGGTTTTGTTTTGGGGTGTTTTCCTGTGGAGTGTAAGATTTGTATTAAGTACCTGCCAGTAATATGAGGATGTAAACTTTACATCATAATTTCCTGAGAGGTATGTAAAGAATTGAGTATGTAGTTTCACTTAAGAACAAGTTTTCTATTATAAGCTCTCTAAGAAAATAATGATTTGGGATCTGGGTTATGGTTTCCAGGTTGAAAATGAGGGCACATGACAGTATTAACAGTTAATTATGTCTGTATGGTAGAAGAAAAAGGCTTTAGGAAAGTGCTTTATTTTAATTGGTCATTTTAAGTAACAATTAAACTTTTCCAATTCTTTTTAGGACCCTTGTGGTTCATTTTCAGTTGTGAATGTTCTTCAGTAAAGCAGTTTAAATGGTACAAAAATGTGGCTTCATCCTGTACTCCAGACTTTAACAGAAACCAGAGGTTTCCAAATGTCTATGATGACAATCTTTTAAGTTTAGCATAAAACAACATAAAGCAGAATGAAAGATTATCGTATGTGTAAAGATTTCTGTTGCATTTGATGAACTTCTTCTGATGGCTGGGATTGCAAAATTGTTGGTTTGCCCACCGAGCTTTCATTTTAATTGTATGGAAACGGTTTATATGTTGGGAGGACCATTATGTTACCAGCTATGCGAGGATGGTGTTACTTGTGTATTAGTGGGACCAGGTTAGAGGTTATTATCAAAGCCTTTGTTTTCTTCTGCTTTAGGTTTAAACAAAAAATATAACAGAAATATCAGAACATCGTTCCACACACATATGCCCATTGCCTGGTGGCACAGCTTAGCCCCATTAAAAGTGACACAACACACAGGCTTCTGTCATCAGGCATCCTTCTGGCAACTACTTCACTGTTGATGAACAAACATTGTAGATGTTTATAATGATTGAGGGAGAAACTCTGAAACTTCTTTGAAAACATTGTATGGATTTATGGTACATTATCTTCCTGAAGTCTCTCTAGCTTCTTGCCAATTTCAAAAATTTTCAGAAATGGGTTACCTCTGTAGCCAGATTCTAATAGTTGTGGTTTTTTTCATTTTAAGCTTTCTTCGTTAGTCACAAACTCCAGAGCTTGAAAGCAATGTAATTTATAGCATAATAATGCTTTCTCTGTTGTGTGCATTTGTCACATTGGGATTTTAAAAAATTTTAAATAAATCCAAATCCATTGTTACCCTTTTTTAGTATTATATATCACAGTGCGATAAACTCTTCTAAAATATGTTACTTACAAGGTGGTCTGTGTTTCACAGCAATGCAAAGGACGATATAAGTTTCAAAACAGAATATGTTTTAAAGTAAAGCGCGTTGAACTGTTTCCAGTGTGTGTAATCATATTGACCACTCCATATGTTTTTATTGGAAATGTCTAACCACACATTTCAAAATCAAACTACAGAAAAAATATGTAGGGGATTTTTTTGGCCTCTGTAGCAAAACTCTTAACCATTACCATGCAAAAATGTCTGATTAAGAGCAGGGCTTTCTGAAGTATGGTATACAGCAGAAATCTGAAGGTCTTTGTTCTCGTAAGTTGTTCATGTT
>JAOXJM010000005.1:1188281-1205437 GCA_026413425.1 Tringa solitaria | reverse complement strand
CCTTGTCAGCATTGATAAGGTCTCCCCTCAGCCTTCTCTTCTCCAGGCTAAAGAGACCCAGCTCAGTATGATCCAGAGAGTCTTAGTATCAACATGAGAGGTAAAACCCTGGATATTTATTTAGCTCTCAGCATCTATCTGTTAATAGACTTCAATCTCAAATGGGCTGGGACTACTTTGTTAATGATATTTAGATGCTTAATCCCTATGTAGGAAGCTTGTCTTGGATTTTAGAAGTGCTGAGTTCTCCCAGTGCCCGCTGAGTGGATACCAGTATAGGTGCCCAAGTTTATGTTCTAAGATTTGAATACATAGTCCAAATTCTTGGGAATAGTTGGTGCTTTGTCTTGCTAGGTCTGATCCTATCTGCATATTTATACTATTACCTGATAGAGTGTGTGGGAGGGAGAGCTTTAACCCACAACATTAGCACTGTCAGTGAGAAGCAAGAGGAGAGGAAAGGACAGATTTGCACATAATTGCCTTAGAGTTCTCGGGACTATTCACTTCTGACTGCAGAACCCAGAATACAATAAGCAACATGGGAAAATGCAGATTTATAATTATAGTGGAAACAGAGTTGGTATAATCTAGACATGTTCAGAATGATGAAACACATTTAGAATCTGCATTGTTGTTATCTGCTAACACAATTTACTACACCAGTTGATTTTCCAGTCAATTTCTCTGAGTTTAAATGACTAGGATGGAGTACATAACATGTTCACTCACATTTATTCCAATATTTGTATACAAAGACTAAAAGTTCTTGTCTCTAAAATTTAAAGGTATCTCTCACACACACTCATTCTTTTACATCCTCCACCCTTGCATAGTCTCTCTATGCAGACTTTCTGCCAAAACATTAACTGATATATTGATGTCATTTCCCCATTCCAGACCCCCTGAGATGATGGTTCTTCAGAGGGTACGCAATGCTGAATCTCATAAAATGACAGGAAAAGGTCTTTTATGGCAGGTTAATTTATGCTGGCATGATTTGAGGTAAAGACGGTTGGTTTTGCAGTGTCTGCCACTATGCAGCAAAGGGAGGTCCAAATTCAAGACCAGGAAACAACATACTGTATAATACAAATGATCTTGAAAGTTGTATTTAGAACTAAATAAAAAAAAGCTGAAGCACTTGCCCTTCTGAATATTTCTGCAAAACAGAGCAAAAGAAAATAAATCCCCAGAAGGAAAAAAAATACTGGATGAAGTGCTGCATTGTTTGCTTTGAACTCTCTTGGACTGTTCTTTGTGTCCAGTTGCTGTTACTTATTTCTATTCTACATCAAGAATAAGGTTCTGGAGTCAGGTCTTGGGGTATCTGTTCTGTTTGTGCAGTGGCTTCCACAAGAAGGTCATGGGAGGGGAATATGGTGTGTAGTTGTCACTATAAAACTAATGCCAATTTAAGTATTTGAAGCTTTGTATATAATTTTTAAGTTTTGTGTGAACATTGTGCTAGAATGCTGTCTGACACCCGTTATTCCCATGTGTGCAGTCATTCATTTATGGTTTATCATATGTCCCTTTTCTCAATGTATTCAATCAGGGTTGATTTAAGACAGTGAAAGAAACATGAAAAATTGCAGTTACTTCTTTCAAAATTTTGGATGGGAAATTGCAGTTACTTCTTTCAGCATCCTGACGAGCTGCCATTTCTTACACATCATACAGGAAATTACAAATCTCAGCAATTTTCTCTACCATTTTTACAGTTCTCAAAGAACTTACATTGCACTGAAACCACTGTCTGGATCAAACATTGTTTGCAGCTTTTTTTTAAAGTCCCATCGGTACTAACCGGACAATTAAGATTTTGTTGGTGTTGTTTATCGAGTACAATGATTTACTGATTCTGTTCTCCCCTTTATACCCCACGTGTGTGCATTGCATGCAGTGGATGGCCTGTAATTAAATTACTTGGTTGAGGCAAACCTGATGTTTTATTTAGCTGTTGCAGAATCAAGTCATTTTAGTGCCTTTACTCATTTGTTAACTGAGGGGCAGGTAGTTACATATTTTACTTGACCATAAGCTGCAAGAACCAAACCACGGCTGAACAAAACTATGTACAATTGCTTTGATTTTTATGCAAGAATTAGACTAAAAGAAGTACACTTTTTTTTAAAATATAGTTTGTATGACACCACAACGCTACAAGTTCTGAGGCCTCAGGTGTGTTACCTATTTAAGGACAAATGAAATCAAAACCCACAGCCTGTTGCAGAACCGAGCTCTCTTGGGAGCTGTCGGTCGGGATGGAGCCGGCCCCTCGGGAGGACGCCCCGAATTGCTGTTGTACCTCCCGATCCCGCTCCTCAGTCCCAGCCAGTGATCTGCCCGTGTCATCACAGGGGGCTGACACTTCTGCTCCCCGGCCATTAGATTCCTTTCTGTGCTGGCAGGAGAACTTAGTCTCTAGATTGGTCATTGAAAAAGATATCTTTCTAGTAAATTCATATAAGAGAAAGCCATTACTGAGACCTCCAAACGCGAATTCCTGGTTAACATGTAACATGAATAATTTTGTTACTCATCGATTTCAGCAGCGTTCTGCGTGGTTTTTATGACTCTATTTGATGTGAAGCCAACAGTTACTGGATGGGATGCTTCAGTTCCCAGTTACTGTGAGAATGGCTTTTGATCTCTGGCCTGAGTCAGAGCCCCTCAGCTCTGGTGGCAGATGTTCATCCTTGCATGGGGTTGCTGCATGTTTACTGTGGAAATGAGAAAGGTCTGTGTTTGTCCTTCCCCACTGACGATGGTGACGTGGGCTTCAGCACACAACACCCTGGGTATATATTTTTTTACTCCACAAGTATTTGAACTGCTGCTCGCTTGCTGTCCTTGACTAAAGCTGGATCTACTGTATTCCTTCAGTGATCTGTGCTACAGTCTCGGCGTAGCCGTAACCTCTGCAGCTCTGGGACAAAGTTAAGCCCCGGGAAGCCAAGTATCACCTTACACACAGAATGTTGAATCCAGCTTGTGAAAATCCACATCCTATTCAACAGAATTCGGAGCATATTGTGGCTTTCCTTTGGCTATTGTGTGGAAAGAAAGCAACATTATTTTCATGCTGCATTTTTTAAGGAGTAAAACACTTTTATACATGTCACTGGGAGAAAGTATTTTTAGCCAGCATTCCAAGCAGCCTTTAGGAGAACAACACATAAGCTTTACACCCTTTTTCAACTTAGCATGTAGGCATTCTCATCTTATCCACTCATGAACTCTTTTTATTTTGATTTTTTGTCAACATTTAGCTTTAAATCCTGCGGTAGGGTTTTTGTGTTGGTTTTTTTTTCCTAAAAAGACTATATTTCATCTGCTATTCTGCACAGCCTGTTTTTCCTAGGGTGGATTTCACTTCTTACTCATCTTCCAGTGCAGGGTGCCCATGAGCACATAACCCTGGGGCTCCACTTTCTGCAACGTCTCCTCACTGAATACTGTATCAACGTTATTGCAGATCTCCATGGCACAGACTGGAGATACCTGGAAGGCTGCTTCTCCCTTTTAACTCCAATCTCCATGGTTAGAAACAATAGAATTCCCTACCCCTAGACATGATCAGTGAGTCTACATTATTTTAAGCAGTTTCTGATCTTGATTCTTGCTACTTAATACATAGGAATGAACATGTAATGCAATTTAGTGATCAAAGTTAACATTTGCTAAATTGGCAATGTTATGTATAAAAAGTAGGAAAATGGTATGCAAAAAGAGGATAAAAATGCTTTCTTATAGAAAGCTGGGTCAATGAAACGGATTTGACGACTTTGGTAGTTTAGTTCATGTTATATGTGATATAACCATAACATGTTAAGCAAAATGGTATCCAAGCCTAGTGAAATGGCAAATCGCATTAACTTGTTGGGCTGCTAGGTCAGAATTGCACCAGAAGATTTTTCAAAATGAGAGAACAGAGTAAAAAAAACTTAAAAGCAAAAGATTGCATAGATAATTTGTTTGTATATGTAGTCCTAAATGTTCTAACACGAACTGTGATGCCATTATATATATTGAGCAGCGTACTCCCGGAATGCCTGATTGTTTTCTGTGTGTCTGTAATGAACCTAAAAAGTAAGGGGTTTGTTAACACTGATGCTAAGAAATGCATAATAAAAAGCATTGGCCATGAACAGCAACAGCAGATGTTAGTGACGTGGTGAAACTGAAGCACACTACATGCTTCTAAGTGCCATTTCTTTCATTAAGTACTACATGCATTCATATCTAGAGAAATCTTCTAATAGTCCAACAGTCTAACCCATAACTTGTATCATTAAACTTTTTAGCTTTCCCATCATTATTTTAATTGTGGCCTTATTTTCCTAGTCTGTATCTTAAACTATGCAGTTTTCAGCTATTTATGGTTGCTTTTCATTTAGTTCATCACCCAGCAAATAGTGGTCAAAGGAATAAACATTGTGAATCAAAACTCAAAATGTATCATCATCAGGGTTCTATCATTACCTTGTAATGTTTCAAAGTGTATGAAAATTGCATAGAAGAAACTTGGTAATTTAATCTTTAGCGTGATCATTGTTCTGTATTAATAAAGAACTAAAATAGTCAAGAATTCAAAATCCATAATTGGAAAAAGCAGAGACAATTTTCATTTGCAGAAATGTAATAATTTGCTTGGCTCATGTACTCAGCACTTCATATTTATGTTCAGTGTGTCACTGGGCAATATGTGGTAATACAGTTTTTTCTGGCGAGATTGGATCAACTCCAGTATCAATTTTCCTGCAGTCCTGAAATCTGCCTTGAAAATTCTGTCCTCAGAATGCATTTCCTGCTGGAAGTGTGGAATGGTGTGTATGCAGGGGGTGCATGCGTGCTCTGATAAAGAGATTCGAATAAAGAACTGAAGGCCCAGCCAGACACTAGAATCATGATCGCTTCTTCTGGAAGGCAGTGAAGGTATTCAAATGTCTAACTTGTCATGGGTCGGCCTGGATTCCTTATCTTGCTTTCAGCCACTGGGCTTGGATACAGTGGCTGTGCTGTAAGAGAGGACCGTCATGATGCTCTTTCCTGCCCTATAAACCCTGGGGATGTGTTTGACAATGGGCAACGTTAACTAGCATTCATTTCAATTTTTTCCATCAGTCTGTGGGAGACCCATGCATGAAACTTATTTGCTAACTTTTTTGTAGCTTTATTCTAGTCTGATGTCTTTTAAAATATCTGTCTATGATAAAGACAGGCATCAATAAATGTCTTTTTCAATGAAAAAGAAAAAAACAAGACGTGGACAAAGGAGCAGATTCTGGCACACTTCCTCACTATGATTAATATCTTACCATTAAAAGTCCCATTTTCATACTCCAACAGGGATTTTTTCCTGATACATCTTGACATAACATTTGCCGTTTTATGGCCACAGTCACACTGCCAGATCCCTCTGTGATCGGGTAGTACAGCCAGGTCTTTCTCCACCTCTGGCATTTTCAAGCTCATGAGCTCCCCAGTTGTACCAGTAATTCTTGTTATTCATCCCTTAGCGAATGGTTGTGCATTTTGTATTACTACATTTCATTCAGTTTCCATTACTCCAGTTCCAAATGTCATCCAAATTGTCCTGTCGGGTATTCCACGTTTCCTTCCCATTGATGTTGGCTCCCAACTACGTTTCAACACCAAACATCCCAAGTGTTGTCACAAGCTTTTGTGTCAGCTTAGCAATTAAAAGTTAAATAAAATGGGCCCTTACACTAATCCATTAAAAAATTTCCACCAGCGATCTTCTTCCCTAACTGGGAATTTGGCCTGAGCAGATAAGTAACTCTGCTGGAGTCAGTACAATAAATTTTTATTATGGGTAGTTTTTATTCTGGTGTAGTTACAGCAAATGACCAGTGTGGTGAGAAGGGAGAGCTAAAATCAATGGTAACTACTTAGATGCTTAATGTTAAGTGTGTGCTCAAATTTTTAGCTATAAATATCAGAGCTAAAATTTCCCTCTTAAACTTTTTGCTTTGAGTGGAATCTTGTTGCCTGTGCATCCTGTTGCCAGAGCAACCTGTGCTGGCTCTGGTGCAGTGGCAAAGATCAGCTTCTGCCTTCAGAACAGACACAACTACAGAAATGTGTGCTTTAGGTCTGATTTTTTTTTCAAACACTCTTATGAACATTATCATTTCTATTTTCCTTATTTTATAAAAATATGGGGAAAAAAATTCACATCTGAAATTAGTAGGGTACAGTGAACAGCATTCCTTAAAAAGGAACATCCACTATTATAGCTTTTACTAATTATTTAATAATCAACATTATTATTTGAAATATGCAGGGAGAGGCAATGTACTGGTATCAATCTGATATCCACACTAGTAGTAGGTGCAAAACCGTAACAGATACAGCTTGTGATGATGACAGACTTGAAGAAAAATTTGCAGAAAGCTTTTTTGATTCAGCCTTTGATCCTCAGCTACACTCAGATCACGGGTCCTACTCACCTGAAACTTCCAGGCTTTAACTACCCCTGGAAAGATAAAGGAAGCTCAGAGCATCCCAGACGGGTAATTCCCCTCTGAACAGAATTCAGGCAGTACCTGCCTATCTTGTGGCTGAATCTCTTCACACACACACTCCAGTGTGCAGTCAATTAGATGCTTGGTTAGAATTTTACTTTTCATTATTTCATCTACTGCTGCAGAAAAAAGAATTAATAAAATTATACCTAACTGAATGTCTAGCTTGGTTGGGTTTTGTTCAGTACTTTTGTAACAAAAATAGCAAGTACTAAAAATTGTCAGTCTTAAACAATTACCGTACCACCGAGTACCAAAAAACCCACACATAAACAAATATTGAAGGATTATCTCCTCTTAAAACCCAATGCATGTTACTGTATAACATGTACAAGATTTTAATGTTCAATACAATTAAGCCTTCTGCTGTGCTGTAAACTTTACTGAATATGCTGGGGAAAAATAATACAAAAACTCAACAACTATTCCCAGCAGACTCTGAATGCTTTTTCTGGGTGTAGCTGCATAAATTAGAATGAACTTTGTTTCATTACAGACAGTAAAAAGAAGGATGAATGTGGAAATAATTTTCACTGAAAGTTTCTGTCACGAATATAGAAAACCCTGTGCAACATTAACTAGATAATCTGAAGAACCTCTTGGCTTTTGACATTACTAGAAATACTATGGTCTTTCTTTTCAGGACCTCTGACACAATTTTTGTATACTATTTAAAATATTTTTCAAACATCCTTCTTCTCGATCCAGAGCAATCAATGAAGAGAGTGATCATCTCTGTTTCTTAACGCTAGCGGTACCAGCTGGGATGGGTATCCTTCTTGATGTAAATTGTGTAAATCTTTACCCATGGACAAGCGCATCAGAATAGCTTTTCAGCCTGGAGATGTATCTCTTTCTTCTCCTCAGGGTTAATCCTATTTCACACCATGTGATGAGGCAGAAGATCTGTAGAACAGAAAAGGCCCCGGTACACCAACTGTCCAGAACTGATGGTGTGGGAAGCTGGGATCGCAGCCGATCGGCCCTGGGGGTACTGCAGGGCTGCGTTTCCACCAGGTGTTCTTAACGAGCCACAGCATGGTTCTGCAAATACTCCAGCATTTTGCTTGAGTACATTTGGGTTTAAACACATTTCTGAGCCTGAGTCAGTTCACATACAAAGTTACTAATTTCTGTGCACGAGCGTGTGTTACCTCGCTCTAATGTCTGATATTTAGAAACAAAACCAAGCACTCTTCAATGGTGTTATCCCTTTCTCCTCGATTAAAACCATTTATCTACTTTGCTCAATTTTCCATCTGCACATTTTCCCCTTAAATTATAAGAAACGTTCTTTCACTAGTCTACTGGGAAATTTACAATCACATGGTCTCTTACATTCTGCTTTGTTCAATATTTAATATTTGTCAGTTTATTGGGTCTGAGATATGTGTTCTTCCCTATAGGATGGTACCAGGCAGCAGTAACCAGAGGCCACTCTTTATGCTAATAGTAAAAAATACAGATATTCTTCCATGCCATCATTACAGATCAATCAATTATGATGAAACCAGAAAATAAAGAGAATGTTTTCCTGCCGTACATTCTGCAGTGCTAGAGAATTTAGGATTTATCCAAATTGGTCAAAATTTTCATAAAGACAAAACAGAAAATTTATTTCATACCTACCTAGCCTAAGTAAAATTAAATCTCCCCAGATTATTAGTTTCCAGTCTTCTACAGTTTATTGCTGCTTCTCTCTTCATTCATTCATTAAATACAAAAACCATCACATATCTCATGTCACTACAGCTGACTGACAGCTCTCGGGTGAATCACTCTCTGCTCTAGCAGGACTTTCAGCTTTGGCCCACAATTTGAGCAGAATTATTCCTGCAAATAAGCCCAGTTCAGACTAAGGCCTGCAGAGCAAAGTCCTAAATGTGTTTGCTAAGAACTAAAATTAACATTAGCCTGGCTTCTGTATTCTCAGCTCTTACATCATGCCTTCTTCCACAGATGTTTTGAAAATTACATTAAAGGTCAGTTGAAAAACCAGCTGCAAATGTACCTGTAAGTCTGAATGGTTCTACAGATTCCTGTAAGAACTTGTCTAATATTATTCACCATTTTAAGCACAGTTGCTGAGGTTAATTAGATTTCTGACCCCTAAAAATTTTAAGTGTCTCTGATGACTTACTTTCCAACTGATAATTTTGTGTGAGAAACAGAAAAAGAATAACAAATAGACTATGAATAAATAAACTCTTCATATTCATTCATATGAGGACAGAAAATATGTTTCTGACATTTAATTAAATACCCAAACATCCACAAGATCTATAATAAACCACTTTGCAAGACATGTAAATGTCAGAGAAAAACACATTTTACATGAAATGTTTTTCTACCACTGAAGTTGTGAGAAGATACAGCGGGTTTTTTTAAAAGACACAGAAAAAACCAAGCACATATTTTATCTTTAAAGTACTTTTTCAAAGGCTTCTGAACAGCTAGTTGTTTGCAGTATGATGAGTGGAATTATTTAATTTATCACACAGGAGTTTGAAACATTAGTTTTACAGATACACCAGGCTGTTGTAATATAATTCAAGTCCTGAGACTTGCGCTACTCAATGCATAGCAAAACACTGGAAACATTGATTCTCTCACTTAGCTTCACCTGGCACATTTCACTGGGACCTGAAGATGTTTTCCTGTATTTAAATGCTGCAGAAAAACTCATCTAACCTATTCCCCACATACACATTACTTTTTCCTTCCCTTTTTGTCAAAATCTTGACAACATGCTCTGACCTGGCTGGGATCGGGGTAACGTGGTTGCCCTGCCACGTAATGCTTTCCTACAGTCCTTTTGCATTGTAGGAAAGGGGGAATGTGCAGCTCCTCTCCTGTGCTCATGGATTCAGCCGCATTGGGTCGCCAGTTGTGAGGAAGTTGACTTGCTAAGATGACAGGTGTGGCCAGATTTGCTGCGATTTGTCTCTCTGCTTTTTGAAAAGAAATAAAATACAGGAAAAGTTTGTCCAAAAGGTGCTGAAATGATGGCCAGAATGAGATTCATAAGCAAGTTGTCTTTTACAGCAGCATAGCATTGCTCCTGAAACACTGGGAGGTTTTCCCCTTCTCACGTCAGGAAGATCACTGTATATTATGGTCATAGGTTAAGTGAAAGATCTGCAAGGTGGCCCGAACAGCAACTGTACAAGAAAAAAGAATATGTGTGATCATTTTCAGTGGAACTGCAAGGGAAGAGGCCACAAAGATCACCATACCGGCGTTACATGGGAGAAGGCTCAGGCTGTCCGTTTGCTTCTCTGCAGTAGTTGCTTCTGCAGAGTCATATGCTTTTGTGATGCATTTCCTTGCATGAGGTATTAAACAGAGAATTAAACTACTCAGAAATGATGTATGTTCCGCTTGACAGCAATACGCGTAACCAGTATTTCCCATCAGCTTACAGGTGACATTCTGGCCGCCTGTTTGGCAGCACTGGCTGCTGCCGCTGGACTGTTGGTAAATCCCTGCAAATCTAGTGCTGTCCCCTCAAAACTGGGGGTGCAGCAGGACAGCGGGGTCTGAGTTAGACCCTCTCCAGCGGTGTCGTCCCACCTGACCCGCCGTAACGTCACGCCTAGTGACATCCTGTGCCGCCTGTGTCCCCTCGCCTGGCCAGCCATGGCTAATGCCGCTGCTTCCCGAGGGCAGCTGGGGTAAATGTCACCGCATTTCCTCGCCGTGTCAATGCAAATACAGCTGTTTTCACACGCCAGTCACCACAGCAAGTCTGCTGTTACCTGTAGTGTAAACGGGTAGTTAATTAAATTGCCTTCGTAGCGCTTTGTATAAAAATCTATTAAACAAAGAATCACTGGTACAAACAAACAAACCTGGGTCGGTTTCAGCTCTTTGACCTCTTTAGTGGATTTTCTGTTTTTATCGGGAGAGCTTCTTTATATTTTTCCCTAATTTGCCACCAATATTTTAAAACAGTTTTTTTTTTAAAAAAAAAGAAGAAAGAAGGATAAGATTTGGCACTGATTATTGTTAGTCTGTTCAGAATACAGGAAGAAGGTTAATTAGCTTTTCTGACCTGAAGAGTCTAGGAAGGTATCCCTGGTGACTCGCTTAATTGCTGCTCAATGCATAATAGTCTGTGAAGCAAAGTGCATGAAGCCAGACACTGATAATAATGTTACTTTGATTTAAAATTCTATACCTGCAAGGACATACTGCTGTTTCAGTACAGCATGTACTCCACCAATAGATCTAAATATTCCACAACTATTCATTTATTTTATTGGCAATGCTGGTCACTAATCTTAATTTGAATTTATACCAAGAAAAACTGTGTTTCTCAGATTGAAAGTAAAATGCTATTTAGGGTATCATTAAAGCATATTCTGAAATTATTTTCTCATGCATAACAAAGGGGTTTTCCATTAAGACTGGCATATGTGCTAGAGTGAACTTATTTAGTTATACTGATATGTCAAACAAGGAATATATCATTTTTAATAAATAAAAATAAAGAATTAATACGTGTTAGGAAAAATGTCTCTAAACTGTGAGAGATGGAGAAATTGTTATCCTTAATAATGGTGTGAGATCAATACAGCACAGCTTTGACTACATACAATTTGCTAAATCAACAACCTGCATTCATTCAGTGACAAACTACAGGCTTAATTGACAAATCTCTAATACATAATGCCGGAGTTCTGGATTAACAAAAAAATTGTTTATGATATATATTTCCTCTCAGCAGCTTATATCATGGGTTTTTTTGTAGTTACCCTGATCTGTCTGCCAGCTTATTCTCCACCTTCCTTCCTTGCATCTCTTCTGCCCTGAGCCAGGTGATAAAATGGGGCAGCCCTATACATTAGAGGATGCTGATCCAGCAGGAAAGCCCCACGTACCCTTTCCAGCACCCCTCACGCAGGCACCTGGCAGCGGTGACATAGCTGGGAAGTGAAGCTAGAGGAGAAAGGAGAGAATGTGAATGTTCAGACATTTTTTCTGTTAAGGCTGGCACATTGTTTATTACTGATCTGCTTCTGAGCTATAAATGAAAATAAATGGCCTGAATGTCCCGCTTGCCCTGCGGGCTGTGTGGGGGCGAGGACAGCTTGTGGGTGTTGCAGGCAGTAAGGGGACTCTGCGTGCTTACTTTCCCTAAAAGCTGCATCCCAGCCACAGAACAAATTACCAGTTCTGGGAAGGTTTCTGCTTTCTCTTGGCAGAGAGAAAGGCACGTCCTTGCTGCGTGGACATCCAAGGACAACCCATCCCTAATCCTCCCGTTCTTCAAGGAGCACCCCTGGGTGCTGGGTGAGGGAATGGGACACCGAGGTCACGCTGGGAGTATCTCTGTGCGGCGGTTCCAGACACGGTCCCCAATGCTGGCTGTTGGCTATGGACAGCAACAGGAGCAACACGGGTTTTCTTCTGTGCTTTGGCAGATTGAACCTACAGCTCCTGGGGACAGTAATGACTTTGCCTGAGCAATCTGCAGGATGATAGTTACTAAATCAGCATTGTGGAAACCCTGTCTTTGTCCTACACTCTTCTTTCCCTGTCATTTCTATTTCAGCTCAGATATCCAGTAACTTGGCAGATAGAAGTTGCCAAAACACAAAAGACCTTACCTGTATCTTGAATTTCCTGACTTACCTTATTAAGCTACAATCTGTTGCACAGAGTCACACAATAGATGGGGTACAATGTAGCCTGACATAATAAGTTACTCCGATGATAAAAGCCAGAAGAGATGCAAAAAGTGACTATTTTTCCTACCAGTTAAGCAGCTCTGAAAGCAAACAGGAGATCAAGTCAGCTGAATCTGACATGTATTTCGTTTAACAAAAATTAAAGCAGATACCTACTAATGAATGGGATATTATTTTTAGGCTTTTTCTGAAAAGTATTCAATCTGTAATGTAACCCTTTATTCATTAAATTACTTCCTTCCTTACTGCTCATAGAATTTGAATTATTTTCATCACCTAAAATGAAATCCTGAGTTTTTGTTCAGGGACGGGTTTTCTTACTCCTATTCACCTCCCAGTTCTTGTGCAGAATTTGGCTGCAGCACAACTCTCCTGCCCCTCCATGTAGGAGCTTTATGTCATTTGTGTAAAGTCTCTGGTGCTGGTGTTTCAGAGTAGGAAACTAGTAGCCCTGCTCACTGTTTATTTTGTTTATTACTGGGATAGTGAAGATTTGCTCAGTTTCCAGGCCTCTGTGCTATAGAGTTATACATGTCTGCCAAGTCCAGCAAGATTATTTATTGCCACATTGGAGCTTTGCTCCTTGCACAGATTTTGTAGTTTCCTCTGCAAAGACGAAGGTATTGCTCCATGCAGTTCCACCATGGCTGAAAAGAGCTAATAATCCTAGCCAAATTTCCCTTAAATCCTGAGCTATACTTTAAATTAATACCTATATCCTCTATTCTCTGCATTCCACTCATTTTTTTTATGATTATTATGACTATTCTGTTTTCATTATCTTTTTTTAAGCCTTTCTTAGCAACAAGGAGAGCTGGAAATGTCATTTCACTGAAGCTTAGATTTCTATTGCATCCATCACTTTAAAAACAAAATCAAATTACTTTCAATAAAAGTAGGTAATTTGGTACCGTTGTGACACAGCTTCTCTTTGGAAATTTCACTGTCACTAAAACTTATTTGCCCTTCTTCTTGTCAGACCCTTCCTTTAGCATTTTGTAATACAGTTCTAAAGGCACGCACAGTGAGGTGTTTTGGACGCTTTTCGTTTTCTTTCAGAAGATGCAGCTGCTCAGTTCCCTGAACCTTAGGGGCAGGTGTAACATTTGTCAGTACTTTGAGATTGTTCAGACACTCAAGATTTGCATGTAAGACTATAAACTAGCAACAGGCAAATTCCACTGTCCAAGCCTAAACATGGGAAGTTTAGTGTGGTTTATGTATCATCTTGTGAGATGTAGGGACAGCAGTAAGAGCCAAAAAGGAATTAAACATCTTACAGATTGGGCACTCTGGGCAGGAACTTTAAGTTAAATTTCAACAGTCCATTTCTCTGCTTAATTTTGGAGACTTATGCTTTTTCTGTGCGTTGTGTTTCACTAAAGTTTAAACAGTTCACTAACCACAACAGCTGAATCAAGACGCCAATCACCAGGAAGAAAGCTGGTGCTTTTTGTGAGATTTAACCCTAGAGGCTTTTCAGGTGAGAAGGATTTGCCAGTTTTCCCAGTACCACTGTGGAAATGCACAGTAAAAGGGTACTTCTTGAAGAACAAAATAATATTGTCCCGAGTCAGTCAGTATTCTCCATGTTCAAAGGCCTTTCCCACCAGTCCTTCTCTGCAAAAGTGCTGCCTCAATTCCTTGAGATGGAAAAAAAAGATTGAAGGATGAGGAAGAAATGTTCTGCAGAGACAAAGAGTGTTCCAGCACAGCTCAGGCTCCTGTGGGTTCTGCATCACCCACTCTGGTATGTGGTAGAGCACAGACAGCAAAAATAACACCTCTTTCATATTGTGGTTTCCTATATTGTGCTTTTGAGACAAACATCATGCTTTTTCTCCCACTCCTGTTCTAAATGTCCTTACGTGTGTACCTCATTCTTGGAGCTGGTGCCTCTTGAGTGGAGAGATTACGAGGCTGATTCTACACACCTGAAATGATTGAAGGCTTTGCTGTGAGCTTTCATATAAGTGGAATCAAGCACTAAGCTCTGCAGCTGTGAGCAGAAACCCGTCAAAGCATCCTCCTTTTTCTGAGGCGGCCCAGGCCTTGGTGGTGAGCAGGGACTTGCTCATGTTTAGGGCCAGACTGGCTGAGCTGGCCTCAGCAATGCAGGCTGTCATCGGTGCAGGTCACTTCCAGCTGGGACACGCTGTCCCTGACCCAGGCAATGGCAGGAGAAGGTGTGACAAGAGAACAACTGCCATGTAAGCATTGCTTCATTATCTGTGCCGGAGGGTGAGCAGCAGGGGGGGTGTAACGCTCCTGGAGGGTACTCTGAGGAACCTGGGGAAACTGCTGATTTTTATCTGTAGTTTATATGGAATTTCTTTTGTTCTCACTGCAGCATACTTTATTCTAAATCAGTAAAGCCAGAGCTTTCAGAACTAAGACTTGTCAAGGGCACCTAGGGGAGGCAATTTAGTTCTCTTGGGTCTCTGGGTGGGGGCACACGTCAGAGTTGTTTAATTTTTCCAGCTGGAGTCTCCAGGTAACTGAACCTGAAAATACATGGCAGAAGGGTTCCACCAAGTACCTCATTCATTGTGTAGAGATGTTTTTATGTCACCCCTCATCATAGTGTCTAAGTAATGAGGACCCATCTTTTCTTTGGGGTTTCTCTTTTGTTTCCTATCTTCCCAAAACACCACCATCATTCTGAAGTAACAACACAGCAGAGGCAAAAGATATGCACTAAAATGGAGTTCTTATCAGCAGTTTTATTATCTCATGCAATATTCTTGTGGAAAATTACTTTCTGGAATGTGCTAAGCTGCTCTTTGGCTCTCCAGGGCTCTGTTCACAATTTTCCATAAGTGATTTTCGTTTAATTCGAAGCAATACAGGGATGGATATCTTTCACCCTGACTGCCATCATCTTAATTGTAGCTGTAGGAACTGTAAAGGCCATCTGACTGGTGTTATTACTGAGAGTAAGATCATGGGGCATTGTTTACTTTTCTGTTTCTGTATGGCACAGTGGCTAAACTGATTCCTAAGTTGATATAACATTGTCCCGAATAAATGCTTCGTTTTAGTATGAATTAATTTTTAGCTAGGGAAAGGCTATGTTGCCGGTAGTCCTTGTTCCTAATTGCTAACTGGCTGCATGTAACTTGGGCAATTAGTAACCATTAGCATTAAGTCAAGTGCAGGTACGTGTATACGGAGGCTGCCTTTTGATGCTTCTTTAAGGAAAACCAGAGACAGAAAGTGCTCTGGCAATTCCAGAGCAGCCCAGCTCACCTTCCACAGCTTGATCATTTTGTGCATGCTCAAGCAAAGCAAGGAAAGGAGAACCAGAATGTGAACCATGTTCTCCTGAAAGGCCAGGAGGACACGGAGGCTCAGACTGCTCTAGTGCCTCTCAGACGAGATTTTCCATCCGCAGAGGAGCAGCCTCCATCCCTGCTGGAGACGCCTGCTGCTGGCACAGCTCCACGGCAGAGACAGGGAGAGCTTGGGCTGAGCAGTGGTTCCTGTGGTGGTTCCTGAGCTGGTTCCTGTGGGGGCACACTCTGCCTCTGTGCTCCTCATGTTCTCACTGCAGAGAAATGCAGTTTTCGCATCCTCAGCCTCTATCGAGAAAGGAGAACAATAAGTGTGTGTGCTCCCATATGTGTTTTGAGGTAAAGCCCAACTGTTTTTAATCTATTGATACTCACAGAAATTTGATAGGATTTACTTTATTAAAGCCTCACCTGTGATAATATGTGGAACTTGGTCACATCACTTTAAAATCTACATAGGCCAGAGAGGAACAGGAGTGACCAAAAATGTACAGGAAAGATGGAAAGGTTTGGGATTATTTAGTCTAGAAAGTGAAGTTTTTACTGTTTACATGCTGCAAAAAGGAGAGAAATAAACTTTTTCCACGGGCATGGTGGAAATAGCAAGAAATAATGGGCTTAAATTGAAGTAAGGAACAGACATTAAAAAAAACTTTTTTAAATGGTAAGAATAGATAAGCAATGGCCTCAGTGGGGAGGTTACAAGTTCTGTCGCTTTTTAAAACATACTGTTCAAATGTCTCTTGGAAATGCTGTACATACTTCTTCTCTGTAAGAAAGGACAGTCTGTTAATGTTTGCAGTTACTTCACATCCTATTTTCTTGTCACTTCAGTGTTATAGATGGGTAAAGCAGGTACAGAGGAACTAGTTCCCTGAGTGTCAAGCCAGTCTCCTTCCTTAAAAAAAATATTGTTTCAGACCTATTCTGCGTAGAGGTACTTCCCAGGTATGGGCTTGGGTAAGGAATACCCCAAAAGAAAACCTACGCAAGCCTGGTCTGCCTGATGAGATTCTCTGTTTCTTCTTTTAGAGACTTTTATTTTAGCAGCATGTGTAGGATCTCTCAGTTTCAGGAAAATGCGCATTGTGAATTTTAATGTTACAGGGTGGCTCTGCAGAGGAAAGGGAAGATGCCTCACCTTTGCCATCTGTCTTGTGTCTGGAGTACTTCTGGGTAGCTAAAATGGCTATGAATAAGTTAACACCTGAAAATGCATGTTTCTGTACATGGCTTACATAAACTGGAAGAGGAAATTTTTCACCTTGTTTGAATTTCATGCATAAATCTCCTTGGGAAAAAGTTCCATCCCAGTGATAGAGAGTTTTAGGCTAAAGTAAACATTTTTCTCTGAAAATGGCATATAAAAACCCTCATTCAAAATTACTAGACCAACACTGCAGCTTTTTCCTTTTTTACACACAGTTAATCCCTTAATTCTCAAGTAGACCACTGCCAGAAGCTTTTCTAGCAAACAAATTATGATTTTCTTTGTTTACTTTCATTGCAATTACAGACTCAGTTGCTTTGAATAAACCAGTCTGTCAGTGGTTGACATAACAATTCCCACCCTGTCCCTGTGCTCTCCACCACGCCCCCACCCCCTGCCCCGGGTT
>JAOXJM010000005.1:1146140-1179917 GCA_026413425.1 Tringa solitaria | reverse complement strand
GAGGGGATCTGACGTCTTCTAGGAAACCTGACTGGCAAAAGTAGCAAGTAGTAATAAACCAGAAGGAATCTTTGTAATCTCAAGATTAATGGATAAAATGTTTATGCTGAGGGTTCTCTTCATCAACAAACTGCTGTTTCCACCTATTTGCATTTTAATGGTTACCCTAGTTCTGAAGTTAAAATTACAGACTTTTCCCAGCTGCTCTTTAAATGCTACATTATAATTTTGAGGAAGCATCATACGTAATTATATTTAATAGACACAGAATTGATTGAAACACTTAACAAAAACAAAAAGCCCAAACCTAATTTTGTAAACATGTTATTGTACAGTAACCCCCAATGAGTTTGTTCTTAAATCTCCTAATTAATTTTTAATTAAAAAGCTCAAAGATGCTATTATACTTCTTGTTGTAAATGGCAGCCTTATGTAAGCATAAACGACTTAGCAGCCCAGACAAATATCTTCCATTAAAATCCGTGTTAATGAGAACTCCTGAACACAGTATTTCAGAGATTTAAACAGCGGCAGCACTAAAATAGTCTAAACATCACATGGGGGTTTATTCTTTTCTGTTCCTCCTTTCTTTTTGGTCTGAGAGATGGGTTTGTAGAGAACATAATAGGTTTGCACATGACGAGCTGTCCGAATTCCCACTTAGGCGCATCAATCATCTCCCCATTGCTGCTACCAGAATATATATAGCATTAACTGGAAACGATAGGGCTGATCCAACTCACCTCTACACATGTGGGGGCAAATGGGCACCAGGTAATAAACTCATATACACATTTGCTTCATTAAATAGATGAACGCTCCTTTTATTAATGAAATGCTAACCAACTGACGAAGAACACAGACCACCAAATTCCCAACCTTGCATATAAAAAGGATCCAGCTTTCCATGATTTTAGTCCCATCTTCTTGTTAAAACCAGCCAGAGGATCTAAGTCAGTAGCTGAAACACAGTGTGTTGCTGTGGGGATGGGCCGATGTCACAAATAGAGGATTATTAATAGCATAAAAACAGCAAGTGCTCCTTTCAGAGAAGCATCTTTAATAGCAGGGGAAAAACACTTGAGACAAAATCTCATTTGCTATGTTTTTCTTACATTTTTAACCAAGAAGGGATGGGAGGTGGGAATGCAGTGATTTCTATGGTTTAATTATCTGTCATCTACATGGTTATTAGCACTGCACACAGAAGCAGCAGAATTTAGAAGGCTGGAAGTTGTAAACTCAGTTTTGCGAAGCTGCAGTTTTCATTTTAAAACATGCAAAGTTTTGTTGTCAGGACAAGGGATTAAAATTAGTGATGTTTCCTTTTAAAACAAATTCACTGTAGCTTCCCACTCATAACTTTTCTTATCAGGTTCTTGATATGTTGGAAACAGAAGCTGGTGCAAAAATCACTCAGGCTATTTAGAACTGGATTTTTTTAACCATACCAGGAGGAAATGACAATACATAACTTCAAAACCAGGAATACCCATCCAGTCTAGTTTAATGATGTAATGGCAAATATCATTTAGGGGGAATGTAACCCCAGACCTGCGTTCTGACAGTGAAATATCCCATACAGCCAGTTTTTCTGTAGGATCTGTAATTATGGTTTTTGTTGTCCGGACATAGACTGTTGGATGCTATTGTGGAAAGCAGTGCAAGGAGGTGAAAGCAAGGTGACAATATTATCTGCAAGGCAAAGGGTCCTAGAAGTTGCTGGTCAACAAAGTGGTTGTTTATACATATGCAAAATGTACCCCCACCACATTTTTTCCCTTTATTCCCTATTTCTAAGGAGAGATATTCTCTTTTTTGAATGGATTATTTGTACTAATGCAATAATCAATCCAGCAGCCGCACAGTGAAACTTGTCTGGGGGATATTTGAAGTTACCTGGTAAAACTTCTGTGCAGGAGTACTTCATGGGTGAATTTTATATTTTTTTTTTCATTCTTGCCTCAGTAAAAAAAGTTGTTAGACAATTGGTGTAATGGGTTCCTGTGCGCTATGTATTGTCATTTTGTGCTTGACTGAAATGTGGATGTATAGGTAACTTGGATGTTTTGGAAAATCATGTTCATAACAATTTTCTGCTGAAATTAGTATTTCTCTAGTGTGGAAGGTAGCAGTTCCAGAAACAGTCAAATCTTTTCCAGTTCCTGGAATGCTCCAGCTACTCGTGTAGAGCTCAGTCCTTAGGATGTGATACTATAAATCAAATGTGTTACGGTAAATATTTCTAACTGCTAATGGCAGCCTTTTACAACCATGAATGGTTTTGTCATTTCTTTTTTGGGTTCTGGGGGTTTTTTGGTTAAAATCTGTAATAGTTACAGATCATAAGTCTGAGATGTAAATGCTATTCAATTTACCTGTTCTTCAATTGCCCACAGGAGATTTTTGCCTTGAAGAAAGCTTGATTATGAGAGCGCACAGCTCACTGACTCCCAGATACAATTTGTCCTCTCTATTTCACAAGTTGCTGCAGCAAATGCAAGTAAAGCAGTGCTAGCAAACTGCCTGCTGTAGCTTGACTATACTTCAGATCTTTATGAAATGAAATTGGGTTACATACAGAAAATGAATTATTTTTTTCACTTCGTCTATTATCCTGGGCTCCTACAGTTCTGGAGATTTTGGACAACTTTTTGTCTCTGCAGAGAGAGAGAGAGGTGGAACAGAAGTCTCACTGAGGCCGTGCTTTCTAATTTCCAAAGGCGACGAAAACCTTGTTTCCTCAACACTTATTTAGAGTCAGTTTCTCATAGTTCTGTTCTTTCCTGGACATAGGTGACTCTGAAGAAAAACAAGAGAGAGCTGGGTGATATGTTTTGTTTTGTTTTGGCTGTTTCCTTGGCTTTTCTCCTATTTCTCCCAAAAGACAACTTTTGTCATCATTAATCCATGCACAGACCCTTGTGTTCGTTGGGAACATCCCAAAACCCCACATGGCATGCCAGCTAGAGAGGCCAGTGCACGGTTGTGCTTTAGATGGTGGCAACTATTTGTTGTCGTTTGTGGACAAGATGCTTAAGTATCTAAAGTAAGGCTATTTTCAATTACACTTAACTCCTAACAATGCCTTTGCTAATCTGTGTAAGAAAGTTCGCCTCCCCTCTTTCCATCACAGAGGCCAGAAGATGTGGTGAAACTCAGAGCAGAGCAGCAGCCAAAATACTTGAAGTTCTGTATATTCACTTGAGTGTCTCTTCTTTGCCAGTGCTTAGAATCTCCCACAAGAACACCAGCTGTGCATCTTGTCCACCCAGCTGATAGCACTTCAAATCTGCTTAGCTTCAGAAATTACTTGCCTGTGTAATCTAATTTTACCCAATGTTCTGTTTAGAAATAAGTCCATTTACCACTCACAGATTGTTAGTTTCCTGATTTAATAGTGAAATGTTGAAGAAAAAGCAGTGTTTCTCTCTCATAACTCATGCTTTCATCCCACTTGTTCATACTCCAGTAATTGAAATTACAGTCTTATAATTGTGCAGACATTGATGATTTTTGCAAATGGAGGATTATTAATAGCGTAAAAAACAAGAAGAACCTCTTCTCAAAATGTTATTCCAGCAAAAAAAGAACCAGAAAAATATGCTTGATTATTTCTTCATTTTTTGGTGCATTCTTCACATTTTAATTAGGCAGAAAAAGTAGATAAGATTTTCTTTCATCAGCATGAATATTAGTGAATCATAGCGGAAAAGAATCTTATGGAACATATTACAAGTCATGAAATGAGATTTTTTTGTAAATTCTATTGACTTTAAGATTTAAAAAAAAAACTTTGGGGGAAAAGAAATACAAACTGGAACCAAATCTTCATTGGTGTTTCAGTATAAATTGATTTTTTTGTATATTTGAGTAAAAGTTATGTCCTTTGTTTAATTTTGTAGAAAAGAGAAAATTTTGCAGGTGTTTCTATACCTTTCTATATACAGCTGCTTTTACTCTTTGTTTGCCAAACCTGACATTCCTATCTACTTTGCAACTGGTAGGGTCTTCTAGTAGGATTTTTTGGTCTTTTAACAAATTATAGGTGTATAATCTATGTGTTTCCAAAATATGTGAATATAAACTTTCAAGTGAAGAGCTGCTGAGGAAAACCTTACATCTTACTTTGCTGGGAGGTCTGGGGGGCAGATCGTTGCCTTGGAATTCCTGTTTGCTGGTGCCACCACACTGTCTTGCAGCTGGAGGTCCCAGCCAAGCACCTGCACTGGAGATGCTCCTCCTGCATCCCTCCTTCCTCCCCACACACCCCGTGGCACGGGCGGTCCCACGCCAGGAGCCACGAAGCGTTTGAGAGGAGGTATTTTGTTGGGGTACAGTCCTGAAGTACTTGTTTGGAGAAGGTGAATGAGGAACAATGAAAGGGCCAGGGGACAATGAAATCACAAGGATGCACTTTTAACCTAAACAAAGGAAGCATTTTTAACACATTGCATAACTGCACTGTGAATTAATGGAGGATAATTCCTTGTGTGGATGCACTTTGTGGCTCAGCAAGTCCAGAAGTTGCTGACACAATTAAGAGAGAATACCATGGAAATGACCACTTTAATACTTGTCCCATTTCTTATACTCCTTTCTCACGTATTTACTTTATTGGATACCGGATACAGAGAGAAATGGAATTTTGGCCTCACCAAGTAATTCCATTCTTTTGAATGCAGTTTTACTTTTCCATTGTACTTGAGGTGGTTTTATCTTTGTTTTATATGTGTATATTTAGCAAAAGCTTTTAAAAATCAACCATGCTGTGAGCATCTCATTGCTAAGCAACAACGTACTCTTCCCTCCCACGTGCCTTCTTGCTGTTCTGCGAAAAATAAGTATAACAAATGTGTAAAGAGTAGGGTGCTCTCCTCTTGATAGAATAATCCGCAGAGAGGTTTAGCACTGAGCAGTCCTGGCCACGTTATTGCTGCCTCCTGGTTCCCAGCGAAAGCAGGAACGGTCTGTATCCGACTGCAGCTTTCCTGTGAGCTTTCCTTCAGGGCTCTGCCTGGCCATAAATTCTCCCACACAGAATATTTTGTAGTTTATGTGTGCTAGTGGCCATGGTCAGTTTGGGATGCTTTGAGGTGACCCAACACTGCACCGTCTGCAGTACAGGACCCTGCTTCATGTGCGGAAGAGCGGGTTTGGGACAACTTTCTTATCAGTGAGCGTGTCTTCTACAGGCGTTGCCAGGCGGTGTGGAATCGGGATCTCTCCTTCTGCAGGGTTACCATTAGTGCTGCTCTTCTCATGTCCATCAGAAGACAGGGAAGTCGTGGTGGGCAGGGGAGGGGGAAGAAATGTGCTTTGTCAGCTAACGGCGCTTCTGGAAAATGTTTGTCAGGCCATCTGTTGTTCCAGTATCGTTCTGGAATTAAATCAGTTTTAAAGCTCCGCAGTTCAACAGCCTTAGAGGGGATTTTAGTTTTCTGTGGTGCTGCTGCGCTTGTGAATGCCTTCAAAAGCTACCAGTGTACTCCGTGAATTGTAATTCTACTTTGTAATCTCAGTGTTGTGTGAACACCACAGAAACTCCTGTGGCAAGGTCACTTTGTAGAAGTAAATGCTGGCGAGGTGTTAACTGTGATCGTGCGGTTGTAGAACAGATTGAACTGGAAATGCTCCCTGGGTTACAGTTTGTGCTGTACGTGAGTTTAGGAAAGCCGTAGTACTTGCAGTCAAGGGTCCCACAGCAAACAACAGATAAAGAAAGCCAAATAGTTGCCATTTGGTGAGCATCTCCTTCAGAGTACTTGGAGTGCAAATTGGTCTTTCTAATGTTTTGCCAAGAGTCTTCTCTGCTAATGTACATGTAGCTACTTGAATTTTTAGTGGCATCCTGAATTTCCTTTTTACCACAAAGGTACGTAAAGGCTGTTTATTTACATATATCTTCACTCTATCAGAGGATTGCCCAAATTCCTTTGTGAATTCTGCTGATCTGTGTGAGAAAGCAGTTGTGAAACAAGCTCAGGTATGAATTTGAGCAAAATCTTGCACACTAAGGATGCACACATGGATGTGGATGTCTTTGTTCCTTCTTCAAGGAGGAGAGCCTTTAGGCTGTTGGTCAGTGTGGCGTGGGATTGCTACTCCAAACCTACGTTCCTCTTTTAACTAGTCATGATAACCTCAGCATGCAATGTGACAAACCATTGCAAAGACACTGGTACTCCCAAAGACGGCAGCAGAACTGTTCTGCAGATGAAATTCCACGCTCTGCAGCTCTGCCCTTTGCTGACCAGCCCTTCCAGTGCTAAGAGTGGCGGAATAGTAATCTTTCGTCATGCAATGCAGAAGTCAATGGTAAAACACAGCGATCTTTTCATGTACTGGCTTTAAGTTCACGTCAATGAACTACCAAACCCTTGCATACGCGGAAGGAGATTGCAAAGACCATGCTCTACCCCTGTGTGTGCTTTTTCCATGGGTGGGTAAAGAGCAGTAAAGCAGTAGAGAGCCACAGCTCCAACTGATCTGCCAGGTAACAACTGAGTTAGCACAGAATGGAAGCAGGTTAAGAACAAAAGATAGATAATTCCCTTCCCCTGGGAGCAAGGGAGAAGCGGCAGCCACAGTATTGATCTCCTATTCACAATTTATTCCTCTGGTGTTTGTCCAGTGCAAGAACATAATGCACTTTAATCAGTGCAAATAGTTAATATTCTGTTTAACCTACAGCAAAGCAAAAAAATGTCATGTGCCAATGAGGATACAGTCCATTTACCCATAATTCTTCTATCTGCACTTTTCTCATTCATTTTTAATGATCATTTTATGTTTTTCCCTTATTTCTTTTTCCTATATTATTATATACACAAGGGGGAAGAATGAACAAAGTTAAATTGTTTCTCGAGTTTTGCTGAGCTGCCTGGTGGGTAGATAAAAATAGCAAGTGCCAGTGGCAAAGTCTCCCGAAAAGTGCTAGCACATTGTGAAAGTGCTAACACATTGTGCTATTGAATCAGCACTGAGAAATCAAATTTTCCTCACAACACATTCTTTAAACTTGAGGTGACCTTTAGGAATGCATTTGCATCAATGTAGAGAACCTCATTACTTCGTCGTATCAGAGAGTAGGTGCTGTTATCCTGGAAGAAGTTCGGCTGTGGGTCCTGAAAATCTCCTTCTTTTTCTCCTGGGCTTGATGGGGCGTTATTGATTCTGGTACCAAAGTAAACAATCCACGACCACACAGTAATGAGAGGTATTGTCTTTGGGAAGATATTATTAGTTCACTGTTAGTTCACTGTTCTAGTGAAGATCCTATTCACTAGGAGAAGAAGCAGAAAGTTCCTAATTATGAAAAGCACGATTTTATTGTTTCTGAAAACCATTTCTCTACAGTTGATAATTCAGCCTGCTTTTCTGAAATTCCACAGAGCCCGAGGTTATCTACAGCACAGACAGTGATACAGTTCTTAAACAGGGGTTGGGGCAGCAGAGCTGTCTCGATATGGCTGTTGCCTTGCATGTTGATTATGGAGAAAATGTTTTACCTTATGGGGTCAAATTCCTAAGCTCTTATTTGTGGATCAAATTAACAGAGATTGAGAGCTGCTGTGCCACCTGTTGATTTAGAAGCAAGAAAGAATTGTTCAGAACTTCTTATAGTCAGGCCTGAATTCACCAAAGTGAAACTTATGAATTGTTAAATTATTTTACACAATAACCCTAATGCAAAGCTTACTGAGCTTGATGAAAATATTACCTTATGCTTCCACAGACTTTGAATTAAGGTTTACATTACAACTTAGACTCAGAACAGGTCATGACCAGTAGAATTACACAAATATTTAGAATCTTGGATGCTAAAAATTAGACTCTCGAGTCAAACACACTATCAAAGAATGAAATATTCCCAGCAAGACAGAGGAGGCTGTAGATGGCCAGGGACTTTGAAAACAGTACAACTTAAGTAGCTGCTTAAATGTGGAATTTAAAGAAGCCAGAAGAAAGCTCAAAAAGTGCATTTTTTAATGCATTTAACTGGCTTATGTGTGTTCTCTGTAGGCTGAGGGTGGAAGGAATATGATTTTCAAAAGGCAAAGAGATGTTTTCAGGACAGCAGACAGTGGTCAGTCCCCGTTGTTACTCAGGATCTCCACTGCCATGTACGTGTGCTTACAGCGTACAGTAAGAGGCACAATAACATCACAGAGCATAGGAACAGCTCCAGTGCGCCGAAATACAACTGTCTCTAACTTTTATGAGAGTCCCCATGCAGTATTTCTTTTCTCAGTTTTTTTAGTAGTATAATATGTGTAGCAAAACTGACCCTGGAAATCGGCTGGTGGGGACTGTGTACATAGCATTACTGATCCCATCTCAGTCTGATGGATTAATTTAAATGACCAAATAATAGCTCCAGAAGTTCAGAGTGAATGGCATCAAAATTTCATCTGATTTGTGACCAAGAGCCACTACATTTTGAATTCATATTTAGAATGAAATAGAATTCCATTACTAACTTATAACAAATATTGACATTAACAAACCGGTATTTTCCTTTGTCAAGGCATTACTTCTACACTGATCTGGGCCTCTTGGTTTCTTGTTTAGTGATATTCTCTCCTTTTTTCTTTTCTTGTAGTTTAATTCAAATATGAAAAAATAATATATTGCAAATATATTAGTATTATTTTTCAGTATCTTCAGTTTACTCAGGAAATGGCAGAGATATTTAACAATTGCTTAGCATTTATCTTTACAAAGCAAAAGGATAATTATAAATAACTTTGAAAAGGCTTATTGAAGGCAAAGGAGGTATGAGTGCTGAATTATCTGATGATCAGAGAAGTTGATGAATAATTCATTATCCCTGCCTTTTCCAGGAGCCAAACTTATGAACAGTGGCCACTGTAATTGCGGACACCAGGTGTCATGTTATTAATCTATTAATTTGCTTATAGTGTCTCATGCCACGTTATATCACGTCAGCTCTTTGTTTGGCCCACCAAAATAGGGATTTTCAAGTCTTGTAACGTGGCACAGTGCAACAGGGACACAAATAAAAATCAGCAGCACTTCCATAGATCTGCAGCTCTGAAGGTGTGCCCCGGCCGTCGCTGCGGACGTGTGTCCGTAAGGAAACAACTACAGCAGGAGCGGGGCAGCGGGTGAGCTGGCTGCCAGGCATCTCCATTGCACTCGGGTACTTTGGCACATCCCTAATTAAAGACACGAAGTCTTGAGTTCCAATTGACAAACCACTAGATCTAGACAACATACTCTCAAGAGTGCTTGAAGGAGGAATACAGAGATGTGAGGTGCTAGTCTGGCTCATTTCATGGGCGATTTCTAATTAGCTGCTACTTGAGAGGTTAACTTGCAAGTCTGATGGGAAACTAGTCAGAGAATAATGGAGTTCCCGGCACCGCGAGTGTTGCTTGTGTGACCTTACATGGATTTTCTGCTCCCAAAGAAGCACATCCTGCCATTTAGAGAGGGATGCCTTTGCCTGCTCTCCCGGATTGATCGGGAGCCATCCCTCCCGACTCAGCCTCCAAGCTCTGCAGCTGGAGCCAGGAAAGAACAGGCGTAAGCCAAAGCAAAGCCCTGGTTCAGTATTTAGGAGAGAAGATAAAGAAGAACTCAGGATGCTATTTTGTTCTGTTCTGTCACAATCTAAATTAAGCCGTTGTCAATTAGCACAAACACTAGAGCCTGTGACAAGGACTCTGCAATAAGCACACATAAGCAAAACCTAACTGAGGAGCTGGCTTCTGCTTACACAAGTGTATGTAATCAATAAGAACTGGAATCATATTGTCACAGAGGTAGTTGCTTCTAATCTAGTACAAGCATTCCAGTAACAGGGCAAGTGTCACGGGTAAATCCTAGAACACTGTATGCTGAAGAGAGGAATTTCATCCGCAATTCATACTACTGGTGAGATTTTTTTTTTATTTCTTTTGTACACCAAAGAAATAATGCATTTTATGTAGAAATCTTTCAGATTAGAATGAGAAAATAGTAGGCTCAGAAAATTGCAAAAGTTGTGAGAAAAGTTTATTCATGTTAAGTTTATTGTCATGGGGGAAAGAAGACTTTATTAAAGATTTAAATTTAATAAAGTAATAACTCAAGGAAGAAATAAAAATCTTGATAAAGTTGATCCAAAAGAGCCTAACAATAAGGGGACTTAATCTGAAGGCTTATGAAATCAGGAGTCAAATACAAAGTGTAGAGCAGGCTCATGTAGCAAGTAATGAGCATGCGCCCCTGCGTAACAGGGTAAGAGGGTATATTCAAGAAGCATCAGGATGTAGATGAAAGAATTAGATGAGTTTCTTGACACCAGGGATTAAGGGTTGTGGCACAAAAATAAAAAAAGGATCTGAGTCGGTGAAGACGTGATGTATCTTGAGCCAATGACTTTCTCATTCTTAAGATTTTATTTGTTTTTTAGTACTTTCTTTCTTGGAGGTAAAACGCCACTGCGGTTTGTGCCCAGGCTTAGGCTACTGCCTCTTCTGCTGTCTGTCAGTCCGTCTTCCTGACTCTCTGGGGCTGAGTTCACCACCCTGCGTCACAAGATTTCCTGTTCTTTCAGAGTGACCATTTAGGGACGTTATCTCCAAGTCTGAGCGCACTGACCCTCGTTGCAGAGGTAACTCCTTGCCTCTGGATCCTGGAGGAATGAGGCTTCAGAGTTTCATCTGGCAATGAAGGTGCCAGCAGCCAGAGAGCTCTGCTTTGGGATTGTTCACACTGAAAATGGCCGTTACGCTGCATATTGATTGAGCTCCCCAGATCCCACCGTCTTCCCCTTTCCCTCCTCGCATTTTTCTTTGCATTCTGTACATTTGCCACGGGAGAGCTCGGTGCCAAGGATAACCCTGCATCTTTTTCTCCGTGTCTGGAAAAGTTTACAGAAAATACTTGACCCTGAAGTATGAAGATGTAAAGGGAGTGGATGAACATGATTTCCTTTGATTTAGATTACAGTAAAATTTTCAAAGCTTCCTGGCTCTTCTGATTCCTCCTTGTGGCTCTCCCAGCTGGGGAGCACTGGTCTGCACGAGCCACCTGGGACATGCACGCTGCTAAATCAAACCGCTTTGCCACTTAGAGCAGTTTGAATCAGGCACGTTTGTTCCTGTGTTGAGTGAGGGTGAGAGTTAATTAAAGCTAGTCTTTCAATGGAAATTCTTTTAGTGCATTTCTGCTGTCTGTGGAGATAGTGATTGACGAGGACATAAATAGGCTGATTTTACTGCAAGTTATTAACATTCCAGTCCTTGCTGCATCACCACTGGTCCTGCTCAGTGGAGACAGCTCTCAAGTGATGTCATGGCATATTTCTCTGCACAATCAAATCAATAGGTAAAGAGTATAATCATTGCAATTACAGCGCTGCTTAGCCCACACCACTACTTGAGGTGGTAAAAAATGGGTGTTTCTTTCACCTAGTGGCAAATCCTCATCGCCAGCCTGTCAGTAGTGAGGAAGCAATATTTAGAGTTGTCTTTAGGGAGCTCTATCCTATCGTGCAGTTAATTATGATAAACTGTTTTATTTGTAAAAGAGCTTGAAACTGCTTTCTACTGGGAAAATGTGTGGCTATAAAAGAGCTGCTTAATTGCGATGGTCAAAACAGCAAATTTCTACTGCAATATGACAGGAAAAACGTTGTGATTGTAACATACTCTGATACCACACTTGTGTGATCACAACTGAAGATGGAGGCAGAGTTCTTGGTGTGCCAGCACTAACGGTGCAGAGCAGACCCAGGCCTTCTCAGCAGCATAGGCAAAACTGGATTGTGACTCCCCAGAGGATCTAAGGCTGTATCAGACCTACCGGGGGTTGGTACAGACGCTGGCTTTCTCCTGGTGGGAGCGGTGCTGAGAGGGAGGCAGGAACCCATGGAAAGCTGGTGGTGATCACTGGTCACTCCCAGCCCCCTCCCAGTGCTCGTTGTTGCCTCCACAGCACAGCCCTGATGGACAAGAGGAAACGGTCTCAAGCTGTGCCAGGGGAGGTTTAGGTTAGGTATGAGGAAAAATTTCTTCACCGAAAGGTTTATCAAGCATTGGAAGAGGCTGCCCAGGGCAGTGGTGGAATCACCATCCCTGGAGGTATTTCAAAGCTGGGCAGACGTGGTGCTGAGGGACGTGGGTTAGTGGTCAGTGTTAGGTTGATGGTTGGACTTGATGATCTCAAAAGTCCCTTCCACTGCTGCTGCTCAGGCTCCGCACAAACAAACCACTGAACCTGCAGAGTCCACGGACCTCAAAACAGAACCAGTTAATGAAGGTGGATTCGGGGCAGGATCCAGGCATTAAGGACCACTACAGCACCCTCTAAATCTGTACAAGTCTTTATGTTGACTTCAGCAGATCCCAAAATCTTCTGAGATTCAGCACGAGCAAACAAACAGATAATTTATGGATGTTATAATGGAGGGTCTAGATGAGGGAGTTTGCTGAGCCCTTTTATTGGAGGAGATTCATTAACATTTATATAGTAATAGTTGAAAAGCCCCAGTACTGCCTCTGCTGGCCCACATCAGTGTCTTTCATCATGACACTGCAGAAAGGAGGACTTGACAGGCCATCTAAATTAAGGCTGTGTGAGCAAAAATATTCTTTATCTTGGGGAAAGAAAGAAATTATATTAATATATAATGCCCTACATTTAACATTCCCTCAGTACCCTCCCACTTCTGAGTTACTGTGCTTGGAGATGTGATCATATATTAAACACTGTGAATTCAAGATCTTTTTATTTCTGGCAGTTTGTCTAGAGCTATTCTATAGAATGTGTTCAGCTTTTATATTCATCTCAAAACTGAAATTTATTGGAATGATATATTGGCTGGTATGTCTGGGAATATCTGAAAATACTGTACTTCTGCTCTTCTCTTTCTGTGTTTCATGTACCTGTCAGAGGAGCACATGCACAGACACACGCACTTTCCGTTGCAGTCAATAATGAACTAATTAGAGTATAATTAGAGCAACCGTTGCTTTTCATCACATAAAATCACAACGTCTCAAACGTGGGGCACAGGCTGTCTAGCGGCGTAAGATGCGTGAGTAGCTTGGCCCGTGCTTACTGGTAGTTCTCCTGCAGCTTTAATTAGGGGTTCTTGCTGGCTCAGGGGTTCAGCAATGGGAAGTTTGTGGACAAAGGAAATTGTTTTCCTGGTGAGCTGCTAAATCTGGGGCAGAGCTACCAACGGGGCTGTGACCTCCAGGAGCACAGCCTGCAGCCCCGCTTCTTGGCCCTTCCATTATAGGCAATCTCAAAATTAAACCTTTATGATGCTGCAGTGGAGCACTTTTTAACATAAGTATTTCAGTTGTGTTTTCCAAATTCTCTTTACTTTAAAATCCTGGTACTCATCGGTATGGGCCCAAAAACATTTTGTAAAATATAGGAATTATAGATTAAGATTTTTCTTTTTATGAAGAAAGATGAAGGTAGATAGACAATGAAAAGTTAGGGCTCTTTCATAAAACTGTCAACATTTATGAGGCTGTCTGTCTGGGCTAGAAGGGATTTAAGAGTGTGTTTCTGAGCTCTCTGTACAGGGTGGTATTTTAAAAAATCAACAGCAAGAACACATTTAGAGGACATGTCTCTTCAGGTTAAGGTGCCCGTCTAGTTCATGATACAAGAGCAGTTAGCGCAGACTCAGGTTGGACTAATCTAGGGCACTTTTTCACAGGGCAACCACTTGCATGGCTGCAGTGATATCGAAAAAAAAAACATGCTGAGACACTCCAATTAAAATTGTCTTTTTTAGGGGGAAAAAAAAAGTATAAATTCAAGTCAAAAGAGGAAAGGTGAAGAGAATTATTTTCTTTTCTTAGCTACACAGCGCTTGCATGTGCTTTGGAGGGCTCTGTGTGCACAGACAAAGAAAAGAAATTAATCTTACAGAGCAATGAACATTTACAGTATTGGCAATTCCACGTAGGCACAGCTTTTGTTTCCTGTGGAGACTGAAACGTAGTTTGCTGTAACAAAATAAACAGGTAAGTTGTTCTGGAGATGTGGTTTTTTCAGTTCAAATAAAAATTGTATCAGTGAGGGCATAAAGGTGTAGTTTGGGATGAGTTGGAGGAGCCCCAATCCAGCAACCCACCACCGTGACCAGTCTGTTATTAAAATGACTTCATGCGTAATAGAGTCTCAGTTCTTGCTCAGGAAAGAGAGGTGGAAGAAAGTACTTAAACACCTGCTGAAAACCTGGAGTCTGGTCACTTGGAATGATCCTTTCATGCAGAAAAGGTGGTTTTTAAACACTTGGCTAACGGTGGCTGGGTAAAGGCTTCGTTTGTTCAGTGCTCATTCCATGGTAAATATCAACCTTTGGAAAATGGGTTTAACTTCACAAGAGGTTAAAATAGTTCCCCTTTGTTAAACAGTGTGCTAAGGCATTTTTCCAGCAGATACATGCAGGGCTAAAACTTTTGAGATTAATTTTTCAACAAAAATGACTAAGGTGCTTCATTGTAAGAAATTCTGATTTAATGCTTGTAGTCAATTAAGAGCTGGGCAAACCTAGGCATTTCTCTGTCTTTTTATATATCGCTTGAATTTGGGGCAATGAAAATGCAGTTGTAAATCTGTCTTTTTAATAAAAATAGAAATTAATCACACCAATTAATAGGCAATACAAACATGTTACCTTGTTAAAAAGCAGTATTTGCCATTCCTATGCCTTCTTTCTGGGCACGCTTAAGTAACTTGATACTATTTCTGTGAGTTGGATTTTATTACAGCTGATTTATGCAGCCTTGCACACACCTTGACGTGCACAGGAAAATGACGGGCAAGGGAAAGCTAGAAATTTTTTTTTTAATTATTTTTATATATATATACACTAAGAATTAACTGATATTACCTTATTCAAATCAAAAATCCTCTTCTTCTTTACTTTCTAGCTTCAAAGTACTGGCTCACACCAAATATACATTCCCTACTTACATGCAGAATCACTGTTCACTAATTGCTCTGAATCAGCACATTGGACCTTTTCACTGGAAAAAAGTTCCGATTTCTGAACATCTCAAAACTCTTCTCCCTGAAGCTGGGAGAGCCCTCTGTGAGGAATTAATACAAATTTTATATTCATTTCCAAGACACTAGCAGGAATGCAATTGCACTTACATGTTATTATGTAGATTCTTAGAAACACCTATGTGAGATAAATTACAGCATCATTTAATTGACATTATTGTCATATTGCTGCAAGTAAGAACAACGCATTGAGCGAAGGTTAATTAATATACAATAAAGTTGCCAGCTGGAAGTTTCTGATTTATGAAACTATAATGAAGCACAGCTTTGCAAGTATCTTGTTTAACACATACAGTTGTGATTTCTTCTTTAACTGCATTCACATTTTCCATGCCTACCAGATCCTGCGTTGCCCGGGATATTTACCACGTTCTGGCAAATCTGGTTCCTTATGTATTTTAGGATTTCTGCTGCTGTCCTGTATATGGACAGCCGTGCGCAGTTTGTGGAATCTTTAGGTTCTTTTTGAACTATGGAAAGTTCTGTTGTAGCACACAACCCTGTGTGGTATGTGTTTCCTTCTCTGCTTGCCATGATGAGGCTTCACAAAAATTAGCATTATTGTAATCCTTTCAGACTACGGAGAATAAGAAATAATGCAAGGAGCTCAGCTGTCTGCCTCATATGGGATTCTCCGTGTCCTGTTTTTAATTCATTCTCTCATATTTGTTGAAGACTCTGTTTAAAGCAGCAGGAGTTACAGTCTGCTCAGCTTCCACTGGGGAAGGAGCTGGAGCAAAGGGCAGGTCTTGGGAGATTTATATCGTGCTGAAGCCTCCTCTGTAAATCCCTAATTCCCTTTACTCTTAGCAGTACTGCAATCCAGTTGGAGATTTAGATATTTAAATGAGAATGTCCTTTTTGTTTCCATTTTCTTCCAGAGGGATGGATCACATGCTGGGAACCTTTATAAGAGAGAAACAAGGATGGGTTTGGAATTAGTGATGCAAAGATGGTTTATGGTCGCGTGCTGCAGTCAGCCGATGCCTGGTTGTTTTCTCACTGCAAACTGTGTGCGCGTGTCTCTCATGACTCCTTCTGTCCAAGCTCATTGCATGTCATTTGTCAGAGGCTCATGAAAAGCCAGTTCAGAAGTTTAAGTGGTCAGAAACTAAAGCTGGCACAGGCCAAAGCTAAAATCCACCTGCACCCAGTTGCCCTTTGGCCGTGCAGTGCCAGGACGTGGCTGACTTATAGGTGAGGTGTGACTCTCAGTGGTTAGGCTCAGAGTGCACATACAAGCCCATTTGGGAAATTTTGGAACATCAGTGCTCTGATTACATACATGAACGTGGAATTAATTTGACAAAATAAATTGCACATGGGATACACCTTGACTGAAGTCCTAAAACAGGCTTCCATTCCAATGGTGGGAACTAAAAGCATGCTCTGGAAGCTATATATATATATATATATATGCTTGCCTTTATGACTGGGTATGTTTTTCTTATAAACATTTGCATTGCTAACTATGAAATCTACGGAGAGCCAGAGCATTTATATATGTGTATAATTTCTTCTTCTCTCAATCAAAAGACCCTTCCTTTTCTTTTAAAATGAGGTAGTCCTCACATCTTTCTTATAATAATACATCGCTATTTGTGTTCAGTGTAATTCTGGAGCTGTTTAGTCAGACTGCATGGTTCTATGTGTGTGTGACAGTGTGTGTATAAGCATAGATACATATAAAAAATTCAATTTCAGTCATTAAGAGAATAAACAGCAACTTGCACCACGTTAGTCTCTTTTTTTTGGTGTGCAGTGACGACCTCCACCTTCACAATCCTCACCTTAAAGTGTAAGTGAGAGTTGCTCTATCTGTTGTATCGAACAATAAGCACAAAAGGATTCAGAAGGTAACAACAAAGATAAATAACTTTGCAATAAAATTTCAGCTCCAGTAATTTCCCATTTATATTTTCTCACTGAATCATGTAGTCCCAAGCAATGCACTTTTTTACATCTGGGCTGCATCATGCAAAGTAATTTTTTATCTAATACTTCCCAATGTGTCCAAAATATAACATCACATGCACAATGCATGACAGGGTGGTCGATGAATTATACAGAGCCTTCAAATAATATCACAGTGAATGTGATTTCATAGGCTTTCTAAGGCAATCAATCTTACCATATTATGAGGAATGAATTGTCAGTCAGGGGTTTTTTATTCTTCCAGGAAGGTTTCAGAAGCTGTTACTTAATGCTACTTACTGTCGAAGGCTGCCTGCTGAATTGCTTTTTCCCGTGTGAAATTACTGGTGTGTTCTGTGTGTCTCCAGTTTAGCTCTTGGTTAGCACAGCATTTGTTACTGGGGGCTGTAGGAAATGTTAACAAGTGGAAGGAAGTGGAAACTTCAGAGAGGAGGAGGCAGAACTAATAGAAGCAACAAAAGAATAGGTTTCATGTATGGAAAGCTTGTCTTTGTCTTGTTTAAGTGTAAGTTCTCTCATCTTTCCTCCGTCTCACACATACTCCCACACACTCATTTAAAATATGATTTGAAATGACAGCTTCACCATGTCTTCTGAGAGCAAACAGATGAAGCTGGACTTCCCTCCTCTTGCCACGCGAGTGACCAGGGTGTCTCTCCATATTGTTCCTTAAATAGCTGCGGCGAAGAGAAATGCCAGGCTGGCAGAGGAGGCGGGATTCGATCTCAGTCGGGTTGGTCACTGGTGTTGCTGAATGCCTGGCGTGAGACACCCGTGTATTCCTGACACAGTTGAGAAGCCGTTGGGGGTTACAACGGCCTCGTTTTCTTTAAGAAAAGTTTTATGTAGGTGTTTTGAGCAGATACAGCTGGGCTTTAAGACTACTGGTTCATCCCCTATAGACAGCTGAACAGATGGCTCTCTGCACCTAATTATTAATGCTATCTAGAGATCCAATCATGTGGCATCAATGAGCCAAAAGCAATAAGACAAACATGTCAGTCTCTGAACTTGGCTCTTACTTCTGGGCATTGATCGTTTCAGTCACTTCTCGTTCTGTATCCGTTGTTCACCCGGACAGAAGGGAAGGCTTTATTGACCTCTGCAAACCTGACACTTTCACAGGGAACTGAGTATCTGCTCACCTCCAGTAGATTTCAAAAGAAGAAATAAAAGTGACAGAGGATGAACCAGCCAGTTCTCTGCTTCATGCCATCCTCTAGAAGCTGAGGGTGAGGTTCTAATCTTATTTAGGTTCTTTTCCTGAACTGCAAATTGATTAATTGAAAGGAAAAAAAATAGGACAGCAGAAACTGACAGAAAACTTTTTAATAAAGATTATTTTTTCCCCATTGGGGCAAATATAATCTTCAGTTGGTTACAGCAAACTTACAGATTACTGAGACGGAAGAATCCTGAGAGTGTGAAATTCTGCTTAGTATTTACCTAGATGCTGTCATCTTCTTTCTCTAGAGACAAATGCAAATGTGCGCCACAGATTTTAAATATGCCATTAATTACCGAACACTGCCTCCCTTGCATACAGTCGGTGAATTCCATAAGTTGTCTTCAGTGTAAGGGATACAGAGAAATCGTGCCAACATTTTTCAGTTTGCAACTTACTGTCACTTCTGGAATCAGCTTGTGACAGCAGATGTTAATTCTCTGCTCGGCAGACAGCCTCGGCGCTGGTAAGCAGCACACTTTCCAAGAGCAGTTGTCATAGTTCAGTGCGGTCTTAATGCTCCCAGAGACTTTTGTATTCCTGCTCTGTTATACAGGGGGAAATTTAACCTTATAAAGGGAAAATCTGTTGCATCAGCACCAAAGACACAAAGCTAACCCCGATACTGGCAGATGTGTGGAAGGCATATGGAATCCCACAAACAGAAAAGAATTTAAAAAACAAACAAACAAAACAACAGCCAAGCAACCAACCAAACCAGAAAAAGCCATTAAGCCATTCACAGATTTAATTTATTACATAAAAGCAGGGCGTGCTTCAGATCAGTGTTATACTACAATACTTACATGTAACATCTTTCAGAAATGCTTTCCCAGCTGTTTTTTATTCTACTTTAAAGAGTTCCTCCTCCCCTGCTTCCCAATGTTTGTCTGAAGGTCAGAGCACGGCACCGCTCAGTCACCAACAATCTCCTATTTATTGCCAGAGGACTGAGCACTTTAACACAAAGACATTACTTTCATCTTGTGTGTTCTTTCCTGTCACTTTCCAAACCTGGAATATACCCCAGTGGCTTCAGTTCTTGCACTGTATATGTTGCTTCATTGAACTGGCCACAGCTGGTGATATAAAATGTAATTTCAGATAAATTCTGCTTTTTCCCAGCCTTCCAGAAAAGGATCTGTCTCCCACTAACGGGCCTGTCTCCGTGAGCCCCCCCGCTCAGAGCAGCAGTGCGGTGCGTAAATGAGTTCTGCCATTGCCCCCACTTGCTTCAGTTGCAGAATGGTTTTGGAAAGTCCAAACTAGACTATTTTCTGAGAAAAATAAATGAGAAACTCTGCTACTGAAGTGGGCCCCGTGCCGTCCGTCAGTCACTGGGAACGCTCCTTCAGGCAGCGTCAGTCTCTGTGCAGTGGGAGGGATCCAAAAGATCAGAGTAAATTCAGCCCGAAGTAAAACCCCAAACTCCACGTGGTGTCAACAAATAACCCTGACGCTGGCTGCTTCCTTCTGCTGGTGTTCCTTCTGCACCAGGTATTCCTTGGACAGACAAAGCCCTTGTAAGCAAATAACTTTTAAGTGGCAGGAGAGGGGAAAGAACAGGGAATTACTGCTCCAAACTCTGAGAAACAGCTTGGTCTGTGCAGTTTTTCAGCTGAAAAAGTGTTGTCCTGCCTTTTAAAGAGCAGGTGATCTCTGATTCCAGGGGGGGCAAATGGGAGGAAAGTGACAGTTGTATTTTTTTCAGTTGAGATGCAAACGTTAGTCACTACGGTGCCTTTTTATGTATATGCTGTAATATAAAAAGCTACATAATGATATAAAATTGGACTGTAAAATTGGACTGTATTTTTTCTTCCTTTCTTCATACATTTCCTTTAATCTGATTTATGTGGTTTACTGAAGAGTGTACTTTTTCTTTGGAAAAATGACACAAAGTTGTTCAGTAGCTTATGTTTAAGACCCCTTGTTAAGTAGCCAATATTTGTGAATGTTGTTCTGCCTCTGAAATAAGTGTGTTATTTTCTAGTACTTAAGAATAGTACACTATGTTTTCAAAGAGCATTGTGTGCAAGAGGCTTCTGTTTGTGAAGCAAAACAAAAAAAGGCCAGATTATTGGGTATCTAGAACTAATTTCAGAAACTAGAATTGGGAACCTGTGTTTTCCCTATGTTCGTTTCTCACACAGTTTTGCTACACACAAACACCAGTAAAACACACTATCTGTCGTTTGAATTATTTCTCTGCCTCTTCTTGTTAAATAGTCTTGCAGATGTGCACACATTGAATTAATATTTGGCTGCTAGGACACAATGAGAAAATATTTAAATTATTACTTAGTTTAAATTAGGTGTACTCAAAACTTTTGATCTTGTGCTACGAATTTATATTGGTTTTATGGACTGTATTTTTAAATACTTAATCTTCTGTGAGAATACATATGTTTCCAGGTTTTTTTTAAAGAATGCTTCTGATGTTGAATTTCCTTGATCTTTATTTAAACATTTTGTATTGATCTAACATATATTTAAATAATTTACAGTAATCTGAGGAACAAATGCACAGTTGTGGTATAAGAAGTGTTGCATAAACAGCCAATCTATTCCAATAGCCTGACTGTTTCATACTCTTATTATTTGAAAAGTATTTTCTTTGCATGAATGAACACATGCAACATTTATTATATAATGTATTTTAAGACATTTTAATATGTGCTGTTTTCCTTGATACTAGACCTTGGCCATAGACGAAAAATAAGATAGCTTTAAGAATTGCCTGTTTGAGTTTTTGCTCATGCCTCTAATATTGGAATGGACTTTCGGGCTCAATCAAGCTAGTTAATTTAAATTCATTAATTAGAGTCAATATTTAAGTATTATTTATTTATAGTATGGCGTCATTAATCCAAGATTATTGCCTTGCTGTGCTAGGGTCAAGGTACAATGAGAAACACATGAGGCTCACAGCATCCCACCATCCAAGTAGTCCAAAGGAATAGGGGGCCGCTGCCTTTGCCCATGGACCAAAGCCAGCTTAAGCTCTCCTGCAGGAGAAGGCCAGAGCTCTCCTTCCTATTTGAAAGCAGAGGAGTCACAGCGTGGCTCTCCTTTCTGCCCGGCTGTAGTCAGGAGCACCAGGGCTGAGGGAAGGGCACAGTCCCAGAGGCTGGGGTTTGTGACCGGGACGAGCTCCACCAGCTCTGGTGGCTCCTGAAACACAGCTCCATGTGTTGTCACTCGTGAGCAGGGTAATAGCTCCCAACTGCAGAGATTCCCCCAGCGTGCCTGCGAAAGAAGGAATGGTAGCCAGACAGCAAATGAAACAACTAAAATACTGAGTCTAAAAAGCATCTTTAATATTTTACTTTAAAGTTGATGTGCTATGCTTAATTGGGGGTCGGGATCTGGTTTAGTATCACAAGATAACAGAAGGTTCCTGGGGTTTGCAGGAAGGTTATTTCAGAAGAAGGTGAGATGTGAATTTACAGCAGTTGTAGCAAATGCCACAGAGTGGATACACTCAATCCAGTATAGAAATATCTTTTTCAGTTGGCATATTTCATTAAAGAAACCAATCAACCAATAGTCATTTTTTCTCTGGAAAAGGGGAGAGAAGACAATTCTCACACACAGAGCCTTATGTACAATAGTCGTTAATCTTTCTGAGACAGAATAACCAAGAGTCAGAGACCACTTATCACTTGAATAAGTATTTTAAAGTATATTTTCAAATTACTGTTCCTGGGAAGTTATTACAAATAAAACTCTGGGTAACACTGTGTAATTACGTGTGGGGGTGGGTTGTATCTCTAGAGCATTCTCAAAAACAGAGTTCAGGATACACAGACTAACACCCAGATCTGTCAGGTTTGTTCCTAAATCATAGAGCTCAGTGTTATTAGGATTCACTGCTCATACTGTGTGACCAGGCAGTGAAGAATATACTGAATACTTGGGGGTGTTTTAAAATAGTTGTACCTAAGAACTGACTGTATCAGGTATCTTACTCTTTGGCAAAAATTGTCCTTTCGTTCTTTTCAGCCATAAAAGGCCGCAGATTACTGAGCAAGCTGACACTCTATCAGATGCAATCCATTTTGCTGTAGCTGTTTGCTTGTCAGATTTATTTGTAGCAGTACCTCATACCAGACAACTCCTACAACTGCAGTTTCTTACAGGGACGTTTCAAGAAAGCATGATGAATCTTCATGGCAATTTATATGGATCCAGATGCTGGGTATTTGCACAGTATTAGACTCAAAGTAGTTCTTCATGGGAACACCTTTTCAGAGTACAGCTTGTGTATTGTTTCATTGAAGGATTTGGGGTTTTTTCTCTCTATTGGCTATTTGTAATGTATTTGTTATCATGCAGTTAGGGAATCCTGAAATTGTTCTCAATTAGATTGGAATTATTTCAGGTTTCTAGATTTGAAGCATAATTTATTAGCGAAGGAGACATGATGTGCTAAAATTTGTACAAATATCCATTTTAGCAAAGCATACTCAGTATCACTGGATTTTTAGAGTGTTAAGCACTGTTGAAAATCTGGGCCAAAGTATTTCCTGCTGAAAATCCTGCAGGCTGCATTTGCAAAACAGCCCACTTATAAGCTATTTCCAGTTAATGTCCAATATTTCAGCCTTCACCTTCACTAATCAAGAATTCTCTATACAACTTTATCTATTTGGAGAATTTTGTCTTTAACACCGATTTTGAGATATTGAGTTGAGTACGTGAAGTACATTGGATTTTGATTGCCGTTCTATAGTTCGTTATTCAGGAATTCTAGTTTTTACCCTTCTTAGTCTACATCCCACCTGCATTCCCCGAGCGTACGGCAGGGCTGGGGTGGGGGCATGGGGGGTGTCACCGCTGAGATTGCTGAACAAATTCGTGGCAGTGGTTAACATGAAAATGGAAGCAAACACTTGTTCTCCAGATTCCTAGTTCCAAAATCACTTGGAACTATGAAGTTCCAGATTTGTCTATGCTGCGCAGAGTTTCTGTCTTACAGTTCTCCGAATTAGCTTAAATACAGAAGCACGGGACATAATGGCAACTTTGATAAAACAAATTAGGGTGCTGGCGACACCCTGCTGACCTAACCATGCTGCTTCTGTAGCTACACCATGATGTTCTGCAGGGCACAGGAGTGTTCACACTCCTGTTGACTCCAGATACGGCTTCATGGGGTCTTGCACAAGAGAGTGTTCTGAGCAGCATTCAGCATGTTCTAACAAGCCATCATTAGTTCAGCAATGAATCTACTTCCAGCTCAAATACCCAGCGCCAGCCCTGACCTCTGCCTCCCCGCTCCGGGATTGCGGGGACTGAGCGGCACGAGCTGTGCCCGGATCCGCAAGGGTCAGTCAGTTCTGACGAGTGCAGCCCAGCCAATTTATCAACAGTTCTTGGCCAGATCGTGACAATGCAGACACTTCTGCCCTAATGTTTTTCCTAACAAATACCATTTTAACCTGAATCCTGAACACAGAAAGTGCTTAAGATTATTCACATCCATTATATGCAATACCTTCTAAACAAGTAGTCTGTAGACAGACACTTGTAATGTGATTTTAGCTCTGCCCAGCAATTCTACTAAGAGGTATGGTGCAAGAAGGAAAGCAGATCAATTAAAATTATTTCCAAGTAAAACAGGAGTGGGAAATAGATAAGGCGTAATTATGAATAATAGAATTGCTGTTTCCTACCCTACGAGGAGCAGCAATGCAGATCATTAGCATGAAGTGTCAGGACCTGTGCTTTGTGGTTCATACACTTTGCAATTTTTTCCTGGATGCAGATGAGGCAAGGAGCCATCATGAATTTCTTACTGTACCAATTGTAAGTTTTCCATTTACGCTGCTTCTAAGAAACCCCCCTGGTATTCTCCATGGACCTGAGGATACACTGTGCTAAACTCCATGGAAACTGTATTGATAACAACTGAAGTGCTGGGACTCGTAATTAATAACTTGGACTATCAAACTAGAATGGTTTATACTGTGTCCAAACAAGGCAGTCAGGGTTTTGGCCATAAGGGGTTCTCAGAGAGTTATTTCCCGAAACTTTACATTCACAGGCTACTTTATCACATTTTAATGAAGGTTCTGTTTTTATCGCTTTCAAGATTCTCTGAAACATTAAGAAGAAGAAAAAAATTACATGGTCATTACAGTCCATCGGATTTTACTCTAATGTCATTCTTTACAAGACAAAAAAAATGTGTTCCTCAAATAGCAGCCTGTGGGTGGTATTAAAAACAAGTAGTTTGAGCACTTCAGTGGATTGCTGGAGTGCCCAAAGGTAAGTGCATCCGATGTTGAGAGCCCAGGAGTGATTCTGACCTTTCCACCTGGAATTGGGTATTTCTTCAGTAATGGATTTTCCCCCTACTGTTCTGGTTGTTTTTTTTATAATAAAGGGAATTCTTTGGTCACATTGGCAAACATTAGTTGCTATAGAAATACATAACTGTTTACAGGTGCGATATTGAATTGTGCTTGTTTCCTGAGACTAAGAAGTTAGTTGTATTTATCTGTTTTGGACAAAATAGCCTGCAGCATTAAGGGGAACAGGGGACTATAGGTTAGAGGGGACAGAATGCCTTGAAGCTATTTATCTGCCTTTGTCTTTAAAGAAAATGTAATTTCAGCTGCAGTTTCTTACACAATTTGTTATGAAACTTCAGCTCTAAGCTTTCCTAAAATACAAGCATGGCACCCGTCGAACTGTGTATATGAAGGAGAGAACACAAAACTTTCTAATGTGTATGTTCGCATCTGGTCCCTCTTCCACCCATAAGCAGAGTCTGTAGCACCATTTTTCATGGCACGTAGAATTGCTGTTTGTAGAAGCTGTTTGTAGAAGACCATGTTCTTCTGTGTACTTCTGAGAGGACACTCTGTTCAGAAAGATCTTGCAAACACATTGTTCCAAACTTTGCTATAATGGAAGCGTGTCTCCTCCTTGGTATGCAAAACACCTTTAAGAACGTGTTAGGGTTACATTTTAGAGCCCAACAATCTGTTTCTGAGGCTTCAGGAGTCCATGTTCGATGCTGCAATGCAGTTGCTTTCCAACACGAACCCGAGATAAGGGCACGGAAGAATCACCTGTTACTTCTGCCTGCCAAAACCCACAGATTACTTTCCTGTACCTGCCTACTCCACGATACATTTTAGCTCTAATCACAGTAGCCTAGTGTCATATCAATATTTGTACTTTTTTATACAGTCATTTTTCTAAGTTCTTTGGGCAAAAAATTTTGCTTGATTGGCAAAGCTGTCACTTTTAAAACACTGTATGTGTTTAATGTGTTAGGCATATGCTAAAAATTGTACAAGCCAACCATGTATAATTCTAGCATGGTGATTTTATAAACAAATATTTTTTAATAACTTTAATTTGATAAACCTTTGAACTAGTGTGTTTATTCCATAGGATTTCTTTCTTTTAAATAGTATGAAAGTGAGGGTCTGGTCCTGCAGGGCAGTTAATCAGGTATTTAATTTTTTGTATGCTGATTTGTAACAAAGAGTTGCTATCAGTCTGTAAATGCCCCGTTAAATCATATCTAGGAAAAAAAGTAAGCATATGTGAGCAAGAAAAAGTGTGTCCTCCAAGGATTTCAGTACTCTTAACTGATTTATATGCTTGACTTGGCTGTACAAGGTCACCTCATCATTGAATTCCTTTTTAAATATAAGCCTACAATGGTACATTTTATCTAAAGAAAGTTGTTGAAAGAGCTGTAGCTGTGCAGACAGCTTGGCTGAGTTGAGACAGTTGAGCTGATCAATTCATGCCCATAACACATCTCTTCTACTTAGCGAATGAACTCAGTTTTATGGAGGTAACTAACAGACAAGCCACAAGGTCAGACGATGCTTCCCAGAGAACAGGAAAAGCGAGATTTCACATGAGCTGCTGTAGGTGGTTGCTGTTGCTTTTGTTCATGCAAGCCAAGGGGCAGAGGTCTGGGTTTGATCCTTCCTCTTTCTGAGAAATCAGCTTGGGTTTGGGGACTCCCCCCGCCGTTTCTGTTATCTACTGGTTTCTAACTCTGGCACTTTTCCATAGCTGTATTTATTAATCGGCCCGTTCCAGCATGATGGACTAAGGAGTAGGAGCCAGGTGTAAGAGCAAGGCTCTCCTGGGAATGCCCCATGGTCACCTCAGGCTGAGCCAGGACTCTCTGTGTCACAGCAAAGTAGGTGCCTGCTTCCAAAAGGAGGGTTTCCCACTATGGAGAGCCGGGCAGCTCACAGAACAAGGATCTAAGCTGTTAGTTTTGGGATTTGTGGGGTTTAGGAGCTGAAGTTTTAAGTTTTGACTCTGCACTGCTTTACATCTTGTTCTGTCAGCCACTAAATGACACCCCAAGGTGGGAAGCTCCTGGTGTTGCTGTGCCTCAGCCCGAGAGTGCTCAGTCGGTATTGCTCCTGGAATGAAACGCTTACATGCCCACTCCCACACATGCATAAAAATAAAATGTAATGTCTAAAGCAGTAGAACAAATGTAAGTAGAGTCTTGGTATTTAAATTCATCTTTCTAAGTTATTTTTGTCATCTAAGAATTATAATTAAGATAATTATTTGAAGAAATTCATTTTTCAAAGAGCAAAATGCCATAACCTGTTACACAGTCAAATGTAATCTTTTCCTTTTTCTTTAGTACAGGTAGACCAACAAAGTTATCTGAGTTTGACAGGGAAAAAGGTGAGGGGATTTTGATCTTTAGGAGCAACTTACCATTACAAATACTGAAACATGACAGTTGATGCATAGTTTAATTTCCTTTTTTCCCCCCAGTTAGAACTCTTCCATTCCCAAACTACCAGTAATGACAGAAATGCAACAGTGCCATCTCTAGGACAGACTCACCATCCCCTGCTCTGCAGGACGTGTCCAGGAAGCTCAGTAAAAGATGACAGAGGACGTGTGTGAATTCACCCTTAGACTTTTAAAGAAAAGTAAGATGATTGCCAAAAAAAAAGGCTCGTGTGATTTATTTTTTTTCCCCATTTGTTCTGAAGTCTGATGAAAGTGTTGAAAGTTTCAGCTGAGCTTCTCTTCCCAGACCTTTAGTCTTTGTGAGCCCTTCGCATTCCCTGGGTGTTTTCAATCAGTAAGAGCAGACCTGCGGTTTTCAGAGAGATCCTTCCAAGTGTTTGAGAATGCAGCCGTGGATGGCAGTGAGAGGGGAGCCCGGGTGTATTTTTCACATTCAGATACAGCTAAAACACTACAAATATCGTTGGACTGACATGATTATACATCCTTCCCAGCCCATCTCTGTTCTTTAATGGTTTCGTTAGATTTTCCACACCAACATTTTTTGTTCGTTATTATGTTATGGTTTTTAAAAACATAATTCAGAGTTATGTTACAATAATTTTTATTAAGTAAATTTTTGCAAAGAATTCTAATTTGGAAATTGATATATGAAACAAAATTTATTACAGAAAACAGAACCCATAGCTCTACACTTCTTTATCATACAGTGGATGGAAATATCTGCACTAATTCCCTGATATGTTCAAATTTCTGTTTTCTGCAGTGTACATATTATTTCAGAACTTTTGACACAGATTTATAAAGATTCTGATGCTAATTATCTAGGTATGTCCTCAAGTATACTCTTGAAATGTCCTACCATATGCCTCATTTAGAAATGGGCAAAAAAAGAAGAATCTGTATCGAGGAGACTTGCTACAGAGAAGGTAGATGATACAATTAACTTCTCTATGCATGTATTTGGGAAGAAACAAACTCTGAGTGAATTGCATTTGAGAAAGATAATTTCTTACTTGCCTCTGTGTCTGAAGAAGTTGCTCCTGGCAACTTTGCAGACAGAATATTGCACCAAATGAACTTCTCTTCTGGAATTCCCCTTTTTTTACCTTCTCTAATCTACATCCAAGAATAATACATATTCCTTACAGTACATCGTATTGTTGGTTTTATTTCAAGCAAGGGCATGAGAGAAAGGTTAATGACCATGAAGAAAGAGTATATAGTAAGACAACAGAGTAAGAGTCAAAAGGTGAGACCAAACAACTCTCCCATAGGTTCTCTTAAGGTGCAAAGTGTCTTAAGAAACAGTAAACTCCCAGTGTTGTGTAAGACGTCTTGCTACAGTCTTGATACCCACAAAAAGATGCTTCTGGATCACTACCATTTTCCTTTCAAATTATGCCAAAGCAACATTTGCTGCTTCTCCTGTTTACAGAAAACTCTGCTAATTTGTTTGAGGAGTAAATATTTCAAAAAATTGAAAAAATGTCTATGTAATACATGGTGGATTAAGCTTTTCTACAAAATTTAGAAAATTTGAGAGCCAAAACCCTTCATATTTAAGAGGGATACTGCCATAGTCTATCTGCATTCATTTTAAACACTTTTTATTTTTAAAAAGAAAAGATCTTGATCTTCCCAGCCCATAAGTCCATCATAGTCATTCCCCAGTTAAACAGGGCACTCTACAATGACTATGGAATATTCTTATAGCCTTTCTTTCCTTGGAATTGAGAAAAGAATTATTTGCTTCTATTTCATCTAACTTCCTTCTGCCCTAAGAAAACTAAAGCTTATTGTTTTTTCCTCAAAAGCTTCCATTTCTACTCTTTCCTTTCATCATCATTCTCTCCAGTGCAAAGACTTTCTATTTTCTCGCATCAGGTGAACTTAAGAAGACTATTTTATTCTTAATTTACTGTCTTTCATGTTGACCCTTGGGGTCACAGTCCCTTCTCTTTTCTCTTCTTTTTTTGCCATGCAATACAAAGGGAACACGATTTGTGCCTGCTCAACGCCAAGAACAGGTTAGCAGGTCCAAGAGTTAATTCATCTCTATGAAACCACTCATCTTCCATCTTGTTCTGCCCCTATCTCACCACCAAGAGATGCCCCTCATTGACTCATCTCTTGTTTAAAAACATCATAAATGAAAGAAAAGGCAGAAAAATACAGTATTTAATCTTTTCTGCCTGATCTTAAGGAGGTGGGGAAAGAGCTTGTGCTGCTCTTTATGAAGAACACCAGCAGAAGCCAACCAGAGTTCTCATCTTTTCTTCCCTTCCCTCTGCCACCCCTTTGTTTTAGTATTATTGTGTGGTGCAGAGTCCTGGTTTCTGTACATGGACTGGTGACCACAGCTCTGCGTGACAGCTTGAGACCACCCTTCAGCCAAACCCCAGTGCAGATCCTGGAGTTTGTTGTGGATCTGGAGAACTTGGAGGACTTAAGGGCATTAGAAAAGGACACTGCCGATTTCATCCCTCTGAAGGATTGCATTAATATTTTCTGCCAGTAACAGATTAAAATGTTGGGAACACAGAAGTGCAGTAATGAGCTCAATAAAACAGAATTATTTGATGCTGCCTTAATATATTAGGATCACTGGTAACTACCATTTTAACGTTGCTCAGGCTGTGTGCTGACAGGTTTTTTCCACAAAATGGATGAGTTAATTGTTCCTTCTAATTGTTTTATTTCTGACTGGGAATTCCTTCCAGATTTCACCATTCTTGTATGACTTTCTGTGTTTCCAGCCCTGTGCTGCTAACCGATGTCTCTGCTGCTCTCACAGCACATCTCTGCCTATAACCCAGTATCTGTCCAAGCTGACACTTCTGTTTCTACTGTGACACTTTGTCCATTTATTTAAAATGTTTCTGCACAACATCTGTCCCCTTATTTTTCCTTCATTTTTTTCTCCAAACTGTCTATGTGCTCATTTGTCTCTTGGTTACGTACTGTATTTTCATGTGCTTCACAGGGATTAGCCACGCTTACAGGGGCAGGAGCAGGCAAGTTGTGTCTGCAGAAAACATTCATATGTGTTAGTGACAGCAAGATGTTGCTTGGACACCTTTCCAAGTACTTACAGGCGTGCTTAATTGCCATGCAGATTTTATTTTCTGTCGGTTGATGTCAGTGGAGGTGTTCAGGGTAACCAAATCCCATGAGATGACAGACGAGGGGCTGGTGAAACCCCAGGGGGTGGCTGCAACAATCTGTGTGAAACTGGGGGCTCGGACCACAACGGAACAAATTCTCTGCCTTCACTGGGTACACACAACTTTACATGTGTTTGGTGGAGAGGATGGAGCATGTTTTTCCTGGAACAGTTGCACTGGCTGCTCCAACAACCAATGACTTAAATACTTCTGATGCCCAGAATCCTCAGGAAGAGCAGGTGGTGGTGGTAACACGCCTGTACGGCGTCTGTGGGATGGTCTTTTTAAAATGTGGCTTTTCATTTTCTACGAGGGCTTTCAGGAATTAGTTTGAAGGACAATGTACCAATTTAGGTATCTAAATAGTGTCATGACAGATAACTAAAAGTTACTTGTAACTGTTAGGTAGAACACAGGAAATCTGGTGAACTGTGTTCAAATCTCAATAAAATGAGTCACCTGTGTGCTATTTTCAGCATAGTATTTGCAAAGTCTGTGTAATGCTTATTACTCTGTCATGTCCCCTCGCTCACCTCTCCATGTGAATGTCTAGCTTTTTTAGTGCTTCAAATGTTTGTTCAATATGAGGATGTTTTGCCGACGTAACGCTGATACTTTAAGGTGAAATTCTCATATTCTATTAGTAATGAAAGTATAAAAGAAATACATCTAAATCATTGCAAAGAAGGCTATAATAGTGCATCCTGCTGACATAGGTGAATGTAAAATTTAATTTCTTATTTCTTCTCCTTTCTTGATACAGCACATCCTGTGTTTTCTTCCACTGTAATATTTCATGTTGTCACGTCCTCCTGAGGTCTCACAGACCCTCCAAAGAGGAGAGGGAAACATCCTGTGCTTGCATTTATGTTTGACATGTAGAACATGCCTTCATAACCTCTACACTTTAATTTTACAATTTGAATACATATAGGAGACATCATCCATGAAGGGGGAGTATTATGTTTCTTTCAGAAGTGTGAAGGACCCATAACTCACAAGACCCTCAGGTATGAATGTATTATGAAGGCCTTTCTCATGAGTGAAAGAAACATAATCACTCTTCAAGGGTGAGATATTGTATTTGCCCCACAGATATTCATTTTAGTCTATTTAAAACAACAACAAAGAAGAATATCTCTTTAAATCCCAGTGTCTGTCTTTAAGGGGAAAGGGTGACAAATATGTCAGAATCCTCAAAACATCTCTTTCTTCCTTTCTTTTATTTTCACTTTCTTAAACAAGTTTAGAACCACTGACACAATAAGGATTTATTTGGTTTTATCTTGATTTGGTTGTAATTTTGTTTGTTACAATGATAGATGTGTGTTCAATTATTTGTAGACCCAAAAAGGTGCATATGCCTGACTACACTGAAGATTTTAAACTATAATTTTTAATCTCATTCTACAGATGGGGAAAGTAAAGAACATTTGATGGTGGATTGGTGTCAGAGTCAGAAATAGATTCCAGATCTTATGCTTTTTATCCAGTGCATCACCCACCAGACCCAGAGGTCCTTAACACCGATCTTGCTCCTTTGGGTACTAAGCATTTTAGGTAATGTAGATAATGTCCCAGCTTTGTTGACATCAGTGAAAGGTGCCTTTGGTCAGTAGTGAATGGAACTGATCTTCAACTGAACATAACATAGAAAGAAATGTTAAAAACAAAGATGTGAATGCGCAAGCCAGTGATTTATGAAGGCCATGAATTTCATAATCAAAGTCTCAGGAAGGAGCTTAAGGTTTACAAGAGTTCTGCCATTCCACAGAACATCATAAATCCCAAGGTGTTCTGCAGTTCTAAGCATCAGGCTCTTAAATGTGTATCTAAAAGCAAACGGTATTTTCCCAGTACTAAGTAGTTTCATCTACACTGCGTAGTGACATCCCCTTCCAAAAGTGATCCCAATTCTGTGAAAAAAGCCTCATCCTAATTTATTTTATCCAGCCCTTTGCACACCGGTACAGCATTAATGCAGAGGGAGTACAAAACATCTGAACAGCACTGATTTACATATGATTTGTAGTAATGAGAAAACCACAACAGAAAATGAAGAAACGCTCCTCAGCTTTTAAAGCCCGCGGAGCCCTGTGGTGTGTAGGTGCTACGCTGTGCTCAGCGTGTGTACACTCTGCTTGTGAACCCATGTGCTGGTAAGTGATGAGTCATAAAATTCCCAGAAAATGTACCAAGCGTTTCTAAATCATCTCTCTCTTCTTGGTCTGGCTGAGACTGTGTAATAGACATGATTTACAACAGTTTGTACAATCTGTGCGGATTAGGAAGAGGAATCTTCATAATTATATAGGCTTGCTGTTATTTAAATATTTACCAACATTAAACACCAAAGGGGCTGTGCAAATGATCCAGGGGATTCATATTGTTCTAAGCTAATATCCGTTGTACAATATTATGCAAATTGCGTAAACTTTATTTTGTTGCTTCTGCTCTGAGCAGCGTATCCCAAGGCAGCTATTCACTAACTTGAAACAGATAAAGTTTTAATAATAAATAGTGATGATGAATAAGTCAGAAAGTTTGTGCAATGCTAATGTACTTGTTTGCCTCAGGGTAGTTTATTAGATAAGCAAGTAACATTTTATAGGTTGCCTGCACATAAGTGGCTTTTGTTTTCCAGGAAATGTTTATATGATAAATTATTTTGAAACATTAGGTGTTAATGAACAAATTGTATTCACTTTCAATTTGCCACAACTTTCCTGAGACTTAAGATTTAAATAGCAAAATTCTACATTTGTTTTGCTTTGTCAAAATGACAGTAGCATGAGAAATTTAACTTTGCTATGGGATGAGGGACAAACTCATTCTGCTCTTTAATGCAGAATTCTTAAGCCAAGAAATAGAGCTGCAGCTCTTTTAATTAGTATTCAGGGCATTTTCAGAACTTAGGATCATAGGATCTTAGAGTAAAATTAGACAGAATAGTCCAAGGAATAGAGGAGTCCCAGTTTGCCCATATCGTACTTTTGGCCACTTGACAGTATTGACCCATGGTAGATCAGCTGAAAGGCATTTGTGTGATTGGGAAAGAAGCCCCACTAAATTAAAAAGGAATGAAGCATAAACAAGCTTATTTAACCAGCATGTTGTAATGAAAAACCAGCCAAATGTATTAATGACTCTTTCTACTCTGTGCAGTGTGTTCCTGACCCAGACAGAGCTCTCTCTTTCTAAAGTACATTTTGAGCATCTGCATTCTAGTTATGTGGAAAATCCCCCTGATGGTACATCAGATCTTAATAAACACAAATCACCATCATTTGGATCTTTGCTGGTTTTTTTAATGTAAATAACAAAACAATTTTATATCCTTGCAGAGATAGAACAGATGGTGCACGGGTGAGAAGGGTCTCTCATTACATTTCCTTGGATTTTGCAGCAGAGTTCTATGGTCTGTCTAGTTACTGCCGGACTGCTGGGAATTATCATGGAAACACTTGATGACATGGGATGTGGCTGCAAGATTTTTGGAAAAAGACTGTGTTTCTTGCTGTATTTGCTGTCTTGGTTGACAGCATCAGCCACAAAGTCCCTTCATTTCTACCAGTCCTATGGCTGGATGGATTCTGAATTGCTACAAAATAGTCAGGAATATAAAGACTACAAAATAAG
>JAOXJM010000005.1:1125237-1146132 GCA_026413425.1 Tringa solitaria | reverse complement strand
AAAAACATATGGATAGACATTATGTTTAACGGTTAGGATTTTGGACCACAGGAGACAAGATCCCCATTTCTGCCTCTGCCAGTTTCTTACCACTAGTTAAGTCACTTGAGCGCTAATGGGTTCAAATAGTTGTGGGGTATTTTTTAAGAAATATACAGCAGAAATCACATTTTAATTTTGAAGAAAATTCTTTTATCCTCATAAATGAGAAGTAACATAGAAAAAATCCTTCTTTTGGGTGTACATCAGCACATCTGCACTCAAATTTATTTCAAAATGAGGTACAAAGATCTGCAAAAAATAAAGGAGAAACAGGTTGAGTTTTTAAAACTCAAAAACTGTTTGAGCTTTATAGAATTTGGGCATAGTTTCCAGAACAGTGAAAAGGGCAGAGGAAACTTTAACTAGCTATGTGCTATCTATTCCCCAAAATTCATTTGATCATTGAGATATCTGACTCATGCCTGGATGGGATACAACAAGCAGCCTGTTCTCCAGCCATGGGCAGCCTCTTTGCCTCACCCGAGGTGAAGTTCCTGGGGTTCAGATTTTCGCTACGGAAAGTGTGATGTTCGGCTTAAAATTTAGACATAAGATATCTGTAAAAGTAGGAGCTGAAATTGTTTTTGAAAAAATTTTTTTTTAAACTTAAGCAGTTGAGGAACTTCCTATGAGGTCTTCTGGAACATCACTTCACTGCTTGTCTAGTGCCTTTTTTCTGTTTGAATTTTCCACATTAATGGCCGTTGCTATGATACATCAAGCCCGCTGGTAGCAGCACACAACATGATTCATTTCATGGGCAGGAGATCCCATGACAAAGACTTATCAGAGCAGGAAATTAGGAAGATGCTGTTCCTGAGAGCTATTAGTATAAGAATGCACCTAAGTATAATTTAAAATAATTTACCCTTAGAAGAAAATAGAAACATTTTAGATAAAAGAAACGTCTCGCAAAAATACATTCAACTTATTGTACTTTTAGTATGTGTCATGGAAACCATCTCTCACCACACTTGCAGTAGATGAGCCTTAAAAATTTCTTTTCAAAATGTTACATACCAAGATAGTTTTAGCTCAGACCTTCTGGAAACTAAGCATCTTCTCTGATGAAAAAGGAAACTAATTATGCACTTCCCCCTACATTCTTTCAATATTCCTTTTTATTGGTAAAAGATGTATCACTTTCGTTCATCCATCTTCCACTTCCTCCTAATGACATTAAAATAGTCAATTACAGTCCTTTATTTCTGGAGTGGAAGGTCCATTAGTTTGCAGATTTCTGCGGAACAGCTGAGCAGACGAACTTTTGTTTTGACATTTGAGAAAAAGATGTTCTTCGGGAGATAATGACCCAGATCCTCAACAGATATATGTTAAAATAATTGTTTGGCATGAATGGAAAAGAGATGGAGGGCATGACATGGCTTGGGGGATAAAGTGAGGAAAACATTATTTTTAGTTAAATTAAAATGGAATTTAAAAGTTTAAAGATAAACTGAACAATGAGTTTGCACCAGAACTAGCAAAAGATTACTCAAGAGATTGCCATCCGTAGCACCTGAATGGTTACAGACTAACCTAAATCTTCACCTCAAAGTCATAACGTTTTCCAAAATGCTTGCAGAGTTTAAAATATGGTCCTAACACTTGATTTCTGGTTTGTGACCTCAATCCTCTTGTTAAATCGCGGGTGACACTGTGTGTACTGAATTCACCCAGCACTGCAGTTCTAGTGTATGCATTCCTTGGTTATGTCTAGCAAGGAATTGACTTAGTGCTGAGCTAAACCACGATTCTCCTGGTTTATGCAGGTTATAATGTTACTGAAAAATAACATAATTATGTAAAGTAAAAACACGTGCATGCTGATATAGGCTTATATGTCCGAGACCAGCGTGGTTATTGACATGAGGTGAAGATAACAAAGAACTACAAAGACAGTTCTTCTTCCCAGCACCCCCGTAACAGCTAATTAATTCCACTTTCTTCCTGCAAACAAAAAAGCTGTTTTTTTAAATCTATAACATTCCAGTCTGTCTGTGACCTCAATGGCAGGAGGCTATTTAGACAAATTATCCGAGTGCCAGGTTGCAGGAGGCTGCTGAACTCCACCAAAGAAAAAGGCAGTTTACAGTCTTCATCAGAGGATTTACGCAGCGCTCCAGTGAAAGCAGAGAAGATTTGGGATTAGAATTCACATTGTTTTCACTAGTGAGATGCGCTCTTGAAATAGCTGATAAAATGTCAGTTATGCTGTATTAAATGTAGTATATAAATTGAATCAATTCCATACATAATTGCTCCTTTCTTTCAAACCAAAGGAAACATGTACACCCCTCTACACCCTGATGCGTGCCTTAAGGCTCTGTTTTAACAGCTTGCATGTAATTTGCATTTAGCAAGCATCAACTATGACAATTTTAGCATTTGGAACTACCACAAGACAAGTGCACTGGAAAAAAGATTCAAGATAAATTAGCACATCTTAGCAATGATACAGCAATAAAACCTGCATTATGTCACTAACCTACAGACAGTACAAAAATGCAAAGCCATTTTTTCAGCTACTCTATAGATAGTTTCTTAACTTACTGGCCAAATTCTTGTTTCATAGTTTTTGTATATACATGTAAACATCAAATATAGGTAAATATGTCCTTGCAAAGAGTTCTTGTGTGTTATCAATGGGAAATCTTCTGCAGCTGAACTCAGTTGTGTTCAGTGGTTTGTACAATGCTGGTATTTTTCAGTCGCAGCAGCCTCTCCTGGTCTGTGTTATCCATCCAAACCGAGCAGTAACTTTGGGGTTCGGTCCCACATATAAAGTTAATCAAGACAGCGGCGTTGGTTTCAGCCTGTACTAGATAGAATATTGGTCTTATACCTTTTAGGAGTCTTTCATTACAGTTTCTTGTCTTCGAATGAATCTGTTTCTTAATAAGACCGCTTTGTTTTTTTCCTTGGGAAATTATTCCTCTTCCAGCATTTATTGTTCTGCTGACTTGGTTTGCATGGAAACAAGAGTCCCGGTGCTTGGAAAGTGCTCTTGTGATAGCTCTAGAGAAGCCCAGAAGAGCCTGACAGTTATATTCACTACCAATAGATCATCCCTGAGTAGGTGAAGATGAAAATTAGTTCATTACAAAATTATAATGTCATGGTGAAAACAACATCCTTTTCTGCACAATAAACTTACAGCATATGTCTAATGTGGAAAATGCAGCCCAGAGACACTCACTAGCAGAAGTTCTGAATTGCATATTAAACCCGCAGAACTGCCTCCTTCTGGGCGATGTGTAAATAAATGATCACAGTATTAGGCTTCAAACAATCTGACTTTAGAGAAGAAAAAATAAAGGCAGGGTAATGCTGACACACAAACCTTACAAAAGGCTCTTGGCTCAACTCAGATGCAGCCTTTTTACTATTAAACCAAAATAACTCAAAAAAATCGTTAGTGGAGCACTGTTCCCTGGTGGCTACAGCCAGGCTCTTAGGGCTCTGTGAATAATTGATTTAATTTTTTTTTGATTCAGCTGCCAAACTGAGGGAAAAATAAATTCTGCTTGGATTGACCCTAAATAAAACTTTTTTTGTTAAAATGGAATATTGAAAAAAAAAGTTTTATTTCCATCCATGAACATTTGTTCATCTTTACTTGGGTCCAGATTCTGAATGCTTTAGTCTCTGCTCCGACACTGAGCTGAGCGTGTGAGGATGTTGACAGTGGCCGAAAGGGGGATGAGCACCGCGGCAATAGGAGGTGGAACAGTGGGAAATGTGAGTCTGGGCAGGGACGTGGGAGGAGGTGACCTGTAAGACTACGCAGAGATTTAGGGAGAGCTGACAGAGGAGCAGCACTGCAGCATGTTATTATTCATATCTTTTGAAAAGTGGGAGTAACCCTAAAATGAGGCTGCTCTGTATTTAGACGTCCTAGCAGTTATTATCTCTATTACTTTACTGATGCTGCTGTATTGATCCCGGGACAGAGTGGATTCTGTGCTCTGATGTACCAGCCACCGGGCTCTTGTAGTGCCCGAGGTGATGCTCTGTGCGTACTCTGGGCTCTTCCAGTCTAACCTGGAGATGTCAGTGCAAGATTGGTGCGGAAAAGAGGACCGCAGTCAAGTTATCGATTGATTTGCTACAGAATTTTGAAGCCAGTTCTGGATAGAGTATATTCAGTTCATTGTCTTAGGTACAAACTATGACAAGAGTATCAAATAGTTTTAGATGTGACTGATTTCCCAAAACTCCTCTAAAATCATACCAGGTAACCCATTACAATGAAAAGCTGTTTTCTAAGGGTGTCTAAATAGCAGAAAGGATGGCGTTAGCAGGATATCCCCACTTACTGCAATTGCTTCATGATATAAAATTTGCCCCAGATGGTTTCTTTTAACCAGATGAGAAGAAATTCATGGCCTTTAGTGTAGGTTGTGAAAAGCAATAACCATAATCACCCCTGTCAGAGGATTCCATGTCCACAAGGCCACATTCTCGTTTTGATGATACTGGAACAGAGCAGCGTTCAAGACAGAGAGCCCATCAGAGGGAGGTTAAAGGGGCACTGGTTGGGGGCCTGCTTGGGGACACTTTGGTTGATCCCTTACACGTTGCAGCTTCTACCCGCAAGGCTCTTACATCCCCGGTAGAGAGAAAACCTCTTTATGCTTCAAAGTGCTACCCTTCTGAAAATGTGACTCTGTAGGGAAAACTGTCTCCTTGTTTGAGGAGTTCTGATTCTAACTGAAAGGCAAAACAGACGTGTCCTTCCTTTTTCATACGGGGTTTAAGAGAATATTAAATGGAAAAAGGCAAATTTCTGAGCCGGCAAGTAGAGAAAACCATATTAACAAGCTGGGCTGGTTTGTCTGAGTCATAAAAATGACAGTTGAGAATGGCTTGCTGTTCATTGCCTGGCAGTCTTTACCTAGTAATATTTGCATATTTGGGGAATTATGAATTAATATCAAGCCTATTACATAATTTTACAGTCTGATCCTTCCTTTCTGCCTCCCTTCCTTCCCCCTCTCTCCCTCCCTCCTGCTGCTTACTCTTAGTCTTGCTCTTACTCTGCCCTTTCTGGGCTGCTGCAGGGGGACCAAAGCAGGAAGGTGAGAACTTTCATGTGGAGTTTGTGCATATTTGTGGCTTTCATACAGAGATGCTGATAAAATCTGACTGATAGGTGTTTATTTGGGCAGAGTAAGCACAGCCTTCTACTTTTCTTATTAAACAGCGGTTTTACTGTTTCCTTGAGCTTTGCCATCTGCCTGTCTCTTCTTATTTCTTTTATCCACTGTTTAGATCGCAGACTCCTCGGACACAGGTGGTTTCACTACATTTGTGCAAAGCCAGTGTGACAATGTTGTAGTTCGTGGCAGGGTCCCTGCCCCAGCACAGCACACATTGCTAAACAATATTTTCACCAACGTTTTTATCCCAGGTGTGAATCTTTTTCAGTTTCCTTGAAACCCGAATTTTCCTTTCCACCCCCCAGACTACATCATCCACAGCAGGAACTGAGCAGCAGCGAGTCCTAATTTCCAAATTTACATTCATTCAGCTAGTATAAAGTTCGGTATGGTGGCCTTTCCATGTCATAAATATTAAATGTTAATGTGTAAGCTCCATCTGGAAGACTTCATTCTGGAATTCTCAGCTCTGTTTCCTCACATAACAACCAATAACAGAAATCATTAAATTAGAAGATTTTTATTTAGGAACACAGAGAATGTAACCTAGAGTAGGCAACATATGCAAAAAATGAAGGATTAATGTTTTATTGACCAATCTTTCTTTATTGCTGCTTATCTATGAAGAAATGAGAAGATAAAATCATTAGAGTAGTAAAACAACTACCACACCAAGTCTGCTGCTGCAACAAAATTTACTTTACTTTTTTAGTGTGCTTAAAATATAAGAAGGAGAATATGCATATAAAACATTTCCTACTAACTTCTCCAGTGTTGCTTACTGTAATATGGAGCTTTCAACTTCTTGTGGTCCTGCTTGACACTGATTATTCCCCTCAGGATGCTCCATTACGCTGTTTTCTTTGCATGTGTATGTGCTTGCGTGTGTGAGGGAGATGTAACGCCTGGTGTTGTTCACTGTAAATTGTATTCAAATTCAGCAGCACCAATTTACAATCCCATTTACAGAATGCCTTTCATTCTGGATGATCCAAATGTGCTTTTCAGACTTTTATATGAAGAAATGTAGAATGCAGCCAACTTTGCGCGGACTGTTGTACTATTGGATAACACCTGGCAGTGTTACACGTGCGGTTTCAAACCGAGGACTAGTGTCCAGTAGTGAAGTCACGGGGTGTGCAGGACGGATATAGCGTCTCATCATTTCCAAGATAAGGCCTTTCTAATAGAAGCGCTAATAAGTCTTTGGTGGTCATGGCACTGAAGGTGTGGCTTTACATCAAGGACTGAACTCCCAAAACTCCCTGCCAAGGGAAGCAGAAACCTCCCTAATGACAGGTTTTTGTTCCTAATCACCTACTCCAGCGATGCTACCTTTATACTGGCTGCGATGCTGCCCTGCCCCTTGGGTGAGCCAGGCCGGTTCACTGAACTAATCCAGAAAATAAACCCAAAGGAAAGAAAATAGGAGTATGATTTTCTGTTGGTGAAGTGAACTGAGCTTGCTCCGGGAGAGCTGCCATGAGAAGCTGAGCCTGTGCGTGTGGCTGGGAGCCGGGAAGGGGAGGCAGCACGTGGCAGGAGCAGGGAATGGGGAGGTTGCCCTGCTCTTGATGTCAGGCTGCCTGGGAGGGTCCCTGCAGCAAGGTCCCCTTTGAGCACCCGCTTCAGAAATTGGGCAGTCACATTCCCAGCTAAAAATCACCCAAACTGCTTCCTGCAGCATGCTCGTCTTTTTCTCATGAGACCCCAGTACACAGATTGATTTTGCTTTCCTTTGGCTGCAAGATGCTGAGAGAAGCTGCAATGGAACCACAGTGTGAGTTCTCAGTGTTAAAGTCCACTACTCATAACCCCAACGATCTGGAGATCCCACTCCAAGCAAAGCTGGTGCAGAATTCCAGTACCACAGTGGCTGGGGGAGTGGCAGATGAAAAGGAATACACTTTGTGGCCTTATGAAAAAGTAATATCAATGGTATTTTTTTTGGTTTCTCTTGTAAAATGAAGGTAGTTTTTAGAGGGAGCAAACTGTCACTCTGATGTAGATTTATCACTTATCTTTGTAAAAATTGAGTTCTGCTGAAGCTATTATATAAAATTCATGATTTTCTAATAGCCATATCTAGCTGACAACTTTTGCAAACTCTTCCTAAGACAAGATCAGATATTCACATGAGCTGGCAGAGCTATGGAAATTAATGGAAATATTAATAAGACTAGTGGTAAAAAAGGACTTTTCTCAGCGCACAAAGGCTGAGAACTGATCATATTCTGAACATCAACAGCACCTCTTTTCTCTTTTGGGAAGGGGCTCAGGGAATATTAAAAGTAATGCTGTTTGCTTACTGTTTGCAAAACTATTATTTCTAGAACTCTAGAGGACTTCTTCAAGTTGTCTTTCAAAATATTTGAACGTATGTTATATATAAGCAAATAAATAGTTCTTTTAAAGACAATGGAGCCAAATACAGGCATACGGTCGATGTGGGAACTGCTTTGTTGTGGAATCTAGCCCTACCATTGATTGTGTTTTTAATTCACGTATTCCCCATCTAGTATTTGTTGCATTTAGAAGCAGAATTGATGTATTTTTTCCTATTGTTTTAAGTCATTCTCTTTACTTTCACAGAAATAAAAGCAAATAGAGAGCAACTCCTGCTGCTTTTCCGGTGCCTAGATTACGAGTGGTTCACATTGTTTTTTCTGTAATTCCCTGGACCAGCTGTTAGTTTTAACGTACATCACAATTCCATTAAGCATGACACATAACTTGCAAACCACAGTGCACCCATCAAGCTGATGTTTACCTGAAGGCCTTTGAATAGATTTTGTCAAGATCAAAAGTAATTACTTTGTAAAGTTCATTTCCCATGCCATGTCTCTTTTCTGCTGAATAAATATTGCAGGAGGATGAAATATGGATGGGTCGTTTACATCCATCACTTTTAAATATTAGTGATAGGCTTATGCAGCTCATTGTTGTGTAAAAATCATTTGGATACATTATTCCACATTGAATAACAGAGTATTTCAGATAAAGAACTAAACGAAGGCTCTCTTTGTCATTTTGTATTGAATAAAGCAAAGGGAAGGGACTGTCTATTAATTTTATGGCTAATATTTCTTCCCTCTAAATGGCTACACCTTGTAAACATTTTTGTTAACAAATATTATTAAAGTCCATATCTGATTCAAACACCTATTATGCCTTATTAAAGTAAATATATGAAATTACTGACAAGGATACATAATAATACATCGTTTCATTCAAGTAAGAGATATTTTAAAATTACATCCACTTTCCATTTAAAGACTGCTTGGGAATGTAACTTTCCTCCAAGTGTTTTTTTTGGTGCGTTCATTCTTGAAGGCACCAGGAGGCATCAATGAGCAGTCTCCAGTGACGTTTTCTTCATGCCACACTATGTCGGACTACTTCCCACCATAAAACTATCCAAAATGATAAGGTAGAAAAGCATTCTCAAAAAACACTGGAAGGTGGTTGGGCTTTGTTGTGCTGTTTTGCTTCCTCTAACTACTCTTATTCTAATAAGCTTGGAGTCACTTTACTCTCTTCCATGGAATAGTAATTACAAGTATTTGTAAAAGAAGTCGAACATGGTGGCACTGACATGACTGGCTTCTAGGAATTGCAATATATCTCAGAACATTACAGTGAAATCATATAGAAGGACCAGATAAATACCAATACAGTTTCCATCTTTAAAATGTGTTCATAATTCACACAACTATATGTTCAATATTTATGTTCTAAATCATTTATTAGCATTAAATCAGCACTTCTGTAGCCAGGGAAACCTTGGTCTTTGTGTGACTCTCTCAACAAACCAGCCACAGTTCACATATAGGTCTGTATGAGGTGGGAAAATTGTTACTCTCAAATAATGCATTTCAAATAGGGAAGCTCAAGGTCTACATACAAAATAATGTGCATTTTGCTATAGCTGTGCTTGAAAATAGGGAAATGGATAGGATTCTGAAAAAAATACAACATTAAGTCACCTGAGAGGGTCATTCAAGTCCATTCTGCTGATTCGAAAAGAGATTGCTATATCATGGCCATTTCAGTTTCTAGAGCCAGAGCAGTAACGAACACACAGTGCCCTGATGGGAAAGTTCACACACGTGTCTGTGCATGTTTTTTTTCCTGTAGACTCACAAAATGGTGTGAAAATTTTGTTTTCATTTAATTGAGCTCTAGATGAACATACCACAGCAAAAGTGGCCCTAAACTGTTTGTAGTGGCTTGTCTATTTTTTCCTTCCCCCCAGGTTAGAATTCCTCTGGACATTGTTGTCTAAAGTAAAAATAAAAATGCCAATGTGTGAGGACCAGGGTATTTTTTGTATGAACTTGCTTCATAAACAGTTCCAGAGAGACTTTCAAGAACTCCAAATCGTGGAGGATTTTGCACACATTCTGTCTTATAACAAAGGGTTCATCCATAACATTTGTTAATCTGGGTTGGTGTGACAGATTCAAAGTGTTTTAAAGTCTCTTAGGACAGTTCTTTAAAGTGTGTTTTGCTCTCTTTTTCATTAAAGAACTAGGCTCATGTTTGAAGATGAATCCTCAGCTGGAAAGTTGCTTTTAGTTTTAAATGGAGAATTGACAGATTTTCTTCAATCAGGTTTTGGCTGCAATCCATCCTTGTCTATCAACCTTTCCAGAACACCAGCTTCCTCCTCCCTTATCCTTTTCTTTTTGAAGACAAGGGGTTTAAGTTAAATAAATATCATGTGACATTCAGGAAAAGGTAGGCTAATGTAAATTTTACAGCTAAGGGGGAGAATTTTTGAATTGGAGAGTGAACGGTGCTGAGGAATGGTCTTTTACAGCAGTCTGTGCTTTCAGAGTCTGAATATCCTTAGGGAAGTTGGGAGTCTTGCCGTGTTTGATATCCATATCCAGAAATACAATTTCATCTGCGCAAGCATTAATTAGCAATTTTGGGAATGCTTTCGACAAGGCCAGGCATGGACTGGAACACTGAGTTTATCCATTCCCATGAAGTGCTCTGTTTGGGGAAAGAAAACACTAGATGCGTGTTTTTTACTGCTTTGGGCAGGAGCCAAAAACAATTATAGTCTTCATTGAGCCTCCTGCTCAAAAAGGCTGGATCTAGCAGGTTGTGGTAAGGCTTTCCAAGAAACTAGATTCTAAGTAACAACAAACTTCCTAATGCACAGGAACTCAGATGGAGCTCTAGGTGTCTTAGTCTGTCATTTCTTGCAACTAAAGTTGTGGACACAACAGCTGTTGAATTGCCAGGAGAATCTGAGTCTTTCTTCAGCAAAGTCTTTGTCCTTCATTGTCTTTCTCTCTCGTCTACAGTAAGCACCTCTGCGGAGACTGGGAGTCACACAAAGCTAAAACTGCTGACTCTGTAGGTTACTCTCCTTCATTGTTAAAATGTTCTGGAGCTGCTTGGGTTGTGCAGTTTTGGCTGAGCCTCATTTGGAGGGTTCCTTGTCTCAGTTCCCTCCCTGACTGTATATTCATCTATTACCTGCTTTGGTTTCTGCTGACATATTCATCTGTCCAGCCCGAAGTAAAATGCTTTATCTTTAGTCATTGCATGAATTCTTATGGCAGTAACATTCAGAGAAGCTTTTTACTGGGAAATAAACTGTAGGCTAAAATGTCACAGAATTTTATTAGACAATCTAAACTTAATTGCAGATAAGTTGATGCACTCATAAAAGATGATGCAATGTTTCTATTAAATCCAACATATGGTAACTATTCATGGGAGGACAGCAAATAGAGATATCACTAAACATTACTTTAAAACAATTGAATTAGGAAGCTGGTAATTTTTTTAAATAGAAACTTCTTCTGTATTAGTTAGTAGTGAGATTTTTACCTGGCATTAGCACTGTTCAGAGGATGCTGCTTATGTAAAACCATGACAGGGTTTTGATTATTCCTGTGGAGGCACTGGGTTATTTAGAATATTTTCCCATGATCTCTGATGGAAGTGGGAAAAGAGCTCCATTCCTCTGAAGAGCTGCAAGGCTTTCTTAACACAATGGTCTTTCAACCTCAGTAATGAACTCCAGTACAAACAACTAGATGTACCTGCTCTGGCATTTCATCTCTTAGTCAACATTCAGCGGCGTTACACTGATGGTTCTGGAAAACTGAATACTCTGTGTAGGATAGAAAGGCCTTTGCTCCTTGGAGTGGTGAGTTGGGCTGGGAGCCCTGGCTTTTGGCTTCTGCTCTCACTTCTGCCACCAAGCTCCCAGAGAACCATGTCAACCACATAAACTCCCTGTGTGTCAGTAAAGGTCTTGAACACGTTTCCCTTCTTTCACTGAGGTTTGTGTGAGGTTTCATTAATGAATTAATCCTATAGTGAGTGGTACTTGTAGGTCCCTATCTTTAGAAATCTTAGTGCTAAACCCTAAAATTACATGAACTGTATTAATTACAGTGCAAACTTTTTTCCATCTTGTTTTCCTGCAGACGAGTTCTGCACCATCCCACTTTGCCTTGACGTACGATTTAAATGTGCTGTGGTGACAGGATGACTTTAAAGCTATTCCGAGTTAATCACATGCTGCTAGAGACCATTGCCCGCAGACAGGTCCTGTGCTAGCTGCTCTAACAAAGCAGGGACAATTATATTTTGTGCGCAGCTCGGCTAAGATATTGACTGAATAAAGGGTGAGAACTAAAGCCAGCTCCAAATGCTGCAATCAGTAGATGGTTAAGCAATTTCAGTTTTTTTCTTTCATTACCAAAAATCAAGATGGTTTCTGAAAACATTTAAAGTCTATAAAGACTTGGATAAATTACAGTTGTTCTACAGCAAGTGTAATATGTAAGGGAGGACTGGAAGAAATCCAAGCAGCTTATTTTCACACCAGAGATCGTTTATAGGATATGAAATCATACTGGAAGGGCAGCGTGCCCTGGAGGATCAAACACCATGGTGTGAGTTCATATCTGACTCTGAGATTAGTTTGACACTGCATAATATTTACATAGTCACCTCTTTAGGAGTTCTGATTAAAGCTCTCAAGTGATATCATAGATGTATTCAATAAGGCTGAACATCCCCAGTCTGAACAGATTGTGGCCATGACATGTTTCCAGTTCTCCCTTTGCTTACCCAAGTAGCCGAAGGACACCTTTAAAAGGTTTAATAGAGAACACCAGTAATGTCACTATGGAAACATAATCTTTTAGAGACTGCTGCTTGAACAGAGCACCATCTTCCCTCAGCCAGGCAGGATTTACAAGTCTTGGCTTGAAATTCCCTGCAGCGTCAGTGAAAAGTAGAGGATTCAGGGCTGTCATAACCATACAGGGGAAGGACAAGCTCCAGAAACAGGGCAGCAGTGAAAAAGAGTACTAAAGACTCTGTTACTAGCTGATTTACCAAATTGACTAAAAAAAAAAATAAAGTAGGTTGCTAATGGTATGGGGTTTGAATTGTTTTAATAATTGATCCATCGTTATAGGCCTGGGGTACTGCGAATAAGCAAAAAGAATAGTGGATCTCAATCTTTCACTCTGGGACACGGGTCCCAGGCTGTCTCTGCCTAAGGTACAAAATGGTGCCAGCAGGATGAACACCTAGAAAAATATCTCATTAATATAAAAAGTGTAATTAGTGTTGGTCAGTTTATTTGGGGGAAAAAAGATTGCTTGTAACAAAAACATATTTTGCAGAAATGTTTTTTGTCAGATGCTGAAATTAGCAAAATAATGCTTAGAAAAAAATGTCAGTCACTTGCCATGTTCACCTACTTTCCACTGAGAAAATGGGTAAGTAAGCTTTTGGAAACAACAATTTTCATATAATTTTAAAAAGTAGTGTAAGGTTTCAAATAAAACAAAGTCATGATTGTTTAAAAGAAAATTAGAGAGAAAAAAATCCAGAAGATTTTCTCATCATTAGTGCAAGTGCCACTAAAATAAATCTTCTCTGATCTTCCTTTACATCCAGAACACCCCAGGAGTCTTTACTGGCTGAAGAACTGACAGAGTTTACTTTTTCCCCAGGAGAAAGAAAAATGATACAAATTATGACACAATCACAGTATTTTCCCTTTCCCTTTGGACAGTACCAGCCACCTGCTGACCTGCACTTCAGACTTTTTAGTGTTTCTCCAGCAGCTTCCCAATGACTTCAGAGGTGCAGGGTCACATCCTCAGTCCAAATTTAAATGTCTTTCATAAACGGAAAGGGGATTTCACTTAAGTGGTAGTAGAATGTGAGAAGGAGGGAAGCGGTACTACAAACAAGACGAAAATGAAGCACAGGGAATACCAACTACTATAGCTTTAATAGCGTGCCAGGATAGGAAATCTATGTCTACATGACTATTTAAGAATTCATCAAGTAGAGATAAATTAAGATGCCAGAGCTAAGGGCAGTAGTGAGTGTCACGATTATTGCTATTATTGCAGTGCTTCTCAGTCATGCCCGTGCCAAACCCACATTCAGCAGAGCAGCATGAGGCATAACCCAGTGTGGATAAATGAATAGCCTTGAAATGAGCATACGTGCACCTAGTGAGAATTTCCATAAATGTTTGTAAATGTTGCTAAGTAGCTGCATGCAGTTGCCACGTCTGCCTGCTCTTGTTTGATCCTGTGGTGTTCCTAAGATACTGTTATGGCATTGACACTTCTTTACATTACAGGTAGAACATAACTTGTGTGGTTATACCAGGTCTGAGCAGATACTGTGTCACAGTTTCTGCCTAAACATCGCTTTTTTCCCCCTTCTAACAGAGCAGGCCCCAAGACATGGTTATTTCCCCATGTTACGGAGGTTGAGTGTTCAGTGAGGCATTCCTGAGGAAATGCAGCTAATGCAACTCCATCCTACCCATGTAATATCCATTCATGACCCCTAATAACTTTTAAGTCCATTTTCCAATTTCAGCAGAGTGTGATAGATGAATAAGGTAGAGAATATCACTTGTTGGCAGCTCAGAATATGTTCTGGGGAAGCATCTTTGTCTTGCCTTGTTCTTACCCCTTTCCTCGGCTGCCCATTATTGTTCGCTATGAGCATATGAAGCTATCGGGGCTTTGGACTGGACTGATAGAGTTTGTTGTGAAGGGCCATTTGGAATTGCACTCCTCAGACTACGGAGTGGTTGTTTGTAGAGCTTTAGGGTGCTTTCAGCAATTTTTACCATCCGTTCTTTTACTCATCCATTTTTGCCCCCATGAATTGGGTATTTTCTAGCTAGAGTTAAACCATGGCCTCATATCCCAGTCGTGCATGCAAACATGATGATCCAAGCACAATAAATGTATTTGAAGGTTTTGAGTAAGTGAACCTTTAGGAGGAGAAGATGAGTTAGAGCCCTGAGGTCCTAGTGGTTTGTTATGTAGCTCCACCAACAGACCATCTTGTGCCTCAGTTCCCTCTCCTGTAAAATGAAATGTCTTGCTTGTCATCTTTTATTAAGGCTTTAGAGGTCTATGCAATTTTTATTTGCTGCTGGTCTTCTGTCCTCTACTTGTGTTATCTTTTCTTGTATTTTAAATGCAGAAACATTAGACCCGCGCTACTCAAATAACTACAGCTTCTGAAGGGTCCTTCACTTGCTGTTGATAATAGAAAGTGAAGTAGTGGATATTTTGATTCTGTTCTATCTTGATAAGGTTGCTGTGAGAGGTGAGTTAATAGAAAATAAGTAGAGCAGATGTAGTAATAAATTACTATCCTGACAGATTTGATGCATCTCCACCCATGTACTGAAGCCAAGTTGAGAGATGTGTGTGTGATTAACACTGCTTAAAGGGGTGGTGTCTGAATTAGCATCTTGTGCTGTAGCTGCTTGGAAGCTTCTATATTTTGTAGTAATACTTAGCAATTAAATTGCACTTTACATCTTCACAGTACTTGAAACACGAGAAATTATGTTCCATTAAAAACAGTGATAGATTGTCCGTACCTGGGAGACAAAGAAAACACAGTATGCTGACCTTGAGCATCGAGGTGGTACTGCCAGAGAGAGATGCTAGAAAGACACTGCAGTTCAATATATTTATAAGATATTTTTGCTAGTGAAGATTTTTACACAAGAGTTGTCTGGCTGAACTTGCATGTACTGTAGGAAGAGCTGCTTATTCTTTCTAGTTTGAGGTCTAGTTCCTGCAAACTTTTAAGCATGGCCGCGCTTAACTTTAAGCAGAGGATACTCCCATTTGATTTCCACAAATATGACCATGGATCGGGGAGAGAAAGAAATGTGGGTTTTCTTTTTCCTTGATATGTGCACAGAATGCAACACCTGTCAGAAGCCAATATGCCCTCCCAGAGACAGGTAGTATGTTATCTTTTTTTCCTTTCATATTCATTTTCTTTGAGATTTTTTTTGTGCAAAGTGTGTATTTTCTAATCGCTTCTTTGCATGGTCTCACTTTCTTGATTTATGAAAACAGGTCTGCAGATGTACTGTCAGGTTTGGTAGCAGCCATGCCTTGGTGAGGAGAAACCATGTTTTGGTAAATTTAAATGGAATCCAATTGCAAACTGAGAGGCCAGGGAGGAGATAGTGAGCTGAAGGGGCAAAAACAAGAGTATAAAAGGGGGTTCAGATGCCTTATCTACCCTTGGGCTTCCTTTGTCTTTTGTAATGGTATGTACCTCGCTGAACAATAACAAACAACGTGATGCTGTGTGAGGCTGTGCGGTGCGGTGGCGCACAGGGAGTGTGCCTGACTGCGGGGTAACCACGCGCGAGAGACACAACGTGCTGTCGGAGGCACAACCTCAGCTACGGGCACAACCGATAGTTTCCCCTTTTTCAATTCCTTTTAGGGGAGATATTGTTTGTAACCGTAACAGAAATGTTTTTTGAAAGAAATGCACTTTTATCCATTTCTGTTTCTGTTGAAATATTTCATAGTGGCAAGCATCATTTCAAAGAATACTGTGTGTTATTAACCCTAAACAAATGAATCAGTGGCCAAATCTTGAGAGATTCTAAATGTTTGCTAAGAAGCAGCAGCTCTCGGTGCACACAGAACCGCTGCAGGAGCTCAGCACTTCCTAATGTTTAACATCAACTGCCTTTAATCCAGACCTATTTCTGACACGCTTTTAATGGAATCAGTTACTCTCATAGATGAATGCATTGCATTCTTTTCTCTTTACTATTGTTTCCTATTTTTTCTTCAAAGAAACTTTTCTTTTTAGATTTACAAGAGAGGAACTGAAGTCCTTTGATCTCTACAATGCATGTACTATTTATATCAGAGATGGAGAAACTGTTTTTGTCTAATTATTTTTGACGTCTTGCAAATATTTGCAAAATTCTTCACGGGGATTAAAAAGATCCACAGAGCTCAATCTCTCTGTGACAAAGAAACAGTGTTCTCGAAAGGCAAAACAATTGTTTGTTTGTTTTCTCTTAGAGAGATCCGAGACATTTGTCTTCCAACATGGCACATTTTATCTGAGATAGTCAATGAATGCATCCCATTTTCAGAAGATCACTCTTTCCATAAATAGAGCTGTTCCTTACAAGATCAAAATAAAATAGTGCTAAAAATGCAGTGCATTTGGAAGCATCAGTTCCACCTTTTTAGAGTGTTTGACTCCAGCTTTGTAGAAACTATTCTTTGCAGCAGCTCCCATTTTAGGGCACAGTATCTTTAGCTGCTGGTAAGTTAGTTACTAGAGCAAAGTTTGTGAGGTCATCACTGATGCGTTCGCCTCCGTTGGCTTATAGAGCATCTACTAACTTACATGTATTTATTTATTTATGCTAAAGTAGTTCCAGGTGAGCAATTACACTTCCACTTCAACAGAATAGCCAGGGTTACCAACTCTCACTGTGGCTGAGACTCATCATTTTGTTTTGGGGGTTTTTCAATCCCTACTCCCATGAGTCAAGTGAATGGGGAGGTTTATCAGCTTGCATAAAAAAAAATTTCTAATCTCCACAGATTCAGAGTCTTGAGAATATGGTCCATATGAACAAAAACTGAGAAGCTGAAATTCATTTTTTAAAGCTCTTTTTTTTTTGCCTCCTCAAGGAATTTTTACCTCTTGGAATAGGCAATAGGAATGAAGTCCACAGAAGTCCCCTAGGAGTAGGCAGGAGGTTTGGAGAGTGTAGGGAGCCTCTCGGGTGGGTGTTCTCAGTCAGGAAACTCTACTAAAGCTGGGCAGGATTTCCAGTGGGTGCTCTCTCGGTTAAGAGTAATTCAACAGATTTGGAGACTTCTGGATGCTTTCCCCAGTGAAAATGGCGAATTTCTTTCAGCTAGGCTCTTTTCTCCACTGAATTCTCTGAGAGTTTTTGTCCACTTATACACGTGTGCACTGACAGATTGTAATTATTTGCCAAAATTTTGCTCTTTAAACTATTGTACAAAGTGTAGAGCAATTGAGTCGTAAGTGGTTTTGCACTGCAGAGTAGCTATTTTGTGACCTTCTTTAAAATTTCTATATTTTGTACATGGAATTGAGAGAAGCACTATAAAATTAAGATCTGTAAGTTCTTTAATAATACAGACATATAGACTTAATTTCCTTAGTAAATCTTTTCAGTTTCTTAGAAAAGTTGTATTTCTTGGACATGACACCAGTTGTACAGCACGAGCGCCATGGTAAATTCCAGGCAATCTATTAAGAATGTCACACTGTGTTCTTCATTTCACGTCCTTTCCAAGGTGAACAGAAGTGCCATCAGCAAGTGGTTTGTGAAGGTGTCTGTGAGTGTTGGCAGGTAAATAATTTTTTTAAACCAAAGTTAACAGTCCATGTAATCATGTGCATCAATCTGATTCCTGTAGAGGCAGCTGTTCTGCTTAGTCTGCTCTGGTAGGAAGTCCAAAATGTGCAAGACGAATGGGAGCACAAGGCTGGCCAAGGAGCAGGGTGGGAGCAGTCGGTGAAGCAGGCAGGAGGTGTTGTAAACCCCAAAAGTCTAAGAGCCAGAGGGGCTGTGCCGGGGCTGTGCGAAAGGAATGAAAGATATTAGGGGCCTCACAGATTTATTTGTAGGTGACTGTTTAGACAATTCTGTGATTGCTGGAAGAACTGTAATGCTTCTTTCGGAGAGGAAAACATAGCAAAATATCTAAGATGGCAAAACTGTGTACAGGAAATCTACCTATGATGCAAATGCCTTTCAACCTTCTGATGTCTGCATCAGCTGGTGACTCTGAATCTGGCTAGGTGTTTCCTCTATGACAGTTGTGCAGCTACAGCCAAGTTCTGCAGAAGAATGTTCTCATCTATTTTGAAGCTTTCCTTTAGGCTGACTATCTTTTGTTCATGTCAGTCCTTAAAGGAGAATCTTCCTCAGCAGCATGCGTCTGTTCTGTTGCTTTGAAAGGGCTGGCATAAACTACACACTGGACCCTGAGACTTGTGTGGTGGTGAGATACTTGAGTACTGTACATCCAGACAAACCAGGGCAAGAGGAGGTGGCCTCAAGTTGCGCCAGGGGAGGTTTAGGATGGATATTAGGAGAAATTTCTTCACAGAAAGGTTATCAAGATTTGGAAGAGGCTGCCCAGGGCAGTGGTGGAGACACCATCCCTGGAGGGATTTAAAAGCCGGGCAAACGTAGTGCTGAGGGACATGGGTTAGTGATGGTTTTTGTCAGTGTCAGGTTAATGGTTGGACTCGATGATCTTAAATGTCCCTTCAAACCAAGACAATTTTATGATTCTATGATTCTAAACCTTATCCTTGAAGAGGCAGATAAACAGATCCTGTTTCACATCTTTCCAACAAAGACCAGCTTGAAGAAACTTCCCTCATTACTAGCAGAGGTTCCTTCAGCAAGAGGCAGAGTGCTCAGTGTTATACTCTCTGATCAGATGTGTCCTAATGGCAGCCTATGGCTACGGATAAACTCATTAGATCTTCCAGTGCATTTTTACAGTCAATTGTATTAAAAAAAAAATACTATTTCATGTCTCCTCCTGAACCTTAATAAATTGCACTAAAGACCATTCATATTTAGTTTAGGTCTAAACTAAAAAAGTTCCTCTTTGTACACCACCTTCCAGTAGTGTAGTTCTCCTGTTACTGGGCCTAGTGGCCAAGAGTCCACCAGCATCTCCTGTCCTTCTGGTGGATTTAGACATCTCCCACACCTTCTACTGGCAGTCTACATGAAGACCTGAAACTCTTAATGCTGCTTTGAGAATCCGTTCCTTTGTACTTCCAATGCCACTTTGCCGCGTTGCCTTCAGCAGAACTGCGGTGCTTCAACCTCCTCCTGCAGCCGGTTGGAGCTACAGTTTGTGTGGCTTCGACAAGTGAGTGATGGCCCCGCGCTGTCACTCCGAGGATGTATTACTCACTCAGGGTATTTACATCTTGAGCTGGACTGACAAGAAGATGAAAAGGAGGCTTGGGTGCTTGGCCAGCTTTTGTTTTATAATTTAAAAGAGCCTTTGTGTTTATGCATTGCATCCCTGTTGCGGAGCATCTCTATTTCATCCAGGAGCTGAAAAGATTTACAGCTCCCAGATCTCACATTGTCTCTAAAATACTGCGTAATAATCACAATCAAGACACTGATAAAGAACAATTAAAAAGATCTTTCTTATTAACCATTTGTCATTTAAAAATATGTATTTCAGTTGTAGCATAAACTAGTTATATGGAAAGTATAAGACAAATTAGTTTTGCCGCTTGGATTGCAAACCAACCAGGTCAAATATCTCACATGATGTCAGGAGTTAGATTTTCCAGAGATGCTTCTGTTTTCTGCTTGGAAGACAGATACCTACAACCAGTCTGTGAGAACCCAGTGACTCTGGCTAGTACTTGCAGTATCTCCCACTTGTAAACCATCAGAAGCCTAGAGATCACTGAGGCCGTTTTGAAGGGCATTAGTTTCATTTTAAGAATAAGGGAAGGAAAAGCCGTGCTCAGTCACGACTTGTGCTGCAGCAGCACTCCCAGGCTCCAGTGTGCTGCTTGTGCTGTGAGTACGTAGGAAAACATGATCCATGCAAAGAAAAGGTTGAAGTGAATAAAATAACAGAACTTTTCGCTTTGTGGTATGTTATATCAGCAACTCGCACGTTTTTGTAAATGCTCCCCCAAAGTCTCCCTGGCACGGAGGGTACAAACACAGGGAGCAGCAGCCGGCGACCAGCGGGTGTCTGCAAGAAATGCTGCTCCAGAAGAGATTTCCAAAAGCAACTGCGCTGCCTTTACCTTTGATCTTTTCCCCAACCAAAAGCATGTTACATTTTTGTTTTATTTTATTCCCTCTCTTACTATCTCATCCTCAGCTACAAGTGCGTTTTACAGAGTTTCTGCCCTTCATGTTTTTCAGCTACTATGAGGTATTTGAGATCTGACTGGCAAGGCTAAATATCTTATTTCATTGTCTGAACACCAATTATTTACAAGAATCTTTCATTCTTCAAGTCTTATCGCATGTCTCTAAATATTAACACAAGACCACAAACACCTCCTCAACCTCCTGTTACTGAGTAGCGTAGCTAATTTTAATTTAAGCCTTTAAAAATTAGGTAGCCATTTGGAATTTAGAAGTTTTGCTTCATGAATTTTTATTGATGCTGTGCCAGATCATCACCTGACCAATATTCACATAAAGTTATTGCTAACAAAAACAAATATACAATCCTATGTACTGAAAATCCTCAAGTACTTAAATAAAAGCATATGTCTCGTGGTGCGCTTTAGGTGTGCCATCTGTCCTGCTACCTCGTTAGCAAATACAAAGATG
>JAOXJM010000005.1:1099631-1110293 GCA_026413425.1 Tringa solitaria | reverse complement strand
CATCAGATATATCCCTTGCTTTTGATTGCAATGCTTCTTAGACATGGGCTGAGGGAGTAGCTGAAGCCACAGCAGCCTTCCAGTTTTGCAAGCCTTTTTTCCCGTTCTTACAAGCCAGCTTGACAAAGGAGGGGTTCAACATTCGTTTCTTACCTGACCCAGTATTCTGTCCACTGTCTGTATCATGAATTCAAACTGTCTTTCCTGGAATGTCTCGTAACTAATGTACAGGCCATCCTGGAAGACAGAGAGAGTATCTCAGGTTTGATCAGCACAAAGTCACCTACTAACATTTCTCTCAGCTAGAAATAAATCCAACTGTCTCTGTTACACCCATTTCCCTTGTGCTGTCTTCTCCAGTTAGAGCTTTTTCTGTTCAGGGACTGTTTCTTCTGAGTCCACACTCTGTGTGTATATATATGGAGTCACCAACTGCCTCATTCTTCATAATCTCCAGCAATTAAATACATTTCTTCCTCTAAATTTGCTGTATTCCTTTTCATTAATGGCACCAAGCATGACCACAGAACTTTATAATGTCTACTCGCACAGGTAATCCTGGCTCCTAACTATGGTCTTAAGGATTGTGGAATTGGGTTCTCACATACATAGAAAAGATTATTTTACATTTTCTTTGCCTGCTGAAAGAGATTGTTCTTACAGTCTCTCTCTATGTACTTATGAGCAGAACACGTGCCAGTCACCTACTGATGTAGACCAGGCTTTCCTTCAGGCATTCTTTACATTAAAAATAGACATCTGTCAGAGAATATGGTACAAAAAATCCGCAGAACAAACTCAAAAGCCTTCAAACCCCCAGAATTATATCTTCTAGTCATAAAAATACTTATAAATCCTGTCTACACTTTTACAGTATGTTAAGTAGAAGATGTTAACCAGCACGTTTTAGATAGATATCTGAAGAATGATGGTTCCATTTCACTTATATCAAGAACTGAATAAAATCTTGTGCATATCAATCTAGGTACTCTGATAAGAATTTTGGAAGAAATTACACTTCCAAATATTTAGAACAATAACTAATGAAGTGTCAGTCTAAACTGAAAGCTGTTAGAAAAAAGTAAGTTGTCAACAATATTCTAACTAGTAGCGGAATCTCCAACAAGTGACACTTATTTTCTCTTGAAATATATTGCATTATTCTTCCCACTATTATTAATACCAAACCTCAATCTTTGGATTACCAATTTCTATGGTAAAAAAAAGACCACGTGTGTAAGGAAACAGGCAGTTACCTCAGTGATCGCTTCTTCTGCAGCCTCCAGAGGCACAGGCGGAAGAGCAGCGTGATCTGTAATATCCAGCTTAGCCTGCGTACAGGGACAGGGATGGGTTTAATAAGGAACTGAACCAGGCTGTGAGGGATCACACTTTTTTTACAGTTTTTTTCACTTTCATTTCTTCCTCATTGCAAACCCTGGTGTGCGCAGTGCGACAAGAGACGATGTGCCGCCTCTTCTGTTGGATTCATCAGAGGATGAGGCACCTGGGAAGGTCCTGCTGATACTGAAAAGCGGTAGGAGTGACAGCAGTCTGTCACCAGGGTAGTGTTACCCAGCCCCCGCAGAACACCACTCCCCAGGTATGCTTAGTGGCAAAAAAGCTTTATTTTGCTCAATTCTAAAACCAGAGGAAACATAATAGAAGAGATGACTAGTACCAGATTCAGGCGCTGGTGGGGTACTGTGGATCTATGCTTTTGCACTTACTTGAAATAGAGACGTTCTGCTCTCTTCGTTATAGTTGATTAAAGTCTGTTCACCCTCTTGAGGTGGAACAACGGCTTTGCTTTTCGATCCTGACTCACAAAACCGGCAAAGCAGAATAACGGAAACTGTTGAAACAAGAAAGGGAATGGTGAAACGGGCACTGTGAACAGATCTGTACGGCTCCATGCGGTCGGCTGGTGAGGTCATTTGAAAGTTTTCTTGGTTATCAAAAAGATCCTTTTGCTTACTAGGTGGAAATGGTAATGTCTTGTGTTGGAAACTAAGGTCTTCCTAAAATTTGAAAAGAGAATGGGTCATGCACCAGGACCCATGGACGGAAGGGCCATGAAGAGTGCAAGTATTGGCTGCTTGCACCTTGGCTACACTCTACCATATCAGGGCTAATGGTCTTGCCCGCTGAGGATGTGCCAAATTGCCATGAGATGCAATGGGCAGATGACAGATAACTTGCACGTGCAAGTTAGGGGGTTACTCACCCAGGAGTAATAAGAAAGCCAACAGTATTATTGCAATGGCAGCACCTCCAAGAGTCACTGCTGCTTGTGGAAGTGGTGAATCTTTACATGTATGTCCATCTGGGCAAAAGCAGAGCCTCACATGCTGAGTCTGCCTCGTGGAAAATCCTTGCCGGTCCCGAATAATGACGGGTATCAAGTAGCCACCTTGTGGGAGGCTTCTTAACATTACAAGTTCAACCGATTCTCCTAAAAAGAAGACAAGCAAATTATTTCAAGACTCACAGAAAGAAGTCTGACGTTCTGCAGTCCCTTCAACAAGTTGCCTCATTGATAATCAAAGGAAAACTCATTTCCACCCCAATTTCAAATACTTTTTCCAGCCTTAATGCACTATAGTAAATAGGACAAAATGACATCCCACTCCATCACCTTGCTGAGCCTCTTGGCAAACAGCTCTGCCCCAGCCTTGCTGCATCCTGACATAGATGCATCCAAACCTCTAGAACTCCTTAGGAAGTTAATCAAATGCAGAAGTGGTTCCTCAGCTATGTTATCCCCCCTCTTTCTGCAATGCGAGCACATCACTTCTGGTCCGTTCTCAGCAGAGATGAAGAATGATGTAACTTTTTTTCATATTGCAGTCACTTTCTATTTTGAAAGCTGTTCTTCCATGTCCTTTCAGTTTAATTGAGATTAATCAGTAACAAACCATAAAGGTAAGACCATAACCACAGTGAGATAGCTAGAGGGCACATAAGTGCCAATAAACTTCTCTTGAAGGACGTGAAAGGAAGAACTCACCGAAGTTCCTTCCTAATGTCCAGTTACGCTTCACATCTTCAGAGTCCTCAGCCAGCTCAAATGTAAATGGCCCAGAATGTGACTGGTCTGTAGCAGACTTAGCTTTTATAATGAGAGGTGTCCCTTCTTTTTTGTCACACATGTCTAAAGAAGGAGCTGCTAATGTTGGCATATGATCATTCATGTCAGACAAGTAGAGCAGGATGGTGCCGGTACCAGTCTGAGGTGGAATATCTAGACAGAAGTAAAAGAAACAGAAAAACACTCGTAACTGGTCTGGACAAGAGCCAGTCCGTTGGCAGGATCCCTGCCTGGTCTATCCTACTAGTCACACATAACACCAGCTTTAACCGTTAGGGTGTCTGTTCTGCACCACCATTCTCCACTTAGTCTTGCTGTCCTTATATCTGACGTGCACCTCATCTCACACAGTCCAAATACTGCCTGAATATTTTCTGACTGGCCGCTTACCATGGCCAATAGCATGAACAATGATAGTGTACAGGCTGTGGTTCACATAAGGAGATTCTTGATCAAATTCTTTTGCCACAGTAAGAACTCCCGAATTCTCATCCACACTCAGCCAGCCATCTGGGTCATGGGCTAGTTCATATCTTAAAAAGAAAGGAAAAAGTTACAAGTGCTGTATTTTCTTAAATGAATTTTGAAGAACAGAAAATTTCTACTGCATCTTTCTTTGTCCTTTGAGCTCTGTAGGTATTTTCCCTTGTTAGTGATGTCCCTTTTGTTAATGCTAGGACCAGCTGTGTGTTTCAGCACAGCCAACACATGGGTCCCCGTACAAGTCCTCATACCTTGTACAGGCCCATCAAAACTGCTCCTAGGGACTAAGAAAGTATTTACTTCCGCATTAGGTTCCCGTTCTTACAGCCCAGCATACCTTAGTTCCTTCTATGGCATCAACATTTTGTTGTCAAAAGTAAAATATGTAAATAATGCAACCGGGTTTTTGGCCAAACTGTTCTGAAGACAACATTGACCAACCGAGGACTGAGGGCATCTTTAAATTCTTTCTTAGAGAACCCGCTATCGAGATCTGCAGTATCACCAACAGAAAATCTGCACCTCTGATATACATGTTCATGTAACTGTAAATATAGATATGTATGTATATTCATATGTGTTCATATACCAAATTTAAACTTGGAAACCTCTTTATATTCCTAAGCTATTTCTTATTCTAAGAGTTAGAAGCATCTCCACTTACTTTATCTTATTTGGCACATCATTTGGATATGTGGCAGGATACCTCCTAAATACTTTCCCAGGCTTCATTGAGTCTTCTTTTTGGACAATAAGTACAGGAGGATGAAACCTGGGAGCACGTTGTGACTGTAAAACCATGATGTTCACAGTTGTATTCGTGGATTCGAGGCCTGAGGTCATCACAAGGCCATTTTTACACAAGAAGAAAGGTTCTTCATTTGCTACAGAAATGACAAGTCTCATCTCAGAGTCATCTTCATAGTTGAGAGGCTGAAAACCCCAGACAAGAGTCTGATTAGCAGCTCTGACCTTTGGTTTGGGAGTCATCCCTGTATGCCTGGAACTCAGCGCTGAGCTGAGCTCACCAAACCCAGCTCAGGTACTGAGCTCTTGGTCTCATGGTCAGACCACACCACACATTGCTGTGCTGTAGGTCACCCGTTACTGCTCCTTACCTTGATAATACTCAAAATGCCTTCATTAGTGACTGGATCTGTCTCAATGGTGAACTGCTCCTTCTCATTGCCTTCCATTACTCTGTATTTTGCTCTCCAAGCTGGAGTGTTGGGAGAGTCTTCATCTTCTACCGGGAGTCGTAATACAGCTGGATGCTCCTGACCTGCTGAAATCTGCAGCAAGTACTGGGAGGGGAAAGGAAAGCAATAAGGACTATTTCTATTCCCCAAGAGGAAGGGGCTTGTTAGCCAGTTCTGAGCCAGAGTTCCACCACATGGAGCCACTTTCAGACACACTGTCATTGTCTCCAGTGGTTCACGTGTCCCCACTCGGTGACACAGAACCCTTATGGGAGATACAGAACTAACCCTCCTCCTACACGTTCCCACTGACTTCATAAAGAACTTATAACTAAACCCGATCTTCACCTCAAAACAGAGACTACTCCTCTCTCCCAATACTGACTACAGCAATAGGCACATAATTCCCACTGGGGCTTTGCATCCAGGATGCTCTCCTGCCATGTAGAAGCGATGGGTGCACGCAGGCTTAGGCCAGAGCCAGTCTGCAGGTGTTACATGCCTGACCATGTAGAAACCAAGTATGTGTGAGATTTTAGGTCATTTCTTCACAGTGGTTTAAGTTTTTGCCACCAGCTCGCCTAGCTAGCACTCCAAAGGCTAAGAAATGCCAATTAAATCACCCAAGGCAGAAATATGTCTTAAAAGATGAGATAGTAATAATCTATGAAGAAAATAAACACAAATTGCATAAACTGGTCACCGGTTGAGATCTGACAATTCAGACTCTCAGATGTACTGAGACAGAGGGAACAAATCACTCCGTGAGAAGGCTGGGAATGATGATGAAGCACAGATTCTTGTATAAACCTATTTTGGCAGATTATCTGACCCCCTCAGGTCTTCCAAACCCCATCCTGCAGTTGGAGACCTACCATAGTAACACTGCTGGGTTTGCTTTCCTGGTGACTTTGTACCTGCTGTTGTATCCCAGCATCTATTCTTACTGCTCACAACTACAAATATTTACACATACCAGCGCTTGACGTGACTCTGAGAGAACTAATTTTCTTCATTAGTAGCTTGTACAGTGCTATGTTTTGGATTTGTGATGATCACAGTGTCGATCACATCGGGACGTCAAGGCTGTTTCTGTTTCCTGCCCCACAAGGAGCAGCTTGGGGGTGCACAAGAAGCTGGGAGGGGACAGCTGGCCCCAAGTGACCAGAGGGACATGCCACACCGTGCGGCGCTGAGCTCAGCAATAAAAGCTGTGGGGAAGGAGCAGGAAGGGGGGGACGTTCGGAGTGATGGCATTTGTCTTGTCAAGTAACCGCTGTGTGTGATGGAGCCCGGCTGTCCTGGGGATGGCTGAACACCCGCCTGCCATGGGAAGCGGTGAATGAATTCCTTGCTCTGCTTTGCTTGCACACGTGGCTTTTGCTTTCCCTATTAAACTCTTCAGCTCAACTCACAAGGTTTTGCATTTTCACCTTTCCAGTTCTCTCCCCACCCCACCGCAGGGAGTGAGTGAGCAGTGAGAGGGTGTTTAGCTGCCAGACGGGGCTAAACCACAACGAATGTGGCAACATGCAAATTACAGACACGGTCTTTATGGGACCTGAGCTATTAATGGGACCAGAGCTTGAAAATGGAGAGCTCTGATCTGAACTCAAGTGTAGCTCACGGCTTTTAGCAGCACGGGGCCCTGCGGGCTTGGGGCCACTCAGGTCTTCATGGAGCAAAACCAGGAACAGATTGTAAGCAGCACCTCAGCCCGGTCTGTCAGCATCCCTAGGGTAACGGGGACAAAATCCCTCTAGTGCTCTACACAGAAAACTAACAGAGTTTACCACTCTCTGTACTCAGGCATTCCTTTACTGTCCACATGTTTAAGAGACATTTCTCCTAACACATAAAGCTCATTTTGCAGAATCAGCCAAAACACTTGCAAGTGTGAGGGTTCCTATTCCCACCACTGAGCGCTTTCAGCAGTTTGAAGGACTGGACTGTATATAGGAAGGGTCAGTAAAGCAATAATGTTTTTCCTTACATTATCCCTAGTAAATGCAGGGAGGTGGTTGTTTGCATCTTCCACGGCCACATTCACTGTTGCAGTAGATGAGAGCTGGGGAGTCCCGTGGTCACTGGCCTTGATCAGAAGTTTGAAAGAGCTGGCAGCCTGAAAAGCAGAAGAAAGGGACTTTCAGACTTAGCTCAGAAGCTGTTCTCACATGTTGCCAGTCACAGCTACAAGGCTGGACGGGAGGCTCTCCCAGGTTAACACACAGTGAACATGTCTCATGCACTAAACGAAAAGAATCTGCCGTATGTACATCACCTTATAATCCAGGCATCCTGTCAGAAATATTGATCCTGTGGTAGGATCAATATTAAATGTGAATCCATCTGGAAGGGGCATTTGCATACTTAGAGAATAGGACACCTGAGAATTTGCAGTGCCCCCTTCATCTTTGTCCAAGGCAGTAACTTGGAAAATGGGCTCATCTAGGATGAAGAATTGAGACATTAATAGAAGTGTTTAGTCTTGACATGGAGTTTCTCAGCCTGTCTGCAGGGTCCTGGACACACAAGTCCTAAGAACACCTACAGATTCTCCTGTGGCTATGGCTATCTCTGCAAAGACTCTGGCCTCCACCTCACGTGGGTAGCAAATGCCTGAAGTACCAAGAGACAATAGAGAGTCACCACACTGCTGAATTTACTTTATCAAAACCAGTTATGCCAGGTCTGAGCCAGCTCCTGAGGACTTCACCCCATGGCCATGTCAGATTACTCTGCTAAGGTCTTGGCTTGTAGTTAAGAAGAACTCTCTCAGGAGTTTTTCCAGCATGTCCCCATCATTACGCTAATGAACAGTGAGGTTAATCGGACAAGAAGCCAAGGGGCAGGAAACAGTCCCTAAACCCATGAGTGTTTAAGTAAAACCTGGGGAGAACAGATCTTGTAAGAAATGAAAAAGAAAGACAAATTAAAAAGAGAGCAGTCATACACAACCCTCGGTTGGATGGCACTTACCTTTACTTTGGTTCTCTCTTACTGTAACACTATATTCCTCCTTGGGAAACTCAGGTGCGTTGTCATTAATATCTTTAACCTTTATCTTGAAATATAAAGGATGGTCCAATGGTTCACCAGTTTTTCTGCACACAATATCGAAACGTATCTAAGTGAGTAGAGACAAATATCAGAATGGAATGAATGGCATTTAGATATCACGATGGAACAAGAAACTTTCAATTTTGAAGCTGCATCAGTCACGTTTGGGTAGTGCTTGGCTTTCAGTTGCATCACTAAGTCATTATTTCACCTTTCAAAGGTAGTAGATTCATAATCGTCGTCCTGAAATGACTGCCTAATATAAAATGCAAAAATATCCTGGGGCCAGACAAAAGAACGCTTTCATGTGTGCTCCCCAATTCTGAAGTATGTATTTGAGTAGTACATCCATTTTCTATGATATTTTGCTCCATATCCTTGAATGTTCAGGGGGTTCAATTCTGAATGCCAAATTCTCCTTTGCTACACATATTTTTGCTTTAAAACCAAGCCCCGAGCGTCTGCCCTGGAACAGCCGTGGGTCCAGTGAGGGGGACTAGTGGTGTGGAAGTTGCCTACTGGTCTCTGCTGAGACAATCATCTTAGCGTTTATTTAGAGGCTCAAAATAAGAAAAAGAGGCCATAAAAATGTGTCTCATTCTTGTCAAGCATTGAGCCATGAGAAAGCAATTAATATTTGCAAACAGTTTTAAGTATTTTTTTAAAGTGTGTTACCTGAAAAGCTGAGGTCTTTTCTCTGTCAATGGTACGATGTACGTACACGTGGCCGTCCGCATCATCTTCTATAGAAAACAGTCCAATCTCTGGAGGTTCATCCACCCCAGATCCGCTGATTAAATATTTTACTGATGCATTAAATGATTTGTTATTGAACAGCTTTTGAAAAAAAAGAAGTAGCACAACGAGTTGTGAGTAGGGAAGACGGAACAGAAATGAAAAGGCTTTATCCCTCTTCTCCTCCCGCCCCCCTTCTCTTGGCAGCCGGGGGGGCTCGGCCGGCCCAGCACCGGGCTGCAGCACCGCGACCCGCAGGGTCTCAGCTGGGGCCACGGCTCTCACCGCTCCCACCCGGCGCCGGCTTCCCCCCGAGCTCACGCAGAGCAGCGATACACCCCCCACCACACAGCTCTACCCACCTCTGGGTAAATAAGACAACTTTGAACACATCAGTTGGTTTTTTTTTTTAAAAAAGGTGCTGTTTGGTGCACGGTTCTCGCCCCTCTGCCTCTGCCATTCTGACGCCCGGTGCGTGGGATGAACCCCTCTCTGGGGGGGGGAACCCCTCTCAGCTCCCCCCCAGGCTGCTTGTACCTGGCCAGCGTATTTGGGGAACGGGCCTTTGTCCTCCTCTTGAACATCAATGGTGGTGATAACCCAGGTCCTTTTGGTCCGCTGCAGAGGACGCAGACTGTCTAATGGACCAGAACCTATCTGCTTTTGGACAAAAAAGTGTATTTAGTGCCATAGCTACGTATTAACAGTTGGGTATCTGTTACTATAGAATATTGACTACAAACCTGAATACTCCTCTTTCGGATGGCTTGGCTTAAACGGAAATTTTCAATTTCAGGAATAAAACTGTTGGCAGCAGTAACCTTGTGGGGGAAAAAAAGGTGATTGTGAGAAGTGTGGTTGACTAGGAACCATCGATGTGTTATCTACGAGGGCTTTGGCTTCACAGAAACATATCGATTCAGCTCCGACAGCGTTGTATGGAATTGTATCTAACCCTGGAAACGCCCCAGTATCATCCATCTCATTCCAAATGAACTGGCATGAAAGCTTGATATTAATTTTGCTGGTCAGGTGGTGCCCGTCCCACAGACACGCAAACACCGCATCCGACAGTCCCTGGCATTATCTCTATGTTTTTTCTCAAACTAAGTGTCTCCAGTTTTCAAACTATTTGCCTCCGTCTCTCTGGGGAAGTTGTCTCTCTCTTTCTGGTGTCCTTCAGAAGTTTGTCTGACATTGGCAGGACATAAACCCACTACTGGGAAAAAGTCTGGGGAGTGTTTCAGGTTCTGAGAGACTGCAGTGACTCTGAGTGTCCCAAACGCAGCCGATTTACAGGAAACAGACACTGGACCAAAGTCTCTAATCCAGCTGAGTGAAATAAATTGTTGAGAAAGGTGCCTGCAGCCCAACTGGCAGGATTTGCCCTTTTCTAAGCACCAGCTTCTAACATTGCTTTTTCCTTGAAATCTTTCCCCCCAGGGAGTACCACGCTGCTCAAATCACACCGTTGCCATCAGCTCACGGGTAACTCGTGCACCCTCCTCTGTGTTCCCACTGCTTTCCTTGGAAAGCCTGGGCTTTTATCGCTCTTCCCATCACATTTAAAAACTGAAACAGAGTTCTTCCTGCCTAGGCTTGAGCGAAGGTCAGGCCTTTACCCCATGACCTTTTTCTGAAGAAATGTAATAAAACCGCCGTGGTTATAAACTTGCCAAGCCCCGGGGGTTCCCCAGCGATGCCTGGGGCTGTAGAGCTGGTGTGTTACTGGGGGAAACCTCCCTGATGGAAGAGCAGCCGGCGAGGCTGGGACCTGCCACTCGCACGTCCTGTTCATGAGCTCTGTCCCAGGCCCAGCTCTGCCCCCCCGGACCCCCCTGAACAAGCTGCTTCCCCCCTGTGTCTGTGCAGCCGCTTTTAACTATACTGGAACCTTTGCCTGTGGATTTTAGGGCTTCCACACTCCTCCGTGTGCACCAGTTGCCCATGGAAATGCCACTGAGTTACTGTGGCCTTCCAGTCCCTGAAGGAGCTCCAGAAAAGCTGGAGAAGGAGTTTTTCCAAGGGCATGTAGTGACAGGAGGAGGGGGAAGGGTTTGACCCTGCAAGAGGGGAGATGGAGCTGAGCTGTGG
>JAOXJM010000005.1:989248-1088996 GCA_026413425.1 Tringa solitaria | reverse complement strand
CGGGGCGGATCGGATCGGAGCGTGCGGCAGATGCGGGCCGTGGAGTCCCCAGGGCCGGGTGCCTCCCCCTCCGGCTGCAGGGCCGAGCCTGCCGCCGCCCCGCCCGGCGGCCCCCGCCGCGACAGCCCCCGGCCGCCCTCCAGCCTCTGCAGCAGCCCCGGCCTCGGCTCCGGCTCCCTCCAGCCCGACAGCCTCCAGGCCTTCCCCGGCCTCGGCAGCCCCCGCGAGTCGCCCAGCATCCAGTGTGACAGCCTGGAGTGTCCCTGCTGCTGCTGCTGCTCCTGCGGGAGCGTGGGGTCGGCGGGCGTCTGCGAGGACAGCCTGCAGCCCCCCCCCGCCACCTGCAAGGGCCGAGCCTGCCGCCTCCGGGCAGCCAGAGACCTCTCCGACAGCCTGGAGTCCTCCGGCGCCCAGCACGACAGCCTCCAGTCGGTCTCCAGCCTGCGGGAGAGCTTCAGGTCCTCCAGCATCCAGGGTGACAGCCTTGAGTCCCTTTCCAGCCTGAGCAGCGGGTCCACCAGCCAGCACAGCGGCCTCGAGGTTGCCAGCCAGTGAGACTGCCCTCACCCCCCATAGAACACGCTTCCAGAGCTCCCAGGCTACCTTCTTCCAGTTGCTTCTTGCTGCATCCAGTGCAATAACCTCAAATCCTGCCCGTGGCTGCCGTTCCCGAGTTACATCCTTCAGAGAGGCAGTGCTCGTTATTGCCTGCTGAGTTTTTGTCGTCGGTGAAGAATGGAGATACGTGGTCCTCGGAGGAATCCCAGCTACCTCTCTGATCTCTATCAGAACATGTTACGGGCTGAAGAAGCGCTGGGACGAGGGCAGCAGCAGCCCCCAGCAGTCCACACGGGTAGCAGCACGACCCTTTGGAGCAGTGCCCCAGCCAAGGGGCACCCCCAGCCAAAGAACCTCCAGAGCAGCACTTCTTCCAGCTGTGACCCAGCCTTACGGCCCATCATACGCCGCCGAGCGAGGTCGTTGCCTACATCACCCGAAAGAAGGAAGCGGGCAGCAGCGCAGTGTCAGGTTCCTGGATGCCAGAGTCGTATGAACCGGGTGAGATTTGCTGATGCTTTGGGCTTGGAGCTCACTGAAGTGAAAGTTTTCCAGACGGGGGAGGATCCATCAATCCCCTTACACGTCCTTTCCAGGCTCTCCATCAACTCAGACCTCTGGTACAGCAGCTCGGACTTGGAGTTTACCATGCAGTGCTTGGTCCCCGACTTCCAGCAGCCTGCAGACTGCATGGATTTCTCCTCCCGCCTGCAGGAGCAGCAGGTGTGTCTTGAAAGAGTGACCAGCTCAGATCTGGGGCTCAGTGGCACCATCCAGGTTCGGAACGTCGCTTTTGAGAAGCAGGTGTCTGTGCGCTACACCTTCAACCACTGGAAAAGCCTCCATGAAGTGTGTGCTTGTTGGCACAGCAGCATCCCTGAGAAGGACGGGCAGGGGCAGGTTGATGTGTTCACTTTCTTTCTCCCCGTGCCTCCCTTCCTCCTGCAGCTCTGCTCCGTAGTCCAGTTTGCAGCAAGGTACCAAGTCAATGGCTGGGAGTATTGGGATAACAATAGAGGCAAAAACTACAGCCTCACCTGCCGGACTCACCCCCTGAAGATGCCTAGAGAATGTGAGGAGAGCTGGATCCACTTCATCTGAGCGAAGAGCAGGTTGTCAGTAGTCTGGTGGCACTCTCGCCCTTGGCCTGGCTCTCTGCTCCTATGGCAACAGTCTCCCTTCCCAAACCTGGCAAAGCGTTGCAGGGCAGGGAAGTAGCCAATGACCCGTACAAACTGTTCTAAACCTCTCAGAAAGTGAAAAGGGCCAAAATGTGTATTGAGTTACATCCGTTGAAAGCCCGTGTGATTCCTTGTAGTGTATGAATCGGTGCAGAATGGTTCCAAGGGATGCTGTCAGGCTACCAGAGAGCAAAACAACACACTTCATGTTGCTATTAATATTCAAGGTTGCACAGAATATTTCTAACTGATCTGTTTTACCATTTCATACTGTCTCTTTTCTGAATGGGCACTGTGGCTTTACTGGTTTTGTTTCTAATTATCTCACCAAGTCTGGGCACTATTCCATCTATGCATAATTTGGATGGCAGGCACTGTAGGGAAGTACTTGTATTTACATATATATATCTATTATTAAGACTGTAACCATGTTAAGTATTTCCATTAATATTTGGGTTGGAAATTAAATGTTATAAGGAGCAAAGCATAAATGAAAATGTCCCATCAGGCCCACTATTTCCTTTAAAAAAAACAAAAGGTTGCCTTTTCTTATCTCCAGCGTTTGCTGTAGGCAGCAGGACGGACTGTTCCTGGGTTTGTGTCCGGCAGATGAAGTTCTCAGCTTTTCAGGTGATGCACAAGTTGGCTTTTTCCCAAGGTGGTGGTACAGGAGTTGTTCGTTCCTTGGCACCTGCTTTTACTAAGGGAAAGTAGAGCAATTTTGCTGATGTTGCAATGACATTTGAAGATCTCAAAGCACTATATGAATGCTAACCATCTTAGACTGTTACCTCAAACAGGTAAATTTATAAATGAAGGAACGGGTATGAGATATATAAAGACAATACAGGGAGCTGGTTACAGAGCCTTGGAGCAGTAACCAGAACCCTAAATCCTGGCTCCCCATTCTCCAGTATCCCAGTACTACTGCAGTTGTACCTTTGCAACACAAAGTGGGAGCTTCAAAGCAAAATGATGATTTTACTGGTAAATTGATACTTCCGTAGACCCATAAAGAGAAGCCCTTCTGCAGCAGGGCGAGCACAGTAGCACTTACGGTCTTCCCAGGCCTCTCGCTCTGCCACCTTCATTCTGTGGTGTCAGTGTGGTTTAAGATTGGCAACAGGCATAAATCTAGTAAGCAAAAGATTCTCCATGGTTTTTTTTCATACGTATTCATCACTGCATGCAATGTTGAGCTTTATATTTGTAGCATAAATTTTCAAAACTGGCTGGCTACGTGTATTAGAAGAGCTGCTTTTTAGAAGGATTATATTATGAAAATCAGGCCACTTATTCAGGCATCTTATTTTGGATTGCTGCTTATTCATCAAAATCACAAGTTGTTTTGAAAATCACAGTTGTAAGCAACCCAGAGCCAACTATATATTAGTCCAAAAAGTCTACTGAGCAATTCTGGAAGTGCAGAAACCCAAAGAAAATTCATGTGTCTGGCAACTCAATGTTACTCCTTAGTTGTGATAGCCCTTCAGCAAAGCTAGGATTTTGAGTGAAGAAGCTGCCTGGTTCCATTTGTCTTTGGCTTTCAAAGGAACTGAAGTCATGCCTGATGATTCTAAGGGCTGCTGAGCACCTCTTGCAGAGTACTGAGAAAACTCAGTCCTATTTGAAACCGCAATTTCGGAATTGACTGTGTTGTCTGCTTTAACTTTGTACTGGAGCACTGCGAGGTTGAACGTTTAAGTTGAAGTTGTTTTGCAGGAGGAGGCGAGGCTGAGGTGGGATTTCCTGCTACAGAGAGGAAAGATGCTGCCTGCTTTCAATCCAACTGCACTATTTTCTGTACCTGGGCTGCAGAAGTAACCCTTACCAACCTGGCGGCAACTCCTGTCTCCTAGAAAAATCGGTAAAGAGGAAGTCTAATCTTCCTCGTGGCACAGAAATGAGAGCTCTGTAGGGAGGGGCACTCCCTGATTGTAAGGTTTTTTGCCTCCTATGGTGGGCTTCTTAAGACTAAATGACATAGGGCAATATAGGACATAACCCGTGTGAACCCATCGGCCTATGCTCTTCACAGCCCATGGAGCTAGTTTTGCTGTAGTCGGCAGATTCCCTGGGCTGTGACAAACTGTGTCATCTCTGCTGGGCGCAGGGAGGACACGGTGGGACTAGTGGTGCCACACTCAGTTCTCAGCTTTGGTGTGGGTTGTGCCAAATTCTGCCAGTCTGTAGATGTCAAGTTAGATGAGCTGAAATACACCTTCCGTGGCTGCAGGAGAATCTTTCTTGGCATGAATTGGAATTGAACTTTGGTGAAACATGCTCTCTAAGGAATTCCACTGAAGTTTATCCAGTGTTGTTAAAGTCCATAGAAGTGGCATTGTATGTACTTGTGACTGAAGTAAGAACACACACACACACGCAGAAGCACTTATGCTGAATAAAAGCACTGTTTTAAAATATTGCTCCTCCCTCCCAAATTTCTGTATTTTTTCCATCAGGAAAAACACTGAATTGCCTCTCAACACACTGTTAAAAATCCCTCTCATGAGACTATTTGACACCAGTTTACGATGCGGTTCTTGGCTTACTGGCAGGAAGACGCTGTTGCCATCTGCTGGGAGAGACTCGTGCACTAGCAAATGTCAGATGAGTGTTATTGCAGGCAGGGACAGATGAGGTAACGCTGAGGGTCTCGGATTAAAGGTTAATGTGCACAGCGTGGTGTCAGAGAGGTGGGAAATGAGTGTCTCGGCAATGCGAGTTTGGCTTGTATCGTCTTCCCTTTGCAACCTCTCAGGGTATTTCCATGTGCAAAATCTTGAATACTGAAGTATTTTTCCAAGTTTGCCGTTTCTCCCTTTGCGTGTCTCGCACTGCTGGAGAAGAACTGATGGTAGCTGTTAGTAAAGGATGTGTCTGGCATTGCTGACTGTGAGTGGAGCAGGTCTGCCCTGTAACAGCTCCGAGCGGGCTCGCTGGGGTAAGGTGTTAAACCTTCACACATCAGCACTGGCACCTGCTGCGGGGAAGATGCCAGTTGCACTTACGCTTTCCTGTCACATTCAGCAGTGATCATCAGGAGGATTCCAGTTAACAAAGAAGGGATGAAGCCGTTGAGCAGTGGTAATACACAACTGTCGGAAACTTCTGTCCTCCTTTATAAATTCTCAGGACAACTTGACTGCTTGCACTGTGTTCAAGTGGAGCACTTCACTTCCCTTATAACGAGGATTTTGTAAAAGTGAATTCTTCACAAGGGTTCTTGCCATATAATGCACTTTTAAAAACCTGTATGTATTATAGTCATACAATAAATTAATGTCTAGTAGTCTACATTTTCAAGGTTCTTTCAAGCGTGTTTTTTAAAGAAACATGGACTCCATGTCAGTGAAAAGGGGTTGTCTTTCCTGATTAAATGTCTAGAATAAAGTATGTTACACAGTATATCAATAAAGCACATACGCTAGACAAAAGGTTGCTTTGTTTTAGTGGAGAGTTGTACAATTGCAAAGGGCTTAATTAATTAAAAAAGATAAAACTATAGCTATTGTAATACAAAAGATTTTAATAAAAGCTTTTCACAATTTTATGTTGTTTTGGTCAATAGTGCTCCTGTCAGTTAAGAAAACAGTTAAGAAAATTCATGACGCAACTTAGTGCTGAGCTGTCACTTACAGAGCAACACACTCAGGAAAGTAGCCTGGGGTTCAAATTCAGTTTCTTTGTATTTATCTTACAAAGAAAAAAAATTCCAGCTTGTAGTAATAGTAATATGCTAAGTCATACGCTACTTAATTTAGTGCATCATCAATGCTCAATACAATGTTGTATGTACTTTACAGCACTGCCTGGTAAAGATAGGAATGGCGAGTATAAATGATTAGTCATTTGTCAACGTAAGTCTAATGTTAGTACTGACTCCTTTCCTGATTTGGCTTCCTCCTCATGATCTCAGATCTGCAGCTATTTCAGCTGACACTTGGTATTAAAACTGTTGGCATCGACACTTCTGACCCCTCTCCGCCCTGCACACAGCGGCAGCAGTGCCAGAGATGGTTCTGTTCACCAGTACGTAGTGCTGCCCTACCCTAAAGACAGTTTTGTTTCCATTGCCTCGGAAACTTTTAAGCCTCGCTGCCACATTTGTGGCCCAGATAATTTCACTGCTTGTCCCAGACTGTTTAATGCGTAACTTGATGAAAATTCTGCTTTTTGTTGACCTCCCTTCTGCTAACCAAACAGAACTGACATCGGCGAGTGAGAGATGAAGGTGCAGTCGCCTCCCGGCCACCTCGGTGTGCCCAGCGCGGGAGGAGAGCGCGGGATCCACTGCTCCCGCACTTCACGGCCCGCGTTGCTTTTGCCGGGGAACGAGTAAAGCTGTTCTTCGCAGGATCTGAGAAGCTCTGGATAGCCTGCGCCTGCTAACGTGACTGGTCGGGGAAAGCACAAAATGCCCATTGGCTTTTAGTGACTTCTGCTTTGACTGATGAAAGCAGAATTCAGAATTCCGCTGCTCCAAGCTCCTCACGCCAAGTTTTGTCCCCGCAGGTTTCTCGTTAAAGCCACCCCGCGGCGGTGCCGGCTGGCCCTGCCCTCAGCGCGGCGCCGCCAGGGACACGGCGCCCGCCCCAGGCCCCGCACCGCGGGCCGCCCGCGCCTCACACCGCCGCCACCCGCCTCTGCCGCGGCCACCTTTTAAATACTTTCTGCTCAGCTTTTTTGCCTTTTACAGCATTGCCTTCCTCCTTATTTAGAAAGTCGGTAGCGTTATTTTATTTACAATCGCTGCAGTTTCATCTGCTGTGAAGAGCGATTCTTCACCTGTGCGCTCCGCTACTGCTGGTTATTCTAAGGACGCGCGGAGATGCTTCCCGGCGCTCCACAGAAATTCCTCACGTTCCTGCTGAATTTTATCCCCTCTGGCTGTGAGGCAGCTCCTCGACTGCTTCCCGGCCTGAGGCCCGCCCCGACCTCAGCTCCGCCTCGGCAAAGCGCTGCCCCCTGCGCGGCGGCTGAGCGGCTGGGCGAGACCGTCTCAGGTGCGGAGCGGGAGGTGGGGTCTCCTCATCGTGAGGTGCTCCCTCCGCACCTCCGACGGCGATTGGTCCGCCTGGCGCCCTGGCCGGCAGTGATTGGCTGCAGACTGCCGGCGCCGGGACTGATTGGCCGGCGGGAAGTGGCGCTTTTTTCCTGCCCGGCGGTGAGGTGAGGGCCGCCATGCTGGGGGGGCCTTCCCTGCCGCCCCGCGGCCTCCTGCTCGCCCGCCGCGGCGCGTCCCGCTGCTGAGGAGGCGGGGGGCCCTGCGGGCTGTGCGCCTCTCAGTAACAAGGCTCTCGGGGGAAATGCCAGCGGCTACCTGTGTTTTGAGGGCGGAGGTCTTACTCCCCTGTCGAGAAGGAGGCACCTGGAAGGGGTTTATATTTTCTTCTCTGGGCCGTCTGACTAGGCAGGAGACGGGAGGCCTGTGAGGTGATAGCAAAGGCTTCAGTGTAAGCTCTTGGGGTTTTCTATTGGAAAAAATAATAACCCCACCACCACCCCCCAGTATTTATTTCTGTGTTACTTGGGAGCACAGGTGTGACTGTTGTGTGTTCCCAGTTGCTTGCTACAAAAGTCGTTGCCTATTTTTAATTGTTATTTCATACTGTCTAATTCTATGTAACTTATGGGATGAGGAGACCAAAACTGCTTGTGGTAGATTAGTTCATGTAGATTAATTTATACAAAGTGTGAAAATGTTTGTGGTGTCTTTTTACATATTAACTCTCAACAGAAATACTGTTGTCTGCTCTCAAGATTAAGGCAACGTTTAGAAAAAAATAATTTTGAGTTCTTGCTTTGTAGTGGTAATAGTCATCTCTGAGCCCATCAGTGTACGTGTAACTAAGAAGGCTGTTTCCCTTTGTGCGTTTTTCTTAAATGATGTGATCTACTGTTTTATAGGGAGGCCCTTCTGGAGTCCTGCTGCCGACTCGCCTGTTGGGAGTCCCTGCTCTCGGCAGCGCAAGGGGCTGTCTCCGTGCTCTCCGCTGCGGGACCCCCGGCCCTCCATCGCCAGGGTTGATCCTTCTTCCACTCCTTTATTTTAAGCAATTGTTTATCCATGAAAGGGTGTTTATTTATATCCCCAGTTAGTTTAATTCATTAAGTAGTGTTTACAGTACTGACAAATTTTGGAATTTGTTTTCACTGGTAACTGATGTGTTTGCCAAACCTTTGGAAGTCTATGTCAGTGAATTGTGTTTTGGTCGAGTGATGATTGTTCCTTTCTCATGCAGCTGAATGGATGATTGGCAAAAATGACAGCCAGGAATGAGGTGCGGGTATGTGCTTAAAGACCAGAATAGGTCTATTAATTGTTTTAATTACTAGCTTAAAGCACTTTTTCCGTTATTTAATTACAAATTAAATTGGCAGTGTGGCAAAGAATGCGGTAGGAAAAATTTTCCTTTGAGATAGGTTAGTGCTAAGTAATTTGTAATATGAGGAAAGAAAAAGCATTCCATTAAGGAAAACTGGCAAATGATTAAAAACTCAGTGAATAAGTATTTCCATGATTAACATAATAGATATGGTGTTTTGTACTTCAGGTTTTACATTTAGTGATTTTATGATTCAGAATATTTGTTTAGAATGCGTAAAATCTATGTTAAATCTTGTTAAATAAGTATCAGTGTTAAGCATACAGTAATATAGTTGCTGTGTTTTATTGTTGATAGTTTGAAAAGTTAATTGATGAAGCTACAAGAAAAAAAGATTTCCAATTATTAGAAAAATTCCTGGCAACAGAAGACTGTGAAAATGTCTCTCACAAATGCAGCAAACAGTTTGTCAACAAATTAGACAAGCTTCTCTGTCAGGTAATGTAATTGTTACATCAGAATCACCTATACTGTCATTGTAATAGTCTGAAAAAGGTGTTGTGTTTTGTTTTTTTCATTTGGCTTGGTTTATACCAGCAGTTGATTTGGAAAACTGAAATAAAATTTAAGAATGAAATCTCTACTTCAAGCTGCAGTTAAGTTGGCTTTTGAGAACAAAATGGCATCTGGTTAATTAAATACAGGTTCTTCTAAAACTGTACTCTAAAGCTTATCTTAAAATTTCAATTTCAGGAACTTGACAAACAGGAAGTCAAAAGCATTTCTACTTTGCTAAATTCTATTCAGAAATGTGGGAAAAAAGTCAGCATAGCAGGAGAAGATGGGTTCCCAGCAATGATAAAATACGGTCTCATTGGGAGGATAAGTATAGCCATAAAACATATGTGAACTTCTAAAAATTAAATAAAATAAATAAACCATGCCTAAGTAATGATTAATATTTGATTGTTTCTGAATTAAGAATGCTACACAACTCTTAACATTTAACTCTGAACATTATTCAGAGTTAAATGTTTTTTTGACAAGTGGCTACTTTTAAAGTGATGCTGCTCTAGCACGGTGAAGGTTTTGCAAATTATGTGATCTATAGTTAATTTAGATATGCTTACACCAATTATGACAAGATATCTTTTTATATGAGCTCACTGTACTGCTGTTGGGTCAGGAATTGGAATTTCCTGGCGCAATTCAGTGATTGTTTTTTGTTAATACTCGTGACAGCAGTATCGTACCTGTTCTTTCACCAGATTATAGTGCTAATCTGATGATGTTATTTCGACCTACATGTTAAATGTGTTAATTATTTGTAACTCAACATATACTGAAAAATAGACACCACTTCCTTCTTGCTTTCACCAGAGATTTCACTGGAGAAACTTACCGGCAATGTCAGATGAGTGTTACTCAATTGCCTTCTCAACTGCTTTAAAAAAAAAAATATGTGGTGATAATTTTATGCTTATATTCACGCCTGCAAACACAGTTCATTCAGCCTCTGTTCATTTTCAGCTCTTTGGTCTGTGATGGCAGTTGTAGCTGATCTCTAGTTCTTGTGTTAGAAAGTCAGCTACAGAAATTACTTATATTAGTTTGAAATCACCTATGTTTGTTTAGTGTGAGTGAAAAATCTGTCTGGGGCTAAAGTACACTCAGCAGACTGGTAATGTTGTTGCTGTTGTTTTAATCTTTGTATAGTTTGTGTAATTTTATCTGAGTATAATAAAAACTATTGTCTTTTTCATGCTATTACAATATTTTTATTTTTCCTTTACATGGTTAATTGGTTTGAAAAGGTTAAAGGAATTTTGATCCTCAGAGGACATGAAAAGAATGAAATGCTTACAAGTCTGGCTGAAGATTTCTTCATTGTGCTGCTGGTAAAAATAAACTGATAATGAAATACAATCTCTGTATTTGTCAAAATAATTATTACTACTTTAGCAACAAAAAGACTTTCAGATGTGTTTCTATTTAAAATCCTTCTGAAGTTAATGTTACAGTGATTTCTGAAATTGATTATAAGTCGTCTTGGATGGTTTGCCTATATTTGTACTCATTTTCTGTTCATGATTAGCATCATGAAATACATTGTTAGGTTTTTTAAAATTTTAAATGTTCAATGAACAAAAAAATTAATCTTGGTCTAATTTTAATTACATAAATTACCTAGAAATGATCCCAAGTTTATAAGGTCTGTGAGTTTTCTTCTGTCCATAAACATTTTTGTCTTTGGGGAAATAGTTTCCATAAATTTAACTGGAATATAATTTTGGGAAACTACACTTGCTATTAGAAGCCTCTTATTTCTTTCAATGCAGATGAAATAATTAAAAAATCTGAAATGCTTTTGGATTACTTGCTTTAGGTGTGTGTTACCTGATTTTTATGCTGTAATATTTACAGTATCAAAATGATATGTTTTGTTTTTTGTTGTAGGCTGTATGTGATAGCAGACCTGAAGGTGAGCTTAAAAAAAGTGTACACTAGATATGATAGCTAAAGTGTTCTGAAAGAGACATTTTAAACATTATCAACACTATAATAACTCTTACTGTTTGTGGAGCTTTCTGGAGGCAAGGTAATTCTGAGAAGAGCATGTGCAGTCAGGGTGTTGCAAAGCTTTGTGATCTGATGTAAATACAGCACTGGATCTACGTGCTTCAGCGGATCAGCTGTGACAGAAAAGGGCTCACCCTCCAGAGAGCTGTTCTGTGCACAAAGGACTGCATTTCTCATTCATGTGAGAAAAGCTTGAATGTCAGCTAGAACTTTGATTGTTTGAGTTTTCTCTACTGACAGATTTCCTCATAACTTGCTGATGTCAGTACTAACGAAGCAGGACAGTCTGGTCTCCTGAGACATGGCAACTGAACCGAGTTCTTCCTAAGGGCAGCGTTGTTTCTAAGCTGCTGTCACAGCTCAGCCTAGCATGGTGGTCCTTCTTTATTGACTGTGTTGTCATGAATATCATGCTGCTCTTACCTTTCAGTAGGCAGAAGGTCACTGCAGACCATTATGCTGTCACAATCAAAACAAAAGATTAATTTTCTTGTCCCTGGAAAGATAAATTCCAGGGTCTGAATTATATCTTGGAGAGTTTAGTTATAGAACTGATGGGATTATATTTTTAAAATAATGATCTCGTGCCCAGGGGACTCACGCAGTGATGCACAGGAATAGAAACATCATAAAGAGCCATATTTACTATAAATTGAGGTAACTATTCTGTCTTAACATTGAACCATGAAGCTTAAGGTGTTTATTTTTAAATAGCGATAATGCTGTATGGAAAGGAAGAGAGATTACATTTTATTTCTACATGAAAATGAATCTTTTTCCAAATACTGATGAGTACCCTAATACATTCTTGATAACTTTTTAATTTATTTTTTTCTGTTCATTAGATAAAATGCAAATACTAGAAAACTTTGTTCTGAGAATTTGTACCCTCATCGCTGATGTAAGAATAAATATTTATGTTCAGCAGGAGGTAAACAATATTCTTTCTATGCAACAGTTTTCTGCTTAGTGTTTTAACAGACTTTGTGAAGATAGTGATTTAACTGTACAGATGTTACCAAAAAAAAAGAGAATAGTATCAAAAGGTTGATTTAATGATTCTGTGGGAATGTTTGTCATTTATATTGTTTGTTGTCATTTATATGTTGGGGGCTGGTGGGGTTTTTTCTTCAGATTATTGACCTATAATTTCTGATTTGGACAGTAAATTACAAAACAGTGGCATTAAGATTCTGGGGAGAAAGCTGTATTAAACTGTAGGAAGTATTATGCTCTATTACAACTGCTAGAAAGAGGATTAAGGTTCATGGCTGTAAATTGTTTAGATACTTGCAGGAAATGTTTATACCTCCTAGTATACTGAAATTTCTCATATTTATTTTAGTAGCCTCAGGTTGTCAGGTGTTTTTTTTTCCTCCCTAAAGAAAGGGAAAGTTACAAAAAAGTGTGCTATAAAGGCTGCGTCCCCAAAGGAAAGGCTTTTTAATGCAAATTTAAGGTAGACTTTAGCTCAGCAATTGACTGCAGACAGACCTCTAGCTTTGAAAGTATTTTCTCTATATTTAACCCTGCAAATAAGAAACATAATCCTCTTAACAGGATGTTCATATCAAAGCTAATGTAATTTATTGAAATTGAGGTAGTTACATTAAGATGAACAAAGTTGAAGATCAGATAGAACTCATTGTCTTTTCTTGTTTTGCAATTATTTAAGCATGTTACTTTTTTCAGTGGTATGAAGTGTATTGCAAGGGCCTAAAATAAAAATAACTTAACATTTAACAACTTATTTGGTATTTCGTCTTACTCCCTTTTTTCTGCTTTTCTTAGGTAGTAAGAAAACTTAATTTAATGCTTGACAACACGCCTCGAGATGTCAGGAAAAAAATATTTTCTACAAAGGAAATGTTGCTTGTCATGTAAATAATCTTCAGTATCATTTTTATATCAGGACGTCGTTTGCATTGCTGGAAAGGCAATTTTTACTAAGGCTGTTTATAATGTGTGCAGATTGGTCCCTCTTTAGCTCACTTTTGCATCTGCTGTTGTGTTGCCCGGGATAGTGGCCGTGGGCAGGGGCTCTCGTGGGTTATTCTCCATTACAAGCCTAACTATACCTCTTTCCTGATCTGAGTTAGGCTTCTCATCCCAGTTGTCTTAAAATAATTAAAGTCATATTTATAAGAAAGTGTGTTAAGCAGAGAGAATCAGTCACTGGAAGGACAAGGTATTCATGTTGGGAATTTTTTTATGGTATTTCAAAAAGCAAATAGAATAAAAATTATATTATGAGGTGATTCGCTTCTCCAGTCATACTTTCAGATGTATATCCTTGGCATAACAGACTTACCCCTTTGAATCTGATAGTTAGTGGAATCAGGGTTTTGTCTCAAAAATATAAAGCTCATCACTAACTAAACTTTTCTTCTGTGCTTTGTGTTGCTGCCATCTTTTGGTGAAACATTACTTTGTTTGGCAGGAGTGACATGGGGAGGAGAATTTTGGATGCCGGAGGTGAGCATGGGACTTAGTAAACGATTTAGTATTGAGCTTCTTAAAAATGAGATGCAGACAAATTTAAAATCCAGAGGGCATTTAGAAGCTGCAGAATGTTGCGGTTACAGTACTATGACAAAGACAAGCACAGCATGAGCATGAAACCAATCTGTGAGCTGGAGTTTTTCAGATGTATGCAGTGTATGCCTAAGCCTTTGAAATTACCAGTCCTTTTCTGCTCTGGAATATAAGATTTAAAATAACAAAAGCTCATAAGGAAGTTAATCTTTGAGGAGAGTGAACTGCTAGCTATGTTTAGTAGTACTGTAATTTCTCCCAGGGAGCACTTTGGTATCCAACAATTTCCCAGTTGAGAAAGGTGACGGTTGCTGCCATGGCCTGGTGTTGCTCTGACCTTCCTTGAAAGTTTGGTTGAAATTTCATTGTGAAACAGGAGTTGTTTCATCATCCTTATTCCCATAGCTCTTTATCTATATATCCTTTGGGGGTTACATATTTGGATATGATGATGTACGTCATGTGAAACGTTCAATACTGCTTATAACAGTTTCCTACGTAATAAGAATTTTTTCACATCAGTATTCTCTTTAGAACTAATATCCCCGTGCAATGCACTGTGCTGCAGACTATGACCTGCAAGTGGCCATTACAGAAGCTTTATGCAGAATGATCTCAGAGAAACAAAGAAGAGAGCTGGCGTGCCAGTGGTTTTCCATGGAGTTTGTGTCCAATGCATTTAAGGGAATTAAAGATTCTGAGTTTGAGACAGTAAGTCATATGAAGAATGTTTTGGGGGAGGTAAACTTCTGGTTTACAATTCTTTAAGAAATTTCTGTGTTTTAATAGGATTGCAGAAAATTTCTTAACCAGGTGAATGGCATGCTCGGAGACAAAAGAAGGTAAAAACGAGTTTCTTAAAGCTAGTATTATTTTCTTTTTGGGATTTTATGGCTGTTCACTGGGAGTAACCTTTCTATGCTTCCTTTAAGTGCTTATAAGGAACTAGGTTTTGTATTCTGTTTAGGTGTGTTGCAAAATCCTGAGATGCTCATTAATTCAATAAACATCATCTAACAATAGCTAGTGAGCTGTTGGTATATATTCCTTTACTGATTTAGGAAATTTACATGGAGATAATGATCAGTGAGAATATCTGCTAGAGAAATAGACACGAAAGGGAAGAGAAAATACGAGGTTTTTTTTTTATCTATATGATGACATGCTCTGCATGTTACTTCCATATGTCATGACAGCAAAGAGATTGTCTGGTGTGTCTGTATCAGGTGTATATGCAGTTTGAACACCATGCTTAACATAGCAGTGGATAAGTTAGAGGTGTGAATGTAGTGACAAGTGGTCTGAGACCACTGCTCTAATTGGGAGGATATATAAAATTCCATGTTACCTCCTCTGGGGAAGAAGCGCAGTCTTGATTGATGCAATCTCTTATTCTCTAAAGAACACAAGTTTTGGCTGAAAACACAGCCCAGTTGCTGTGTTCAGATATGCAAAATTTATTTACAGCATTTCATGATACTTGACAAAATATCCTTTTCTTACAGGGTTTTTACATATCCGTGTTTATCAGCAGCTCTTGATAAATATGAGGTGAGTTATCTTATATCCACAGATTTGCATTTGTACTGCTGAAGAATTTCTTTGATGTCTAGTTAAGACAAAATACAGCCTAAGTAAGAAAATTATTTTTTTTCAGGAGTATACAGATGGGCATGTATTTAAAATTTGTCAGTAACACAAAGCCTGTTAGCTGCTATAAGTCATTGCTCTCGGCTCTTTTATCTTTTTTTTTTAATTTTTTTTTATTTTTTTTTTATTTTTTTTAGCTACAGATACCATTGGATGAAAATCTTGAAGAATTTTGGATTGATTTCAATGTTGGTAGCAGAAGTATATCTTTCTATGTGGCAGCAGATGATGCAGTAAGCTAATCTTTGTCTGTTTTACTAGGTTGTTCTGAGGCAGTAGGTTCCTGTGCTTTTGGGTGTTTCCAGTCTGTTCCTCCAGGTGAACGTGTGTAAGTTAGGTGTGCATCTAGGGTGTGGGGGGAGAACAAAGTGATCTGGATTTGGTGTACATACTTAGATCAAACAATTTCAAAGTAATGACCTTCTTATAATGTTTGCAAAATGTTTAACGTATGCACGCGTGGACAAGAAGCCAATTACAAGATTGCAATTATAATTTTTGTAGCCAAAACTCAACTGTTCAGATGAATGTCTCCACCAAAGCTCTTCTGAAATAGTGCTTGCTGTTATAAATGAAGCGTATGTTCATTGTTACTGCTTGTAACAGAGGATTTTAAAAGTTGAAAACTTGTTCTCACTGGATAGCTTTCTGATCACTGCACTTCATTAAATGGTAATATAATGCTTTTCTATCTTTAAAAATCTGTATTTTTCGTATAAGGATCATCAGTGGGAAACAGTCATTATACCAGAAGAGGAGGTAGATCTATACAGCCTTGAAGGTATTTGCACTCAAAAAGCTGACCTTTTGTTACACGCTAACATGGATTTTCAAATTGATTAATGATAAAGTACTGACTCAGTTCTCAGCAAAGCAAAAATCCCGCTTAAAATACTACAGGTACTGTTTCTATGGGATAAGATTGCACTGCGGTTCCATTTGCATTCTAGGCATGCAGGTGTGATGCTATTAAAATAATTTTTTAAAAATGTCTTCTAGCATAAGACAATGACATTCAATAATATTTCTATTAAACGAGTTAGAATAGCTTTGTAAATATCTATAATTTGTCTGCAGCTATAGTAAATAACCTTCAAAGAAAATTCTACAGGCTAATATACAGAATAAGTATTTCTAAAAGATGGAATCTTTAATTGTTTTGCTAATAAAATTGATAGGCGGTTAGAGTGAATTAAATAAAATGTACTTCTTAATGGGTGAAGGATACAAGTACGTTTCATGTATTTGCAAACATTATATCAGATGTTGTTAAACGATAATGAAACTTCTTTTCAAACTTTGGTTTTGTCCAGAAAAAGATTCAAAGAAATTATTGACAATAGATCTCAAAAGCCGAATGAATGTGGGGAGTCAAGAAGGAGAGAAATTTTTTTTATATTTTGATTCTATCTTGGAAATCAAAGATGTAATCAGAAAGATTTATGGATTAAGTAAATGTAAGGTAAGATTTCAACATCTTTTAAAATGGTTTTTAATTGATTCCAAATAAATGTCTCAGTGCCATATAAATTTGGGGATTATTGGTATCTGTTTATGCCAAGTTTGTGATTTACATCACCATTACAGAACACTTCTCCCATAATACGTTAAGCTTTGGTAAAATTTAAAGTCAATTGCCACAGAAATAAACTGGCTGGAAAGGGATCACCATAGCTTGAAGTCAAGTTTTGCATATATAATTTTCCAAAAGTGCAGTAACTGGATGCTTACAGATATTTCAGAAATTACTCATTAGCTATCCCATTTTGAAATAAGTAAATTCGTAAGAGTGGTAAATTTATTTAGTAGAAAATGTTTAGGAAGCCATAGCTTACTTCTTACTACTTTTAACAAACCACTTTGCCCTGAGCTCTGGTTGGCTGAGGAACTCATGAGGAGTGGAACTGCTGTGAGCTTGTGGAATCTGTTTTCCCCTATAATCCAATTTCAGACACTTATGATCTCTGACTGAAACAAGAAACAGCAAGAAAATATTTTTAAAAAGTGAGCAAAGTGTATAATTTACATTGATGGTTACTCCCTTCGTAGGGCTTCAGTAAGAAGCAGTCTGCATCGGTTGCCAAGACAACTGTACACGTCGTCTTTGATGAAAGTGGATCACAGGTATTTTACTTCAGTTTACAGAGATGATGTTTTTTTTATGTTTAGTTTCGTTATTAGCTAATTCATGATCATTCACCATAAAAACAAGGACTTCTAAAACGCCAATAAGTGGAGATAATTGTAATATCAGTTAAGTGATTTCTAGTACGTATGTATCGTATGTTTGGGGAGAGCATAATGTCCAAATCCTAGAGTACTTCAGACAGTATACACAGGGAAAGTTCTGTGTGAACTGCCATTTGATGACCCGTCCTCGTTAGCAAAAATAACAGGTTGGATGCTCTTCAAGCTACAGTTCTGAAGTCCATCAAAATCTACAGTGAGGAATGTGTTACTTAGGGTAAAGAAGTTGCTCTCTGTGTGTTTGTATAAATATAGAACATAATAAAATCCAAATATTGTATAAAAATTTCTCAAAATCCAAAATTTAAAAATAAAAAAAAATCCAACATAGGTTCTGGTACCAGAAAGTCAGTTGTCACCAGGTTTGGAAGAAAAATCTGAAGAGGAGAAACTCAGCAAGTGCAAAACACAACTTCCTGGAACTTTGAGGGCTCTGAATGACAATAACCATCAACAGAAATGCAGAGGTGATTCCTCCAAGGTAAGTAGGATTATCAAAACAGAAAAGAGTGCGTTAGAAGTAAATTTAAATAGTTATCGTATTTTATAATATAAAGCCACTGTTATTTTACAGTTGATATATAATTAATACAGGATTTGATTGATTGTTTTTCTTATGACTTGACACTAAGCTATATAAATCTTGTTTCAAAAAAGTTTCTCGTTGTTATAGTTTCCAAATACCTAATAATGTGACAAAACCAAAAAGCAGTTGTTAATGTTCTTTAGACCGTTATGCTCTGAGAATTCTCTTCAAAGAGGAACGTTTTCAAGACATGCTTAGATCTCTTACTGTATGCCCAAATCTAGTATAGCCTTTGGAGACTTAGTAATGATCAGCAATAGTAATAGCTGTAATTAGCAACAAGGCCTGGATTGATTTAGAAAACAATCACTGATCTCAGTTTAAAAACATTAGTTTTAAGTAGTGCACAATTCAACTATTTTAGTCAACTTTCCCTAAGAAGGGAACTACATAAAAATCACATTACACTGATATGTGCAGCAACAGTAGTTGACGTTCCAATAATAGAAAGTGTCAAAAAACTCTTGGAAATAGATTTTTCTGATATCTCGTGTTGTCATCCTTAAATCTGTCTATGTCAAGATTTTTCTGTTCTTCAAGATAACTACATCTTGTAAAAGGAAAGTGTCTGAAGCATCCGTGCTCATTCCTGGAACTACAAGATTTTCCTCAAGGAGTCCACTGGTATTTGTTAGTACATGTATGTTTACAAGTGCTTTCAGGGTAAAAAATGTTATCAATTGTCTTTGAAATGCAAGCATGCACTGTGGTCCTTTGCAGAGCTGGAAATGAAAAGTAGACCTTTTCAAATCTCCCTACCAGGTGCTTCAAAAGTTTTTAACCCGGGCCAGTGGTCCGTAGGCAGGATGCAGGGTAGGAGCTGCACTCCAGACAGCTGAAGGCCACCTCCTGCTGTCAGTGCTGCTGTCAGCCAGCTGTGTGTGCTGCACAAGCTGAGAAGTCAGCGATCCATGAGAAGACCTGAAACATAGGTGTTTTTTCATCTCTCCCCTCATATGCTCTTGGTTTAAAGAATTGGCAGCAGCTGGTGCTTCTATAGCAGTTGCAGGGGAACATCAGCTTGGTCCAGCGTGTGCATCTGTCGCTTGCATTTACTCCTACCTAGAAACTGCCCGTGTTTCTTCAAGGGGCAGTTGATTCTATGGCTGGTGAGTGAGGTGGGATCCACTGCAGGTCCGAGTCACAGGTCCAGCCCTAGTGATATGTACGTCAAAAGTGCCCCTTATGTAGAGAAAAGGATAAGGAGATTTTACCACAAATAGGAGTCATCACTTTCCTACTAATAGTCTTACTGTGACAGATTTAATACTTTATACAAGGGAGAGATTTATAAGACAAAGACCAGTAGAGGCTGGAGACACATGGGTGTGTATAACCAAGGGTAGTGATGCACTTAAGACAGTTAAAGCAAGAAGCTTGTTAGTGATGCTCTTCTGCCAGTGCTTGTATCACACATAAATTAAGAGTAACAGAGGCTAGAAAAGAAAGCATTTTCAGATTAAGATGGAACAAGAAGGAGAACTTCTGTAACTTTTTTGTTTGGAACTTAACTGCACAGTCTATTCCAGCAAAATTATATCACAGTAAAAATCTTTAAATAGGGGATCAACTATTTTCTACCAGAGCCAGGCTGTAATATTTGCACTGCTTGCCTCCAGGCATCCACAGTCTATGGGCTCATTAACCTCCATGGAACTTAATTGAAATCAATAGAACTATAAAAGGTACATGATGAGTTTATATAAATACTAGTCAGCTTTTTTGAAGTTTAAGGAATGGATCTGATAATGGGCAAAACTCTTCATATTGATGTTACAGCACAGTAATCCTAACAGAAGAAATGGTAAAATTTTAACATCTCTGGTTTGTTTTCAGCCACTCCTTCTAAAGGGCGCTATAAATTGCCTTTGGAAATGATGAGCTCTGCTGAAAGGTCTAACAGGAATGCAATGAGTGAGACCAGAACAAAGAATTCCTGTCAAGAACCTGCTGGAGTTTGCATGTCATCTGTATCTAAGTCTCTTACTTACAATAACATTAGTTTCTATTCTAATTTGTTCCTAATTAATATTTTTAAAGAACTAAGAGTTTTTCAGTCAGCAACTTGTAGAAAATAGTGTGCTTTACTCTATTGCATAATGTTTTCTTGTCCTTTGGATTTCAGGTTTAATATGTCTAAAGTCAGACTGAACTTTTACAAAATTAGCCAAAATTTGCATTCCCTCATCAGTTCTGACCCCAGAGTTAACTTGCTTTTACTAGAACCACAGTTTTTCCTTTGTGAATAATATGAGAAGCATGTATGCAGAGAATCTCAGATTATTATGCAGTGTTGAAATACTCCTTAAAACACACAATATATTCAGCTATAGCTGTGAAATGTTCATGTTTTCAGGCTATAGCATTTATAGCATTGGATTTAGTGCATTTTTGATTGGGCATTCACTAAAATCAAACAAAACTATGGGTGTCACTGAGCTGCAGTTTGAGTAGATGTATTTTTCCTTCTGTTCTAGTTGAACAGACTTCAAAATAACATTTTTATTTCTGGTTCTTAATTTGTTTCTGGGTCAGGATCAGGTCAAATTGTGGACTATGGCATTCTGAAGCATTTTTTGATACAGCGATACTTTAGAAAAGTCTTTAACATAGAATGTGTAGTTTAGAATATTTCAAGTGTTTCTTTCTAGAAACACTTTCTTTCTTTGGCTTTTATGGATTGTAATTGTCAGTGTTGCTCACTGTGCTTCCTAGAGTGACCAAAGGTGTACAGTAGGCAGTGAACTGTGTGAAACAGAGCAGAAGATCAGGAAGTCAAGTATCAGAACTGAGGCAAAACTACCTGAAAAGGTCTGGAACTTCTATGAAATGAAAAAATAATTTCATATTTTATTTGGGAAAATGCGAGTTGACAAGCTTATCCTGTTTATAGTCCTATGCTAATGGGGTTTTTTTGGGTGTTACCCCCTGTAGCGAATGTGTGCTGAAGAAGTTTTAGAAGCGATACAAGAGGCGGAAATTGAGGCGGCACAAAAGCAAACTTTGGGCAAGTAATTTTACAAGTGTTGATGGTCCTTACTTTTAAAATTATTTTAATTTTGTCCATTTTTTTGGTAATAATAATTGATACCAAATTAATGTCTCATTTAGATGATGCATTAGATATTGTTCCTGATTCTCAGCCGGTAGAGAGAAGCACCAAACCTTTGTAAGTATTGGCAGAAAAATAACAAATCACTGTTGTTGTCACTTGTTTCGAAGAGCGTATTTTCAAGTATTGCCAGAACTGAAATTTTGTTGCGTAGTTTCAGAAAATCACAGAATTTGTCTTTTTTTCCATGAGAATTGCATTAAGAACTGTTGGCTGTGTAGGTCAGGTTACTTTTATTATGTCGATTTGGATTTTTTTTTAATTCTGAAATTCACGGCACCAAACCAGCACTCATGTGCTATAAGACTACTTCATGAACAATACCATTCTGTTGTCTTAAAAAAAGAATTTAAATTGATGAATCTGTTTATGAAAATAGTAATCACTTACAAGATCAGAGTAGGAGTTTAAGTAAGCTTTACAAGTAATAAGGAGAGTAATTCTTTCAGATGATACCAGAAGGTAAACTACAAATGACATACAGGCTTATGTCAGTGAACTTTGCAATAAAAAGTAGTAGATTTGACACACCACAGTTATCTAGGCTCAAGGTTTAATGATGGCCATGGGATATTGTTGCTTTTTTGAAGCTGACTTAAAAAATACATGTTGTTTCTTGAGGTTTGCCATTTTACACTGCAATGGTTAATTGAACGATGGTAGCAGGTGTAGGTACCACTGTAAAATGTATTGTTATCTGCAAGGTATCACTATTTTCCAAATTTGTGATGCATGTTTATTATAATAAAGACACTTTCTGCATTTCACTGATAATAAGATGGTGTTGTCTTTGTTAGGATGTCTGGTCTTTTGGAAACTTCTTTTGATAAAACCAAACCATGGAAAAAAAGAGCATGCTCTGTTCCTGAGCAGAATATAACAACTGGTGACAAGGAAACGCTGAATCCACCGTTGGCACATACATCCCATCCAGGTTATGTTCACACTTTAACTGTTATGCTAAAAATGTTTCAGATTAATTTTTAATCTGCAGCTGTACTTTTGGGGTTTTTCCCGTATCTGTTGTTAGTGAAACAACTGTGAAACAAAGCTTTTATTCAATTTTTTGAAAGATCTCTCCAGATAAGCAAAGAAACTAAAAAACAGAAGAAAGCCAAGAAAATTAAATTGATACTATGAGAGAAGAAAATTGCAAAATACTTAGTGGACACTCAGGGTGTTAGTCATTAGGAACAGAACTGTTAAGTACAGAAGATAAAAATATTTAAACTACTACTGAAACATCATTTGAAACATTTCTTTCAGGGCGAGTGTCCGAAACAGCTTTGCATTCTGATCCTACAAAAGAGAAACCTGATGTTCTCTTTAGGAAAGAGACTGCAAATCCAAAACAATCAAAGACAGTGAGTTTCTTACCTTCGTTTCTTTGACTTGCAGTTTAGACAACTGACAAATTTTCAGTGTTTCAGAATTTGTATTTTACTTTCATTTAGTCACAAACGTATTTTTAATTGACTTTCCACTGATACAGAGTGAATTAAGTAATATCAGCTTCACTGTTTGCTTTCTCAGTGTCACCTGTTTAAGATTAATCTGAATTTCTTTTCAAAAATAATCTTTAAAAAAATTTTCTTAAATACCTACTTGTACTTCTCATGCACTTCTTCATTCACTTTTGAATGTTATAGTACATAAAACCATAACATTTCAAAGAAAATATCTGCTAAAATGATGTTTTGTTGCTCCCTGTGTGGGCAATGAAAGGGGAAAAAGAGTTTCAAAGGACAGTGATTTAGCACATTTAATGAAGTTTAGGGGATTAATAGGAACTTTCAGTTCTGTTTACAGCTTTGCCCTTCTGTTCAATGGGTTCAAAGTTGAGTCTTAAACTCTGTTTTTATAGAAAACAAAGTCTAAAGAGATGACAGATGCAACTAAATCACTAATCAGTAAAATCGGTGACAGATATAAAGTAAAGACTGATGAGAAAAGCAAAGGAAGATGCTCCTTGGGTTTTACCAGGTATGATATGAACTATGTACTTTTGTGCTTATTCTTTTTGTGCACGTGGTTTGTCTGTGATCGCCTCCTCTGTCTGCAGGTATTTCACATCCAGCTTTTGTCTGATAAACCCTATTCTACTGAAGTGTAGGAGGCAGTAGTCGAATAGTTCAGTAGTTGCAATAACTACGAAGGCTGTTAGAACCTCTCTTCAGTGGCCTTTCGCTCATTCCCTCCCTCACAGCACCTCTCCTGGAGAGAAATGAGCTGGGGTAGTTCATAGGTGCTGCACGTGTTGGATGTCTCTATCCTGGCATTGTGGTTTGGGAGCAAACTTGGATTCAGTCATCAATTTTCTGGTTATCTAAAGTTCCAAGTTCTCTCTTCCTGGAAAACTTGACTGTTAGAGTTAAATATAACAAATTCTTAAGTAAGAAAATTAGTCTTACCTTGCTGGAACTGATGCATGTTTTACATATAATTACATGCTCCCCATGTTTGGTTGTAAATGGGTGGCAAAGGACTGGAATAGTTAAGCTGTGTCACCTATTAAACCTTGTGGATGGGGACCTGGACATGCAAAACCTGCAATATAGTGTTGTGTCTGGAATGAATTTTTCTAGAGCACAGAAGTGAAAGGGGCTGATCTCTTAATTCCCTTGGGTTTGCATTTAAATGCCAGAATAAACTTGTTATGTTTGATAAGGCTTTTATTTATATAAACAATGTTCTAATGCATATTTTCTAATTAGCATTTAAAAAAATGTATCCTTATTTTTTAGGCCACATTTAAATAAATCCTGTGTCTCTAAGGTAACATATTGCTTTTTTGGATATTCGTTTCATTTCATGTGTATATGCGTATATGGTGGTAGCTAGTAGATGTAAAGCTAAAGATCACAAACCACTGAATGTTAAGTATCTGTAGATGTTAATGTTAATTACACATTGACTGTATATACTTAAAGTACTTTTAATATATTATGTGGAATAATATTTTTACAGGTAACTGTCAGCCAGTGAAACCCAAATTAATTTCTGTTTACAAATTATGTAGTTGACTCTGCTCCTTTTGAACATGGCAATGCTAAATGTTTAGAATAAAAATATGATAGTAAATGAGATTATAGAATCCTTAAAAGGGATATAGTTAAGACACAGAAATTAGTCTTAATGCTTGGGGGGAAAAATTGTGAGGTTTTGTTGACATCTTTAAAGGATACATTCTAAAAGATTTAGTTTCTATGAGCTCTTGTCCCCTTTTGCCCTATTGTGCTGGTCCCAGTCAGTGGCAGTTGGAGCAGCTGCTGGGCTTTTTCTCATGTGCCTGGTGGAGAACTTGCTTTTTGAGATGACAGGGTGCATCCTCCAAATTTGACATGGGAGTTAACTTCTTGGTTTTGTATAGGAAGGAGTTCAGCATAGAAACCTGAAAACCACTACTTTGCATAATGGCACAGCTGGTCATATTATGTAAGTAGTTAAAGCAGTTTCAAACAGAATTTCCAATTACCCGTACCTACCTTTGTGAAATGCTCATTAATTCAGTCACAAAATTGATCTGTGTGTCTGTTTGACAGGGATGATGTCTACAACTTTAACATCAGTGGGTTTGATGAGCCTACAATAAAGCTTGGAGTAAGAATATAACTGAAACTGATATGTTATGAATAGAATATTAAGGAGTTCAGTCAAATCATGTCTGCTGGAAGTATAGTTAACAGCTGAAATCAGTGATGTAATTTGAAATTTTAGAGGGGAAAAACGTTTGCCATGTAAATACCTCCATCCCTTTCAAATGTATAATGATATTTGCTATCCTAAGCTTCTGGCAACTTAAAGATATTCTGATGTTTTCCTGAATAAAGAATAAGAGGTTTTTGAGTATTATTATCTTTCGATTTATCCTATTATCCTGAAAGCGCTATTGCTTTCCTTCTAATCCCCATTGTAAAGACGTGTTTGCCCAGATGTTTGAGTGAAAGGACAGTCTGGGTAAGGTAGAAGCAAAAGACTACAAAAGGTAGTTTTGCTGCTTATAGCTCAGAGGAGGCTGCTGAATTGATGAAGGCAGGGAAACAAAGTGGATGGAAGCTAATGTATGTTAGAGATATTGAAAGCTTCAGTCAGTTCCAGTTGGTTTTAACTATCAGCTCTGTTGTTAAGTAATTTCTAAGATAGTAATTAATCATCGAAATTTAATTGCTAAGTAAAAAAACTGAACAAGAAAGCCCCTAGCTGTTACTGTCTGATGGCCTGTTTAATTTTGTTTAAACTGTGTAACAAATCAAAACTTTAATTTGTTTTTAATTTCTTTACGTTTTTAGTTCCCAGAATTGCATGTTACTGAACGGAGTGTTCGTACGGATCCAAACACAAAAGGGTAGGGATGTTATTGTGGTAATCACCAAGAACAGCACTGGCTGCATTCTCCAGTGTTCCATGATGAAAATCCAGGGAATGTATGCGTGACAGTAATAGCTTGACTGTGTTGTTTCTTCCAGCAGTAGACACAGCTGCTGTGGCCTCCTAGGCTGTTTTTGATTTTCCTTTGGGAAGCTGATAAAAAGGAAAGAGTGTGTTTCACGAAGAAAACAGTTCTCTTCATGGAATACTGTGGGGATACAAACCCCTTAACAGAGTGGGGTGGTGTTTTGTTAATGACGAGCCTGCAAAGGGACATGCTGGTACTGTGTGTTCTTACTGATCATTAGCAAATAACCCATCCTTTGGGCTTTAAGGTAAACAGATATTTCCTAAATGGATGTGAAAACAAAAGTAGGTACATCTGTTTGAATCCTTAATCCACATATCCCATGAATAGTAGAAAGATTCAGAACAAGTATTTTTAAATGTATCATCTAAAGGTTTATTTTCTTTTTAATTAAGGAATGCAGATGACAGGAAAACGAGCACTGAAGCTAAAGGAAGGAAAAAAGTAAGGCTCAGTTTTTTGTGGATCAGCAAACCTTGTCTTCCTGCTTCTAAATACCAAGTGTGTAAGTGAAAAGTATATTAAAAGTAGATCAATACACTTAAGAACTTTTTTGGTTTTTGTAGACTAGAAACAATCAAAACAAGAAGCATCTTTTTAGTGACACGGACACAGAATACAGAGCTGATGACAGCAAGACAGACATCAGTTGGCTACAAGAATCAAATAGAAAGTCTAAAGCCCAGTTAATTGACTACAGTAGAAGTAAAAACTTAGGGAAACCAATAAGCACAGACAAAGGTAAGAAATTTTGTTTCATGTTTCTTAAGAACGCTGCAATAAATTTATCTATAGATACTCTATAGATATGTTTGTCTATAGATACGTGTGATGTGCTGTGCTGCAGATACGATGTGGGTTTGTTGTCTTATTTCCAAGCATAAGAATTCATTTCCAAAAAGTATGTATTTTAACATGGAATGTTGTTGGAGGATAGGACAGGAAGAGGTTGTTGTTAACCAAAAAACTTTTGGCTTTTTAAAATAATGTGCTGAGAGCAGTTTGCTGAATCAGTAGGTTTGCAGGCATGTAGTGATTCTATGATTTTACAGCTAGAACTCTAAATGTCAAACATTTTACTATTTTGTTGATTTTTTTTCTAACCTTATGTATTGTAACAGCAGATAAATTCTCTGAACCTGCTTGCTGTGCAGAGAAACACAAAGGCAAAAATGCAAATAAAAAAAAGGTAAATGTAAATTTGCAAGTAGACTTGTAATGCATATTCAAAATGTCTTAACTTACTCCAGAAATAATTTTAAAATAATTTTTCATAAATACGTGGCATTTCTCCATGCTTATTTCAAGATCACTTTTTAAATTCAGTTTGTTCTTTTCAGGTACTATGTTCTTTTCATGTAGCATTTAGCTAGTATTTCAGGCATAATACTAGCTATGAGTAAGAATGATCATTATACATTGATGCTTCTGTAAGTTTTATTACTTAAAATTATTGATTATGTCTATTTACTGCTTAATAGCCTTCTACTTCATTGAATATGCCATTAGCTTTTCAGCAAGGGTTTTCATATGTCTAATGCACTTAACTGACTTGTAGTACCTTTGAGATTTTAATTTCTTTAAATTAATGTATATAACATAGTGAAACTGTGGAAACAAGTGTTACAGATCTTAATGAGGAATAATAATTGCAAAATATATTAAAGTTGGAGGTATAACAAATTATAAGCGATTATGTGCATGTTAGTGGAGGGTACTTATACATGTTTGTAAGCCATAGTTTAAAAAAACACCAAAAAAAAAACCCCAAAACCTTCCTTCTGTCCCCTCCAGACACCTCTTTGGTGTGTCAGACTGTACAACAATTATTCCAATTTAATGTTCATAGCTTAAAGCTACATACACACACTCAAAGGAGATCATGCATATGACAATATGATCACCACGTGTAGGCATTGATGGTGATTTCTAGTCCATGTATATCAAAACTGAAGAGGACTTCTGTTGCTCAATGTTGAACCTGCCTCATTACTAAGAAGTGTCCTTTTTCAGTAGTGAAATTGCCCAGCTCTACCCAAGCAGGTTCCAAGTGCCACTGCTGGGGAGGGCATCTGACGCCCAGGGAGTCACTCAGAGGTGACCCCGGTGGTGGGGAGGCCTGGGAAGCGTCCGTTCTGCGTAGGGCACCTCTCAGAGAGCGGGAGGCAGGAATTTAAACCTCTCCTAGTCTGAGGCTTTGCACTGACACTTCTCATCTCGCTCTGTGAGGCCAGGCTTTGCTCTGTCTGAGTGCTGTGTCGAGCGTGGCAGTGGTTGGGATGCAGAAGGGGTCAGAGAGAAAGAAGGGCTGATTCTCCTCGAGTGGTTACAGCAATCAGTTCAGAGGTGCCAGTCAAGGACTCTGGCTCTTGCTCACTGTGCAGGCTTTTGCGTTTGTCCTGTTTCAAACCAGTTACTGTCTAATTTAAATGTGCACATATTTCAGAGAGCAAGCTCTGGAAACCCACTTCAGCTTGGGTGTAGTTCAAAAATGGCATTTATTTTGCCTCTTCCCTTTTTTGACTCTCACATTCTGAGTGCGCTGTGCCCTACAGTGAAAATTACTTTACCAAAATACTTAGTGGACCCTTTAAGCTTTGGTAAAGTTAAAACTTTTTTAGTTGTTTTTACACAATCGATTTCAAGTAATTAAACCAAGTTACGTGCCATTTATTCTTATATCAGCATGATCAATAAATAAATATATAATCTGAAGATGTTCTTATTCTTTCAAAGAAAAACGAATATAAAAAACAGAAGTCAAGAGCTGATGAAACAATGGAACAAACCACCAGACAAAAACGACCTCGAAGAGCAGCGTTAGCAAAAAATTACAAAGAGCTTTCCAGTTCTGAGTCAGAGGATGAAAGCAAATCTTCAGCATGCACCTCTAAGGAGGAGAAATCAAAAACACAGGTATAAATTCTACTTAATTCTTAAAAATGCCCTTCTGCCGTGTTTGACAAAATAAACTGTGTTCTACTCTGCAATTTGTACTCCTGAATTTTAAGTGCCCAACATGAGCAAGTGGAAATGAATTTTCTTTATTATTTCTAGCAGTGCCCTTTTTTAATACTGAGTATTTAGCTGCTAAGAAAATCAGTCCTAAATAACCTTCTCAGTCATAATAGTATTTCAGTTTCTGTTTATGGAATTTACTCTGCTGCAACGAACCACTGTGTCCTGTACTTTGAAAACCTACCGCTATTTTGAAAAAGTCTATTAAATGGGAGGTTTTGGTGAGCCAAGTTTGTTCTTGTAGGTAATGCAGAATAGAATAGAAGTTTGGGTGCTGAATTAAATTGAGTGCACATTGGTATTAGGACACCTGATAGCCTTATGAATGAAGTACTTCTAATGATGTTCCTTTTTGGACCTCCTGTTTGTTCAAGGGTACGCATAGATAATATGCCCTTTACCTGTATATATATATATATATATACACTTCTGTATGTTTACAAATAATGTTTATATAAACTTTGTATTTCAATAGAAACGTACGAATGGGGAAAACAAGGATGATAAGCAGCAAAAGGAACTTCAGAGTGTTTTGTCTGTGGAGCCAAAGAGAGTAACTAACTCTGTACATAAAGCACTTACTAAACCAAAGAATTCTGCACAAGAAAGGGAAATTGAAGTGCCTTCATCTGAGAGTTCTGCATCTCTTGAGACAATGAGATGTATGTATTTTGACTTCTAGTTTATAGCAATTCTGCATCAGAAGTTGGAGGTTAAATGAGGAGTATCACAGTAGTAAAACTTTAGATTTATTTCATGCTTTTAAAATAAGTGATAGCTCCTAATTCAGTGTGTAGCACGTAATTTAAGGGAGTGTGTTTAAGGTTGGTGCAGTTATTTGAACTCAGGATAATGTAGATGTGCAATACCTAAGTGTTAGAATGAATCTGATAGCTGCTAAAACAGTGAGGAGAGTGCAAAAAGTGCAAGTGTGACCAGCCCACACTTAAATTCCCCACGTGTGAGGCTTGCACAATACCTAGAATTGGAGCAGTTACCAGTGTGGGGCTTTCACTTAACCTCTGCTGCTGACGCTCAAGTAACTGTTTTCTAGGTGCTGAGAGGGTATCGGAAGGAGATGCTCCTCCAGAGCTTACGTTTAGTGAGAGGTCGCCTGATCTCCAGGAGTCAACGCCAGAAAAAACAGAAGTGTTAAACATTGAGAAAGAAGTTCTCGGGAGAGATCCCTATCTGCAAAAAAACAATATTCAAAGTATATGTCTAAATCAGTCCCCTGAGGTGACTGTTAAAAAGTTAACATTTGGAAATAAAAGTGTCTCACCAGTTTTGACTGAAGCATCTTTGGTAAGAATATTAATCTACAATTATTCAGCTGCCAACTGTTCAATGCTTTTATACGTTTCCTTTCAATAATGATTACTTTTTCTTGTTAATATGTAGCTCAGCTTAACGACATATAAAACTGTCAGTGGAAAACTCGCGAAGGGGTCTGTATCTGAAACACACGATAACAATGAAGATTCAAGTTTCAGACACTGCTTTTCAGACACACTTTCTGGTGTGGGAAAACTGCAAGATCTCACTCAGGCTGTCACCAGAAGTAAAGAGGAGGTGTGTTACTCAAGCCTGTGCTCTTCCAAAGAGCGCTGTAGCTTTTCCCTTGTTTCATCTGCTTTACAGATGGTGAGGTTTAAGGGAAATGCATCTTCCTTAATGTTAAACACTATATATAATGTTTGCTTGTGACCTGCTTGGAAGATCCTACTAGTAATTTTTAAATATTTGAGATAAATTAGGGAATTCTTTATCATATGGATACAAGGAAAGAATTGTATACCCACAAGGTCAGTTATAATTAATATCTTTAAAAACACCAAGGATTAAATCTTTTTTCTTTATTTTCAATGAAAAATAAACAACTTTTCACAAATTAAAGAATAGTGACAACTGCCTGGAAAAATTGAGGTGAAAAGGGGCTTTCATAGTTTTATCATTAATGTGCTAAATATAACAGCTATTGTAGCAATGGCAAATAACTAAAAACTGCTGTGTGCCTTCAAACTGCTTCTCCTAAGTGCTTTTTCTCGTGAAAGAAGCATTAATGACTCCTTTAAGAAATAATTTTGTCCTATTGCAAGAAACAGTTAGATCTTATTGGTCATTTGACTTCTTGCTATCGTTAATTATTAACGGGGTGAAGAATTTGTTTATTCTTTCATCTAATGAAATTCGTTTGTTTTTCTTACTGTAGTTGCGTTCATACCCCTAGTTTAACGAAAAGCAACATAACTGGATTTCTGAAGACTTCTAAAAGTGCTTTAATTTGGAAGCCAATAAATCAGTGACTTTTCTTTTAGGAGTGTGCACCCCCATCCCCGCTGTCTGTTTCCAGCGGAAGTAGAGAGCAGTCCTGGAGTGAAGAGCCCTATGGCCCCATACATGAGTCAGGTACAAACGTTCCATTTAAAGCAAAAAGCTTTTGATGTGTATCCATACAGGTTAAGAAAAATGTTTATTTGGCATAAAAATATAGCCCAAGTTTTTAAATTTTGTTTTCTTTTATATATTTTCAGTACTACTCCGATTTTACTCTCACTTTCTTTGCTGTTTTAATTACCTCCAGAAAATCCAAAAATTGGGCTCCAAAATGTAGTTCCTGTAAACAGTTATTTGCGCTCTTAAGAAAGAGTTAGAAGTGTTCCCAGTGATGCTGGAAAAAAGCAGGGATAATGTGTTCCCAGGAAAAGAGAGCGTGGGGTGAAGGTCTGTACTGAGCGAGCCCTGGTGGTCAGAGTTCCGTGTTCGCTCACATCCTGCCGGTCACTTCCATCGACGTCTCCTGTCTGCGGAACGTGCCCTCCATAAATGCAATGCTTAGGCATTTGTACATAGTTCTTGAGCTTTACAGCCAAGACACATACTCAGTAAACTCTGATCTTCCCATCTCATTGTTCTAAATAATCCTAAAATTAAGCTTTGTTTTTATGTTTATTGAAGGACCGACTGTACAGACTTTTCTCAAACGGCGGTACCACAGTGATACAGAAAGCAATTCTGATGAAGTAGGAACAGGCAAAGAGAAGGAAAAGAAAGGAAAGAGAATAGCAAAGATACAGCCCAGAAAATTATTTAAAACAGATGATGCTGTTACGTACAGAGGTTAGTTATGGTCTGGAAGTTGACTATAGCTGTGGAAAAAGTTTAAAGTAATGAAACAAATTAAAGTTCTAACAAGAAGAGGGAGTATCCATAAAAAAGCATTTTTACATGTTAAAAAAAGAAAAGTTAAGTATTTAGAGAGTATCCATTTAAAAAGTCAGAAGATTGATATGAAAATAGAAGCTGGTCTCAGCCATCTAATTGGTGAAATTAATATAGTTGTTCTGGGCCCGGTTGTAACTTCAGCTGGGATACTTTTTTGTATGGAATCGTGATTTTTATCTTTTTTTTTTACTTCTCGTCAGTGTCTGAAAGCATCTCTACGGTGTCTGTAAATGACCTGTCTGTCCTGGACAGGGAGCTCTGGGAACCTGGCTGTTCGACTATCAGTATCTGTCAGAAGCTGCAGAAAGAATTTACTAGAAAAATAGAGGCAAGACCTTTCCGACGTGCTGTTGGCTGTGTGTGTGTGAATGAGAGCTGGGCTGGCACCACAGGATTTGCTTAAAAGGACATGAAAGTAGCTACGTGCATAGAACTTCAAGAAATGACAGAATTCAAGTTTCCTTTTACGCTATTTTCAATTCCTTAACATACCATACTCTCCAATGATTTTCTTTCCGGCATCTGTTTTATTTTTTTGTCCTGTGTGTTGTTTCCAAAGAAGCTCATGTAATGACCATACTGCGTTTTGGTTTTTTCAAATTGTCGTATCCCATGAATGAAATTCATTTGCAAAGGAAACCATGAGCCTGAATAATGTGTTTGTTCATTTAAGGCAGCTGTAAGAACCCATCATTCATTTTGGGGGTACTTTCTCTATTTTGAGGAAATATGTTTTTCAAATAATGTACTTCTAATTAGGTAGAATTTTATCAAAACCATAAACCTCTGTTTGTTTGCATTTCATTAACTGGAAGATTTTCTTTAAAAGATAGGGAGACAGCAGAGAACTTTGTTTTTTAATTAAGCAATCACAGTACTAAACAGACTGTAGGTGGGGTTTTTTCCTAAATTGATAATAATCTGTATTTAATGTTAAACAATCCTCTTAGAGCCGCTCACAGAGAATGGATCATTTTACTAAGCAATCATTAAGAGCAGCCCACGAGCATTTGACAACAATGAGTTACCAGCTTCACGAATGCAGGTCTGTAACCAAAGATTTATTTTAAAACACCTTGGAAATGCAATGAATACCTTCTAAAAGTACCTTGTTTTATTTTGGTAGGGTCAGGCAGCTGGACAAATTTCATTTTGCTCTCCTTGAGGAACTCGAGAATTTTGAAAAAGATTCTCAGTCCCTGAAAAACATGGAAAAAGAATTCTCGGTTTGTATTTTAATTGCTTGATCATGGAGAGAAACAAATTCTTTAAGGAGCCCATAAATTACTCATATCATCTTTAACTTCAGATCATTAGTTTTGATTTAAAAACCCTTTATTGTTTTGCTTGAAGTGGGGTCATATTTCAAATAATGAATTTGAGGTGTAGGATGGGCTAATGCTGCGGTCATAGAATGTCCAGCTCACCACTGGTTTTCTCCCTGGACTAAGCTGCTGCTGCTGTTAATGGGCTGTTTACCCCACTTCATGGGCCTTTTTCCAGCTGGCTTCTATCTCAGGAACAGCTTGTAGACTTTTGCACCTGATTTGTTGTGAGTTCTACAATGAAGCAGTTGATGTTGTGGGTCTGCTACTTGTTGTAACATAAAAAGCAATATACAAATACTCATGTAAACACAAGACTTATGTTCACTTTTTTTCTTTTTACCCTGAAGGCATGACTTAAATTATATGGAAAGTCTGATTAAAATGTTCTTTTTCATAATATTGAAACTGTTATGCAGAACAGGTTTCTGGTGAAACTGGTTCCATGAAACTAGAACCCTGAAGTGCCACATCCTGCCAGCTAAGCTTATTTTTTATTTTCTCCAAGCATCGTATTTTCTCCAAGACTGTGGAACTCCTACCCAGTGTGTGCTCAGTTTGTGACTGGGTTATTTTATTCATATTAGATATTAGTCCATTCAGAAAATGCTAGTGCCTACTGATTATCATCTATTCATTTTTTTCTTTCCAGACCTTTTGGAAAAAACATGTCCATACTTTTAGTACATACATGAAAAATGAGCAACAGAGGTTAGTAGGCTTCGTTCATCCCAGGCGGGGATTTGGGCTCTGTTCATTTGGGCCCAGACGTTTGAGTTTGACCAACTACTATTCTCTCTGCAATTCCTCTCATCCATTCAATAGAGATAGTAGAAAATGAGATTAAAACTGTAATTATTCTCCATGTGAATTTCCCCACATACCTGAGGGACTATGCCAGTAGTAGTGATGGTGGTAATCTTTATCCATGCTTTTAAGTACAAATAAGGAGACGTCTTCATACGTAGCAAAGCTGTTTGAACTGCCTTTTATTTCTTCAGAGTCCAGATTCTTAAAACTTCCTTTGAAAAGAACATCTTCCATGCTGTTGACTATGAAGAACGTATTTTTACTTCAGAGGTATGATGAACTTTTGTTTCTTTCTTGTTTTTAATAATTCTTTAATTTTACCGACAGATGTAAGTATTGACCTCTTCCAAAGTCTTCCCTCAGCGCTGCGCGGTTACGGGCCATAAGGGGTGTAGTTTTCCTCCTGCCAGTGGGTGACCGGGGTAAGCAGAGAGATGTATTCCCTGTCTTTTTGCAGATGGATCTGATGAAAGAGGACATAAAAGGACTCCAGGAGAAACTCCTTAAAGAAATGGTAAATGAAGCTACCTTGCCCTCATTTTTATTTACTGTTTAAGTATTGCTCTTTGAACCCTACATTACTAAAAATTTTAATTTCTAGTCCCCTATCAAAAATAGGAACGAATCAGAATCCCAGTGTTACTGACGTGCTACTTTAAACCTCCTCTGGGTAACAAGGGCAGCGGGTGGATAGGGACCTACTGGTTTAGTGCTGTGTCTTAGTACGTTGAATGTTGATGTGGAAAGAATAGTGTTTGATAGAATATACAGCATATACTGTACATCAGAATTACAATAATTACAATTACTTATAAACAGTTAAAAAAGATTTTTATTTAAAGTATGTGACAAATGTGGTGCTTTTTGCACAGCAAGAAGAGGAGCTGTGTAACGTTCGCAGAGGGTTGCAGACGCTGTTTCAATCGGAAGACAGAATTCTGAAGTAATATTTTCAAATACCTTCCTGAAATTCAAGGTGAATATAAACATTCTTTTATAATGTAAAATTGGGCCACTTTTTTTTGTTTGCTTTTTAACACTCAAGGAAACTACTGTAATGAAAGCGTATTTTCCTTAATAACATTACAATCTCTGTGGATAAGGCTTCTTTATATGTGAGATTTGGAATTATTTTACTGAATCTGCTAAAATGCAATATGTAAATGTTTTTATTTTTTAGCACGTGCTGTTTTTTAAGAAGTCTTTAACAATTTTTGTAGGTTATTTAACTGACTTTCAGATAAATTACTTGGTATTTCACTTTGGATTGATGTTTTGGGGGTGTGTGTACAGAGTGCCCCTTTGGTCTGATCCCGAGCAGCCTCAGGAATGCATTAGGGGTCAAACTGCCTGTCTTGATCTCAGTCCCCCCGTCTGTGGTGTTAGACTTCAATAGGAGCTTTTGAGAGAAAACAAAACTGTAAGCATTTGTGGTTGAACTGCATTGCAAGTAGTTGTATTAAATATTTCAAGAAAAACATGTATTGTCTGCCTGTTTTTTTTCCTTTTACAAAACGATGTTATAACTATTTTACTTTAAATCAGTAACATACATTTGTGTGTCAGTCAAATAAAACTGCTGTGCCAGTATTTGCTGTAAGGGAAGAAAAGGAAGGGCTCTGCTCTGGAGCTCACAAATACAGCTACGCACTGATACAAGTAACCCGTCCCTAATGTTTATTTTCAGAGAGAAAAATGGCCTGATTTAAAATCGAGTTTTAAGGTAAAGTTAAGGTAGGAAACTCTTTGACAGAGGTCCTAGAAGAAAATGGGAAAATCTATGGATTTCTGAATTCCTTCTGTATCTTTCTATCAATGCTGTCTCTAAATGAATAAACCAGGACAGCCCACCCTGGGGCTGCAGCCTGAGCGGGGCCCTCGGGAAGGGCAGGTTTGGCTCCCTGGGAGCTGGGGAAAGGCCCCGGGAAAGGACTGAGATTTCTGTCCCATGTGCACTGGGAGTAAGAACGCAGAGCAATTGCTCTTAAACTTCATTGATGGGAAATGGGTTACTGTAAACAGAAATAGTGGTAAATGAAATATATTTCTTATTAATTAATTTTAAAAACAGAAGATTATGTTGTCTCTGGAAATTATTATACTGAAACTGCCAGTACATGCTTTGCTTCACTCATCCCGTCTCCATCAGTACTTCATGCTTTTCTAATTTTTCTGAGCCTCTGATTTTTGTTCGTTTTTTTTTTCTTTTTTGAGCCTGTGTTCGCTGTCCTCTCCGCTAGATGGACCTCATGAGATGCTAAACTTCTTTCACCGTGAATTGAATTTTGTCTGTATAGGAGCCGGCATTCATTGTTCTCGTAACTGTAGGAGGTTTAGAAAGTGCGCTGCAAGGCCCAAACCCCGTTCTTACCGTGGTGGTGTCACTGGGAAATAACGCAACTGCTGGTTTGGGCGAGGACTCGGGATGAAGGGCAAGTGTGAGATTTTCTGTTCAGCCTCAGTCCTTACCCCAGTGAGGGCTCAGCCCCATCAGCGGGGACGGTCCCGTTTAGGAGCCGGGGGGAGCTCGGCGCGGGGGGCCTGGGGGGGTGTTTTATTTCTTCCCTCGTTTAGCCTCCCTGCACTGAACGTGCCCAGTTCCACCAGTGACAGAGCTCACTCCCGCCCAGTGCATCCAGCCTCCAAAGGGGTGCGCTGGTGGTGGCCACCAGCTGACAGTGACCACCTGTGGCCCACAGCTAGTCCCAGGGTTGTGTCTCTGGGCAGACAAGCGGAAGGAGGTGGGGGTGCTGTGGGGGTGCTGTGGGGGGAGGACGGCGGAGAAACAGGGAAGAAGCGAAGCGTGTTGCTGTGTAACGACACGGTGGTGACGTCGTGTCAGTAACAGCTCAGGGGCATTGTTTGACATGTAAAAAGCTCCTCTAAGTTACTCTTAAAATGTTTTTCTATTTTGTTATATTTTTCAACATCATTTTAATGTGTGTTATACAATATTTTATTACCAGTGAAGGTATGGGTCACTGCTACACCCGAGTGTTGTTGCCACAGGTTAGTAGCCAGGTTTGCAGTTAACAGGGGTCATCTACTGGTCTGCAACTAGAAGTGGTTCTTCTGCTGGAGGAACTTCTCTCCTTTCTTTTCACCCTTTTGGTGTATTACACCTGGACTATCATCATATTGTTGTTTAGAATTAACAGTATTTCATTAATAATAAAATGATTAATAAATATAATTAACAGTATGTTAAAAGCCAAGTGACAATGTTACATATTTCTGTGAAAAGCCAGCAAGATAGAAAATTGCAATAAATAGAAAGAAAATAATCTTTGGATCAAGTACTTGGGTAGTTCAAGTCTTCAACTGGCGGTCGCTTTGTCCAACAACTCCTTCATGTTTGACCTGAGCGGGAGCTCCACCGCCGCTCCCGGGGCGCTCTCGCCTCCCACGCCGCAGTGTTAGTTTGCCAAAGAAGAGCTCTGTGTCTCTTGCAGCCCCACGCTCCGCAGTGGAGGAGAACGGAAAGTTGTCTGTCCTCTGTCTGCGTTGATTCCACTCCCCATCCTGCAGCCACTCCGTGCAGTCTGTACAAACAACTCTACGTACCTTATTTTGTTTCTTATTGTCACGCTTCACGGAGATCATCTCAACGAAGCTACGAGATCAAAAGAACCTTTTTCAAATTTGTAGCACTGACTGACTTCCGAAAAGGACAGTGGTTTAGACTCTTGCAAAGAAATTCTTGTCTTGTGAGTGTATGTGCTGGTTTGTGGCTGGCTTGTCAGCAACGCCTTCCAGCTGTCACCCTAGTGGGCTTTTATAGTGGGTTTTTTTCTCCTGAGTCTTTTTCCTTTCAGTATTAAATTTGAGAAGACTTCTCAGATGCTTCTAGATGTTGAGCATTATTAGAACTTCTGGCTTTACATTTTTATGTATTTTTTTTTGTTATTAGCATTCAGTAACCTTTTTCCTCTTGCTGTGGGGAAAGCTTTAGAATCCCTTGTTTGCTACCCATGGAGTACACTCGACATTGTTACTGCTGCTTTGTCCAATTCAGTCATTTTTGAATGAGAGCAGCCGGGAACTTCACTGCCAGAACCTCCATCCCCTTGCGCTGGGGAGGGTCTGGGCCGAAACACCGCTATTCCATGGGAGGGAAACCCTACTAAAGATGAGCCTTTTGAGCACCCTGTCGATAAAGAAGCGATAGGATCCCATGTTTAATGATTGTAATCTCTTCCCTACTGTCCCTGGGGGAAAAAAGAGCTTCAGGAAACATGTTCATTTCCTGCAATAAGTAGTCATTTAATTAAAGAACAAAAGTAACAGGAATCAAAAATGCTCGCAGCTGTGATTCTGTTAGACATTATATAAAAAAGAATGAAATTATAATACATTAAATTAGTTTTTAGAACATGAACTTAAGTGTTTTACAAACTAATTGTGGTAAGTTCAAAATGTCTTGTCAACAGAATACTGAATGACAGTGTGTCCTGTCCGTATGTCAGAGGCCTTGGAATGGTAAAGCCTGTACATGCACAGCGTCTCCTCTGCCCCGGGAGTGCGGAACAGTTCCAGGCCCGTGTCCCCGCAGAGCGGTAGGTGCTTTAAGTCGCTTTTACTTCAGTCTCTCAGCAGCTCCTCCCACTCCCCAGGCCATGGCTCCTCTGGCTTCCGCGCCAGGAAGGTCTCTGGTGGCTCCTGTAGGTACCTGCCGGGGACCCTCTCACGGGAAGGTCGGGGTGTCCCGCGCTGAGCTGAGGGGAAGGCTCCTCTTCCCCGGCGTGTGTCCAGCAGCAATATCAAAAAGTAAAGACAGATTCTTCTCAGAAGAAAATTTCTATGGCCTGTGAAATCTAGGAGAAATGGACATTTTTCAAACCGCTTTGAAATTTAAAAAAAATACATATAATTTAAAAAAAATCTACATTAACAAAAAAAAATTATTTTTAAAAGAAACCTATTAATTGTGTTGAAAGGCACAGTAACAGTATTGAAGAATATTAGCGACTGTGAGTCTTAATTTTCACCAGCACCTCTCCACACGTACACAGTGCAGTTACAGTCCTCGCGGCCCAGTCTCACCAGTTCAGTTACTGGGAGTGCAAATGCAGATACTGGGTGCGGGTTGATTTGGTTTTTCCTTAGGCCACAGCTTGTCATTGAAGGAATTACTCTTTCTTGGGCAGTGATCTCGTTACTTGTGTGAGTTCAGCAGAGTTGAGCTGATGCTGTGGGAAATCTGGGCCGCGTTGTCGGTGTGATGGGGGCGAACCTCGGGGTCTGTCTGCAACAAACACACTTCTGCTCTGCAGCGTGGTCTTTGGGCTGAGACACGTAATTACAGTCCCAGTCATTTGTAATGCCTTAGCACTAATCATGAATTGTAAGCCTACTTATTCCTACTGTCCTGAACAAATTTTGAAATATCTCATTATAATCTGTTTCAACTCCCCAGGTAGCTTCAGTTAGAAGGGAGAGCTCGCTTTCAGACTTAAACTGCAGCCATCCCATTTTTTTCCTGTATTTCATTCTATCAACACAGTGATGTCTCATCATAAACACTGAGTCTGAGCCTTGGAATGTTAAAAGGGGCCCTAATGATCGCAAGAGCAGTCTAGAACTATAGAAACACAGCATTTAGATCAAGGTACACCGTGTTTACGGCTCAAGTGTATTTGCCTGGAACACCCTGGGCAGCCGAAGCTCGGTTGGGCTGGAATTCGCTCCGGGCTCAGAAATCAGCAGGGAAATGAGGCGCCGCTGCAGAAGGGGGGGCTGCACGCCGGGTTCCTCGGGGGAACCAGCTGTAGCCACAAGTGCACATGAGGGTGCTCCCAGAACAGTGTCTGAAGAGCAATGGGACTCGCTCCAGAGACCCAGTGAGGTGGTAGGAAACAACTGCTCCCTCTTTCCATTTCTCTCAAATTAACAAGGCCTTTCTGGGAGTAACAATGGCTGTGGAAATGGCCTCTCTCATGTTGTTCCCCACTTAGGAAATGGAAATGAATGTTTTCATGCATGTTTCAAGATGATACCTGCCATCAGCGCTGGCCCATGGAGCAAGCAGTGGCCTCACTGGGTTTGCGCTGGCCCAGCCACTACTTTTAATTTTTTGTGATAGCTTTTGAATTTTTGCTGTAAAAAGTGAGGGATGTTCTGGAGAAGGTTTGGGGGCTTCTCAGTACATCCTAATCAAAGAAAAAAAAAAAAAACTACCCCAAAAAATCACCCCAGGTTCTAAACAGGAAGATAAATACTTCCATTTTCTTTTAAAATAAAGCTTCCTTTGTATATTGTCCCACATTCAGCACATAAGAGCAAAGTTCACAGGGTCAGGACTGAAGCAGAGTGGTTTTAGCGGGCAATGGAAATAAAGAGCTGGAAAACTGACCTTGTCAAATGTTTGCTGGATGCGTGTACCTCCATTTCATTACTCTTGTACTCATTTAGCTCTTTCCGAATTGCTGCCTGGAAGTGAAAAGAGAAGGTTAACAAATATTTCTGTATTTATAAGTGTTGCAAAGTACCAGCCCTGCAGAGCGGAGCGGGCACTGGTCAGTGTGGTTTCAGCATAAAAAATAACAGTAACATTGACAGAGATGAATGTCCCAGGGGTTAAATGTCTGTGCACGATCTGATGTATCGTTATAGACAAAGCAAGTAGAGAGCAGTAACGTCTCATTTGAGTCTCGGCAGTACCTTATCTGCTGCCGATAGTCTTGTCCAGGGCTTGTCTGCTCGCCTGTCGTAGTCCTGCGCCTTCGCCACTTCCACGTAATCGCTGAAGCGAATCAGGATTTTTCTGTCTCTCAGTTCATCAACTGTCGGTCTCTGGTTAAGCTGCATTAAATAGTTTTGTAAAATAAAACTGTGTTAATAACAAACATATTCAAACATTTTCTGCTTCCCATCTTGGCTTAGTGTGCTTTTATGTATATGGGGAAAAACCCAATCCCTAGGAAATTCCAGGAAAATACTTAGTCCTTCAGAGGGTTGTTAGGAGGGTAACAGTGGCTTACATGAGCTGTGGGCTACAGCACAGTGTTTTTATAATGGGAAAAAAAAAGAAAACACTTAAACCTGGACATTGATAAATGCATTTACAACAGGTAACAATCAGAATTAATTTATATGCTGTCGGGGGTTTCTGCTGCAGTCAGCGGCAGGTTGTCTGCGTAAGGTTTGCAGGACTAGACCCAGTGTAAGAATTTCAATTTGGTTTTAACGAGTTATGGGCATGTTTGGCTCATAATTCCAGTAGAGATTCCTCAGAACAGTCATGAGGTCTAGTTGTGACTCTGCCTTAAATGCAAAGAGAACTCTGCTGTGGGAGCTCAGAGGGGGTCCCCGCTGCTGCTGAATCCTCCAAGGCATGAACTCGTCCTTTTCTAGCAATGTTGTTGCAAAATCCAGAGTGTGCAAGCAAATACCGTTTTCTGATATAAGCCTTATATGTCAATGTGCCACTAAGTCTCATGTAGCTGAGATGAGGTAGGGATTTTTATAATTCCTATTACTGGATACCACTATGTCAGATGCTGCTGAGGAGGATGTGTATTACGGGAGAGTTTTTGTAATAATGACCTCTCTGGCTGCTGACGTTACGTCAGCTTTGCTACATTTCTAGAAACTAATAGAAGGTATTGCAAGATTTTACCTTTCTTGTCAGTCTCTGTTTGATTTCTCTTCTTTCTTCCTGTTCTGTTTGATCATTTCGTTCTGTGGAGAATATAAAAAATAAAAAGATGACTTTCCTCATGAGCAGGATCAGGGGTTTCCAAAGTTGCAGGCAATAAAAATGAGCGCCCAGGAAATGGGGAGCGGGCCCTGGGCTGCGTGTTGTGTTAGTGGAGCCCAGCTCTCTCCTTTAGAACACACCGTTACCTCTGTGTGAGGACAACGAGCTGGTGCCAATGTCAGCTTTTCCCGGGCTCTAAACTCCAGTTCCAGGGAGATTTAATAAAACAGCAGCAGCCACAGCAACTCTGCAATTGTGTATACTTTAGAAGGAAAATCAAAATACTCCATAGTTAATTATAATTTTTTATTCTCCGTGTTGCTGGAGCCATTCATTGCTGTAGATGCTGAAAAGATTTATTGCAGCAGCTCCAGGGAAACTCTCTTCTTCCCTGTTTGACCTTATTCTCGGGCTACACCTGGAGATGGTCACGCTGCCACAAGTTATCTCTGATTTGCAAGCGTTTTTCCTCTGCTATTCAGGATACACCACTGATATTAGAACCTCTTTATCCTCACGGGTTTGTCTCTTGTAGCGTCCCGTTCTAGCCGAAGCCAGCTGGCTTTTGTGTGTTGTGCCTATTAGCATTCAAGCCGTGATAACTCCTACACGCTGGCTCTAAAAATAGCCTGAGTGCTGTAACACTGTGTGAAATATAGCCTTTGCCTTGGGAAACAAGTTAATGGCATTTCTATTTCTAGTGCTGTCTGTTACTAAATTAAGGTGTGTGCTTGTGACCTGAACAAAGCTGAGACCTAGACAAAAATATTTAACCATTCCAGGATTCTCTAGATACTACTGAGAAGTGTATTATATCATTTGTGTTAGGTATTTCCAGTATTAAAGCACACGTGATTTTTTAATGTGCCTCAAAAAAAAAAATTTAGCACTGCAGATGAGTTTCCAAAATGGTATTTTTAGTAATGAAGTATTCTTCTCCCTTATTTTTACGCTCATTAGATCGCACTGAAATGCAGTCATAAGTATCTATTTAAAATAACATAGTAGGGCATAGCCACAACTGGCTGTAGTAAAAATGCAAATCAAGAGTATCTGAAATGTTATAATGTGCTACATTACGATTTGGTGGCAGGCACGCAAATTTAGAAGAGAATAGGAGAGCTAAAATTAGTGCTCTGTCAGGGATGAACAGCAATATTAGAACAGACTTTAAAAAGTGAAGTGTATTGTAAGATGCAGAGATACCTGCAAAAAGTTACTAATGCTTCATTCAGTTTTAATTCAATCCTTTTAGAGTAGATAGTTCTATCTATACATTTTTATTAAAATAAAAGAATTTTCTGTGGCATAATGCCTTTTAAGATATGACTCTGATACGCACCAAGAGAATTCCTAAATAAAACCCACAACTACACATTTCTGATCAGCAAATGCTTTTCCACATACACTAGACATGTACAGTGACCCGTTGCTATGAGACATCCGCTCAGGTTCAGTGCTTATTCCCAGCCTCAAGAAATACAAGAAATAGTTCTTTTAGAAAAAAAGAAAGCAAGATTTGCTTGGAAATGCCAGCAAGAGCATTACACAATTAGGGGTCAGCCCGGAGAGAACGCAGAGAGGTTTTCCCACTGCATCGCTCTGCCCGCACTGAGAGCCATTCATTAGCGGGGGCTGGGGTGTGAATCTCAGAGGAGAGGCTCCCCGTCCTGCCGCGGCACGTGCAGGTCTGTAATTCACTCTGCTGCCCCGGGAGTCATTCAGGGAACTCTGAGCTGTGTCTGACACGGGAACAGCTCAGGGGGAACCGGGATTGTACAGTGGGATTGAAGAGATGCTGCCTCCTAGAAAGGGAACGTCAGCTTTGTGTGGAACATGGGAACACCTGGGGCAGGATTTTAGTTCACATGCTTTTCAGGCTTCGTGGTGAACCAGCGGTGTTTCTGGAGTTAAAGGACTTAGAAGAGCAACAAAATTGTACGAAAGAGTTGGCTTCAAGTTTGCTTTTTAAGTATTACTTTTATCTTAGAGACATCTCCCTAAGGGAGGTAAGAAGTCACTTATTTTAATCTTACTGAGATTTGTTTTAAAATAAGATAGCAGTTGGACTTAGGCACTTGCAACATGCTTCTCATTTTGATGGAATTGTACAAATGTGAATTATTCATCCTTAGAACAGCTTTGGGGATAGCACTGCTTCTGTCAGCACCAGGTATTATGAATATCAAAGCCACTAGGAAGCTCAGGACACAACTGTACAAGCCCTTACAGCCTGGAGGAGGCTGTAGAGATTTCACTGAAGGGCATTTATGCAGCTCTGCATGTCAGCCGCAATCCTGCTGTCCCTAAGAAGAATGTCAATATCCCTACTAATACAAGGAGACTTTACTAATTTCCAAATTCACTCAAAACTGAGACTAGAGTTGTTGCATCTGTCCAGCCTTTTGGAATCACAGCTGGCACAGGTCAGTGATGGCCGTACCCCTTTACAAAATATAGCTATTTCTATAATGGAAAAGGTAAATAAAATAGAAGTGGTTCTGAGCTCAGCTGAACCCGTATAAACTGAACTGCAGTCAATGGATTTGCTCTGTGCTGGGAGCTCTTTAAATGAGATACAAATCTAGACCAGTATGTTCAGCTGGCATTCAGGAAATATCTTTAATTCTGCTTTAGCTTCTTTCTGCTTTATCTCCCCCTAAGCTCATTATAGAAATGTATTCAAACTTTTTTATTATTAAAGCTGGTCAGTTTAACCCAGATTAAGGATGTAACCAACACACTTCAAAAAGTAAACATAAAGGAACAGATTTTTTCAGTAGAGATCAGCTCCTCCTTAGCCAGGAAAAAAAACCCAAAGAAACAGATTTTCAGAGACCTTTAGGTACTGGCTCTTGAAAATCTGGCCCCACATATTTCAGCATCTCAGGTTAATGCTTTTTTTATCCCCTGTGGCAGAAAACAGGTGAAGCTGGGCCATGTTCACCCATTCACATTTTCAAAGAATGTATCCTGTTTTTCTTTTAGATACGCACGTGTGACATACATCTGATTTTACCACGAGTGATGTATGCATTGGAACAGCACTGAAAATACCACTAAGTGTAAGTAGATTATGGAATTCCTTTGTGTTAAACTAAAATGAAATCCCCAGTAACTTCAATGACAACAGCATAAGTTTTTTTCTATGAACTACTAAGAAAGTTCTGACACATTAAGTTTTAGGTAACAAAATGTAGATAACTTTTTCCCTTGTGAATTACAATCACATTACTAATTAAATATGAATTAAGTAGCATAGGCAGCATTGCTTACATGACAGAAACTTATGTGGCTTTATGTTTTATGCTTGTTTAATGAGAAACAAACTGTTGTTCACATCATTCTGGTTTTTGGCTTTCAACACTAAATAGACCATGTAAATAACAGAAGCAAGATACTTTTCCTCCAAGCAGCTGGCCTCCCCCTCTCTCCTGTGAGAGACTCCTAATGCAGACCATTTCAAAGTTCTCTCTCACCTTCCCGGAATTTAGAGGATTCCCAGCACTTGTAAGGAAGGGATTGTGTTCAGCACTTGTTTGAGCCCCAGCTCAGAACACCACTCTTTAGGAAAAGAGTCACAAGTTTATGCCTTGTGTTTATTTGAGAGATGTTGAGAACATTCCCCTGTGGCAGCATCTGTAACAGGCCTGAACTGTCCCTCTGATAACTCCATATCTCACAATGATCTTTCTTTGCCTTGTCTTTGGCAGGTCTCTAACGAGATGAACAAATGTACTTGCTGGGAAAATCAGGCTCTGCTTTCTCCATCCCACTTCAGCTTTGGTGGCATTCAGTGTACAGTTTGCCATGAGAGACCATCTTGGAAAATGCCAGCCCAGTTCTCTCTGCACTGTGTGACACTAAGATCGTATTCCCTACTTAGACATCTGTAACAGTGAAATCAGAATGAAAATTATTTGAAAGCCTAAATTTGAACAAGTCATTTTTTTTCTGTACTAAATTGCATGCCTTTATCAAAGTGTAAATTCTGATTCCTGCAGTATTTGAAACCCAGGACGTGAAAAATTAAAAGTAATAATTAATGTAAAAATAATCCCAGTGGGACAAACCCCATTTGTCTATTTAAATATAATGTGTTCTAGAAATGCAATAACTTGTTTCAACAAACACACATAAAATACTTTAGGAGAAAAATACTCACGTTTAAGTATATTTCTTCTTTCCAGCTCCTCAACAGCAGGTCTTTGGCTGAGTCGCCTGCGGAAAAACACCAAAATCACATTTTGTACCATGCCTGTTCTTTGGAAAGTCTGCAGTATTCTGAGTTCTGGTTGGTGTTTTCCTCAGGGAGGGGCTACAAAATCCCTCTCCAGGACTCAGGAAGAAAAAAAAAAAAAAAAAACAAGAATCCTGGCACCAAAATGCTTTCTTGTATTATTGTTCGCAAATGTCAGCAATGCAGGTGGAAGTTCTCCTCTAGTTTGCTCTGCTGTCAGTGAAACACTTCCTCAGAATGTGCATCCATTTCACCATACTTGCCAGACAGTCACTTGGAACCAGTGCTCTCCGACAGTTAAATTCACTCCTGAGGGGTATTTAAGGTGGTTATCAAACGAGCTTCACAGTGATCTTCTGTAGCTATCACTGCCTCTACCTTTTAACCTCACGTAGCAGTGGGCTTCCTTTTTCCTAGTAACACCAGTGGTGCATCCTGACAAAATGCAGACTTGCCAGAAATCAAGCTTTCCTGTGGTTTCCCGACTACACATCTGATCCCGCAGCTCTCCTCCTGCCTGCCAAATAAAATCCCTGTGCTGCTCACAGCCTCATGCTGTCTGAACGGAGTGTCTCATGCAGTTTCACCTCCCCTTTTCAGTGGTGCTGCTCCAGGATTGAGTCTTGAAATCATATGATCAGTGCCATAGCGATTTGATTCTGCATACTAAATGAGACTTCCCCACGAGACACTGCTAATATCTGCAGAGAATCTCAGGTAATTGAAGCCCTCCCCTCGGCAGACACACACACACACACACACACACACACTGCATTTGCTGGCTTTCAAGTAATAATCCAGCAAGCAGATCGGAAAGAGTTTACGATGCTTTCTGGCCTGCGTTCTGGCAGCGTTAAGGATTCTCATCGTCTCCTCTCCAGCAGATGTTGCCAAGCCAGAGATGAAGTTACAGAGACAAAGGAATACTCAGAGCAGGGACCACACTGCAACCACTGCTGCAGCAGTTACCCCTCTACTGTGTGTAGGAAATAAAGGAATAACTATAGAGTAAGTAGATCGACATTTTATCAAATACACAAGAGATGAAAAAATTTAGTAACCTTTAGCAGACTGTAAAAGAACCAGTAAAAGTACTTGATTCTAATTTCTCCTTGCTTTTTAAGCTTACCACATATGCCTTCAAAATCAGCTCTGTATTCAGGTGTTATGAGACCAACAGCACAAAATGTGAATGCAACTCCTTATTCTTTTTTAATGAATTTCCCTGAGATCACTGGGAAAGCTCTCATCTTTAGCAACAGGAAGGCATGACAACTACTCTACCAGATCACACCAAGAGAAAACTTAGATGATGAGCTCTTATGAATAGAAACACCTACGGCCTAACTCTTGTTCTTCCTACCTCACACTTCAGAGCACCTAAGGTTTTTCTCCCGGTCTCTGGAGTTCTCTTTGGAGTAGTAGGTCAAATACTGAAATAGGAATGATGCAGAAATGCCCTACTAAAGGCTTTAAACATTTATTTTTAATTCGTATTATCTTTAGGCTCCTCCCTCCTCACTCATTTTCCTGTATGTCTCAAAAATTATACAACTTTGGCTAGGTTTTGCTTGAAAGAAATGAATGTGCATTTTATAATATAAATCAGGGAAGAATGACTTACTCAGAGAGCTTATCTGCAAACGAAAGGTCCACCCGACCTGCTGCTCACATGTCTCTCTCAAGCCATTCTTAATTACAGCCTTTCCATGTGAGATTTATAGATTCTCCCAGAATCTGTACATTAGATTTCAGAGGCCCCTTTTAAACTGGGGGATTAAAAGCCTAACAGAAATGATTACAGCAGTATGAGTGCCTATGTATATGAATGCTGTGTGTATTTTTTTAATACATATATAGTTGCAATATCTATGATAGTAGATTATTTAAAACCCTGTTTCCCTTTTGGTTTTGATAAGGAGATGGTAGGTACCAGCGACAACACCGTATTTCTGTGCCCACCCCCAGCTTTATCCACTGGAGAAGGAAAAGGTGCGGACACGCACGCACAAGAGGGCATTGGGTTTCTCCCCACCCCAACCCCCCCAAGTTTTTCAGAGCTACGGACCACACTCCCAAGCGTTTTGCCATAGCCGTGAAACTAGAAGCGGACTTTTCTCCAAAATAACATTCTAACAGTTTGCTTTCCCCACTGCGAGAGCTGTGCCGCACAGCGGCTGGGCTGCGGGGGAGCTAGTGGAGGTGATGGATGGACTCCCATGTCTCCACCAAGAGCTGCTGGCTGTAAGGAGGGGACATGGCGGTGACATGAGGCTGCCCCAAGTGAACCAGGACATGAGAGGCGTTTTCTGCAGGAGGGGCTTTCCCAGGCCCGCAGAGGAGGAAACCGGCTGGTGGAGGGCACCCTCTGCCATAGTAAGGAACAAACTGCTGTGCAAGCAGAGCCTGTCCTGCCCGACCCACTCAGCGGCTTTGGGAGGAGGAAGGCGGGTGCTTCATCCCCCCCAGGGTCTAAATGGCTGCAGCCACATGTTGTTTCCTCAGAACGGGACACGCAGCCCCCCTTGATGCTGCCGACCTCCCTCAGAACCAACCTGCAGCTGGGCTTGGGGTGAGACCAGGACAGAGGCGTTCCTGAGGGCTCCTGCCGGGCCGGCGGCTCAGCACAGCCCAGGGCAAGCCGCGGGGTACCCCTGTCAGAAATACATGTCCCTCCTGAAGGCAGCTTTTAAGTAAGGAACTGTTTCAGATGAGTTTGTGCCTCTGCTTGGGTGAACTGTTCTCTGAGCGCCATGGGGCTCCACGTGCTCACCTGAGCAGCAAGTGCTCTACTTCAGGTATTTCATATTTTTTCTCTGAAGCTGTTAAAATATGAAATCCTGCTGCTGACAGAGCCAGAAAAGGTCCCTGGTGTGCTGAGCTCAGTGCATTCCCTCGGTGGGTGGCCATCTGGGCCTGTGGAGCAGCAGCGCCATGGCCTCGGCAAGGCCACCATGCCTCAGGAAGGCCGGGCTGGGGAAATGGCGGCCGCCTCTCCTCACAGCGCTGCTGGGGAGCGCAGGCCAGGAAGCGGGTGCTGAGAGACTAGGGCTCCAGAGAGACAATGCTCAAATCCCCTGTTTAAAAGATACAAACTCTAGCAGAATAACAGTTATCAGCAGACTGTATCACAGCAGGGTGTGTGATCCCAGAGGACAAAACAGGCGCCTCATGAAGGAACCCTTGTGAGGGCTAAAAACTGAGCCCTCAGTGGACTGTGGATGTTCGCAAGCTCTACACCCAGAGAATTTTCTGTTTTGGAGCCACAGGCCATTCTGAAGCAAAGTAAAGCCCTGACTCGTTTCCTGTGGGTTCAGCAAAGTTCCTTCACCTGAGTGTGGGTGGTGACAGGGCTCCGCCCTGGGACCAGCCTGCACCCAGCTGGGAGCCATGCTGCTCGGCAGCTCTGCTGGCAGGGGCTGTTTGAAGATCTGAGGTGGGAGTGAGACTCTGGCACTGCTGCAACGTGGACGTGGACGCGTGAGTTCTGTGCTTTTTATTTTTGTTGTTTTTTCAGCTAGGGACTCAGCCCCATGTGGGACTTACCTCAGTGAGGTGACTATAGGCTCCACTGAAAGCACTAACACAGTGCACCACTTCTGTTGTATTGCAGTAATGGTTTAAGTCAATTTAAATTTAGATATCTATTTCTTGCTTTTGGGAAAAGCATCCAATTAATGCTGTTGTGTCCTTAGGCGATGTTAAAATCTAGGTTTGTGTATTTTTGCACTGCCTGCTGAGGCAGGAGTGCTCCCTCTGAGAACTTCTGTGGGACCAGACATTTTTGGAAGGGTCTTTAAACTTTCTTGAAAGCTCTCAAGTAATGTGCAGGCAAATCCTAACTGTCCAGATCCCCCATGGTGTAAATGCATGGACTGTCACTGATATTGCCATGGTCTCAATTTAAGAGTATCCACTCTAGGAATTTCCTTCCCATTAGCTTAAACCAAGGGATGCCAGGAGCAGAAGAAAGCGGAGCTGAATGTCCAGTGCCTCAGTCGAGGTGACTGCGGCTGCCTCGGGGAAACTGAGCAGAACTGGAGCTACCAGTGTCGCTTCCCTGTAAATGTCTGGTTACAGTTCAGACAGAGTTTGTTGTACACGTGTCAGCGATGCTCCAAGTCTGGATAGAGACTGCATGTTTTCTCATAATGCCAAAGCGGTCACCAAAAGTTGGGGGAGCAGGGGGGAGGGACACACAGCACTACAACGGACAGCTAGTTCTTAAGTTCCGACAAGTAACAAAGTTTTTGTGTTATTGTTGTTCTGTGCAAAGTGAGCATAAACCTTCAAGCAGCAAGTGTTCTTCAGTTGTTTGACGCAGGGGAAGTGTTCAGTGGTGTATCTTCAGATTACCTTTAGAATGTTTTCTCTAGTAATTTGGGCTCAGAAAGATAACTGGATAAATTTATGTATGTTGACATCTCTCAGAAGCCAAAGACTTTGCCTGCTTCCGTGTCCTCTCGTGTGACTCCCGTGGGTGAGAGGAGCAGGTCACAGCAGGTAGCTCAGCCGCCCAGGGTTTACCCTCGAACACCCTGCTGGCCCAGCCACATGCACTCGTGGGCTCGGAGTACCCGGGCGCTGAGAGCCTGCACGTGGCCTCACGGTATTTGTTTTCTCCATGCAATGTGCATGTGGGAATGCCAGGATGCTCCCGAGTGCTCCATGCTGGCTCCAAGAGGGGCAATAAGTCTATGTATGTCTGGCTGTTTCCCTTGACATCCATGTGTGGTGTGCAATTGTAGCAAAACAGGCTGTTAGGGAGATAACAAGTACTGCTCCTACAAGCCCCATGGGTGGGCAAGTCCCTGTTGGCTGGTCTGGTGGAGTGGGCTGTAGCCCTCCACCACCAGAGTCCAGTTTGGGGTCTGGCTAACTAACGTGTTTGACACATGCAAGAGTGCAGATGCTGGAGTCAGCTTCAAGGGGAAAACCACTAATTGCTAGTCCCCTCTGGAGCAAGGTCACATGTTTGTGAGCCCGACGACTCTCACATGTGCCTGTGACTGATCAAAAGATCAATGTTTACTTCACGCAGTCAGATTGTCTCCTTCGCATTCACGGGAATTAATGTCTTGGGACCAGCATTACACCAAGGCTGATGGTATTGGACTGTTACAGGTGACTGAATCCTCAGCAGTCTGAGGATTTGCGTGTCACTGGGATCCTGGGGTCTGCTGTCAGGTGGACAATGCATCAATACGTCCTACAAGCAGGAGATGCTGCCAAGTTCTCTGTTCTTGTGGTTAACCTTACCAGTGTCTGCTTTGTCCGTTGTGGGAACTGCATCTCAGCAGAGCCACAGCAAGCTGTGGGCTTGCAGGTGTGGGCACAGAATAGCTGATGAGAGACAAATTTGGAAGATATACAGCCCTCATGTATGTGTATGGGGCTATGGTGGCTTCCCACACCTCTGTCAGTCCTTCCTTTCTAGCCTGCGGTCTCACCTGCCTGGCAGACTCTGGTGAGCATCCAGCAGATGCAAAAAAGCTCATGTTCTTGGTTTGTGGGGTTTTTACCTGTCCCCAAAATGTGCTTGGTTCCCAAATATACTTTTGCATAGAGTCTGTGGCACAGTACCTGCATGTATGATTGTCATGAAACTGACTTTCTTTCGGATTTGTAATTGAAGCCAAAAGACATACTTTGGAATCCTGTTTCTGCCGTTAATTAGATCCATGTGATTCTGGTAGTAATCTACAAAGGGAGGGGTGGACTGGGTAGATATAGACACGTGCGTGTGCCTGTGGGCTCTGGACTAACAAGTGAGCAATCAATCCAGCCTTCAGTAAGTGAGCTGTGGCCAGCAGCAATCGCATCGATTGTCTCCTGTCACAGGCAGTTTTGCAGACAGAATTGGTAAGGGCGGTGACGGGAGGATCTGTCCTACAGGAGGGCTCCAGCCCCGGCAAAGGGAGGAGAAATGGGATTGCCCTGTGCTCCCTCCTCATAAAGCAGCTTGTGTCTGCTGCCCATCAGGAGACAAAGGCTCTGCCTCTTAAATTGGCATCTCTATCACCAGAACATCATGTTCAATTCAACAAGAAGTTTATTTTCATCCTTCCTATAAGTAGCCATGAAGAGGATGTGTGCCAGGGCTTTGAGTCACCCACGCGCTGCACTGTGGCAGTGCGGCACTGCCTGCAATGTACAATTATGGGTAGTAGTAAATCCTTGGTAGGAGGGACTTGCCTTTTACAGTCTGTACAAAATTAGAAGGCAGACACTCAGACACAATCTTGGTTTCACCCCAAGGTAATTCTGGAGCATGTATAAAGTGGTGGCTGAGTGACGTGCCAGCATTTCCCATAACGGGGTAAGAGGAGTCGCTGCCATTCTGTGATAGTAGGAGGCTGAAGAGCAGCATGAAAGGGGTGAGCTGGTATGGCAGATTCAGTGAGTTACATGCAAAAACTTTACTGCTTTAAAATTGTCCAATATTTGTGTCTATGTTCCTTTTAAACTATTTTTTTTTCCATTGAAATAAGAAAACTGCCTTTGTGTGTCCAGTAGAACATAGTGGATAAATGCAGTGGCCAGATACGTTGCTTTAATTACATATCTTATTCATTTGTTTGGCCTTTAGTTCTGTTGGGATTTTCAAGGCTGCAAATCACCAAGAGTTCAGTTAATTATGTTACTCATCTCCCAGGTAATTACAGTTGTCTGTCATTATAATTTCTGTGATATAAGCCCTGCCATGAGGAGTTCAGATTTCAGTTGGAATAAAAACTGTGCACTTGCCCAGCGTGACCCTTGTATCATAACCCACTGTCCCTGAACGACCCACATCCCTGTGACAGGTTTGCTATTGCATAGTGTTACTTAGTGATAAGCACTGTGTGGGCTGAAATACACCAGTGGAGCTGGTATCTAATTATGTGAGAGGATTCAGATGGAGAAGGCTTTATGGTAATCAGTGTTTTCACCACCTGTGAAAGCCCTGCTGCATTTGACCTTTGATTTCTTAGTTTTCTCAATGTGTGAGGAAGAAAGACCAGACACAGCTGGGGAGCAGAGCTTGCCTCTCAGTTCAAAGGCCTGCTGCAAAGCTCAGGGCCAGTGCGGAGCATCCTTCCACCACCTTCAGGAGGCTTTTGCTTTCATACCTCTCTCAACACATAGTGAAAGACTCTTGGACAATGTTGTGGAACATTCTAGGACTGAGATAACATAAAGGTTTTTATTTTCAGTTGATCTATTAGTTAATATACAAGAACAAATGCGCCTACATTAGGATGTAAGTGTAATAGCTCCTTATTTCAGAACAGGAGCTTTCTCCTCTCCCTTCCATCTGCTCCCCCACTCTGGTTTAACAGAGCCACTAGATAGTGGATCTGTTCTGTTTGTAACAGAATTACAATATGTAGTCATTAGGGTGCCAAAAGTACAACTGATTTTTCAGCCAAAGACATGCTCTGAGTCTGTAGTTTGAGTGTTTCTTTTGGTGGCAACATCAGCATGAGCAGCGCTGCTTCTTGCTCTTCTGCTGTGCCTTGCAGCAGGGCAAAGAACTGGTTTGGGGAATACATCCAAGCTAAAAATAGCTCAGCAAGAAAAACTGCTGAAAGAACATGCTCTTCAAATAGCAGAGCAAGTTGTGCAGATTCCCCGTGCAACTCCTCTGCTGAAGGCTGGTGAGGGCTCAAGGCTATGGATTACAATGTATGTTGAAGGGTCTTCCAGCTGAAAGCACACGCTGGTTATGATCTGGGTCACACTGTGCAGGTCACTGAAAATGGTGAATAATGTTTCATTGCAAAGCACTAGAGGTTTTTCTCTCTCTCTTTTTTTTTATTTTTTATTTTTTTTTATGAAGCAAGAGTAAAACTCCGGAGCCCTGTATTCCCGGGGGGGGAATAGCTTAGATATTTGTTACATAGCTTAGATTTGGGCAAACTGAGAACATTGTGGGTTTGAGGCTTCAGGACAAGCAAACAAAAGGAATCATATAAATCCCAGGGGTTTAGTTCTATCCTATTATGTATGTATTACCATTATATCATTTTAAATAAAGACATCTGTCACTGCTGAAGCAATGCTAAAAATGAACTCTGATAGTGACTGCTTGAGCAACAGGAAGGTGTCCACAAGTCAATCACTAGTAGCCCAGAAGCAAATCTTAGCCCAGTGGTGGGGACTACCCCTTTACTGAGACTCTCCAACACTCCTAATGAAAGAGTTGCATACTTACTGGGGAAGGACATATACAAAAAGAACAACAAATTAGGTTTTAACTTCTCTATATAAATGATGCCTAATACAATGCTTGTGCTTGATCTCCTCCAGGGAGACAGAGGCTGGGTTGCCGGCCCAGCTGGCAACTTCTTGAGCCCCATAAGAAGCGAAGTGTCCATAGGCTCATGGCTCCAGTTCCTGGGCAGCCAGGAACGCAAGTTCAGCCACCGCAGTCAGAGGGAGCAGGGACAGCAGGACGGAAAATCATGTCAGTTTGGACTGTAGCACCAGCTACATTTCACAGTCCATGAAACAGAGATACTGTATGTGGATGGAAATGTCCCAGAATGTCCTGCATTCAGCCAGGATGCTCACTGTTGCACAGCTAGTGTTAAGATCCTGCAGAACTGTGCACTTAACCTACAAACAGTTCCCCCTGTCAACAGATGCCACTACACTATACAGTCACTGGTGGGATTTGGGTCACTGGAAGAAACCGCAGCTGGATTTGCAGAGAGCAGACAAAGAAACATTGGTATGCATAGCCTGTCAGCCTGCCTCTGCTGACTAGATGTAAATTCTCCTCCACCCCCACATTCAATGCAAAATTATTTGAGAATGGGCACTCTTGCCATGGATACAAGCTGCTGAGAATTTCCCCATGCAGTGTAAGCTCTGGAGAATATGCTTCTCTGTTCCTTGTAATCTGTATTTGTATATAAAGAACCCTTTGGCAATCTGCAAAGTCTGTGAAGTGACAAATAAACACCTGCAGGCATATTTGCCATTGCAAGGTGTTGCATAAAGCAACAGCAAGGATTTACCCGGAGCTGGTGGTATGGAGCTGTGTGAGCTACTAACCCAGCAGCTCCAGACCCTGACAGGAGAGGGCCTGCCGCTGCTCCTTCCAACCCGCTGTAATGCCAGGCTTTACACCCAGGGACAGCTTCCTTAATCACTGAAGCAAATCAAGGAAAATGCAGCGCTCTCTTGGCTTTGTGTAATCCCTACAGAAAAAAAACCTAAAAGATAGTGATTCCTAAAGTTGCAAATGTTTCTGGGAGAGACAGTCCCTGCCAGGACCATATGTATGACTGCTCACCCGCCATCCAACGGCAGGGATCCCTCTGGGAACACTCTCCCTGGCAACGCCAGTTCTTTCTAGTTCTCTCCTGTCGCTCACCCACACAGCATCCCCAAAAGGATGGGATATCCCTGCCTTCAGATAGCATAGCACCATCTGTTGTACTATTTTCTGTTCCTCTCGTGTATGCTATTGTTAGCCCAGCATTTTTTCAGGACAGAGCTAGACCAACAGCTTGCCCTCATGCTGTCATTAGCCAAAACTGGCCAGGGCCACACAGTCTTTGCCCACAGCACGCTCTGGTCCTGCTTCTTTACTGCATCCCCATTTATTTTATTTTATTTTAATATTTTTCTTTTTTTCAAAATTTCTCAAGTTTTAAATTGGGCTGTGTGAGGAGTATGACTTTTCACTTGATGCCACGGAGCACTACATACAAGCTACATACTACATGAAAATGCAGACAGGATTTGAATTTAAAAATTGCATCTTCGTATTCTGTGTGCTCTTCCCCAAGCTTTTTGGGACCCTCCTCAGTTCCATTTAGGATCCTGCATTCGGTTATGGTGGTGTAAATCCACATAGAGGTTGCTGGCAAATTTCGATCAGGACAGAAAATTCTGTGCTTTTGAAACCTAGGTTCCTCAATTGAATAAAATGTAACAATATAATTATGTAACATTTCCTATTGACCTGAGCGTTTAGTGTTGACGTTACTGTCCTGATTTGTTGTGGTACAACATTCGCTGTCTGTTACTGTCAAAGTGCAAGGCTGCGACAGAAAACCTTTGTGAAGTCTCCACATTCTTGGGAAAGGATTCGACTTTACCACCTCATGTCTTCTTAGAGTTGCTTTCTGTCTGCCTGCCAGGATGGGGGAGCTACCCATAGCGGTGGCAGAGACTTCTTCAAAGATAGAAAAGGCCTTATCTCTCTGCAAAAGACCTCCATCGTACACTGGTTTCCTAGGCTTTTGTAGCATGTGTTTTTAAATTGTACAGCAAGTCCCGGGTAATGCTGCATTTGGGCGCTGGGCCTCTGGTCCACTAGAAAGTCCCTGCTGACCCTGAGCTTCCTGCTCCCATCACCCTTGGAGACCTAAGCTTGGTATCTCCGCACCCCTACCATTTTCTGTTAGCTTTTGCCTTTATGTTGTAAACAGGCTGCAAAATTATTTTTTTTTTAAACTTAATTGCATGATGTCTATAAATATAATTTTCCTTACCACATTAGCACTGGTTTGTTTAACCTTTTCTTGAGAAGGAGGATTTCTCCCCTGCTGGGTGGTATTTGGAAGCAGTGCAGCCACTCCCTGTGATAATTACAGTAATAAGGCTGCAGTGTAGCCTGGCCAGAACGCGGCTTTTGCAGACACCCTCAAATTAGCCTGATCTCTCTGCAACAGACCAGCTGCTATCTGGAGAGACTGTTGTGAGATCCTGGCTTTTTATTTTTTTTTAACGCAATTTCTGATAAACTAATGAAGTATTAATTCATGCAGAATTTAATTTGCTTAATGAATAGGATCATCTCAAGCAAATGACAACGGCCATTCATCTGTGAGCCATGTAGTCTTGATTTTGAGGGCTTTTTTTCAATAGTGAGGCATTCGTGTTTCCGTTCCAGTGTTTGGCTCTTGGCTGAGTAGTATTTTGTATAGTTTTAACAAAAAAACCTCAAACCAACTGTTACATCTTTGTACGAGAATGACCTAATGGGTTTGAAGTAACCTGTTGCTAATGTGATTTAAGACTCAGATTTTACCAACGTGCTGGTTCTTCAAACTGGTGTGTTTCCTAGTTGCTTTGATAGAGTCCTCTGCATCAGTGGGCTTTGTACAGAAGGAGATTCTCAACCTCCAAAGCTGGGGTCTATTTCTTTATCATTTCACTGAATAAATATGAGAGCATGGACTGATATATCTGGGAGTCCTTTTTTGTCTTTTGGTGTATTACATGCAACAGCTAAAGAAAAAGATAGAAAACGAGAGTACTTTCCAGAAAAAAAAGTCTCCAGAGTCTGGAGAGGTCAAGGAAGTGTGCTGGCCACTTGGATGAGTTAATTATCCTGAAAAACAGATACTGAAGGAAACTTGCGTGCTCTGTCTGACCCAAGTAGCTCCCAAGCTACGCAAACAAACAGGAAAATCCCCGCAAGACCTGATTATAGAGCTGAAGCTTGCCAGGTGGGCATAGGCAATGGAATCAGAAAGATTTAGCTAGAACTACATTTTAATAATTGATATGACTGTAAAATATTTATTAAGTAGTGTTTGATAAGAAACAATGACCTTCTCTTCTGACCTGTTTTCTCTCCTTTCCCCCCTTCCCTATTTTCTAAATACTTATTTCCTTCATTTTTCACCCCCTTTGCCTTGTCTAAGGTTACTTCAAAAAGGTAGAAACTGTGCTATACTGACCCAGTTTTTCTATATGAAAGCAGCAAGCCCCAGCCTCTCATTCCTGGGAAGAATTAAGATCTTGAATGAACCAGGCTACAGAAGTTTTGCTCAGAGCTGCAGTCGGAGGAGTCTGTAGTAACTCAAACAGTATTTGGAGGGCCAGCAACTGCACTCTATTAATTGCTGTTTCCCTGGATGCCATGTGGTGAGCCAGTTCTTGGAAGAGAGTCCAGAAATATGCTAGAGTTCTGCACACAAAGGTGCAGATGACTCTGCAGATGACAGCACTGGCCCATAAATCAGTGCTAAGGTGCTGCTGTGGTATTGCCATATGCCCTCCAGGTATGGTGTGTGCAAATGTCAGGCCGCACAGTCAGAAAGCTTTGTCTCCTCCCTTCCCCAGACTAAAACCCACACTACAAATTCTGTGGAAGTGAGTTCTATCTGCTTTGGAGAAACTCATTTCTATCCAGTCTGTGCATAAAGTTGGCTAGGTTTAAAAGGAGCGGTGGGGTAGGAGAACCAACACCAACCCAAAACTAGCCCTCCCTTCCCTCTCTCTTGTTCCCATATGCTTCCAAGCGACAAGTCTGAAATTGAGTATGTTAAAACTGGAAAACATGCCAACAAATGCCCTTCTGGCTGAGATTTTGCTTATACTGGTTCATAGCCTTTCAGATACACGCTGTCCATCCCATCTTGTTTCTGCTTGAGCTACTGTGAAGTCAGTGCTTGGCATTAAGTGCATAAAACATATTTTCCTGAATTTCATGAACAGGTTTAAAACAAAAAAACTAATCCAAACTAATCTCAGCAACACAGCGACCATCCCCACAAATGGTGAGGGCTGCCACTTTGAACGCCTGAATCCCTGCTCGACCCTCACAACTGCTACAGCACCTTGTCCTGGTCAGGTTTTTGTCATAAAACAGCACGAATGGCTGTGACAACGGGAGCAACTTGCTTTGGTCCCTATTGATTAAGCTCTGCAAATTAAATTAATGTCTTTCTGTAATTACTCGTGCTGCAGATCCAAACTAGCTTCAGGACCCGAGTCACAACACAGTGTAGGGAGAAGCATTACAGAGTGTTACTGGCTTTCTGCAGGTTCCCATTCTGGTTCATGACTGCTTGTCGCTTTACAGGGCCAGGGCTCAGATCTCCAGGCATGTGTAGCCATCTCTTTTCTGAGGGAGGATCTGAGTCTGAGCAGATGCTGCTATTTGTAGGCATTTTGGCAGGGCAAAACAAGTGCACTATTTTCTTCCCTAAAATGTTTTTTCCTTATTTAATTACACTTGCTTCAGCGGTTTTCCTGCAAGGTTATTTACATAATTATACTGCCTTGTGATACATTACAGGTTTCGGAACCCTGAGTTTTTTTACTTCTAGTTTCACATGTAGCACATACGCTAGAAGACCTATTCGAGGAATTGACTCTGTGTCCCAGAAAAGGCCCTGAATATTCCTCTCTGTGTTTACACCTCCTGCTCTGCTCTTCCCTTCCCTGCTGTGCACTGACCTGCTGCCCTTGCCTTCAGTGTGCCATGGAAAGCATGTTTGATTACGAATTCCCGGCACCAGAGCCAGGGAAGTAGAACAGAGCAGTGCAAGGAGTTAGTGTCTTCCCAGAAGACAGTCTCTCACCAGCTGTGCCCCAAACATCTGAAACTTTTTCTTGTCCGGGGGCAGAGGTACCTGCCGTCTGCAATGACGCTTCCCAGTGTTAGCTCAAACTAAATACCTGGCGTTTTCAACGGGAGGTGCATGCTGAGTCCTTAGCGATACAAACCTACACTGAGAGCAGCTTTGAGTCATGTGTGTGTTCTTCAAATCAAAACCCAACACACAGGACTAAGTTCTCTGTATTGCAGCCCTTTTTATAAATGAATTGGTGTGCTCAAAAATTCTTGCCAAACATGCTGTGGGCTGGTCTGAGACAGCGAATTGCTCTCTCTGGTTCAGCTGCAGAGCATGGCTCTTGCCCAGAGCTGATAGGGTGCTCCATAATTAATTGTGCATGCACTGTGCTTCATTACTGAAGCAAGCAAGCACGAGCACCTCTGGTTAAAGAGCTTCTGTCCAGAGGGCCTGTTATGATCACACACTTGTGGCAGTTAGGTTTGTTACTTGCTGACCAGGGATGCATGTTAGTGAAGTTCATTCTATTTTTGCAAGTGTAATACATGAATGGGAACAAATGCTACCTTTCTCAAGAGCTCTTCAGTCCTTAAGAGACAGGGACAGGGTAGTCAAGGTATGGCATGTACAGATGTATTTGAACCTCTTCTAATACACGTATCTGAGCTGCACTGCAGCTCCCTTGGACCCAAAAATGCCCTGTAAACAGAAGGCTAAACTGACTCATTGCTTGGAGACGTTAACAAAGCTTGAGCTTTCTCCCTTTCCTCCTGATTTTTATCCTTGAAGACTGTTTCCGAGTAACTCTGGCAGCAGACTCTAAACCTCAGTCCCTTCAACTGTAAGGCGAGTACTGGCTGTCACTGGGTACATAACAGGGTTTCCAGCTGTGTGCCACACCAAGGGCGGGCATGGGGAATATTGATGCCTATGGGATCCTGGAGGCAGCTCCAGAAACTCAGCTATCATTCATATCTCCCTCATGTTCCCAGTCCTTCCCCCCACAGTATTTTTCTTTTCTATAGAGCCCATCATGGAAAAGGGACAAAACATGAAAAAAAATCCCAAATCCTCACACAGCATCAGGTTTAGAAAGCATTCAGGCACTGTGCAAGCTATTAATAAAATACTGCAGCCAGATGCAAATCTCCAGCAGCAACCCCCAGCCAGTCCCACTGCCAGCATCTCATCCCGCTGCGGAGTGCGGAGCAAGGAGAGCGGGAGACTCCCTCAGCTTACACGCACGCCCACAGAATTAAACTGTAGCTCTATATTTAGCTCCTGTCTCATGTGAGAGCTGAGGCTTTCACAGACGCCCACGCTGCACTCGCTGGGATTATTTTTAGCATCAGTGACAAGGTCACCTGGATGATTCCTGCCAAACAAGAGCGAAACGCATTAAATTGTACACACCTAATTAGTGGTGACAGCCGATCTTTTCTTTGTGCCTGCCCCTGCCTTTCTGTCTCTGGAATAAATCTGTGTCAAGTCTTCCCAGCCTTCTGAAATCAGGGCAGTTCCCTGACTTCTAGTTCAGTGAGTGGGAGTTTGAGCACAGTGGGACCTTCATCAAAAAACCTTGATAATCTCCAAGTGGATTTAGGCTAGTCTCTAAACTGGGCTCAGTTCAGTATCTACTTAATTTCTGTATTAGGGCCACTAGTAGTTTGTACCTTCCCCCAGCCTCCCCCCCCCCCCCCTTTTTCAAAATCAAATAAAATACTCCCTAAAGTTCTGTGGATTCAGCCCAGTTTCCCACTGAATCTCTCTGTCTGGAAGGCCGATGCCTTTTCAGTGAGCAAAGCTGCGCTGAGAGGTTTGAGTGAGGAAGTGGCATGGGCCACGCTGTTCTGGGGAAACAGGCACAGCTTTTGTTTCTTCAGTAGGTAAAATTTTCCTTTATGATTGCTCCGTGTTGAACGGTCACGCTTTATGCATTTAGGCTGCAGACCTGAAGTGCTGTTTGCTTGCTATTGTTCTGTCTCCAGCAGCACTGCACTTCACGCTCTGTTCCGTGAGGCTGCGGTACAGACCAGGGTCTCATCTGGGTGTGCATTAGCTACGGCTGCAGTTTCTGGGCAACTCAACTTGAAAATGCCTTTCCAAGAACCTCAGGGCAGTAGCAGAATTACAGATTTCCAGATGTGGTAAAGTATTCAATAAAGATACCTCCTTTTTCGCTTTATGTTGCCAAGAAATCTTGCCCCAGCATGATCCACTTACCCATGCCAAGTTTTTCAATGTGGTAAAAATCAATTTTAGGTGCTCGGGTTTTGGTTCTGCTCTGTGTCCATAAAACCATCATTCTTCCTGTCTGACTCCTTTGATGCCCACGTTTCAGTATCTGAATTCCTGTCTCCTTAATCTTTTAAGTGCCGCTTAATGCATCGTGTCTACTTATGCAAATATCCAAGGAAGTACAACAGAACATGAAGTGAAAATTACAAGTATAATCTTTTCCAGGAATTCATGTTTTCATTGAAACATTAAGTAATAATGGAGAGTCTTTAACTGCGGTTATACAAGGCATAGTTGAGGAGTACCAGCCACCCAGGCAGTTCAAACATTAACTTTCTAAACAGTCAGATATCAAATTTAATTAAACAACCTTTTCCTCTTCAGTCTAGCAACTATTTTACTCCTTCAGTTTCAGCATAAACCCCTTCTAGGACAAAGTCAGACTGTAAGGCAGAAAGCAGTTGTTGCAAATAATTGTACTTGCAAATGTCTTTGCTGCCTCTTGACACAGAGAGCTCTCAATTCCCTGAATTCCGTTGAGGGCTTGTTACCTGCACTGCGAACACACAGTAATGGGAACCAGGACCTGTTGGGAGCCCTGCTGGCTAATGCACAGTAGAATATTGCAAGTGCACGCCGTGGCCCGGGGCACCGGTGATGCATGAATTAGTAAGAGGAAACACTACTGGAAAGGGAAATCTGGGAAAACAGAATACTGCCATTTTGGATGGAGCAGGAGAGAGAAGTGCATGTTTCCACGGCAACAAGTGGTAGACTAGATTAAATTGGCTGGAAGCACGAAATACGGGAAATACACTCTTCAAAACCAGCAATGCACACAAATGAATACTTGAATCTGTACTCGTGCTGCTGTCAGTCAATAATAAATCTGAAGTCAGTGGTCTTGCAGAGCTGTAAAAGTAGAAGCTGGCCCAAAAGATATAACAGAATTCCTCAGTCTCTCTTTTGAGATGCAATGAGTGGGAAGGGGGAGGAGAATAGGGATTGTAGCTTTGGCTGCAGAAACACCCATCAGCGCGACAGCAGAGAGTTGGTTTTCTCAGCAGGTTCACAGCTACAGTTGAAATGTATTACAACCAGAACCATTTAAAAAATACAGAGGTTTTGAGAAAATGTTATTCTTTTGTCTCCCCATTTTGAAGTTCCATAGACACTATTAGTCATTATATTTTGCACATTATATACATCAGCATAGCTTTCCCTCCAGAGTACGGAGCTAGGCTGTGTTAGCTGTGGGACCAAGGCAATTTGCTAGACAGCTGTAGACTTTCAAATCCTTACAAATGTGCTGAAAAATATTGATCTTGAAAACAAGTGCCTATTTACTTGCCGTATGTATGCAGCCAGCCATGTACCTACTGACTAATCTGCCCGTATATTATTTTGTGCTAAAGTACAGGTCTATACATGACGTACACGTGGATTCGTAGCTGAGCTGGCAAGTCCCATTGCTGTTACCAGTGCAGCAGCGGCGTGCTCTTATCGGCACAGGTAGTGCTGAAATCATGCAGAGACCGGACATTTCTATGGGATCCCATTTCCCTGTCAGCGCTTCACACCTGAACGCTTAGCAGTACCTTCCTTAGCTATAAACTTCCAAGTTGTTACAAGGACACGAAGAGGCTACGCTGCACAAATACCAGTGAAATGAATGGGTTTAAAGGTGCAAGGTGTTAGCTCTGCCCAATGTGGTTACATTTCCATGCGACTGCCAGGTTTGCTGGGGTGCTCTGGGGTTTGTGAGGTGAGACCTAGTTAGAAACTCCAGAGGGATATCTCTAGGGCTTTGACTTTTTGGCCTTTAACACTACCCATTTTTACTTACTTTTTTTTTTTTTCCCCACATGTATTTTCTTTTCCTGGTGTAAATATTTTCCTGGATGCGTCCACCACCTGAGCTTGTTTGCATGGTCATGTTCTATTCTGGTGGGTGAGTTAAGAGCTGAGCTGAGCTCTGCCAGGGCACATATGCGCTGGAAGTTGTGTGGGAGATTGGAGGCAATCTGTTTTGCCATTCCGGGCTATTCCAGCAATCTCTGCACCGTCTGTTCCCCGAGATGCGCTGAATCTTCTGTGTTCCAGGAGGAAGGAACTAAATGAAAGTCTGTCTTCCAGCACTTGGAACAAAGATGGTTTTTAGCCATCCTCTAGACATTACCAATGAGACTAATAGCCTGCCCCCCAGGTTGCTCCATGAGACCACCGCAGGCAGTATTTCACTGCACTTGCCCATAGATGCTACATTTCCTGGCTTCTAGTAATGACCTGCCCTTTTCTTCACCAGCAGAGCAGTTGCCTTTTTAAGTCCTTGTACTGACACTTGACTTTGGGTATGCTTCCTTTAAAGTAATTCTTTCGGCTCATTGTTAAGCAAGCTAAATGTTAAATGAAAAGAAAGGGATAAAACCTGTAGTTATACCCCCTGAAGCAGTAATTCCATTAGACCTTTCACACTAAAAGAAGTCAGGCTGCATTGAAAAGAGATGTACCTTCTAGGCATTTCAGCAATATGAGGTGTGATTAGATATGAGATAATCTTCTCATTTGGTGAATACTCTGTGATGGTCAACTTGGTTTTAGGGATGCAGTGGGGTGGAAACCAGTTTTGTTTATTTTAGAACTATAAAATTAGGCTCCTGACCTATGAAGACATTTAACGAGCAATTGACCATCCAAAAGAATGGAACTAACAATATCAAAGTGCGGCTTGAAATATTTCCTTGATACGAATGCACAAGGCTTGCAAGGTCAAGATGATCAAGGCCATGGTCAAGGTCCATGACATTTTAAGATGAGGGGTATTTATGTGGCACATCTATGACTTGCTCCTCCTGTAACTCTTGGAACTTAATGTAAATTGTAACATGGTATTTTCTACTTGTATAGCTTGTACGTGCTCTTGTGATGGGGACTGTCATCTGCTCTGTCCTGTGCAGTCACTGGCACAATGCACTGTTCTCCTGTAGCTACCATGCTACAAAGAACGAGCAGCAATCGCTGAGACTGGGGGAAGGGGATTATTCTATCTCTAACATTCAGGGGCATGGTGAGGTGCACCCAAGCTCTGATCTGTTCATTCAGCAGTTCATTTCTTAGCTGAGGGCAAGTGTGGCGATGGCAGTGATGTTTTCCTCCATAAATTCTGGTCCATTAGGACCTGTGCTCTGATCCATATACGTGCTTCTCATTCCCTGTCCCCTGAGGTACAGCTTAATCAAATGCACACACATGAATGAGCTAGCCTAAATATCAATAAATGTTTCTTTCAGGAGAGGCTTGAGGTATTTAATATTTAATAAGCCTTGAAAATGAACTTCTGTTCATGTTTCTCAATTTGATTCCAAGCATTTTGGTGGCGAGCAGCGCTCACTGTCCCAGTGTGGGCAGGCAGAGCACAGATTATTTAACAATCCACTTTGTCTCATCTAAAATATTCATGTTTACAGATATCCAAATGTAGCTCTTAAAAAAACACACACAAAACCCAAATGGTGCAGCCCGAGCCTCGCAGTTACCTTAAATCTTTGCTTTAGGCTACACGCCGCAGTAACGCTGTTTCTCGCAGAGCTCTGCCCGTTGCCCTGGTTACTGGTGCAAAGCAGAGCATCCCCGCATCCCCGTGGCTGGTCCTGCACAAACCCCCACCCGCGGGAGGGCAGCGCCGCTGGGGCTGCTGCTGCCTTTACGCAGAAATACAGCCACCAATGCAGACAGCAGCTCGCCTTTGGTCAAGGCAATACGCAGCTGTAACAATCGCCTTTAGCCTCAAATTCGGCTAGTGCTGACAAAGCTAAATCAGGTTAAAAAATGGCCTTATTATTGTTATTAAAGCACTAGCCTTTCTGGAGAACCTCAAAATCTTGATTACATCAGTGGAGCTGCAGGTAAATTTGGCAGAATTTTGTCCCCCCCTTGACTTCTGTCTTGTTTTCTATTGAAAACAAGGGAATCCTGACAGAAGAGGGAGTTAAGATTTTTTTCATGTGACCGACTGACAGCTGAAAACATGCTCTATTAGTTTGTGTATGATTCACTGCAGGAAATGGACTCAGGGATGGGAGACAGTATCTCATCTGACAGTACACAGAGGACGCTCTATTGTAAAGGGAGGTTCCTCCCTGTTCTTAGATAGACTTACTTTGAGAGTTTCATCTCAATTTGCTGCCGGATTTCCTGCCTTTCCTCATCTGTCCTCCTTGGGAAAATATTCCGGTCTTCCAGCTCCTGCTTACTTGGTCTGTTCCGTAGTTTTACTGCCAGCAGTTCTTTCTTGCATTTTCTTGGCAAAGTACCTGGGACGCATATTGAAAAGAAAATTATTAGAAAGACAGCTCCTGGAGATGAAACATGAACATATGCAGAGGGGGAAACCTACAGAGTGACAGCGATCTCTACGTTACTGTGCAATGAGCAGTTCTATGCATTCGTATGAGTAAGTAGAACTACAGTTGTGCAGGGCTCACACACAAAACTGCTTACAAATGCAGAAGGATCATATTCCTCCGTTGTCTTTGTTATCTATTGTAAGTAAGCAGTGCTTTCAGGTGAAAATTATTTGCAGCTGAGACACGATTCACGTCACTAGTTCAGAAGTCAGAGGCTGTGCATCTTGCCTCAGTCCTCTGAGCATCCGTCGAGCCCAGAGCAATCCCTCTTTCCTGAGCCTTTCAGGGATTCCTTTGCAGAAGGTCTGGATCACTCAGTGACAGGGGTGACCAGGACATCTACACCTTCCTCTCGGGGTCACCGGCGTAACCAGGAATAGATAATGGTAACTGAAACAATCCAACTGGCTGCTTGTCATGTGTGTATATACGCACATACACACACACACACACACATATATAAGTATATATTTATAAAAAATGTTATTCTGATTTTCTGGCATTAGAAATTAGAAAATCAGAATTGTGAGCAGACACCATGTGTAACTCATAGCACTAAATATAAAACATTATGTACATCTACATCCTGTCCAGTGTGACAGTGTGTTGCATCAGAATATTATTTAGCAACCAATACTATTGTGTTGACATTAGACCTTTCCCTCTGAAGAGGGCAGCGGTGCATTTGCTTCATCTGGGGAGCAAGGTGTGTAATAGGAAGTTATTTTGATTTGGTTCCTTCTTTAAAGGTTTGTATTTTTAATTTAATGCTTCACCTTTTCTATAAAAGGTCATCTCACTTTTAAAGAAAATGACATTTAATTGATATTTTTGTTTGGCATTTGAGATAGGATTAAAGTCTATTTTTTAAAGAATGCTCTGGAGCTTGGCAAGATACTAAATCCTAAACAGATTCTCATTCCCAAATACTGGAGTTTTATTTGCTAGGGTTCTGTGGACCTACATTATTATTACCAGTATTGATCTTGAATTTCTTTATGCAGAGGGAAGGACTCTATACCACATCCACACACACATGTTGGGAAGACCGGGGCAGAGAGTAGTTATGGTCTCTGGTGTGAGCGGGGACAAGTCTTTTGATAGTTGCAGTGGTGTAAAATTCCATTTGTTAGAAACCATAATCAGCTCAAAGACCTGCATAGAGTCTAAAAGCTGTGCCCTTGTTCAGCACCTTCCTCCTAATGCTTTCAAAGTCTGTTGCAAACATTAATTAAAGCACACAGCCGTCTGAAGTAGTAGGTATGCATTTAACAGATGGGTAAAGAAGTTAAATGATTTGGCCGATGCCACACAGAGCCTTCTGCTAACTGAATATATGGCTCCATCGGAAGCATTTGGCTCACGAAGCCACACGCTTGGGACTCTGTCAAGGTTTTTCAAGCCTCCACCTCGCTGGGAGCGGGTGCCGAGTGGGCGTTTGCAGCACTCGATCCGTACAGCACAGGAACCAACAAAATTCCTTCTGGAAACAATCTGAAGCACGTTTGGAGCTAGCAAATCCCTGGGTATCCCTGGACGTGTTCTCATTTTCACCTGGAAATTTTAAACAGGTGGTAAGAGGAATTTGGTCGTGTCGGGAGATTGCTGCAGAGAGACTGCACATACACACTGAGCAGGGAACAGGAGACTGGCCTGCCCATGTGCTGGCCATCTGCGTGGTGCAGCTCAGCTATATTGGCTGCACTGAAAGCAGTGGATGTACACACTCTACAGCACATGCATACCTCTGTCCAGAACTGCTTAGAAAGGAAACAAGGGAGCTCTACCTGTTAAACACTTTTTTTTAGAGGTGCACCCCGAACAGTTATTCTCCCATTCATTGGTGACAGCTAAGGTATGAGCGTGCAAAACTATCCCCACTCCCTTCAGGCTGTTATAAAACTACTTGTCATACCATAACTACACCTGATCTTTGACTTGTGGGAGGACAAGGGCTAGAATTACTTTGATTATTTGCTCAGATGAGGTCAGGACTCATTTTTTGCTGTCCCTCATCTCATGGAAAACCAGCTGAAATCAATGCTCTGCGGGTTAAAGGCTGGACTTTTTTGCAAGAAGTCAGGTTTTGAAGCTGATGTGGAGACATTTGCTTAAGTGAGCTCAGTGTGTGCCCTGGAGGCTTGTATTGCCAAGTGAGATGGAACAATGCAGCGTTTTGCTTGAAACAAAGTAAAGTGCAGCAGCTTTTCAGGGCCTTGTCTACTCCCAGGCTGCTCTGCTGCGTACTTAGAAAGAGTCTGCTACTTCGTGAAATTAAAAACACAAATCACATCTGAAAAATCTCAACTTTAACCCAAATCCTGCTGTTGTATTAGGGGAGTGGAGAGCATATAACCCACTCAGGATAAGCTGTGCTCACTTCATCCAGATGTCTGGATTTCTAAAAGGCTTATGCTATAGCCACTCCCATGGTCCATATGCACTGTGCACTGATTAATCTTTAGGGTATTTCACCAAATAAAAATGCAAGAGATCTGGATTAAGCTGATCTGCTAGTCTAAGGAGCCGTTCCCCATGCCTCACCAGTTGGGTTAATTCCTGAATAATAATACCTGCTCAAGAAAGTGAAAAGGGGGAGATGATGTTACGCCCTTCAGGGAGACATGCTGGGAAACACTCTGTAATTAGTTCATCTGTTTTCATCTTGAGCGGCCCCACTGATGGCCAGTTCTGTTATTCCACCTGCTGCATATCTGATGTTTCAGAATTAATAAACAAATGAATAAAATCTGAGAACAAAGAGGAAATAAACCCCTAAACTAGTTTTCCCCACATCCCTTTTCAGTACCCTGAAAGGCAAGTTCCTTCGTGATCACTATCTCAGTGGAAAGTGAACCTGCAAATACTTATATAAAAGTATTTTCTTCATGAGGGTTATTTTTCTGGTCAATAAGGCATGTTCAGTGCCGGGCTGTCCCATGAGCAAGCTATCTTAGGCAGGATCTTGGCTGTGGCTTGTTTCATGAGTTATGGCCAGTCATCTAGGTCAACAATAACGCTTTGAAAATTCACACCTCTTTCATGCTTGGTCTGCAGGTTCCTGACTAAAGTTCCTGTTTTGATTCAGTTGAATCATGACATTTAATTTCCTGTGTGTTTACTGTTCTTTCTGTCAAGCAGAAGGCAAACCCCAGTGCTGCATGCTGATGGAGAGACCTTGATTGCACGGGTTAGTGGGCTACATGCTAGTCATGTTATTTTTTAAACTCATGCACAAGGCTTCTCTCTTGCCTTGTGTTTCTAGGCAAAAGAATGATTTATTGAGTAGAGTGCTAATGGAAAGTCAAGATACAGTCTTTCACTTTTTCCAGAGTTACCTGTGACCTGTCCCTATCTCCCCGTAGCCATTGGGCTGTCGCACTGATGCACTGTTCTGCACGGCAGTGTCAATGGCAAGGTTGGTGGTATGCTAAGGGAGTACACTAATTGTAAAGCAGTTTTGGATTAATGGATAGTTTTACCTCCTGACTTGCAAACCAGCCCAGATTTTTTTTAAGCTAGAAAGAGTCTGGAGCTTTTCAGGGAATTACTCTGGTGCTATCCCTGTCACTACTGCATCTCTCATCGCTCTCTGAAATGCGAGTGGAAGCAGTTGAGTGAATGCTGGCACAAGCAGTGCCACCCAGTGTCAAGACCAGAAATGCCTTATGTCCCAGCTTGCGCTGAGTAAATGGGCAGTGGTCACATCTCCGGGGCTGCGGTAATACCACCCCACCTCAGGACTTCTGTGGTTTAAGTGACTGTGTTGCTCCACTGGCCATGTACCCCTCCATGGGCCATGGCAGCCTCCTTAGACACCAACCAGCTGGACCTCTGCATGGCCTGGGTTTTTGTTATGCCCCTAGGACATGCCTTAACACCAGCAGAGTAAGCACCAGGCTTGTACAAGAAATTAGGTCTTTTGCAAAAGTACATTTACAACCTGCAAGGACCAGGCAGTGCACAATGATCTCCAGCCATCTAAAAGAAAATGATCCTATGCATAAAGCTCAAGTCTGATCATGACTAAGTTTTAGGGGTGTATGGAACAGGCTTCTTGGTGCAGAGACTGAAGTTTAGGTGTGAAGAGTCTTTGGCATTCAACCAAAGAGTGAGATAAATTAATTACGAGGAAGAAGGCTGTGTAGCTACAAAGAAATAAATGAGGGAAAATTATTCCTAAAAATAAGAGATGATTATTGTGCCAAAGCCCTCTCAAATAATTGTTCAGAATTTTACAGTGCATTCCCCATATGTCTCAAGAAAGGGTAAAATGGACCAAATGGAGAAGCAGCTCTCTTGTTTAAGAGATTTTCTCTGGATGTTAGTCCTTCCTAGATTCATTGGTCTCTCCCACTTTTCAGTGACAGAGGTGTGTGTGCATGCTGCCCTTCAGACACCAAGTACAAAGGATCTGTAAGCAGCTGAAAGGGTAAAGCTAATACGAATACATTGACTTAGCGGCATAAGTCTAAACATCATCTTAGTGTGCAGTATCTACCAACACAAACACCATCACAAGTCACTATGACTCAAATTCTTAAATTTACCTTTAGCTTTTCACCAAGATTCCTTGAAAAAGCTGATGTTACAACAGAAGGATTTATACTGCTTAGTATTTTCTATTGCGTGCTGCCTTGTTTAGAGCATTCCGTTCGGCTACGATAATATATCTTTGTAATATAGTAAGCAACTTTCCTTACCAGAAATAATCGAGTCATTCAAAACTTCCTCATCCTGATAAAAAACAGAGTCTTCCTTGAGTTCTGAGTTCATGATCATGTTTTCTTTGTTCTCATCCGACTCTTTAACTGAGTTCCGCTTGTTTTCTGAATCACTGCTGTAACTCAGCGAGTTCTCCTTTTCCTTGTTGCGCTCAATGCTAGATGTTCTGGGTGGACGGACATCCACTCGTTTTTTTGGAGAGCCTTTGCTTTCTCTGCCATGGAAGCTGTGGGTGGAAGGTGTACAGCACAGTTTTTACAAAAGACTCTTTTATTGCCACGGGAGGAACTTAACATTAAATGAGAATGAGCAGAACGTCCCATAGCTCATAAAGGCCAGGGCAGAGAGTTCAACATGGGAGGACACGGGATGGCATTCTCAAGACTGTGTTGAGAATGGCTAACACAGATCTACTTTCCTATCTCTGTCATAAAAATAAGGTATGGAAGGGTAGTGACTAATGTATTTCTTTGATATATAGCCACATGCTATACCGTGCCGATTAAAAAACCCCACACAGCACGTCCTTCTAATATAAAACATACATGGCATGAAATATTTCCATTCTGATACTTAGTGATCATGACAAAGGTTTAACAGGGCCTGGAAATAATATTCTATGAATCTATTCCCCATGACAATAGCTGCTATGGAATTGAGAAATGTTACCAACTTAACTCTAAAGCTCTCTGATGGAAAAGGTTATCTCTGTCCTCCTCTAATTCCCAGGAGGGCTTATAATAAAAACCAGAGAAAGTACCCAGTGTACTTCCACACAGGCATTTGTATTAAAAATGGATACCGTATGTGCTCGTGTATAAGCCAGGAGACATATACTGAAATAGTAGCATTGCTCATATGTAGAGTACTGATATTTGGACCAGGATTTGCTTTAGGTACTCTGACTTGGGATTTTGTCAGCAAATTTTCTTTTGCAGTAGGTCGAGAATTATCAAATGATTCTACGTGTTTGAAAACCTACTTCCATGTCACATTAGCCTTCTTATAAAGGGAGAACTTTGAAGTAACTGCCAAATGAAGCGCTTTAGCCAGGGATGGATGTTCAAAGTAGTGCATCAAGAGGAGGGCAACCCCAAGCTGTACAATTAGATAAAGTTCCAATAACAAATTAGGGACATTCACCAAGAGAAATGATTTAAATTAACTCATTTAGGAATGAGTGTCCTCATGCACCCCAGTGCCAGGAGAGTGTACGTACCTGTCCTGCCGGTGTTTGGTGGCCAGAGCCCTGTGAAGTTCTTCAATGACTCTGCTGGGAGGTAAAGGCAGGTGGACGGCAGCCAGGTGAGGGGAACCGGTTGGCGTTGTTACCTGTCCTCTGACATGGGGATCAGAACTTTTCTGGCCAGAGGGATGGAAGAGGGCAGCTTGTCCTGAGATTTGGGAGGAACCAACAATGACGTAATTCTTCAGGATGGTGGACGGAGGAGATTTCATGGCTGGGTCATCTATTTCGCTTCCTGCTGTCAAAACATGGAGGGTAAGAGGTTCTGCAGTGCTTTTGGTTTTTTGCACACAGAGTCTGCACTGCAGTTAATTTATTGTGTTGAAGAGAGAAAAATGGTGGTGTTTTTTGTTCTTGCTGGGAGGTCACTGGTTAAGCTGAGTAACTGCCTGAGTTCAAGAGGCTTATACTACACAGATCCAGATCTTTGATCTAGAAATATAGATGCCTCCCCCATTTCCCCTTTCCCCCGCAGTATCAGATTCTCCTTTTTCCCAGCCCACCACTATATTCTGGGTTGCCAGTACTGTTCCTCCTAACCACCAATGGCTTGTACTGCGGTGGCTTCCCAATCTAGCACTTTCTCTGCTGGACTCTGGCAGACTGTATTAAAATTTATGCACTGTGGTTCTCAGTCAGGACAGAATGTACCAGTATCATTATCTGCTCCTCTGTGATTGCTGCACAGCTTAGATCTCTGTCTTTCCTATGCCAGTTGAGGAAATGCCAAAGTCATTATAATATGAGGATAATGTTTGCATAACAAAACTTGCCAAATGAAATCCAAATGAAAGATATGGAATTGAGCACTAAGAAGAGAAAAGAAGGGTGGGGCGATCTATCTTTTTTTACCCACAGATTCAGATATTTTTTATGCCATGTAAGCATTTTATTGGAAACTAGACTTTGATATATACATTTCCCCAGCACCTGAGTCCAAAACACAGTGGCCATTTCCCTGGTTGTAAATTTAATAGTTTGACACTCTTAAGATAACTGAACATCTGCCCTGAAAAAGATGCGGATGAGTTTTTCTCTTCTGCAGTTCTCTTCCCCTTTCCGCTTTCCTTTTCTCTCCATCCCAAGCCTCTGGCATATGGCGTTGTTTACACCAATAGCTCAGTCTGGTGTAAAAAGGCAATTTAAGTAGTTCATACGGAAGCGTATTTCTTTTCTCTTGTTGCCACCTAGTGTTTTAAACAGGAATTTAAACTGACACAGCTTGTACAGCTTTTGTACAAACTTATTTTCACAGATCATTTTCTTTTTTTCACTTACTTAAGAGAGAAATCCTTCAGTTCCTAGCAGAGAAAAGCTTCTGCTCGGGCCAAGAGTATCCTGAAATACCCCCATAAAAAGGTCTCGGTTCCTGTTAGCAGGGTAACTTACTAGAAAACTGGAGAGGATGAAAATAGGTTTGCTTATTAACTTCAGTTACCAAATATTTCCTCTCAGCCCCAGCATCCTGCATAACAGTTACCAACTACACTGGTCCATGCTCTTGAGTTCACTGGTGGAAAGCTGGTGGGGACTCTGAGTGCTGGAAACAGAGCTGGGTGTCAGGAGAGCAGAATTTTTGAGGGCAAGAGCAAAAGCAGAAGTGGGAAGGGGAGCTCCTGTAGCCGTAACCAAAATCGAACATGGAAAAATTTTTTGAGAGTAGGAACATTAAAGCCTCTTTTTCACATTTCTCCTTCAATGAGAGTTACATCCATATTACAGTCTTCTCTGTTATTCCAGGAAAGATCTAACTATTTCCTTAATTTCTGGAAGGCATTTTTGCACATTTCTCTCCTTTGAAACCCAGAACCCTGACTGATGGCCAGAGCTTCATTCACTTCTGTCTGCATCCAGGCGACAGGGGTCAAGCTAGTCCAAAAGTTTTACTATCTGAAATATGAAAATGTCTGAAAGCACAAGGACACATCTTCAAGTGTGTAGGTGCCCAGTGAGCAATGTCTTGGCGATGAGACACTTTCCACCCCAAGCTCCTCCTGCGCTGATCAGGATGGGTGCTGTGCCCAGGGGACTGCCAACCTCTGGTGAGCAAAGATGTCTTTTCAGCACTCGAGGGGATTTTGATTATGTGCTACTGTGGAGGTGCACAGAGTGCATTTATGATTGATCATTGCCCATTGAATCATTGCCTGAGGCGATGAAAAAAACCACCTCTTGAGCCGCTTTATACCATTGCATGGAGAGAGGGTGTCCATGTGTTCTCAGAGGAAGGACTCTGGGTTCCACTCAACCCTAAAGCAGGAGGAGAGGAGACTGTTTTATCTCTATACCTGCTTGTTCCTGGAGCTGGTCAAAGGCCAGTTCTGTCCTCACTGCAGCTTGGGCCAATATCCAGAGTTGAGAGTTTCCTTAGATCACACCTTATTTGTCCTAATGACAGCTGTTCTGTGAATAATCTTGCAAAGTGATGTCTTGGCACCTTGCCCTGTTCCCCCTCTCTCTGTGATTAATTGGTGCTTGGCTTATTCCTCGCTCCTCTGCTAACAGCATCTCTAACATTATGAAGGGGGAAAAAACTAAACACAAAAGAGCTTTTCAACCTCTGCGTCTCCCTTTTCTTTCGTAATTGCTCTTTGTTTCTCTCTTGCCATACATCTGTATTCCCTTTTTCTCATTGACAGTATTTGTTTAGTCTTAACTTACCACTGCCTCCACATCCAAACAAAAACAAACAGATGTATTATCACTATTGATAAAGGGTCTATAGATACTGGAGTCATTGAGAAAACTAAGAGTTGTTGTTTGTGGAAAATTTAGATGAGAATGAGATAACAAAACTCAAAGTATCTTGGATGTCAGAGGAAATACTTTGGTTAAGCAGCAAAATATCTAGACTCAAAAAGCTGTGAAGTGCCTGGTGGAGCTGTGATCTCGTTACCCTCTGTGGGTCAGGGTTTCCAAGGAGCCTGCATCTCCCGCAGGGCATGGCCTTCTCTGCAGTCCAAGGGGTGTCCTAGTTGTGCCTGTTTGCCTTGGAAGATGGAAGGGGCAGGATAGAACCTGACTCGCAGCAAAGAATGTTGAAGCAATCTGTACAGCAGTGCCCAAGAAGCATTATGATACCATTTGGAATCCAGCTCCCACTTAAACTCTTATGGCAAACTATGGATATTTTCCATGGGAAACAAATACTTGTACTTTTCCTCAAAAGGACTGAAAACCCAATGTTTTCTATGAACCCCGGTGGTCAGATCACAATGCCTTCTGATATTTTGCTTCCTGGTGACTTTGAAAACCCTGTTCTTTTGCCAGTAGATGAGTGTGGATGCAAATCAGGGCTGAGATAATGGCTGTCATTTAAAAGTCTAAATATCCAACTGGTCTGACATTTGGATGTCAGGACTTGATTCTAATTTGCAATAAGGCCCTTTAAACTGCTTTTACCATATGTAGGGGCCCTAAAATCAGAACAAGCTAAAATCATATTCACTTTAACACCCTTTCTGCAATGCCAGAATGTTGGAAAATGTAACAACATTGGCAATACATTAGAAAATCCGGCCCAGGGGAATTGCTCTTGAAACATTCAGTGAAGTCTGGCAGGGAGGGTTGCTGTGTAGGAGCCAGGTGGATCACGTATGTGTGTTCTGTGTAACCAGACCACATTTCAGAGCTCTTCGTTACACCTTCCCTAGAGAGCAAACCCTTCAGGCAGAAACCTTGACAGAACCTATGGACTTCAGCCTGGTTGTACTGTAATCCAGCGGGAGTCTAGGTAATGAAAACATTTAAATCTTCCTTGTGTTTTATGACATATCGATATGAGCATCTGATTCAGCAGACGTTTGCAGTTGGTTTGATTTGTTTTACATGTGTTTAGTGCAATAGACTCACAACAAATAATCCCCTGAGAGATTCGGATAAATATGTGAAGTACAAAGATCAGTGGGTTGTTATCAGGCAACCAGACCGCTCAGTTTATGGAAATGATTAGCATTCTCTTCACTTATTGTAACTACCCTGATTCACAGCAGTTTATGGCAATAGGCTTAACAAAGGATGTAAGAAAAAAATATATACAGTGCTGTGGAGGCGATCAACATGCAAAGGATGGAAAAGTCTTTACTGACCAGTCATGACTGACCTGTTATGCTCTTTGTGATTTTGGAGAGTGCCTTAGGTGGTGGAGCTGGGAGCAGCGGAGGGCTGGGAAGCTGTGCTGGGTTTCTTTCTGTCTGTTTCTGGGGGGAATCTGTGGATTCAGATACAAGTAAGGCTTGTGGACTGTCTTCAGATGCTGGCAGGCTGGCATCTTCTAATTCTTCCGTGGGTGCTGAAGGTTTCTTGGCTAGTAGGAAGATGAGTAAAATTAATGGAACATGAATTTAATAATGATAGGCCAGGGGACAATGCCAGGAACATTCAAAAAAAAGAACACATGGCACACAGCTAGAAGCACTTCATTTCTATAGTGAAAATAATTACTGTGTGAAACAGCCAACCAGCCAAGGCAGGTAAAGAATAAAATGTATGAGGATATTGCAGAAATGTTAGTTTTGGTGTTCTTGTTCTGGAGAAAACTGCTGAGCTACCCTTACTTCCCTAGAGCCTTTTTCTGGTGGTTTGGGTTTTTTTGTTTTTTTTTTTCTTAAATAAAGAAGACAGCAAGGCAAAGCAGCTTTTGAGAACTGCAATGAATTTTCTTATAGCATGCAGCTGCAGTGGCACTGTCACTGAGTGAGTGTTCGTCTGTGCTAGGAACACACAGCCAGACAGCAAACAGTATCAAACCGGTAATACTACCTGAAAGCTGACTTTCCAATTGTTTGTTGCACACGCTTATTTTCACAATTTAATTTTTATCCTATTTAATACATGACTTCAGCTTGCATTACTCCAGAACTGTTGAGTCTTTCCCGGGGTTAAAGTTGATAACCTAGGAAAGCCTGCCATGAAAAAGATTTGCCAGAGGATCTCAGAAACTAGTGTGAGACAGAGAATGGGTGAAGTACTTAAGAAAAAGTTAAATTACCAAAGCCTTAATTTGATATGGTGAAGCAGGGCTCATTTCAGGATTGTCTCCTGAAAGATGGCAAAAGCACTTAGCTCTTAAAGTTAGTGCAGGCTGAATCACTGAGCAGTTCATCAAATTGACCTGGCTGTGATGATGAGGGCCCAGGGGAATAGATCCAGGAAGGCATGAAGCTGAAGCAGGACATAGCGGGAATTTTAGTGATAAAGTCCAAAATTAACACCCTTGAATACTGCTCAGGTACCAGCTGACTCTAGCAGTGTTCAGACTCACACAGAGCCTTGCTGTCTGACATTCACACTCTGTTACAGCTCCTCATCTCTGCCTTGGCCATACGTGGGGACCCATGGGGAGGCTTGAGCCTGACTTTGATGCAGGAGCCCAGCCACAGCCAGGCTCTCTCCAAACTGCATTCCCAGCCACTATGGGCTCAGTAGGGCTATTTTTCCGACCCTAGCAGGTGAAGCAGTAATTCAAATGGGGACATCAGTGTTTAAGTCTGTCCTTAGCATGAGAAAGGACCAAACTGCTTGGGCTGGATAAATGGCAAATCCCATTCCTTTTAGTGTTCTGGATTGTCTAAACAAAATACCTTTCCCTCCAAACTGTTCTAGGGCATCTCCTAAAAACTCACAGCAGTGGGCACCCACTGCTGCCATGTCCCAAATCTTTTCTTGGCTTGGTTTTATGTCTTGTTTGTAATAAAAATTCTTTGTATTAATGAACATTCAGCATCCTCGCATTCAGAGTGCTTGGGGAGGCACCAGAGCACTTAGGCAGTTGGAAACAATAGCATTGGCAAGATAATAGCATTTAATTTGTTGACAAACAGATTAATGAGTATGCCTAGAGAGGAGGAATGAGTATTTATTTATCATTCAAAAAACACAGGAAAGTAGAATAAATATGCATCCTTAACAGGAATTCTTGTGAAATTTGGCTTGATAGGAAGGCTGCCATATGTGATATTTGCCTGAATTATAGAAGGAAATAATTTTCTTTTAAATATGCTTCTAAGGAAATGCTTCTTCCAGGCTGACATCATTTTTCTGCCTACTGCATAGAAGACAAAATGTGGAATAGAGGAAGAGAAAAATTAAGTCACTAATGGGTTACAATACAGAAAGATCAAGAGCTCCAGTAGGTGTTAGTAGCTTGGCAGGAAAAATAGTCAAATTTCAGTGCATTCCCCTTAGTGTTGCTAAGCTTACAAAAAAAATCCTTGTGGTGAGCAAACATGATGAGATACTTTCTGGGAGACGGAAGAGTTCCTGTTGTCAAAGCAATTAAGAGTGGAGTGGAACTAGAAATGGGCCAGAAGAACAGTATTTTATAAAAGCAAAACAACAAAAGGGAACAAAATTGCATGAGTCATGCGAATGGAAAGGACGGGAGGAAAAGGAAGGGGGCAAGGATAAAGCAAAGAAACGGAAACCCCTTCAGAGAGAGATTTCCATTCTGAGCTCCTGAAGCTGGGCGAGGGCCCAAGCAGCAGGTTGGGCTGGGGGCTGAGACCCCAGAGGAAGCAGAGCATGAAGGTGTGGGGTGGAGAGCAGAAGGCAATGAGGGCACATGGAGCATGGGTAAAGATTGACCAGGGAAAATGGGCAGGAAGATCCATATCACTACATGGCACTCCACAAACTGGGATAAAGCATTCTCTCTGTAGCTCTGCGTTTCTTGGTTGGCAGGAAGTGAATGGAACCCTTCCATCTGCTGGGTTGTGCCTGGCTGCTCTGGTCCCAAGGAACTGCTGTCACAGACGAGCTCTGCTGGAGCACAGTTGGATGAAGGGAGCTTGGTTTAGCTTATCTGTGCCCCTGGTATTGAACTTCACTTGTCTTTGCAGCATGCTGTAGGCAGGGCGATGGTATGGACAGTGTGGGCTGAGTATCGACGCTGTTCTCCCAAGCCAGGAGGAGCAATTTCAGGCTTAGCACAGAAGTTTAAGAAATGTTTTTAAGAGAAGCTTGTTTCATCTTCACAGCAGTCATTGCTAATACCAAAGGGGCACTATTCCAAGACTGACTTGTCTCATAATCCAACCAAGCACATTATGCCAAGCTTTGTGTAGTCCCTCAGTTTGGTGGCAGTCTCAAAAATCACTGTTTTCAAGTACTGCTTGCTAACCTAGTGAGGGCTGAGCTGAACATGGAGCTCTGACCCTTTAAACCACTGACACATTTGACTCCTCATAAAACAGCTCAGCAGAAATTGTTTTTTAACATTTTCTAATTTTTGGAAAACATTTTCTATCCCATACCTGCATCTTCTTTCAGCTCGTCCAAATGCAGCTCCTCACCAAGCGAGGTCACATTCGTTGTGGCTGCAGTTGTACCCTCCTGCTGCGCCTCTTCTGAGGCAAGTGCCTGGCACACAGGAGCTGGAGGGTCACTCTGCGTTGCTCTTGTGGCTTCGTCACCAGTGCAGGCTTTGCCTTCGGTATCTGAAAAACCAAATCATTTAATCTTAACTAAACCATGAGCAGTGGTCTGAGTCTGAGCTGTGCCAGGCTCCATGCACCACACGCTGCATCCGGCGTCCAGGGCCTCACCCGAGCCAGGGCTGCTGATAGTCCCTACCACGCTCTAGGGTTTGAGCATAGTTTTAGTTACTCAGCTTTGAAAAGCGTGTCCTGTATGATTGAGCTGATCAGAAATTCAAATCCTTCTTCATGCAGACCTAGAAACTGCTCCCTTTGCTTACTCTGAAAGATTTTTGTGCCAGTGATCCCTGCAGCTGTACGCATCTTGATGACTGAAGCTTTTCTGGTATTCTATTCAGGCAGGAGTCCTCAGAATACAAACTCTCCTTTTAGTTCAGGACTCTCTCAGAATTTACAAGACCTACATCACTATTGCAAACAACACGGCTGCTGCCCACCCCTGGCCCCGCCGGTGTATTTCTCAGCCCCAGACTCTCCTCTCTGGAAGCTCCTGACAGCTATGCTTCCTTGCAATATCTCAACAAGTTTCTTTAACATTGATTTAAAATAGCCAGCATTCACAACTACTCCTTTTTAATGCTATTTGGACAATCTGCAGAGTAATTTATCGTGCTTTTGGGTAAGGGTATCAGATACTGGCCCAGGGATGCTGCGGAAGGGATGCAGTATTTTTGTACGCTGAGCTCACTCAGTCTGCCTCATAATCACGTTTGGTGAAAAGTTACTGTTCTTAAAATAGCCCCTGCAGTAGCACAGTTGCTATGATACAGGGAAGGGGAGGGGGAAAAAGTTCATTGCCTACATTTCAGCTCATTGTGAAGGCAGCCTATACATAATCATGGGTGTATTACCAGCCGCCTGCGCTATTTGACAGGCGGCCCTCAGCTCTCAGTGCCGTAAGTACAGCTACATCTGAGCAGGTTTGTGCTCACAATGGGGAGAAATACTGGGGGAAGGTCCCTAGATGTTCTCAAGGTAATTCTGCTTTGCACGATCCTCCCGCCGTTGGGAAAGGCGAGCTGCAGAGCAGCAGTGCCACAGTGACACTGCAGTCAGGGACGTCAGCTCCTTCAAATCCTGGCCCATGGAAAGGGTAATGACTAATGAAGTAACGACAAGCAGAAGACAGCCCTGCTGAAGAATTTCTGTGGAGGAGTGTCTGAGATTCACAACAGTCATGTTCCTGGTCAGAAATGATCAGCTCATGCTTAGATCAAAGTGGATGTGCTGCTTTGATTGGTAGTGGGTCCCCATGCCTTATTTTAGAGACAATTCGGGGACAGGAGAAAGCACAGACCTTGGATCTGCTGGTAGGGAAAGCAGCAGAGAGTCTTGGGAATTGCACATTATAGCAGGGAATGAGCCCGGCTGTGTGCCAGACCCTGCTCCCTGTAACCCCTGCCAGGGTGCGCGCTGGTTCCCCGAGCGAAGCTGCTTCAGGTTCAGGGGTTGTCAAGGGGCAGGCTGGCGTTTGCCCCGTGCGAGCCGAGCTGGGGAGGAAGGAGGAGGAGGAGAGGTGCCCGGTGTGCCTGCCCAGCGGGGTTTGGGCTGTGCCAGGGGACGGGGTGACACAACCCGGTAGGATGAGTCAGCACCGCAGCAAGGACGCTGCAGATTCACCCTGGGCTGCTCACAGATTGATGCAGATTCTGCGCTCGCGCCGTGGCTTGCTCCGAGCCAAACACTCCAGTTCCAAATGCTGCGTGACAGGCCCCGGGGTGTGACACAGTGATTGTAAATGCAGGGAGCAGATCGGGAGAGTTCTCAGACTAGAACTTCATCCCAGTGTGGGCTATTTATAAAAGTGAGCAGGAATCAGGTCCCTGGAAGCGGAGAAGAGCCTGACGAAATAGAGGGATTTTAGGATTTACTGTAGTCTTTTAGCATAGTATTGCTGCTTTGGCAATTCCAACTTACTGCGTAAACGAGGACTTAGCCTTGAAACTGCTGCCGCTTCAGCTCAGTCCAAGTAGGGCAGTAATCATTTACTGAGAATTATTTGGGTCAATTTTTGATTCCAGTTAATAAGCCGCTTCTCCTAATAACCCTGGAGATTCTCAACTCTCTGTAAAGAAAAATAACTTGCAGGTGGCTGCAGTGTCCTTCAAGTGACTATCGGCCGTTCTCCCTCCCTGGGCCACAGGGTGGTACTGAGCGAGCACTTGTGTGATGATTACAGGAGCTGTAGGAGCTGTTGCAGCCAGGTAAGCAGTCTCCTTCCAGCTGCCTTTGTGAAAGCACGGCTTGGCATCACTTCTCACTGGACTATCTGTGTTTATTTAACTTTGTCAAAATGCTACAGAACCACATTCCTTTGTGCATGTTTCTGGCACTTTATCAGCTTTCATTGAGTGACTTCTGCTGAACCTGGTTTGTACTGGGGAAAGCTCTAAAATGACACCACAAATGGTTCCCTTTTCCATGTGAATGAACAACAGGCAGAATGGTAATACATTTTGTCACAAACTTGGTTTACTGGAAAGGCAGCTGAAAACATCAGATTAGTATCATTTTATGAGATTTGGATTCATGGGCTGTACATATTGGCTGTACATATTAGCTGCATCTGTATGTTTAAGTTTATATTTATAGCAGCTTTAGCAGACTTTCTTGGCAGTAGGATTTAGCTCGGTTTAGAGCAGTTGCATAAAACATCCCTACCAGCTCAGATTGGTACCATGTATAAATCAAGAGAAAATGGAGTTGCATTCAAGATGGTAAAACATCAAAAATTAAACTGCATGGATTGATGACTGCAGGGAAGGATCTGAAGAAAGACGTGCTGAATGCAGATACTGAATTTTCCTCTCTGTTTAGATTGAAGGTTTTCCTTTTTATCAATTTGATTGTTAGGTTTCTTCTTTTGCAACTGTTTCCTATTGCCCTGGAAAAGACTCTGATAAACAGGACGAAGAATTTTTACTTACCTTGTTCCATCATCTCCAGAAGGCCTTTCTTGATGAGTTCATCCCGACCTTGTCGTGCTGCCATCTTCTTCTCCAGCACTGCAGGAAGCGGTAGCATAACGCAGCACCAATTAACGACAGAGTAGCCATGTAATGGAGTGAAAAAGATGCAAGGGGAAAATCCCCTCTAGTCTCAACGACTGCATGCTTGGAAAGAACTGTGAGGATTTTGGTTGGGGGAGGACGGACTGGTTGGCCTGTTTGTGCATTTCCCTCTGATAAAAGAGCTGTAAAATCAGCCCCATGTAGAGCTGAGATTTATGATCTAACTGGTCGCACCGAGTGCAGCGTAACAGGGATATTGGAGCCTTCATGCTGTTTAATTCGGCACGTTGGAGCTGCCTCAGGGAGCAGTGCCCTTTGCTGTGACGCTCTACGGGATATAAGGGTAAGAGCAGGGAATTGCTCCATCCTGTCTTAGGAAAAGGAGAGTGGGGCTTGTCTCCTGGGACATCCCTGGAGACCAGCGAGAGCGTGCAGTGCTGTGTGCTGGGCTCCTTCCCTGCAGAGACAGCTGCTTCGGGGAAGGCATTTCACGGGCTGTAGCTCCCTCCTGTCACTTTTCATAACGTTACTGTGACCTATATAATCTTCACCCCAAATAAAAGGGGTGGTGATACTTGGGGCCATAAATGTAGCATATTTTGGAGAAGGGACAGCCCATGGAAAGCAGTCTGTGTTGAGGCTTGTGCTTCACTCTTGTAATTTGGCCTTTTCTTTTAAATGTACTGTGTTGTATTATATAGGAAGTCAGCCTATATGGGCTCTTTCCAGCCCTAAACATTATTAATCTGTAACATCCTGAAATCTCTGAATTAGGTTTAGATCAGGTCACCATTAACATTTCCAGTGTAAGCAAATTTCACCCCAGCTAAGCTTTGCTCTGTGCAGCATCACTCTTGTTCTCATCCTACCTGCAGATGTCTGCTTTAGCTTCTCGTTTTTCTTTTTCCGCCACTTCCATGGTTTGAAGATCCTGCCCAGTGTTGCCAGTTTGCTGTTCCTCCTCACTGGCGGAGTTCGAATCCCTGAGACCAAGTAGTCAGAACGCATTGCAGGGGACTGCTCCATCTCATCTGGGAAGGGAACAGAGAAGAAAGCCAGCTGTTAGACAGAACACTGGGGAGGCAAATGGAGGCTCACCAGCTAACGAGCGTTCAGTCTAGTCACCAAGGAAATCGAGCTTTCTGTGTGAAAGGAAGATTCTGCATCACTGGAGCCAGTGGCATCAGAGGAGTTCAACCTCCCTGTGCCAGCCCCATGCTACCTACTTGGCTCTTCCGACCCTGGTCTCACACAGTACCTGCCTGGGTGCCAAATATTTCAGTATCTCCACTGCTGCCATCCCTCATGATTCCCATAGAGAGGGGCATGTGCTGAATTTGTACGCCCTATGCTTTGTTCCATTGGTTTCCTACCTTGATCCATGCCTGGTGCTCACCACAGTAATGGTGTAACTCTCCCTCCCGAGGGCTGCGTGTAACTGCATTACAGCCTTCTGAAACGCCGAGAGCTGAGAGCTCCCAATGGCTTTAATAGGAGCAGTAGAAATTTAACACAGCTGTAAATTGTAAATCAGGCCCATGCGGCCTCCAGTTAATCACGTAAATGTAATGTTCGTTTAGAAAAATTTAGACCTTTATGAAAAGCTGAGAGGAAGTGTGAGAAAGCTCGGGTCCCTTCTGAATTCCCAGCTTCCAGTTCTGTTCTCAGGCCACAGGATATTGCTGCCTTTTAAATGAACTCTTTTCACATGAGCTAACACAGAGCACGCTGCCTTGTGTGAGCTGATGCAAATCTTCTATATAAAAATTATTCTATATAAGAATAGTGTGTTTGATATGTGCTACATAAGTAAAATCTTAGAACTATCGTGCAAATTTATTCCTTGAGGAAGCTAAGGAGAAAATTCTTTCCCTTTTGTACAGCCAAGCCACAGGAATTCAGAGATAATGCTTCAGCTGCAAAAGCAATTTAGGTATTTTTAATATTTTGCCTTGAAAATACGCTGTAAATTTTGCTTATAGACAAGTCTTGCTGGAAACAATACATAGTGAGTATTGACAGTTGTGTGCTGGCCAGTACCATGGAAGAAAGCAGCACAGTGCCATAAATGGGGTTATTGATGCCTTTACCGCGATTTGTGTTTGAGCACCAGCACAGTGATTGTTGAGAGAAACTGCCGTCGGTCATCAGGCATGTTACATGAATAAAAACTGAATGACAATTTGTGAGGGTTTTTGTCAACAATCAGCTATGATTTAAATGAGCAACATAGAGCTATGAACATATGTACATTTCCAAGTAACTTCTCTCTGGAACAACGACATTTATCATAAATTGCTTTATGACTGCAAGATAAAAACTAGACAGCATCGTCTAGGCTTTGTTTCAAGTTAACAGGGTGAAAATGCTTAAATCGCAGCATGGAGGTGGGGATTTCCAAGTAAACAGGAAACAATTTTTGGAAGATTATTAAACACAGCAGGAGAATGAACACATTCCTCCTCTTCCATTTAATTTTGAAAATACTGGTAATAGAGATGAATCATCCAGTGAAGACAAACTAAAAACTTGGCCACGTGTACTGTCAGAACAAAAGCTGTAACAATTCCCCCCTCCCCACACTGTGCGTGTCCAGCAAATTTCTCTTTCTGTGTACTGTATGTAGAGCATCTTTTGTCTCATTCCAAAGAGTTTATCTTGGGATTTAATTTAGAAGAGATTTAAAATGTAGGTAAAAATATATTTTTGCCTTTGAAAGAACGGTGGCTACTGAAGGTGATATTTAAGATTTACAATTAGGAGGCCAAGACTGAGTTGCGAGCAGAAGCCAGCAATGAGCCTAGCACAGAAGGAGGGCAGTCGGCTACAGACCACAGCTGGAGTGCCAAGATATCATGCTCTTTTCCTAATTGCATATTCAAAAATGAGAAGTATCGCAGAAATAAGCTTTGAAGAAGTAGAGCTGCTCTTGATTACAGAGATGGCAATGAGAATGGAAAATGGCAGAGCAGATCTGCTATTAATTTGCTATTATGATTACTTTAAAGCTGTAATAGAAGCCTCAGAAAATAGCATTTGGCCATTTCTTGTGACATCCCTCGAGTGGGAATGGAAACATTCACAAAATTAGCTCATCTCAGAAGAGCTGTAGATCAGACTGTAAATCAGACCCTTGTCCCTGGAAGCTCCAAGGAGTAGGACATCCTCAGCTCAGCCGTCCCTGGGCCTTCTTGTGAGACTGCGCTGCAGCTCAAGCGCTTCCTGCCATTCCAGGAATTTCTCAAGCATGTACGTGGAGATTAAATAAGGAGCTGATTTAAAGCAGTACCTTGGCAAGTTACTGATCCTACTGCATTTCATTCAGGATGTAGGTGTCAGCAAAGTGGTTTAGGCATCATCCGCATGTTTTGTTTAATACTGGTAGCATGAGATCTTTTTACCTTTTTTGCCAGATAGCAGGGGATGTAGATAGAACCAGGAAGTCATTCAAACCCAAGGCTAAGTGTCTAGCAATGTTTAAGTCTAGTGATGTTTATTGTCCCAGATATTCCCCTAAGAATGAGAATGGGGAGATACTGCAAAGGCACTAAGAATCCCCTAAGTGCCCTGTGGTGATCGGTGCATCTGTAGGTTCTACCAGCCCTGTCACCTGGGTTTCTTTCATCCCCTTCTGCCTTCTTTGCTATGGATACGTAAGGATTTTATGCCTTAGACTTTGGTAACAGATTAAATACAGATAGAAATCAAATGTTGAAGAAGGAATAGTGGCTAAAACAAATGTTCCAGTGGAGGTTTTTGTGGGCTTTTAAACTTTATTAATGCTTCTCATGTGGTACAGACAGTTCCTAAGCAAATGGTTTTATCACCTGGTACGTTCTCACCATATGCAGTTCCTACACTCTGCATTTGGAGAGATGGACACAAATAAAAATAGATAGAGACACAGTAAGACAGATGTCCTGAAGTCATAAATAACAGGGAAATGGTCTCACTGGCAATAAGAATCACAAGAAAGCCCTTGGAGCTCCTCATTTCCAGTCAGTTCATTTTTTGCTTGGTTGTGGGTTGGCTGCTTGGGAGATAAGCAGTTGACAGCACAAAAAGCAGTTCCCACGTAGAGCAATGAATACTGAAGGAGAAGGCATGCCTAAATATCAGCCAGTTCCTGCAGCCAACAAACTGCCAAGACTTGCCAACCCTCCAACCACTCCGTGAAATATTCAGCACATTTTTTTAATCTGCAGTCAATATTTTAATTATGCTAACTGTTCTGTGGAATAGTGCAGTTATTCCTCCCAGAGCCTGATAGCCTGGGGCCAGGCCATGCAATTATGTAGAGGATGTCTGCAAAATATAAACAGCCAAGAGCCAAATCAAGACTCTCCAAATCAGCAGGGAGAAATGAGCAACAGCTTAACAAGCTGTGTAATGCAGAAGTAAGTATGAGGGACAGTCATTACAGAGGGTAAAGCAAGCAGAAGGTTAACCACAGCACAACAGCCTAACCCTGCCCAACACAGAGAGGCCAGGCTCTGCTTGGCCATCGCTGCCGAGACACACCAGTTGGTCCCACACTGTCCCACAAGGAGACAGTCCTCAGCCCTGTGGGGCCAGAGGGTTTTGCTCTGACTGAAGCTTGTTGGCTGCTTGTGTTGAAATTACTTTCAAGTCCCTGCTGTACCCTGTTGAGGGCAAAGGCTTCTGTGCTGGAGCTGCAGATCCAAACTCCTCATATATCACAGTCGTCGTCTGCTCTGTGCGTGTCAAGGGGGTGGAAATGGCTGTGGCTGTGCCTCTGCTGCTGGGCGAGTGCCTCGTACAGGGCCCGCTGGGGGGATTCCTAGAGCTCCCGATGCTGGGCAGGAGTGGGATGTCTCAGACATCCCAAGTCAGTGAGGGGAGAGGTTCTGCCCTGACGGGCGTTGGATCTGCAGTACTGCTCTGGGCTGCAGAATAAACCAGGCAACAGAGAAGGAGGAAACAAACCATAATATTCATTAAATTTGGCTGCAGGGTCTGACCCCTCAGAAACTCTGACCACCTGCAGCCTCCGTCTACATCGGCAGCAGTTGTGGCTGATCAGCGGTTCTGAAAAATGCCCCTCTGCTTTCTTCTTTAAAATAGCGTGGTGATTTCTCTTCCTGTTAGTCCCTTCTCTACAGGAGATGGTGCAGTTTTCTGTACACTGAAGCTTTCCTGTTTACAGATGTCAAGTTCTGACTCTGTCCCATCCAGCCCCCACACACAAGTGGGGCAGGTTTGGTGGGAGCACGGTGGGCTTTGTGTCCTGGCTGTGTGGTGGAAGAGTGCCTTATGCCTGCACAGAGCCTTCGCCTATACAGCTGATGGTTTTGGTGCCAAGACAACCGTGTCTGGGTGATAACAGCGTTGTGAAATCGAGCATTGGGTGCAGTCAGTTGGGTCTGTCTTCTTGGGGTCTTCACGATGAGCCAAAGAGTCTGCAGATTGATGCTGGGTTGCTGGTTACAGCAACTGCAGGCTGCTGGGTGTAGTGGGGAACACCGGGAATGCAGAGCTGAGGTACTCTGGCCTGGCCACAGAGAGAGGCTGTGAGAAAAACGGGATGCCCTCCCGTGAATACACAAATTGCAGCAGAAAGTTTATGGGAAGATGAAGGATGCTGAATTTTAATGTGCTGGGAGTTTTGGTAACTTAAATTCAGGGTAATGGAAGCTGTGATGGTAATGGAAGCTGTGCCTTGCTAAATCCTCTGTGTATGCGGCTAGGAGAAGGACCACTGAAAAATCTGCAACCTGCAGGCAGTTTAAAAATAACACAGCAGACAAGAGCTTCAGGCAAATTTGTAAGGCAGGCGTGCTCTGATTTCTGATGAATTGGTTTGTAATGCAGCTCTGCATGTTCTGCCTGTTACTGTCATTGCATTTGTCTTTGCAACTCAGATACAGAGTTAAAAAAGGGGAAGAGGTTCCCTTTGGTCCACTCCAGAGGGTAGAGACAGTGAGCGGAACCAAAATGACCTATTTGCCTTTTGGGCTAGAGGTGCCTTTACCACTGCTGACATTCCGTGCTGCCGAGAATCAGTGCCTACCTCTAAAAGGATGTTAAGGAGGATGTCACAGGGAGAGCTGAGTGTTTAAAGGGTTCATGGCTACTCCTGGCCAGTCTCGTATCATGCAAGCCCAGCATTTGTGACGTTACCAAGGCACGGCACTTTCCTGCAAAGGATGCTCTATGCAGAGGGGACTTCTCATCTAGTGAGAGACACCTGCGGGGAATGGGGGCAGAAGGGTTGTCTTGATTTCAGAGGAAGGACCCTCCTGAGCTTTAGGAAAGAGAATTAGCAACAGGAACAATCCCCTTTTTCCATCAGTTAGCATCCTAAAGGAAGAAGAACTGATCACAACGATTGGATCTGCAGGACAGGAGTAAATTGTTTGTGGCTAGGAGCCTCTGAACACTTCTGTTATGTTTCAGAGTGGCAGAATTCAGACTGAAGTGCTTTTTTATTGCACTACTTAGATGTTTCCTGTGATAGAGCTGTTCCTTGTTCTAAAAATGTTTTCTGTCACCTGCATTTCTGCAGACATGCTCTCTTTTTTGGCTTTCTTTGAAAGAACTGCAGTGGAATGTTCCAGTTTGAAGTTTCGACATCAGTTTTTTGAATGTACAGTATTTTGATTTTTCCAATTTTGAGTGACTGTTAGAAATTAGAAATTAAAATTAGAAATGAGAAAAAAGCTTTTGATGAACCTGAAATTTATTTAATTTTTGAAGGACTTTTCATTTCAAGTTCTGAATGATTCATTTTTGGTTTGGGTTGGCTTGGAAAAATTTACACAGAATCCTTTGTAAAACAGAAAGCCTGGTTCCTAACAGTTTAGTTACTTAGAAAAGGCAAGGTACCTATAGTACATTATTGAATGTAATCATAAGCTAATTTTGGATGCACAGCTGCTGCTGGGACATAGATTATTGCTCTGACACATTGTATTTGTTACACCAGAAAAATACTGAAACGAAGTAGGGAGAATTACAGGATTGAGGTGCAAATTCAGGCATTTACCTATCCAAATTTTTAGGTTTTGTATGGTCAACAGTAAAAAAGGCTTGAATTCTTATCTCTCTGTTTACAAAATTGTAATCCTTTTTGTCCATGATTTCCCGCCTTGGATTTCATCTCAGCCCATAGTTTAATCTCACGAGGAAGCAGATGGACAGTGGGCCAGGTTCATCCAGATGAGAACTGCGTCATTCGTCGAGGTACCTTGGGGGGAAAAGCTGGCACAGGGAATTTGTGCAGACTTCAGACTCGCAGAGATACACGAAGGCAGGGGGAAAATAACTGCAATAAATGGCAGAATGAGAAAGGGGAGTGGAGTCCTTTATGAGTACTATATCCAAACCAGCTCTGGGTTCAGATTCCGCTGTGTACAGGCTGTTCTTGGGCAGTATCACCTTTCTTTTCACGGGGTGCTATGAATCCTGATGAGGTTTTTTATACTTCCCTGCATGAGAATGCAAGTTCCTGTGCTTTCCTTTCTACCTTCCATGTGGTCTCCAGAGTCTGAGCTTCCATTTTCACTTCATGCTCAAATGTTTGTCATGTATCCTTGTTCTATAATTTCCACTGCTCTTTAGTATGTTAAATTATGATTTAACATTTTTCTTTAAATGAAGGAGGAAAAAAAACCCCAAAACATAATTTGTGGGTGGTAAGAGGGGGCTGTGCTTGCAGGGGAGTTTATTTCCATGCTGTCATGCTGAGCCTCCCTTCAAAGTATTTGGACTTTAAAACCAGCTTTAGCTGAAATGAAGAGGGGAACAGATTATACTTATCAAAGGAAAGAGAGCAGGGAAGTGGGAACTCCAGCTAAGTCTCTTAGATAAAAATTTGCCTTATATGCTTGAGATTTGTGATTCCTTCCAGAAAATATTCCTTCGGGAAGTTGACATAACACCTAACAGCATTACGACTGTATGAGCCAAGGTGCAAAGAAATTAATCAGAAACTTTCGTGCTTTTGGATCATTGTGTCAAGTCCCAATAGCACTTCCCATTATTTACAGTGCACAGTGTGACATTAGCAATTCATTAACGAAGTAAGTTTTTCACTGTTTGCATAAAGGAACTCACAACATGCTTTACCTGGATAAGGAAGAACTAAATAACAGTAAGAAAATAATGAGACTAATGAAGGATTGCTGTAATATCACAGTTAATTCAGTTATTCAAGCCTGTGTAGTATCTTCTTTTGAGAGGGGAAGCTTGACATTCGCACGTCTCACCCCGTGAGAGCTCGCTCAGGCTGCCGACAGAGCAGCATCTCCTGAGATTCACAAAAAATCTATTCAAATAAAGTCAAATGAGCGCTGCCTCTGCAGAAGGCCAGGAGCCAGCCTGCACCAAGCCCTCTCCATCCTGCATCTGCAAAGGGTTATTTCTGCCACCCCTGTTATGAATTACCCGGACTGGGGCAGTTTCCCCACATCTCTTGGAGAGATGCTGTTCTGCAGGAGAAGGGAGGCCAAGCCCAGGAAGCACAGGAATGGCTTGAATTAGGTTTTCACGCGCCCGTACTAGTAAAGCTCTTATCTGCACTGCAGGACCAGTGTTTCATCACCTGCAGTTGTTTAATTAGCTGTAGCCTTGCTGCAAACCTGTTGAAAGGATGTTTTTTATAGCTTCCTCAGGGAGCCTGCAGACTGAACACACCCTGTGCTGTCTCCAAGAGGCACCTTCAAATTCATTTCACTGCAGCTTGTCCCTGACAGCAGTTACATTTAGAGGGACCTGTGATGCCCAGGGAAGTCATGGGTGTAAGAGCACCATGCTTGCCAACAGGAACCATGCATTGCTTTTTTCTGGGATTTGCACCCCAGAATTGACCTGCTTAGAGTTTTCTTCTGCTTATGGGAGTCTGTCTGTCAGAGATACAATCAGCTCTTACTTTATATCCCTCCCAAACTTGTGTATTAGAGAAATAATCAAATCCTCATGTCCTGTGAACTCTTATGCCCTTGAAATTTAATGCATAATTTCCTTCTCTCCTTGAATGCACCAGAGCTCTCTGTTGGTGCTCTGTCACCGTTCAATGCCACTGTGCAGATAGAAAGCATTCTGCTTTGGGAAATGCAAGAGCATCTGCCTTTTTTTTTCTTTTTTCCTTTATCGCTCCTGCTGCTTTGCACTTTCCTTACGGCCATTGGCAACACATACGCATTAGTCACCAGTCCCGGGTGCATACTCCCGGCCCTCTATGCAGGACAGGACAGAGATTTGGAAGGAGAAATACTTAGGCAACAAAAATATGACATAAACCAGAACAGCTACAGAGAAAGGTGGACAGAAAACAGTCACGGTGACTGAATTCAACTTTTGTCTATAGATTATGTGTCCAATTTTGTTCCTTGTAAAACTGTTATAAAGTTGCCAGTGATTTTTACACTTGGTTGGTATGTAAACTGTAATTAAACCCTTCTTAGGAAGTCGCATCACCTGAAGGAATGGTTAAATACTTTCTAGAGATGGGTTAGTCTTCTTCATGTAGCATCCTGTAAATATAAGACACATGTAGGAAATACTTTGAGGGGAGGATTGTCTGTACAGATCTATTTATTCCACTGTCTACTGGTATTTTCCAAAAAGGCAATTATACTAAATACTCAGTAGTCTTCAAAAGACAATGAGGTACCACAAACCCTCTGTTGTCCTCAGCAGCCTTGAAAACACCCACTTAAGTGCATGCACACAGAGCAATCAGACAGTACAAAGTTCCCATGGGAAATGGCAGTTCTTAACGGTTAAATCTGGTGTTACCATGATCTGCTCCTTACCATGGCACTATGTTGAGGCTCAGATAAGGGCTTTAAAGCACTGATCTAACAAAACTGCAACATGCTTAACTGTAGACATCTGAGTATCTTTAAAAATTCATGAGTTCCTGGGACGTCCATACTTTAAAAATTAAGATTTTGCTTCCAAATTGATATGCCTTCTAAGATCAAATTCTTTACTGGTTGAGGGCCAAGAGAAATAATTGCTTATCAAATTTACTGTAGTGATCATCGCCGTTTATCTGAAACAAGACCACAATCTATTCCTAATGGGAATGGCAGGATCTTCTGGGCAAGGAATGAACATGGAAATGACTCAAAATATATAAAGCTTTCCTATGAAGCTCTTGGAATGACTCCACTCCAGGTTGCTTTCTTCTTGTGTTATAGGAGCTAGGAAAAATAAACTCCTGCATTTGTAATCCTTGCCCTGTGTAAGAGAGAGAAGAATGGAGAGACGATGTCCCACACGGCAATAGAACGAGTCCGTGGCAGGAGCCAAGCAGTCTCTGCCATTAACTCTCTCTGCCGCCCAGCAGCCACGCGTCTATGAGAGTGACTGCTTTTCCTTTTGCTGATGCACTGTGTGGTTGTGTCTACACGAGTAGTAACGCAGCCGGTGGAAGTGGGGCTGTGAAGAGCTGGTGCTGAGGACCCAACATCTCCTGGCGTGCATTTGTTACGAGTGTGATCTTGTGACTGTAACTTGACAGAGAACGAGCTCTTTCCTTACAAAGTGCAGAGGAAACAAGATTCTTCTTTAAAACAAAAATGCTAACCAAACCAAACAATCATCCTTCCAAAAATGAACCAAGAATTTCTGCATTTTCTTTCCAGAGGAAGGATAAAGATTATTTTTCTCTGACTAAATTACAAGATTCAAAAGCCCCTAAACACACATGCAAATTCCTATGCATTCTTAGTACCAAGAGTCACTAACTTTCACCAAGACTTTGGCTCTTAAATTTTTGGTAAAGTAAAAATTCCCTTGTATTGTGTTTAGCCCAGGTTACAGCTTATCAGTCCCTGTACTGCACTTGTCTATTATACATCCCTATATCCAGAATGGCCTGTATCTTCCTAGAGCCCTTCAGCAAGACATTTTAGCATCAATGAAATTGCTGTGCCTAAATTAACAAAATAAATATAATGACAAGTTCAGACTTACTAGAATGATGCTATGATTGTGACAGAAGAAGCAAATTTGCTCTAATGCACAGATGGAGGAGTTTCTTTTAGCTTTTTCTTTTCTAAGGTTTATAGTGCACTGAATTTAGTGGAGAAGGGTGTTGCATTTAACCAGAGTTCTACTGATTTCATTAATTTGAGTGAGTCTTTATGCAGTTCAGTGCAAGAACTGGGTTTTGTATTAATTTTTGACATCATAAAATGTTTTTTCCACACAAACTAGACAATTGTTGCTAAAAACAAGTCAGAAAATGCATCATAATTTCTTGAAGTGGTTACATTTGAAAGAAGGGGAGAGAAATGTCCTAAATACCATTTTATTATTCATGTTCTTTTAAAGGAGTAACTTTGTGGGCTAGTTAGGTTGTACTGCTAACAACAACTGCAAAGGTCCAGTAATAAACCTCCACAATGTGTTTGCAGATGGTTACGATCTCTAGGAGCATCAGGCAATAGCACGTAGAAGCGAGATGTGTAATGACTACAGTGCTCACAGCACCTTGCAAAGAGCTACCTTAAACTGAAATACACAGAGATGGAAGGAGGTAGCAAACAAACATACTCAAAGTAGGTACAGAGTGCCAAGAGTTAAACTAACCTGTAAATCATAACTACTGAGAAATGGCTTTTTTGGTATTTTGAAAGCCTGTAGCAGCATTTGTGTTTACAAGTCTGTAGCAGCGTGGGTGAAGGTTCCCCACATCTGCCTGTAAGTGCCTGGGAGGTCTCCCTGAGCATCACCGTGTGGCTGATGGTCAGGCATGGTCCTGCTCGCCCCGGCTCAGCCCGCAGATCAAACAGGAGAGGCTGGAGCAGCTATTGAGCTGCACAAGATTTTCCTACTAATAAATTGCCCCACGGCTCTGTCAAGGCAACTTAGTGGTGGTTGGGGCCAGTGTGGTGGCTACGAAGCGGCTTACATGTGCCTTGGGACAGCAAACCCTCTCTAGGCCATGCTTCACACACATTCAGAAATTGCTGATCAAAGTCCTGTTCTGCATGTTTTGCCTGAACAGGTAAGGGTGACCCAGTTCTGCATTTACAGACTCAATTTATAATGTAATGGTGTAAAAAAAAAAAAAAAAAAAAAAAAAATTGATGAGATTCTAAAATATTGAGAAGTGTCTCGGGAGCACATGATGACGCTTCTGTTCTGCTGGTCAATGCTTATGCAAAGAACAAAATACTGTTTTCAAAACTAAAAGCATGTCAGGAGGCTGCATCTTTCTACAGACAGGTTTTGTTAATTTTACTGGCAACAGTTTTTAAATTCACATTTTTTTAAGACTAATGATGGCAGGCAGTTCTTTGGTCTCCAGCTCTTGATTTTCATTTGGGTCATGTTTTTGAGAAGGAATCATCTAATAAGTGTTTTTCTAACATTTGCCTTTCATCAGCAAGAATATCTGGACTTCTTTCTTGTTTCTTTTTTTTTTAATAATTTTATTTTATTATTTATTTATGCAAAAGGGATAACCAGATCTGTGACAAAACTTTCAGTTTACAACCGCCATAGACTGTGGACTGAATTTATATTTCAATGCATGAGGTTTTTATTAAACAAATAAATAATAGTCTTGTTCACTTCAACCATATCCTCGGCCTGTTTTTATAAGCCTCACAGAGCCCAAATAGCATGGAAGTAAAAACAGCATGGAATATTTTTACCCTGTCTGACCTAAATTTATGTATTTTTTAGTTCTTCCAAGAGAAAGAGAAGTGGAATAACTAGTCCCTCTTCTCAGTTTCTTTTCAGCTTTCATATTTTAACTGTGTTCTCAGCTGCCTGCATGAGTCACAGAGAGCTGGAAACAGGACACCCCCCACCCCCCCCCCATTGTAATAACTGCTTCCTCAGGAGGAAGCCTATGTGTGTTTTGGGGTGTACCACTAAAAAGCCACAAAAATCTTCTGAAGGCTTCTTTGTGCCAGAAACCTACATGGGATCTCATAGAGGAAGTGAAAATATCTGAGCTGCAAAAACTGATTACTTACGAGTGTAATGAAAAGTAAGATATTTAAAGATTTCCATGTCACTCTGTCTTGAAATTTATGCTCTTGTTCTTTGGCGTTTGCAGAGATTTCAGACTGCTGTTGACTTTACGGATTGTTTTGTGTAATGATGGTATTGAATTTCACTGGTCTAGGCATAATTTGGATTTGATCCTGTGATATTCCAAGAAACTCCGAAATCCACAGGCTTTTATGAGAACTGGGTGTTCTGTGCGAACATCTTCATCATTGTCTGGTCCTTCCTATACAGTGTAAGTTATATCCAGACTAAATGTCTGTTTGGAGCTACCTATAACATTACATTTAGAAACAACAGGGGAAGCTCATGGCAGAAAACAATTCTTCATTCTGAAATGCCACAACTTTCTTTAGAATAAGCGAGATCCCTCACAGTTTGGCTCATGTCTAGACTGAGCAGATCGTATCACACCAGGTCAAGGATCTTCTGAAATAAGAGAGGAAAAAGAAAGGTCAACTTACTCAAGCATAAGCCAAATTAATTGGCAGGTCAAATGGATTAATACAGCAAACAGTAAAAAAAGGTGAAACGTATTAGCAGAGGATGTTGGTATCAAACGTGCCTGTCAGCTCTATCGCATTTATAGGTGTGTATTATTAAGCCTTATAGTGCCCGGGTTCAGTCCTGTTCGCTTGAGCCTGTCCGCCTCTACCGTAGAGCTTCAGTCCGAAACTCTTGCACAGAAGGTGAGACAAGGAGTTTGTCGCGCTGAAGTGACATCTCCCCATCAGACTATTCCCTTCCTTACTGGGCTACCCTTCCTCTTCTCTGTACACATTTCTGCTTGTACCCCCAGCTCTGGGGTTTGCTGTCACGTCACCGTTTGCACAGCTCTGGCTGCCATCCCGCAGGCAGCCTGCCTTCCCGCTCGGTGTCGCTTTCTGATCCTCTGGGCAATAATGGTCTGACTTTAATCAAGACTATGCAGGAAAAGCCTTTCTTCTCAGAGAAAGCTTTTAGACGTTACAAGCATTCAGGATTCGTTTACCACATTGGGTAACGAAGCAGAGCTAAAAATACCAAATGTTCCTTTGACATTGCCCATTCATTACAATAAATGACTGAATTTCTGTGACTGCAGAACAAAACATGTTTTATGTTTTTGCTTTTAAGTGAAGCTGTGTATAAAGCTCTTTGCCACTTGGAATATCCTCTTAGTGTTTTACATAAGAGGATAACAAAGTTTATTTGGAAAAGGTGGAGAAGCCTACAGCTTGTTTTTCTCTCATTTTCTTAAATGAATGAGGAGGGATTTTAGAATGTGAGATCACAGAAGTGTAACTGGCCAAATATTCTCCGTTACGAGAAAATATAGTGAGGAAATATGTTGAGACTGCCCTTCAGAATATCACCTCTTATTGGCAAGTCCCTGCAGGAGTCCTTTCAATCATCTCCAAGCCTCCTATGCAATCTGTGTAAGTCTGTTTCAACAACTGAGATGAGATTATCAAAGCATGAGGAAGAACTGACACATAGGACCAGATTGTTTGAAGATGTTTATTTTAAGCCATTTCACATAGTCTCATTCACTATTTTTGTTTTTTGAACTCAGAGAAGGAGAGAATTTTTTCTTCTCCGGTAATTAAAACTCTGAAGGCGGACACTCTTGCCTGCACAGTAAAAAACCTACAATATTTTAAAGAGTATTAAAAAAAAGGCCCCATTAAAAACTCAACTAATTTCTTCCTTTCAAGTGCTAAAATGATCTAATGCTATTAATAGAAAATTCTTTCTCCGTGGAAAATATATTCTTCTATTTAAGGCTACTGGGGACAAGCTTGAAAGAACAAAAAATTATGATTCGACATCTGTCTCTCAGTGCAGCCTTTGGGTGACGAGTTCAGATAGTGGCTCTGAAATAAATACATTTATTTGGAAATAAGACAGAATGACAAGACACCCTTTCTCCACACAGCTGCATGCAGTGGCCACACAGTTGCTAGAAGCCCACCCAGCCTGGCCATTAGTGCCCAGGGAAGCGAGTTTGAGGCTACCGGATTGCCAGCACTGGAAAACAGGGATTTTCCTCCCTGCCCGGAAAGACAGAGCTCCCGCAGCAGCATCACCTCCCTCTGCCGCAGCCCGGGCTCAGCTCTGTCCCCGAGATCTCCCTGTCGAGGCAGGAAACTGATACTCGCTGGGATGACATTTTGTGTGGGCGCAGGGCTAAGAATTCCTGTCACAATAAATCAGCAAACAGAATACCTCCCCAGGAGCTTAAAGAGGACGTTTTAGACCGAATAGCTCATATCCTGCTTCCAGGCACCTGATCCATCAGGCTTTACTTCTTCGCTATGCGCTGGCGCCCGGTGATTTGGTTCACGTGCTGAGCACGGCCCAGGTGCCGTTCTGGCAACTTACTCCAGAGTTCGGAGAGTTACATGGCTTGTGCATTCCTGGTGGGATCCCTCGGAGATCGTATTTGCAAAACCAGAGGGGTATATTACCCAAAACATGTGAGTCACGGTAAAACCACCGAAAGCAGAACAGAATACTTAAAGCTGAAAACAAAGCACATCTTACGATTTTGTTCTTTCTTTTGTTTAATAGGGGAATGGAAACAAGAGATACTTGTAAAAAGCACAGTGAAGCATTGTGCTAGGATCTCTGAGTTACCCAAACAAGTCAGGATGCTCAAATACCGCTGCGGCGTTTGTACAGTATGAGCTCTGCGAAGGGGCACTGGCAGTAGGAGGGTGCAAGACAGGGGGAGTTCTGTATTTCCAGGTTCTATGCATGGCGTTGAACTAGATAGAGCAGCTCACATTTCCTAACACGTTGTCTTCTGTGAGGTAGATAAACCCTTAGAAGATACAGACGTGAACAAGTAGGCCTTGGTTTACAAAGTCTTGGGCTGCTACCCAATAAATGTAGTTTTAGGGCATTTACTATCAGATCAAAGCTACCATGGTGCCAGCAATACAAACTGCAGATGTGGTAGGAATTCATTCTGCTGTCTCAAACGTTATGAAAAGTGCTCACCAGTCAACCTGCAAGTTTTTTGCGGAGCCAGGTGTCGTCTGTCTGCGCCACTTGCACTTGATGCCGTATCAGCATTGTCTGTCTTCCCAAAGTTGGCACCAGTCTGGCATAAAAGCACGGAGCTGGCATAAACTCTGTATCACAGCTCTGGCTGATTTGACAGAAATGTGATCATTTGCCCATCCCTGATGTGGATGAAACCAGTACTGCTGTTAAAAACAATCGTGCACAGATCTGGTGTTAACATCAGCCTCTCCTGTAACGGCTGGGCCTCTGGTGCCAGAAAGCGATGTCAAGCTAATGGCAAGTCTCTGCCCCAGCACAGAGATCTGGGGGGCAAGAAGCAAAAGGAGACATCCCATGGTGGCTCTAGCTCTGTACAGATCACTTCTGCTCAGTGACCTCCACATCCAACAGCAGCTCCATGAGCCTCAGGGAGTTTTTCGCCTGTGCTGTCCAGGGAGAGTGCAGCCTGAACCCGCACAAATGGATCAGGTACCTGTTCTGTTTGGTTTTTTAAAACAGAGCCGACTGGTTTGTAGAATGTGTGCACTGACAGTCACAGGATCTTTTCAGTGATTGTAGTGTGCAGCTGCACGTGAAGTATGTGCGCATTTAGACCTGATTTGATATATAGTTGCCACAGCTGTAGGTATGAATCATGTAATGGCTGTTTTCTTGCCCAGCTCTGACTGCGTGCGTGTAACCACGCAGTTCCACAAGCAAGACCAAGGGTTGCCAATTATATGCCTTTTTGCAGACTCATTTCATCATCTCTCGTTGACATTGTGGCCTCAGATTCAGTGCAAACAGAAGGACAACTTCACAGTTCTCACAATTTGCAGAATGAGGCCTTGCTATGCGAGCATAATTTCTTGCCATGACTTTTCTCAAAATAGATTAATCTTTGTAGAAAATGAGAGCAGAGGCTAATGAGGGTTGAGGCACAGATGGGACGGCACCAGTAGCTACTTCATGCAAACACAGCAAAGTAATAGTTTCTAGCATGACATGTAATAAAATCAAGCCCTTCTAGGATGCACAGCTACAGGGGAATTTATTTTAAGTCAAATATGATGCTGCCTGGCTGTCTTCAATGGAAATACATGACACATGGTCTATCTCATCTCGCTTTCTCCAATTCATCATACTTTTAATGAGCAGAAGCATGGAACGTAAACAGTTCCTTTCTCCTCTACAATACTCATTTTCTTTCTACACTGTTTCCTTTGAATAACCAGAGTTCATCTTTAGATCCCTGTTCAATATTTCATTCAAAGAACTTCACGAGGATCTTCCAAACACCATTCGGAAGCTTTAGCAATGTTCATGTACTGACAAGAAATGGAAATTTCCTGGGATTTGCTCCCCTCTCTCTTTCAGGGCAGGGGAAGGGTTATTTCTGGGTTTGGTTATGGCTCCAGCTCCATCCTCAGCTGAGACAAGTGAGAGCTCTGCAGTCCAGAATACAGTCGCTCTGTGGGTAATTTATGTTTTAGCCCCTCATTTACAGATGGGCCCTAAAATCTAAATGTTATTCAGGGATGTGTTGCCTTCTATTATGAATTCTGAATAATGAACTACTGCCAAAAAAAGTAGCCCAGTGGGAAAAGTATCAAACTGTGTTTTAGTAGTTATGGAATGACAGATATATGTTTGCGTCTTGATAAATGTGCAAGTAACAGTAACTGGCATTTGGAATGGCATTTGATAAATTCCGTGCTGTTGTGTGCTTGGAATAACAAGGTGTGTCTTCTGGCATAACTGGGGGGGGGGGTGAGAGCCTGGCCCAGGCTGCCCAGAGAAGCCGTGGCTGCCCCATCCCTGGAGGGGTTCAAGGGCAGGTTGGA
>JAOXJM010000005.1:953747-981893 GCA_026413425.1 Tringa solitaria | reverse complement strand
ACAGGGTGTTGCCCCCCCCCCAGCTTCTCCGCAACAGGACTGTAGGCATAAATCCCTCTTCCTATGGAAAACATGCACATAGCAGTATCGCAATGAAGCACGTGTAACAGTTATGCAATTAATCTGCCGGCACCATCGCTGATTCCTCGTTTTGGAGGAATACATTCATGGTTATGAAACATACGATTTTCAGAGCACAAAGCATGAAAGAACAATCCTATTTTTTCAGCTAAAAGACAGCCAGGGTTTTTTTTTTCTATATTCCTCATGATCACAGAGACAACACATTCTTACATATTGTATCACAAGCAAAATATCCTAATTCCTTATTGTTAAAAGCTACCTGCATGCCCTCAATATAGAAGCTCAGAAATATTTTAAAGATGCCCAAAGCTTTAGGGTACATAATGCCCACTCACCTCAGTTAAAACTCCAAGTAAATGCGATAGAGAGTTTAACAAAATAAGGCAGGAGTAGCAGGAAGTAAGTATTTATCCATTTTTCTATTCATTTCTTCTGTTCCTTGCTCCTTACCTCGGGGTGCTGCTCCTGCTCGAGCACACGGAATGCAGCAGCTCAAGCCCAGGAAGAAACCGGTTCTTTCCTTTCACCCTCTGTTACTGTTCTCCTTTGAAACTCCTCCACTTTCTCCTTTCCAAGTCACACAGGAATACAGGGCTGGACCCTCTGGGCTCTATCCAGGTCTGTTGATATTATGTAAAACAGCTGAATGCATTTCCTATTTTAACCATGAAAATCATGTCTTCGCTGACAGGCGCCTGGATCATTAATAGCACACTGTATGCAACTGTGAAACCCACGTAATGCTCAGAATTGGGCTCAGTTTTCTAAATGAAGAACCAGATGAAAATCTGCAAATCAACTTCTCTTTGTTGCAAAAGTTTCTCTTTTACTCTGCTGTAGAAGCTGGAAGTCACTGTTTAGCCAGTATGGATTTTTCCTTGGAAATGTCCTAAACACCAGAAACAAACACATTGGAGATGTTTTGGTCGCTTAAGTGCCTCCAGCCCCACTGGAGCTTTGGGTCAGCCACATCAAACCTGCTGTTCCCTTCTCCCAAGGCAATTCTGTCTTACAGCACTGTCAGCAAACCGCTGTTTGAAAAGAGTCCAGCTTAAATTACAGTACTGAAAGCCTGTTCTGGGCTTTTCCCTTACTGTTTTTTTCTAGAATATTTAAATTTCATACGGTTCCCCACCCAGTCTTAACCATACTTCCCAGAAGGCAGGAAAACAGTCTTTCCTTCCTGCGATCCTAAATGCCTTCATTAGGGAGACTTAGCACTGAAGTGTTTTGGAAAGGCAGATGCTCCAGATTTAAAAGAAACAGGAGAGGACTCTCAGGGAACAGCTGCATTGCTCTAAACTTCAAGCGAGCTGTATCTCAGGACGCTTTTGTACATTTTGTCACCGGGAACATATTATTACAATCTAAATTTAAAAACACTGGCTTTCTTGCATGAAGGCAAGAGCAGACAAACCCGCAGTGACTGTTCTGTTCAAGCACTCTGTGCCAATGATGCAGAAAATATCAAAGTGAAAACCAGTTCTTGTCCAAGAAGACAGTTCCTTGCAAGGTGTCTGCGCAGAACTGGCCAAACCCACGGGGACGGGAATTCCTTTGCACTTTCCAACATCATCACTATTCCCAGTTCTTTGTGGAAACCTCATCCTGCAGCTGCTTCAGCTCTTTGTTGACTGCTTAGAAATGCCTTGTCCTTACAATCGAGCAGTAGCATTTTACATCTATTAGTAGATTGAAATGTTCGACATTAAACCCATGTTCCAAAGTTATAATTTTTCAGTTCCAAAGGAACATACTTTTAAAATAAACTGGGCACTGTCTGCTTCTGTAGATATTAGGTCATGTAATTCTTGAAATAGTGTTCTGGCAAACAGTTCCACTTTGGAGCACTGAGCATACCTCTTGCTCTTAAAATGACTAGTGAACTTCCAAAACCCAGGGAGAAAACCTAAATAATTTTTAAAAAATCTTACAAATTTAAACTAAATCAGCCTTTTTTTTTGCCCCATGAAATATGTATTAATAGTTTTTTCTTTTACTGAGTCTTCTCATGCATCTTCTACACCCTCCCACATTTATTTTCCAGAATAGTTTAGTCAGTGACTGAATGATCCGTTGCATCTGAGGTAAAATGCTTGTTCTGAAAAAAAGGTGCACTGACTATATGCATAATATAAGATTGATTTATTTTAACTCAATGAAATACATAAAAGAGAGGCAGAGACTTTCTGTCATAAACAGGACTTCAGTAGACACCCTGCTACTTATTGCCCGAGGGATTCTTTAAGGAACAAGTTGAATGAAGTACTGTTTCAATGACTATTAACATCATTGGGAGTCTTTTAATTAATGTCAATGGCATAACTTAGGTCAAATATTTTGTTTTATATATATATAATGTGTGTGTATATANNNAAATAGCTAAGTACTTCCTTACATTTTCTGAGAAATTTTCTTGCATTTCAGAAGTATCTTATTCTCTCAAGAGGGGGAGCCAGCCCAGAAATTTGGGAACTTTGCCTTTTGATAAATCTGTGTTTCCTGATTGTTTTTATGTAATTATGTCTGTAATGTGACAAGAGATTGGATATCTTAGAGAATCAAATACAATGGCAGGTTGAAAAAAAACTTCCCAATTTTACTTTTATTATTTCATTTGCTAATGAGCATTGTCCTGACCCATCAGTATCTGGCCATCAATCTAGTTGTAACTCAGTAAATTCTTCCTTTGATAATCTCTCAGGCGTTTGCTACAAAGTCTAATGATCTTCCTGTGCTGTATCGTAAGAGAGAGAAGGATGTTGAGTCACCTTCTAAGTCTCTTCCCCTGGTTGCTTGCAGGACTAGCCTTTTCTTAATTGCTCTTCAGTGGAGGAATGCTAAGATTGGGCAGGTAAATAAGCCTCTGATCAGAATATGGACAGCTGGGTAAAACAGGGAGAAGTGTAAGATGAAGTTGAACAAGAAAAAGGGCAAACCTTCTTGTATCTAAAAGCATGCTTCCCTGCTTATACTGAAGTCCTTAGTTGATTAAAAAAAAAAGACAATGACTGTCTCACCATTCTGCGTACAGAAGTCATCCCTTCTTCTTACTGAAGTTCTGAAAAAGCTATGACAACCAAAGGCCTAACTTTCAAATGTAAATAAAAAATATTAAACAAAATCTCTATTAAAAATTAAAGATTCTGGCCCAGCAAAGTTCCCAAACGTGCTTAAATTTAAGTATGTAGTCTTAACAAGGTTAATAGGATTCATCTGTCAGTGAGATGCCTTATGTGCAAACATACTTCTTTGAGTTTTAAAACCACATTTGCTAAGCTTCTCAGTACTTGAAATTTAGGCATACAAGTTTAAAAATCTGGCAAAAGCTTCTTAAATAGTTTGCTGAAAAATATAAAAGATCTTTTCTTGTTTAGAAGTCTTTAGGCCATCAGAACGGGCTGTTATCCCATGGAGCAGTTGTGTGGTGGCCGCTCAGGATGTGCTGGAGGGCGCCACGGCAAGTCGAGACTTGATACAGGGCTGAGCTAACGAATGAACATATTGACAAAGTCGGTATTTTGTACTCTTGCTGATGGGCAGAATTCCCCAAAAGCTTGGAATGGCTTAATTTCAGATTCAGATTTTCCATTGCCATAAATAAAATAGAACTTTTCTTCCTTAACAGAACCCAGACTTTAATCTTGCCTTTTTGCATGAGACTCAGAACTCTCATTTTTACACTTCTATATATGAAGCACCTCGAGCAACTTCCACTGCAGGGATAAACAAACTCTACAATGAATTCATGCTTTTTTTTTAAATATCTCTTTAAGAATCTGAATTCCCTTCATACACTTCCATGTTTTCCATATACTGGAGAACTAGGTTTTTTGTTAAGCTTTTTCACAGCAAATGTACTTTAAGTATGTGAATTTCGTAAAGTATCCTAAATGTTTCATGTAAACTTGTATGCATGTGGTAATAGTTTTGGCTATAATATTCTACATTTCAGCTGTCAGTGTATTTCTATTTTAGAATCACATGATCACATGGGGTTGGAAGGGACCTCTGGAGATCACCTAGTCCAGCCCCCTGCCAGAGCAGGTCCACCCAGAACAGGTTACACAGGACTGTGTGCAGGCAGGTTTGGAATGTCTCCAGAGAAGGAGACTCCACCACCTCCCTGGGCAGCCTCTGCCAGGGCTCTGCCACCCTGAAAGTGAAGAAGTTCCTCCTCATGTTTAGGTGGAACTTCCTATGTATAAGTTTGTGTCCATTTCCTCTTGTCCTGTCACTGGGCACCACTGGAAAAAGACTGGCCCCAAAAGACTGACTAGAAGACATTCATTTATTTATGAGATCACAGATCATCTTTGGATTACAGCTAAAATGTAAGATATTCTTTGCTGGTACCAAATGGTGAGCCCTTTCATTAAAGCCTGGCAACATTCCATCTGCCAGTGTTTTATTGTGCAGTTTGTTTAAAAGTCTGTCCATGAGAAGAGATTAAATTGTCAAAGTTACCAGGTAATGACTTGAGTAATTGACGTAGCACAGACGTGGCATAAAAACCCCCAGATGGTTACTGAAAAAATCTTGTTTCCCCATTGAGAAATGGTGGGTGGGGGCACATTGGCTAGGTGACCTTGAAAATGCAAGGTGTTTTGCTTCCCATTCCTGTTTTTCAAGAAAAAAATGATCATGTGAAAATCTGTCTGTGTATCAGAATGCTGAGTGCTAATTTTAGAACTCTTCAAATAGAATTGGTACTCTTTGAAACACACTGAAGAAAAACTGGCATTTGAGGAATCCCTCTTGAACAGGTTTTAAATTAGGTGAAATTAGGACTGTAACTTATTCAGTATTTCCTAAATACACATAACTTGTGTCTGGACTCAATTTTGAGACCTTCTTCTATCAGAATTAATGAATAGCTATAGAAGAGGCATGTTCATAAAAATTGGAAACAACTACTCTTTAACCCAGAACCTTTGAGAGTAGGTTTAGAAGGGCTGTAGACTGAAACATTTGTTCTCCTATTGTCACAAACCTGAAGAAATTCCTCATATTTTACAGTCTTTTTCATTTGGATACACTTAACATGCTTGGAGAACTTTGTTACTACTTCAATAATTAACATTTGTAACCTTTTCTGATTTAGAATTAACGTTGTAGTTAGTAGAAAACGAGAGACCAGATGTTCCAGTGTATTCCTGGAAGTATCTTTAAAATGTCCTAAAACGTCTTTTCAAAAGCTACAAAATTCATATACCACTATCCCTGTGTCTCTTGATCAGCCTTAATTAGGATATTGTTGTTTTTCTTAATGTGGCAAGAAGTTCCTTTTGTTTTCTCGATAAGGCCTTTTGTCATTTTTTATTTTTATCATCTGTCATAAAAATTTGTTGTATGTGTAAGCAATTTAATGGTTCACTGAAAGGTTGTTATGCAACTGAATTGTATAAAATCCTGTCCAAGCCCAGAAATTACTGTAAGGGGAAAACAGCAGAACGGTGAGGGGCTGAAAATGTAAATATGTTTTTTCTTTGTATTTATATCTCTTACATGTGATTTTGTTATCCTGCGAGTGTAAGAGGGAAGAGAAGATGAGGTACCTCATGTTGAGAGGTCAGGAGCAGGTACTGCTGCCTATTCCCAGCACAGTCGATGCTCTGGAGTCATAATTTAGCCAATGGGGAATGTGTAGTATCACCTCTGTTTCACGTAGGTCTGAAATGATTATTTCAAGAGTATGCCAGTGCTAGCTCCGTTTCGTGGTTAGTTTTTCAAACAGAAGCCACTCAGTGTAACACTGAGCTATTATTAAAATCATTAAGCCTGGTCTTAACAGGATAGGTGAAGAATGATAAATGCAGTATTGCAGCTGCACTAGTGTCAGAACTCAAGAGCTTTCTATCAATACTCACTGTAATCCTGTAAATGAATCCAGTGGATGGGAAATACTATCAATTGGTAAAGCTGTCGTTGACACAGCCTGTTAGCTACCGGGACAGTATATACAGCTATTCCAAGTGTGGGATCGGGCTGCAAAGGGCAGATACCACCAGTATGACCCACTCACGTCACTAATCACACACATTTCTGTTGACCAGTGTTGTGATTATCTACACAGCAAAGCATTACTCTATGAATGAAAGCTGGATAATTTGACTCTAAACCTATTATACATAAGTGCTACTCCAAAAGAAGTGAAAGATCTAACATTGCATTTTTTTATTTCACCGGTACTGACTTCCACAGGAATAAGAGCTCATCTTACAGTATTTGACAGAATAAAGAAAAGTAATCATGCTATACACTTGTTCCTGCAATCACAAGATATAACTTCATAATTCAATGTATTTTCCAAACTTGGCATCCTTTGAGAAAGTAGAAATTCTTCCTTGTAGACTGGCTCTAGACCAATCATCTAGTAAGAGTAAGATACACCAAGGTGATAGCTACCCTCAGAAACAGCCGTCCCTCTCTAGCACTGGGCTCCCAGTGGCACCAACGCGCTCCATGTTCAGCACCAAGGCCAGCTCCGGAGTCACGCACCCTCCCACAGGGACCCTCCGTCATGAAAAAGCCAAAAATCCATCAAAAACACAGAGCAATCTTGAATTAGTAAAACACTTGTTGGAATTAAGCAGTCCTGATAGAGAACATTTTATAAAAAACATCTACAACTTAAATTTTATTCATTAACTGCATTATTTATAGAACATTCTATGCAGAATACAATGAAACAGTTGGATGTGAGATACAGTTTGTAACATTATTTACTCTTAGTAACACACGGTGCAGCTACCTGTATGTGCGGTGGAAGAAAAGCCAGATGAATTGTGCGCTGCACTTGCATCTATTTCTCTTTGAATTGCTTATGTACAAAATATGGGCTAAATTGTGCCTTTAGGCACAGAGTCTTGAACAAAGATCATAAACTGCACAATCTCAGAAGACATGATATGGTAGCACAGCTCCCTCTTTGCTTCATGATAGGCCAGCCACAAATGAACTTCCACAGAAGCTGTCTACAGCACGTCTGCAGTGTCTCAGATGCACACAAGAACCAGGCACTGCGTTGCTACAGCAAAAGTCTATTTCTCTTTCCACTTCTTGTCTACTCCTCAGGTTCATCCTGCAGGGAAGAAGGATGCCAAAGGTAACGTGTATGCCCCTTCTATGCAGACTGAGGCAGACAGACATTTTCACTCCCTTGAACGGATGCCTATAGCCTTTCACAAACCTGGAGATTCTTTTTGTGTAGGTTTAGCTGACATATTTCCTTTGAAACATGCATTGGAGATTGAGCTGAATCTCCAAACTTGGAGATGCATTGGGTAGATCGAGATGAGTCTACTCCTGACTTTAAAATTATCTAGATGCATGTGAAGTGTTAACTCAGAAGGCCTATACAGGGTATCTCAGGGCTTTTTTACATGGCAATGCTTACAAAATCTAATCCATATTATCTGTGTGTGCTTGGAGTGGCTTAATTAAACCACACTGAATTTGCATGAATACTCTCTCTTAGTATTAAAGTAATCTTAATTCAATTTAGGTTCATTTACTTTGGAAAAGAATGAAGCTAAATTAAATTGAGCTCACTTTAATTCTCTACATGAGTGTCCACATAGATTTTAATAATTAATTAATCCACTGTACTTTCATAAATTAAACTGCATGGATTTTCATAGTCCGTGTATATGTAAACACAGGCTTATGTTATTTCAAGACTGTTCTATTTTCTATTACACTCCATATGGGCTAATTTAACAGTCACTAGGAGGAGCCAAGTATTAGCGGACTGTTCTTAACTGAGACTGTATTTTCCATTACTGTATATAAAAGACAATTTTTTTTTATATTCTCTGAATTAAAGTTCTAAATGTAGCCCTTTAGGCCCTAAAGTCTACCAACGATGAATAAAAGAAGCTAGATATGATTCTTTAGAAAAAAGAGCATTTATTTAAATTCCAAGTCTAAAAATGATATGGTTAAAGATGTTCCTTTGCAAAATAGCTTATAGCATAAGAATTGGATTTTCTAGATAACAGATGGGCTACAACCACAATTTGAAACAATTTTTGGACTGTGTCCCAGCACAAATCAACCTTATGGATTCTGAAAATGCTAAGACAGATCTTGAAATGGTAATTAATTTGATATCATGATTTTGATGTCAAAAAAGGAACACTGATTTATAGCTGTTAAGGGTCTAACTCAACAATTATAAACAATGTTTTTGAAGCTTCACTGTTCCCAAACTTTTTAGTTCCCCTCCTTAGTTTCAAATTTTAAAATGTTCTCCTGTTCATGGGGTGAGAAACTCTATCTTTGGCTGCAACTCTGTTCAAATCACAGCTTGTTAGGCATGGTTTGTGTTAACTGTGATTTCAGCTGGCAGGGCACTAGATTAGTTGTTGACATCAAGCCAACATTTAATTTTGTTTTCTTGAGTCATCTGTTGCCAGTTTCCATGACAACTGATCTTCTTGCCTTCGGATTTACTAGAGAGAACCACTAAAATGGCCAGGAGTACATATAGAGATTCTTTGAAGTAGATGGAAGTTGAACTGTTTTCTTCAATGGAAACTAAAAGATCTTTTCAGCTTTTACTTTAGCAACATGTGACTTCTGTTCTTGAAAACACAGATGTTCTTGCATTAGAAAAATAGAGTGAATGGTAGTTTTTAACAAGAAACCTGTTTTAGCATCTTTCTACTACATCTGCAGGATGATGGTCTTTGTGTCTAAAATCCCGTGATACAGAGGACAGGCAAAAATATTTTTCTATTCTCACTTGCATAGCAGGAATGAAAGATGACATTTAAGATATGGATTCTTTTGATCTTCACTGGAGTCCCTGTACGTTTCAGTCTCTTGTTTCATAAATGGGTGACTTGGGTAAAGGAAGTACCTTGGGAAGACATCATTAGTGCTCTAAGTCAACCCAGAGGTTGTAACAGACCAGAGGAAAAGGCCAATCAGATGCAATGGGAGCTTCTTGAAGCAAAAATACCTTTGGCTAAAAATAGTAGTCAGTGTATATAAAATATGTACAACCCATATATCCACAGGTTATGAAAGCATGAGAAAAAATTAAATGGCGTGTTGGATCACGAACAGTCCTTCTCGTAGAATGTTATTATGCAGTGGTTATTTCTAAGACCCCATCTTCCATTGAGTTTCACGGGACTGCGCAGGAATGGGTACCAAAGCCTGAATTCAACATTCCTCTGGTTCTGAAACATTGCAAAGCACTAAGCACCCCCAAATCATTGTGAAATAAATGGAAGCACAAACACAATAGAAAAATGTGAACAACTGGTTGAAATACTATTAGAGACTTCAGGGGAAAAAACAAACCCAAACCAGGCTGTCTCTTTAGCTCTTCATTAGGTAAACATTTGCCTCTAGTGAATGGGAAGAGAGTCAGCAGGGAGGCAGCTCTGTCACTTGCTGTGGGTGTTGCCCCTGCCCAGGGGCTGTGACTATCAACTAGGAACTGCCTCCATTGGAGGCGCCTCAGGCATTGCAACACTGCCCACTCGGGTGGACACAACACTCAGGACCGCCTTCTAAGCATTAACGGCCCCCTGCAAAGGCAATAGACTAGAGGGTTTTATGCTCCCCGCCCAGTTTACGTTTCATTATACATATTTGTGTTACTTTTCCAGGCTGGTTCTTCAACAGCAGTTCAAGAGTGCTTTCCTAAACATGTGGGTACCCGGGCTTCTCATCTCAGCTGGAACAGAGACTAAGGCAGTTACTCCGACAAGACGCTACCTTGCTTCTCTTCTCCTCCTATGCCCAGCAGAAGCAATTAGAACATTTGAAAGATAATGGGGGTGTATGTGGGAGAAAGTGAAAGATAAGAGAACACACTAGTTCCAGCTTGAGTTAACTATCCTGATTCCACTCAACACAGCCATTTGCCACCAGCTGAAAACCCAGCCCCTTAGAGCCCTAGAGGTGGCCAGGCGTGTTAGGCACCAGTCACACTGCAGGGAACCTAGTGGCTTCCCCATACAAGGACCTTCCCCCATTTGAGTATAAACCCACCCTTTGCTGTTGTGACTGGTAAAAACTGGTGTAAGTCACTGACAGAACGAAGCGCCGCGGCCAGGGTGTACGATTGCTGTCTCTCAGTACCAGGGTGGATTTAAACAACTGCAGCCATTGAATCTGGCAGGTTTTCCTGAGATGGGTCAGGCTGTGAATTCAGGCTCTGTGTGATTCTTTCAGAGTGCAGTTGGTTCGTGAATGTCATTGATGCAGACGCTGGCATACGTTCAAAATGCTGTGTTTCATGTTTTGCTTTTATCTTTAAATATATTTAGTAGGTTTTTCTCTCTTCTAAAACAGCTCACAAAACAGGTAGAACTAAAAATGATCTAATAGCTTCAGTGCTTTAGAGCTACTGCCATGCATGAAATTCAAACTGTGACTATAAAAAGAAGGAAGGCTTTCTCTCTAATTCTCATTTCTACCTATTTCTGTACTTTTTGAGAAGGATAAAATTTGTTTATGTTTCAAGTCAGCATCAGTTAAATAAAATGCCGTTACGGGTCATCTGGGGAACCGGAGGCAAAAGTCTGGGGGTTTTTGACTGGTAGAGAAGCAGTAAGTTTAGGAAGATTAGTCGTTACTAATGAAGGTTACAGAGTGATCCAAATTTGGTTTTACAGCCCTTACTGTTTTAGTTAGATGCAATGATATCCTTTATAGCTAAGCAAATAATTCCTGATAAGTAATATATTGGCACCTTCTGGCTTTCTGTCCCCATATTCCCTGTGGTTGCATTACAGTTTCCCGACGCTATCACCAACTTGCACCTGCGAGGCCATTTCTGCAGTGCCCCAAACGCGTGTTGGCTGAGCTCAGCACCCACACACGAGCAGCATTGCTCAGTTCTAGTCCAGTGCCTTATGTCAGTTCACTCTATGACTGAGAGCAAATCGTAATTAAGTTTATTTGCATGCGTGCAAAACATGTGCTTGGTTATTCAAACCTTGCTTTGTACAGATGTTGCCTAATTTTGTTAAATGGGAGAGACCACTATAATTCTAGGAGAAATTAGCCAAATTAGAACAGATCAAACCATTTGACTGTGTTCTCAGAGCAACGTGGCATTTGGTATGTTGCTTGTGAGAATTTAAATACTTTATCTATTTGTAAATAGTCTGAAATAAGAATTTGTGATTTTAATGAACATGGATTGTTCTTGGCTTTTCATTCATTTCATCCATTCTGTGCTTCATTCCAGCACAGGCTGACTTAGTGTCAGACACGAGCGCGCTGAGACGCTCCTGCAGATTGGTTTTAGGCTGAGCCCTAACCGTTACGGGTTTGGACGAGGCCACTGAGGATGCACACGGTGGGTCTGTCCGTGCTGTAGAGGGAAACTAAACCTGTTCCAGCAATTCAGGCATTTAATCAGAGACAGGAGGATATTAAAAATTTCTTCAGAGAGGCTTAATTGATAGTGCATTGGGTAATGAATGACTAATTAATAAAATGAAAGCAGAATATAATGGATTTGTACTTTGTTTGTACACAAAAGGCATCATTAGAACTCTTCAACCATCATTAGCTCTGTCTCTTCTGCAGTGAGTCATTCTGCTCCCTGAAAATCGCCGAGCTGCATTATAAAACTGCCAAACCATACAAGTGGTGCAGCCACAGCTTCCTGGAGAGTGCTCCCGCGTGCGCTGCTTCTCGGAGGTGAGGGGGTGCTTTCCCATTTCTTTTTTTCCATTTCATGGTGAAATGGGTTATGCAGATACCTCAAGGCTGATCTCAGCAGAATTTTCCAAAAGTGAAGATATAACGAGAAAAATCCTTACCCTGCCAAACAGTCACATCAGCTGTGGGCTCCTGGAGGACTCCACCTTCCTCTGGAAAGGAACTGGCACGTCTTTGGTGCGGAGAAACCAGCAGTAAGTGAAAGCGGATAAGCTTAATGACAGCTCCTGTGTTTCTGGTGCATTCAGACAACCTGGGTGCCACTCAAACTAAAATTTGGCCCTTTCTAAATGGGAATGGGAAGACTTTTTTTTCTTCTGCTCCTGAGACGATCACACCCTTGAGATATCCAGCTCCAGAATGAGCACTCCCTGTCTCAGCCAGCGCACAGTAACCTCTCTTTACCAATTCAGAACCAGTGTGTTTGCCACATTTAAAACCACTGTGACAAGATTAAATAGAGCGACTGTTGAGAAACTGAAAGCATAGCTTAAAGAGCAGGGGTGGGGTAATAATTTAGTAGCATGTCCTATTAAATCTTACAAAAATTTAAAATAAAAAAGGACCATCGAAGTAATGAAACAAAACCAAAGAAAAGCAGCCTGGCAAATGCTGGCCCCTGCACGGTCAGCTTTTTGGTCAGTAGGTTCTTCCCCAGGTATGTTCTCAAGAAAGGCCCCAAAGATACACAAAGGGATTTTTCAAAAGTTCAGTTACAAAACCATGTTTCTAAAATGTATTTCTAGTAAATAAGACAGTCCTGGATCTACCAGAAAACTAGACTAACACACAAGAATCAGTCTTTGATTAAAAAAAGAGCATTATTCATCCAATCTCGTTAAGTGGTCAGTGAATTACAATCGTTTGGTTGAAATCTGCATCAGTGGTAATTGTGTGCTTAAATGCTTTGGACATTTAGAGTAATATACTGTGTAAAATGAAATAGGCATGGCAACATCATATAAAGCAGAATTCTTTTACATACAATGACAAAAATTTGTAAAATCAGATGCCAAAATATACAAATCATTTGTATGCACAAAAATCCCATGAGTGCATACGCAAACCACTTAATTATGCCTGTTAGTTATTCTAATTGCCATTAACATGTGCAATTACTTGCTCTGCATCACAGTTCTAGGTGAATGGTTAAATCAGCTACAAAATTACGGATAGCTGAAAAATTCTGTTTCAGTCCCCAAGCCATTTCATTAAATCTTTTATTGTATAGTAAACAAGTGCATATCATGAACTAACAAATAGCAAACTGTATTTTTTCAGAAGCGAGTGCAGTATTCCCAGAAGAACTGAGGTTCTGTTGTTTACAGAACAAGTGTCCCACATGCAATAGCAGTGAAATGGTCCTTCCAGCCCTTCCCATCAGGGCTCAGTCACATCATCAGGATGGGTTATTTGGGCTTCAAACCCTGGCATTCTGTTAGGGCTGTTATATATGTATTTTATGCTGTCTGTGATCCGAGTGTTTGAGCACTTTCTGCATAAAACCATTAGCAATAACTCAGTTACTTGTAGACATAATTACCTGGCTCTTCTCTTTTTTGTGGGGCCAAACTTTGGTTAGGGTTGGGGATTCTGGAGTGTTTTTCAGGGAGGGGAAGATAAGAATATTCTGGAAATAGAATGGGTGTTACAAGTGTAAATGTAAATTTTGGTGGAAAGAATGAGGGTGGTTATGAAATATTTCTTAAGGACTATCAGACTAGATTTGCAAAGCACTTCTACAAGGCCGTTGCACAGTTAAATCCTCTTGAATCTCCAAGCTTTGTTCTTTTCTCTTATGATGGCCAAATGGCTTCATCCCTGGCTCTGCATTCTAAACTGTTTCAGAGAAGCAGCTCCCAGAGCAGTACTTCATCAGCTGAAATTCAGTCCTAAATACAGCGGAAGTTTGCGCCACCTCTTATAGATGGGGATTAAGGCCAAAGTTGGTGCTCTCAGTCAGTCTCTCCCGAGCTCACTCAGAGCTAGTTTGGGGATGTGGGCACAGGCTCGACGGGTGAATGGTGATGTGAGAAATGAAGGAAGGAAATGTGGGAAATCCAGAGCACCCTTTGGGTTGTGCTTTTCACCTAATACATTAACAGGAAAACACCCCAAAATACAGAGGTTAAGAGATGACAGCTCCCATCTCCTTCTTACCTCTCCTTTTCCCACCTTTTTTCAGCAACAGTGGTAAAAACTGGAATATGAATAAAACCTGATGCCAATCCTAGAGCTCACCCAAGAGCTTAGCCATCGCTGTGGTGCAGAAGAATCTACCTACATGCTTTTAAAATTCAGATTCAAGCAACAACATCAACAACAAAACGCCAAGCCCAAGCCCCTTCCTTTCCCATCAGGAAAGCACCACACGGATGCTGTAATTCCAGGGTTCTTGCTGAGGAGAGGCCATAGAGAATGCAATGATGCTATTAGCACTGGGTAATCAGAATAGCTTCCTTATTAGAGAAAACCATATACTTGTCCTACGCTATTATTTTCACTTATATAAAATAGCCTTAGGAGATACTACAATTAAACAGTGATTATGCATATCAAATCAATTTTCAATGGATATGGTTTATGTGATAGTACAAGACCTGAGCGATAATCACAGATTAGTGCCCGTGCATTTAAATAGTGCAAATAGTTGTGCACTGACACACGGGGTTAGGTGTGCAACCACGAGTCCCGTTATCTACCATCAAACACACTGATGGGCAGTGGTACCAACAGACATGAAATGCCCATTAAAAACATATAGTTAGAACTATTAAATTTCAGACAAATCTCTGAAAAGAAGAATATACTATTCTTCTTACTATTCAAACATCACTGTTATTGGAATCTGATGTTGGAGCCGCTTTGAATTCACTGAACTGCAAACAAATGGATAAGACTAAACAAATCCACTGTGGTACTTGTGATCCCAGAGCTGCTGACCATTTATGAAAATGATGCTGTGTACATCTTTGGGAAACAATTGCTGTAAAAAACCCATCTGTCATGGGAAATCCTAAATAACAAGTTTGTCACCTCAAGTAGACTTGGATGGCAGCGGAATACACGAAGCCTTCTTCACATGTCAGAAGGCAGAGTGTGTTACGGGCAGAACAAAATGAAATAAAGCAGCTACTTAAAACCACTCCAGACATGCTATTTTGGAACAGCTGCTTCGAAGTCATACCTTCTGAAAGCTCCCCTAATGGCGAGATGAGAGCGGGAGCAACCGGGTCACACTTGGTGCAGTGGTAAAATGCCTACAAAGGAACCTCCCTGCTGGTTCTGGAGGATACAAATCACCTGAGTTACCAGTGGTTTGGGTTTGTGCACAGGTGTAAGTTACATGAAAACTGAGGGAACAAAAAATCGATTCTGAGAAAGTATAATTAAAAATTTCACACCAACAGTCATGATGTTAAAGTTTGGGACACGACGTGGATGTTTAATGAAGTGGTAGGACTTCAGCGCTTCAGAGGCCCCTCGGAAGCTGGGATGACTGATTTCTGGCACCAAATGACCATCAGATCTGATGTGGAAGCCGTAAGCTGGGAAATCCAGCACTGCCATGAGCAGCACATACGAGACAAATTTTGCAGAATTCAGCATGTAGTATTTGTTAGTCTCGGGGGAATCTTCTAGTACCAGTTTTTGACGTCTTTTACACAACTTCCTTTAGCTGTAAGATCTGAACAGACTTGAACTTGGTCCCTCCAGCACTTGCCCTTGCTCTGAGCTCCTCAGCGCCGGGAGCGGGGGGACCCAGCTCCGACTGCAGGAGCCACAGCCAAGGAGCAGTCACCCATCATTGTCCTGACTCAACACCAACACCCGTAGAGCTGACACAGGCTCCCCCTTTGAGAGTTGTATAATGGAAGGGCAGGATTTTCTGTGGGAAAGCAGCTTTGGAAAAGTTGCCAACCACAGCGATGTGGAGAAAAAAAGCAGGCGCTTGCTGTAGCTATATAGACCTTGCCTAGTGGCTGTTCTTTCAGCAGCTTATAGATGCAATTACACAGCTATTCACCACCATTGCAGGTGCAAGCTGAGCGATAGCGCGTGTATAACTGTGTGTGGGTGTGCAAACGCTTCATTACGGTGATTTGTTAGCACAGTGGGGGAAGCTTTGTGTCCCATGAATATGTAAATTAAGTGCTTAGCTTACTTGAGTGAAAGCCAGTCCACTTTGCCCCTTACCCATCCCTCTCAACAGAGAGTGGAAAGGAAAGTGGCTTGATAGTTCCACAAAGTAGCAGCTTCCATCTAAAACATAATCCTGCTTTCTTGTGCTGTCCTCAGGTTTCTAACAATGAAGAGAAGTGAATCTTGAGGAATTAGTCGTGTTGAATGATATCTTAATGATATGCATGATAAGCTCTTGTGTAGCATTAGACTAAGAGGTGGCACATCTTGTGTTGTCATTTCTGGGACAGAAAACTGGGACTGTTAGCTGGCTTTAAATCATTTCTGGCATTAACGAGATTCTGACCAGAGGCTCTCTTTCATGTTCAGGATATGCACGGCATTATTTTCTGTTATATCACAATACATTGCAAAGGAACAGCTAAGTTACCAAGACTAATCCTTTAAGTCTTTCTTTCTTCACAATGTCAGACAAAATAAGACTATGCCGTATTTCCGTAATCACTCTTGTATTATGAGAATATTATGATCTATAACAACAACAAAATCCCTGAACTGCATGCGTTCCCGTTGGCTGTGATATGCTTAGACTTGTCTCTTTCTGTCAGAAAAGATATTTATAAGTCTGTATGATTTCATTTTAACAGACACTATCAGGCTAAAAATCAGACCATTAACATAAAGCAGCGGAAAAAAGTTTTCTGGTGTTTAAAAATTAGTATTTCTGAAAAGACATGATGTAATACTGAGGTTCTCCTCTTTCTTTGAGAAACTACTTAAAATGAAAGTTAATTTTGAAGATCTAGGATATCTACTTCTGCTTTTTTCCTATCCGGATAGGTATATTTAAATTAATCTGTTCAAAAGTAGTTTTTGTTCTCAGACAACTTAACATCAGCTACCAAGATCTAAAAAAGATTTCTGCAATGCCGTGATGGCAAATTGCAGGGCAATTTCTTGAGGGAGGGTGAGAAGGGAATTTGAATTAAAAACTAATTAATTAAGCCCACCAGAAGTAGCCTTCCATTTCTTTAAATAGGATGACATTAGAAAAAAAAAAAGTACAAAGGTGTGTACTCCTTCTGGGAGATCTGTCCTTTTGGATAGAAATGAAAAAACTATCCCATACGTACCTATTCAAAAATTTAGGGTGTATTTCTCTGCTGGTATTTTCATGATAATGTCTAAACTGCTGTATTCCATCACTTTACTCTTTTAAAATCACTTCATTAGAGCAGCCAACCAAACCACGATCTCAAAATGCATGGGCTCTTGGCAGTGTGGTTTCTGTTTGGGCTGAGGGGGTGGTGTTGGCCTTTTTGTTGTTGTTGGGGTTTTTAATAAGTTATTGCAAAATACATCTAAAATGCTCAACAGGCAAAGGAATAGAGGAATGGAGAAATATTAAATTCCAGGATGGGAAGTAGAATGAACCTTCTGCAGGTGCAAGACACAAGAGAGCTGATGATAGAAACCATCATCTCCCAAGTAAGAGAGATGAGCCATGCCCCAGGTCACTGCGCAGGTTGTTTTGAAGAGGTTGGTAGAACGGCGGGTAGATCTAGAGAGCTGTGATGTGTTGGAATAAAGCCTAAACACATCCTAGAACTAGTGTTGTGAGAGCAAGAGCGAGAAAGATATAAATGGAACAGCAAGCTACTGAAAACAGCTGCTTCTATTATTTGCTGCCTGGTTGTTCTTTCAGAAACAAGGGTTATTTAATCACTTTTTATCTCATGTCGCCCACAATAACTTTGGAGCTTACTGGCAACTTTCATCAAAGGATGTAGTCGATGAAAAAAGCCAGCAGTGACCCCACTGAGCATCACCTGCAGGAGAGCCCTCGGCGTGAGGTGAGCTTTGGGTCCGCACCAAAGCATCCGCACAGGAGGGATGCTCCTGTGCCCCAAGGGCAGAGCTTTCACTCCCACCGACACTGCACCAGACAACAGAGGATCCAATCTGAAGTCATAACTCATAAATGAGATTTTTGACAGTTTAAGATCAAATTGAGGACTGAAAATGCTGAACCTACAGGAAAGCAGGCTTTGTTGGCTTCTCTGTTGTTACAGTAGTAACACCCATTCTGTTCCCAGAAGAACAACTGGGGAGAAGGCCGCCCGGAGCATGGGCTCCTGCGTTTGCTGAGGCAGAAGAAAAGTGCTGGTTACCAGAATGAGCTCAGACTGGGTGGCAGAGAAGTGAAAAACTGTGGGGAAAACAGAATGAAAAGTAAAAAAAAAAAAAAAAAGTTGCAACAAGCTCTACTCTTTCTCAAGGGAGCAAGAGCCTGTAGGGAAGCACCGGCTCAGGGAGAGGAGGAATGGCAGATTTCTGGATCAGCCTGTCTTGTCTTCAAAGAGACATTCTTGGCCTTAAGAAGAGAGAGAGAGGATACATTTCTGTTACGAGTTAGGGCCCCTTCTTAACACATTTTCATTCACGCACGATATTGCAGATTTTTGAAGGATGCTTCTTCGTAGTTTTACTTGTTAAAATGATCTCTTTTACTGGCTTCCTTTCAGTTTATTCTTCTGGTTGAATTAGAGCAGGAAATGTACACCATAACACCAAGAAGTCTATTTGCTATCTGTCTTGACAGCTGTTGTTCACAAACCCTATGTTTGCCTTAAGAAAATACACATCCGATCATGTCATCTGTTAAGTTAACCACTACTGTGAGGGTTCAAGTAAAATAGCCTCAAGCAATGGCTCATATTTGCTCCTTTTCCAGATCTCATGGAGTCATGGTTCTAGTGAGCGTGTAATTTTTTCTATCACGCCATTCAATTCTGGATGAGTACCGGGAGTTTACAGTATGTTCTTCAGGACCTCTGTTACGTTCTAGATGCTGAGCAAACTTGCCCAAAGCATCCCCACTCGGGTATGTAATTTGGAGTCAGAAGGCTGCCCCTGAGCGGTTCAGTTGCTGTTGACGTGTGTTGGGTCCCACGTGTTCACGCGTGTCCAGTCAACCAGCCTTTGCTTTGCTCCAGCCTTCTCAAGGCCAGGCGAGCGTGCTCTCCCTAATCTCCTTCTGCTGCCCCTGCCAAGAGCACTGTCCCAGACCGGAGGGACCAGCTCTGACCCAGCAGAGCACTTCTTACCTTCTCCTAAGGATAAAACCCCAAGCCTTGGTGCAGGCTGCTCAGTGCAGAGGTACAAGGCAGCCCTCTGGGAGCGAGTGAAGGCAACGTGACAGGCATTCACAGCAGATCCATGCAGGCAAGGAGAGGGGAGGCTGTGTGGCCCCAGGGATGCAGCCACCCACAACAAAGGTTGAAGGCTTGGCTGGTTTGGTGTAGTGCACTGGTCTGTGTCCAGTTGCTGGTTGTGCACCAACAGAACGGTTTGGGGACGTTAAAAAAAAAAAAGAATAAGGAAGTTAACACATTAATTGTGTCGTCACTATATGCGACAACCACGAAGTGCCTTATGCATAAGTACATGGCTTTCTCCAGTTCCAATCACAGGGCGCAGGCGTGAGCCGTGTGCGATTACAGGGTATCGCTGTACTACTGACAGCACCCTACGATGGCCTTTGATTAACATCATCTCACTGAAATATTTATGCAGGCTCGAGCATGGAGCCATTGACCTGCATCAAGTAGTTATATGATGTGCTCTCTCGGCCATGTATAAATTGTGTATATCTTAGACCGTAAATCAACTTGAATTTCAAACAAAAGCATGGGATTTAATGGGGACACAGAATCCCTTGTATTAGCACATAAACTCTACCTACATTCAGAAGCAAAATGGAGGTATCATATTTAGCTTTACTTACTCCTTCGTATTTATAGATCTGACCTGCTTAGAGAAGCCAGCGTAATTAATTCTACGTATTAAATTTTAAAAATACAAAACCACAAACTTGGTTAAAAAATGCCATAATGTTATAAATAAATAAATGGTGTAGCCTGCTCATTACAGCATGAATCGGGCAGTCTCGAAACAGAGTTCCAAAACTAAAGACTGTGCAAGATTAATGCTGTTCCTTAACTGCTCACTAAGATAAACAGTTGCCTTTCCAGATAAACACGACTCCCAGCATTATATAAGTCAGCCCATTTCCAGTGCGGTGCAACCATTAACTGACTGATCTTAAACCAGCTTCGTGCAGAGCTGAAGTGTGAAGGTTGTTTATTATTTGACAGACATGAGTTTACTCTATTTGCACAGAGAAGGAACTAATTGTGCGCACAAATTATTAAGTGCACAAAGCAAGTCTGAGTACTTGTACTTAATGGATACAATAAATTTGGAGTTTACCTTTGTTTTAAAATAAAGCCTTTGACATTAAGGAGAGAGAAGACAGGGATTCAGTGCTCCCTTGACCAGCTGATGGACTGAACCATTTCCACTCTGTTCAAGTGCCTGCTCTGCCACGCTCAGGAGAGGGATACTTGTTTACTCATCTCTCTTTTTTTTTTCTTTAAATTCTGTCCTTATTGAAACTGATGTACATAGACCTGCCCAAAGCTGGGGGAGGAAAACGTGGATAAAGACATATTTTCTGATTTAACTTTTCTCTGTCAAGTACCCAACTACCTCTACTTCATAGAATCATAGAATGGTTTAGGTTGGAAGGGACCTTAAAGATCATCTAGTTCCAACCCTCCTGCCCTGGGCAGGGACACCTCCAACTAGAGCAGGTCATATCAAAAAAGATATCTTCATATCAAAAAAGATCATTAGAAGGTAATTTAATCCCTGTCCATCTTTCATCAAAAAGCCCATGGTTTCCCTTTTTTTTCCTATTAGGTGAAACAATATTCAGCACAAAGACTGAATCTCTGAAGATTTTTAACAAATAAAAATTCTTGTCCTAAATCTCCAGGTGAGAGACCAGACTCACTTGTGATTTTAAATAAACTGTCCCAGTGTGACATTATGGAAAAAGCAGAGGTTCAGAATTTTTTTTTCCTTAATTCACCTAATTTTCCTAGATGTACTTGCATAAACTGTTCTCTCCATTATTAGGTTCATTCTGGCACATGAGAAACCATCCCCAGGAACTAGGGGAGACAGAATATTTAAGACATATTAGAACTAATAAATTAGTTCTGATTCAACAAGGGATAATAGGAACTGTTAGATCAGATAACTAGAGAAAAAGCTTTTCACTGATGTGGTAGACTCCCTGCTCTAACTCTGATACTCCAGGTCAGACCCGCTCCTTTACGTGTCCCAGGGGTTTTGCTGGTAGCACTGAGAACTCCTTTACGTGTCCCAGGGGTTTTGCTGGTAGCACTGAGAACAAGACCCAGCGAGGGCTGGAGTCCAGCCCAGCAGTGCGCTGGGGCTCTGGTGTGGGAGCAGAGAGCACATTCCCACCCTGGGACAGTCCCTCAGTGTCCCACCCGAGATTCGGTCCAGTCTTTCTGCTCAGAAGACGATGATTGTAAACCCAGGAGGAACCCGGGACCTTCAATTATTGCTCAAGGATGCAGAAGTAACTATAGATGCAAAAAAAGCCCACAAAGCAGCACCAGGTATTTCCAACATGACTTCACTCTCATAAATCCGGACTGGGTTCTGATTGCGTATAATTAGTATTTCCACTTCTTGGATAAAGAGGTTTAAATGGTTTAAGTATCTTTTCAGCAACATTCAAACTACCTGCCAACTTGGGCTTTAGGAGAAAAGAGAACTGTAGAATACTTCCTCCCCCGCCCCCCTTGAAGGTCTCTATTTCATTTACAGAACTCTAGTATTTGGCTAAACACAAGTCTCCAAACACTGGGAACAGTCAAACCTTGGAAAAGCCTAAAAACAACCCTCAGCATGAATAGCATACTTATTAACTCATCTCATTAACTGCTGCAGAAGTAGCATTAAAGCATACCTTCACCAGGCTCTCTCCTGAACCCCCCAAAATAAACTAAGTCGTTGGTTTCAGAAAGGCTGATACCCGGGGAAGTGGCAGGACACGGTCTGTGTGAAGCATGGAGTTCCTCTGCATCACAGAGGCTTGGGCCCCAGTTAGATCAGACCAGCAAGGCACTGGGGATTTGATGAGATAGAAAAAGACCTTCCCAAAAGCACAATGGGCCACTTGTTAAAGGATAACGAGCGGTGCAGTGCTTGGTAATACAGCGATGATTTTTCTGCTGCTACGTGATAGAAAATTCTAACTTCCCACAAACAATAACTGTTTTGGGGAGCCTTATAGGGCTGAGATCTGGATTTCACTGTAAAAGGAGATGGAATATTAAGTTGGAATGTAAATTAATACCCTGCGTGTTTCTAGTCTCTACTGAGTATTCCTGCGTGTGCTCCCCATGGCACCACGCAAGTTTCCGCTGGGAGCCCTTTGGCTGGGTGAGAACAGAGACCTTCTGACTGTGAGTGAGAGAACTTAAAATATCACAAAGCTCCATATATATGAAAAATAGGGTTAAGACATAAAACGGAGCAAAAGTACTGACTTAGCTTATTTAATATTGGTCATAAAGTAATAGTGTTGGGAAAGGATGTGTGAGACCTGGTACGTTTCTCGTTTCAGAGGAAATACAAAGCAGGGCAAACAAAGGCTGTTAACAGAACAGACTTGTTGATAGAGGAAAATGAAATGGAAACCAAAATCTTTCTGATGAAAAGCCCCCATAAAATAGGTGGCCTGGCTCGAGTTGTTAGTATCAAAGTTGACAACGTATGCAGCAACTAAAGACATCACAGATAAGCCTCTAAGTCCCTGATTCAAGTTGCAGTGACCTAAGTGCCCGGAGAAGGATGAGAGCAGCAGCCAAACAGGCAGGGCACCAACAGCATCTCTGGCTGTCCCGGTGCTCACGCTGCTCTCCGTTGCCTTGTGGCTCAAGCACGTGTTTCAAGTTAAGCACACAGCTACAAGATTTTCTGAATTATGGGCCTGGAATGAATAATTTGCAGCAAAAATGACTAGAGCAAATTCAGAAAGCTGGCACCGATCTATCTGCGCTCCAACTGTACTCCTCTTTGTTCCTTACACACATCTGCAGCACAAACCTTCTGCGCTTTACTTCTAGTATGCTTTCGAGTTTTCAAACCTCCCCTGCCAGTAGCTTCCAACGTCACCCAGTTTACCAGCACCGTGTCCTGATGGCTACAGGGGAAAGCGTTGCTTGCCAAGGGCTAACAAGCCCTTACACTACGCTCAGCAAACTTGCTGAAGGAACAAATATGTCAGCAACAAGTGTTAATTAAAATCTATAGCAGCATAAATCAACCCTAAAAGGTTATGAGAAATCAGTGGTATGAAGGGAGTGGTGCAGTCTATTCAGGATGGTTACAGCTTTAAAAAAGAAGAAAAAAAAAACACCAAACACCCTAGTATAGAGTATTCTATACTTGATGTTTTATTGTGTTATGACTTTCCCCAGTCATGCCAGGGAATTAGTGTCTGGCAGCAACGTAGTTGGACATCTCTGGAACAGCTATTGTGAAGTAGCTCTGGCTTGTCAGATCTTGAAGCACACCCAAGAGTGCAGAGGCTGAGAAGGTCCCTCCATCAGCCTTCTCCAATGGGAACGCTAAGAAATGATGCTGATAATGCTGCTGACAACATCTGACACTGCTGCCTGCACTACCCCAGCTCCTGGCCTTGGTGCAGGTGCTGCCCTGGAGGAGGAGGAGGCTGTGGTGGACCACTGGCACGCTCCACTGCAGAGCTCAGGAGTACTCGTCCTCAAAACACATTCTCTAATTGCCTGGTGCCAGGGAGGAAAAGTAACAGCAGAGAGAGCAAAATGGGATGGCACCAACGTATACTCATACAAATTAAAATGGATTATCCCATAATTGAGAGGGGGGTCACGTTTTCACACATTGTCATGGTTGTCTATATCTCCTCAAGTAGCACAGAGTTTTGACATGGTGTGCGCTTCTCCAGTCTGTGGAGCCCTGTCTTTCATGGCTACAAATCAAACCAGATTGTCAGCCTTTTCTATGCCCTGTGACTGCTGAAAGGAATCACGAGAGCAGTATTTTGGTTTCCTGCAACTGCCTCTCAGCTACTGATAGTGAAATCTGTTCTGAGTTTCATATCCCTGCCCTCTTTAGACTCTCCTTTCTCTCTCGCTCCGTACCTGGGAAAACGGAGGAGGGGAACGAGGAAGGGAAAGGAGAAAATTATGATCTCTGGAACTAATGAAATCCCTCTTTGCATTGTGTTTTCTTGAGTGATTGCCGTCTTTTGCCATCTAAATCAACTTCCATCACCTTTTTTTTTTTTTAATTAGAATTTAACTAGCATTTTATCATTTTTAAACTTTCTTAACTGCTTCGAAAAATTCCCCTTGATGTTCTGGCAGGATGTGATATTTTTTAGAGTAGTTTTTCAGCTCAGAGCTAACCCCAGGCCTACAATCAAGAGATTGTGACTTTATACACAAACTCTGACACAATTGGATATTCTGGCATTCTCCCTGGGACTTTGAACAGCCACCTTAACGGCAGCGGGGAAGGATGCTACTGGTTTTAGAACTCTTTTCCCTGAGGATTTCCCAGTGAAAGTTGGGTTGATTGTGGTCCTTCTCCTGTGAATCTGGCATTAAGTCCTGACACAATAAGAAAAATGAAATTCACTTTTCAATGACAGCACAGGCTAGAGACAGTCTGTAGTTTAAGCAAGGCGTAAGTATTTTGATGTGTGTTTCTTAAATTCAGGACATACTCCTTTTCAAAGCTTGCTCACTCAAAGTCCAGCGTTCACTGTAGTATACTAATTCTCATAAAATACTGCTCAGTGACCACAAAATCACAGGCTGAAAGGCATTATTTTGTCTTAAAGGAGAAAATAACTGTTTCAATTAAAACAAAGAAACATTCGTTCCTTCTTACCTTTTTCATAGGGTTCCCAGTATTCCCTACACCGGGAATAGGAACCATGCACACCATTTAAATGCTGGAGGAAATCAGGTACTTGTCAATAGACCTGCACAGATAATTGAACTCTGTATTTCCTTCTCAGGCCATGGCTGTGATGTCTTGATTGTCACTGTGAGGAGCTGCTGTTTAATTAGAGTTGCATGTGAAGGATCTAAATCAGTGAATTTATACCTCTGTTTTAAAATAGGTAGCTATTAACTGCCTCTAGTCTAGTGTACTGAATACCTTGTTTATCTTATTTACTACAGGAACACTTACTAAGACCATAGTAGCATGTGTTAAGTTTTAAAGTTTTTTTACATGTGATAAAATTCACTGTAGCCTGTAAAGATTGCATCTGTTTTAGTAAATTAGGATTATAAAATAGCTTTTCATTTCTGTAGTGAATGCTTTGAGAAGAAAAGCACATGAGATAAGAAGCTTTATCGTGAAGCCCTGATTGTTCAAGGCTTGGAGTAATTGCAGCTTCTGCTGGCATCAGTCAGGATTGCCAGCGTCCAGAACTCCTCAGCAATCAACATCTAAGGCTACTTGAACCAGCCACTTAGATATTCCCTGCTCTTGCTGGAAGAGGAGGGAGTCCTCTTTTTAAAAAAAACAAAAACCAAAACCAAACAAAAACCCATAAACAACCAAACCAACCCCCCCAAACCAAACTTCAGCTTTGTTCTCACACAAGAAGCTCCTCTGAGATTTGACCTAGTTCATCAAAAATACTGCGAATGAAAGCAATAGGGAGGTGAACCGACACTTGCATCTGCAGCCTGTTCAGCCCCAGTCCCTTCAGTCTGATGTTACATTGCTCAGTATCAGCTAAAAAGAGATGGTAGGGTCCAGTGACAGCAGATTCTGGACTTGGGTAGGACAGAGAGCCCGCGAGCGGTCCCCACGCCGTGTACAGCCACACGCTGGGGTTTCAAGAGGGAAAGGGAAGCGAAGCATTGCATCAGAGAACTTTTGTAGGTAAATACATGAAAAGCTATTATGCTGCCACCGCTGCTTTCTCAACTATGTCACCAAAGTTTCCTGCATAAAGCTGGGCTGCAAAAAAAATATTGTAATTGTATTGGTCAAGAAGAGAAATATAAATTATGTCTTTGATCAAACCCATTGAACACCAGAAAAATCTTTACAATTTAGGCTGGCTTCATCTATTACCACATTTTCTACCTTGGGATACTTTCCTGCAGTAGACACAGCCAAATCAATTGGTGCAGAATAACCCTTGACCACATCAGGCATTCAAGAAAAGGCTGCAAAACCGGAGTGTGTCTCCAGTAGGAACACGGTGTCTTCAAGTGCCGTATAAAAGTAGGAATGTTTCTGCGGTGATCCTTCAGTTACATCTATATTTTATTATTGGTTTATTTGCTTGTATAATTTAAATGCAAGACTTAAATGTTAAGGAAAATTAATTTAGTTTTAAATGAACAAAGAATCCTGCCTTTCAAATTCACTTCTCTACCTCGTTTGTCTGTGAGCAGGGTTGGGATGTAAACACAAACTCCGTATGTATCATATATCGCTCCTAAGACTTTCTTTTGACTTAGAGTCAGAGATGATTATGTTGGTATTATAATGATTATGTTGGCATTATACAAGTCCATAGGTGATTATGTTGGCATTATAATGATAAAATTCTTTTCCAGAATAATAAAATAGGATAAATTACAATTATGTCATCTAGCACACATAATTCTTACAATAGTATAAATTGTATTTCAGTTTTTTGAGTAGTCAGTTGTATGAAATTGCTCATAGTAAGTGATTACTTACGACACTATAGGGTAAAATATTACTTAAATTAAGTCATTTATGTTCATTTTATTATTGTTTTGAAGCATACAGATGTTCAGTATTATTTGATAAATTTTAAACCTGAAGAGCTTACCATGCATGCTAACTCAGTTACTATTTATAGCTACCTGCACAAAAACCATAAGGTATTTATCACCTTTTGTTTCTCTGCCCATGTTGTACGTACAACACAAAACCATGAAAGACATCTCTCTTGCGTATTTGTATAGCTCCTGCCACGCAACGGGACACTGTCTTATCTGATGAAGTCTGAATTAGGGGGGAGAAAATGCTACTTGGTATTGACATTTCTCCTTCCAAAAGCATAGCCACGTTTGTATCTGTCTGTATGTCAGACATGTTGTGTACTTTCTTTGTTGTGTATTTCACAAAGGTCAAAATAATTGAATAGCAGAAAATACCATAGAGGAATTAAATCTGAGGGTGCATATGCCTTCCCTTCATTAGTCACTTCTGCTTCCAGAGATGAAATGGCAGAAAGACACATTCCTCTTTCAGCCAAGATTGCCCCTTTGGGAGTGAGTCGAGCAGTTCATGTCAGAAGAGTCCTTTGTTCCCTTCACTTAGGGTATCAGAGCACTTGGGCATCAGAGATAAATCATCGACTGTTTGCCTTAATTTAATTCGTATTTCACTCCAGAGCAAGAATTGCTCAGAATTGCTTGATAAGACAAATAAATAGAAGAACTTAAAATAGCTACAAATATTAATATCCTCTTTGGCTCGGGAGGAAGCAATATAGCAGGTGTACGGCAGGAGCCTGGAATATTTTATTTACTCAGTATATCTGAAAAAGGCTGGAATGAAAGTTCAATCCAAAATTGCATTCAGGGGCTGTCTCTCCCGGGCTGACAGTGCCTGACCCCAAACCCACCCCATCTCTAGGGCTGGAACTCAGTGGTGATCAACACCCTGTTCGTTGTCTCACACTCTTTTGATTACTCCTTTTCTCATACAGGGACCTTCCAGCTCTTGTAGGGCGGTCTATTCAGACGGACTGAGAGGAGGCTGGCTCTCAGCCTTTGCTTCCAGCCTGGTGTCGTGCCTTTCCTTGCGATCACATCACAGCAGTTATCTAGTTAGTTATTTTTTTTCTCTAAAGGGGTCATCGTTGCTTAGATTGTGACAATTTGAAATTACTGAGTCACCACCAACAGACGCTTAGAATTATTCCTCAAAGCGAGGTTAAGCTAAAAACATCATTAACCATTGGTAAAGGAAAAAACCAACCCTAATCACAGCGTTGCGTTTCTATTCCAGCCCAGCGGCCGCGTGCCCCCAGCAGCACCCTCCGTGCCTGCGCTTCAGAAGAAGATTACGCTTCTCCCCGTGAAGTGGAAATTACCTTCCTGCGGGGAGAAGGCGTTTAATTGTGCCTCTGCCTCCCCCCGTCTCCATGGTGACCCCCTGCAAACAGCCCGCTTTATCAGACCCGACCCCCCCGCCCCGCCGAAGTCACAACCGCGCTCGGTGCGAGCCTCCGCCGCGGGGCCGGAGCGCCCACCCGGGGCCGGGGCAGCCCCCCCCCCCCTCCCT
>JAOXJM010000005.1:903852-946714 GCA_026413425.1 Tringa solitaria | reverse complement strand
CCAGGCTGAACAACCCCAGCTCTCTCAGCCTGTCTTCATAGGAGAGGTGCTCCATGATGCCTTCTCCAAAGCATGATGGTGTGGTTCCTACTGCGGGAGACAAAAGAAAAATCAGTAAGCATCAGGGACTTTTTTATTGGTGGCTTCACATACATTCACGTTTAACATCTGTGATGCTCAGGTGCTACTCTGGGAATCACCCATCTGATTTTCATGTTTGCTTCCTCTCGCAGCTCTGGCGCTCACTCTGTCACTTCGTAAGGGAAGGGGCAGTGAAAAATGTCATGCAAGACACTGGGTTTGGGTGCCTTCCTAACAAACAGCTCTGCTCACACAAGCCCTAGGTAGCGGTGCCAGGACAGTCAGAAGGGGACCAGCTACTCTAATGTCAGTTATTCCAAATTACGCAGCTTATAATAGTAACAGCAACATGTCGGTTTATGGGGAGGGACCTCGTATCTGAGAGATGCCAAGGCCAGCAGAGAGTACCAGGGATGTGATTAGTGTGTGTGATAATTGTGCATAAGAGGCAAGGAAGAGGCAGCTGTGTGTGTGAGACGGGAGGAGTCCCGTGGTGCTGTCAGAGTCAGCTTATGCTTGTTTTGCTTATGCTTGGCTGTTGAAAGTGTTTTTATTTTAGAAGCAGCGCAGCTCGTTTTCTCAGGGAAGAGTCGGGATAACTTGTGCTCTTACCAGAGATGTCCTTTCTTTGTATTATGTGTCGTGTTCAGGCAGTACGTTCTGATTCAGATCTCATCTTCCTGTTACCAAATCTGGAACAACTTGGATGTATAACTTCATCAAATTAATTCAAATAGAAAAGATCATTCCATTGTCAGCAGAAATGGAAAGAGAAAATTGGTGTTGTGTGCTAATTGGATGAGAGCTGAGGAACCTTCGACAGAGTTGCAGGACAAAATTCTGATTCTGTTCGTGTTGGTATAAGTTTCAACACTTACTGAATATGCAATAAGGTTGTTGCTGTGGAGTTTGTGTTTCTGCTCTTTTGCAGGTCTAGTAAGTCTTTCTGAGGAATCATTCTTCAGCAAAAACTAAGCTCATTATTATTTTTTTTTTACTTTTTAAGTATTTTTTTTTACAGCTGTGTATGTTGCCATGAGAGCAAGCAATCTTAAAAGAATCTGCTCATCTGCTGTATTGCAGCTTAGGATGCTGTTTCTTCATGGCGCAGATGCCATCTTGCTGCAAAGCGTGGAAGGGCAGGTTCTTGGCAATTTAAAGAGGAGGTGTTTGATGGACAGAGACAGTGATTGTTTCTCTAGGATCAGTTCTAATAGTAAACTTTTACCTGAAAAGTTTGCCCAAGACAGAATTAGATGGATCTTCTGTTCCATGGATTCAAAGCTGGAAACCATGACATTATCATAAGCAAAGTTAGAACAATCTAACCCTGGAAATTCTGTGTGTAGTTCCATTGCAAAACAGGCTTTGTCAGCATGGCCTCCAAACAGCAGTAGACTGTAATCAGGTAAATCAGGTAAAAAGGAACATTTTCAGACTATGCAGCTTTGATCTCATGTATTTTGGAAACAAGTCCTTTAACATCTTTATCCAACAAGTAAAATGCAAATTTTGCCTGTCATACTCTTCCAGTGAGGTCAAAATTCAGGTGCTTGTTGCGAAGTCCCTTTCTAGGCCAAGTGCCACCTTGGGATAAAAGTGCAAGCAGGATTTTACAAACACTATTACCAATAAACTTATTAAAGAGCCAAATTCTGAACCAGAATTGATGAGCGTGTACAATGAGCTCAGCAGCATGCATTGTGCAAGAATGATTTATGAGGATTTTGTTGGCAAAGTCCTCTTATCGTGTAATCACACCACAAGTGACATTCGGACAAAGCAGTCTCATCGCTCACCAGCGAATTTGGGAAACACTCCAAAAGGCTACAGTGAGGAGTGGATTTAAAGAGGTGTTCCCAGTGTGTTTGAAGGACACTGGATGTGGCTCTGGACTTGTACAGTGCAAGACCAACAGCCCTGGCTGCTCCTGGTGTTTCCAGGTCATTGGGACGATCCATTGTGAAGCCAGCAAGGATGATCCCCATAGGATCAGATGCTTGTCTGACAGTCGTGTGTTTGTAAACATTGGAAGGTTTTGGTCATTTGGGTTATATACCAGTGTGTGAGTAGCGTGCAAATGTGCAGCAGCGTTAGGTAAATGGGAAAGCATGCCAATTTATACTGGAACCAGCACCAGGAACAGTAGTAAAACCAGAGACATGGGCAGCTGGAATGTGGAATGGGCTTTATAGCTTGATCCAAACTCCTCTGAAGTCAACAGAAAGAGTCTTACTGTTTTCACTTAGGTTTTTTTCTGACTAACATGTAGTCTAAAAATGTTTTATTCTAACTTAATTTCAAATACAGAGACCTGGAACACAAATTTTTGCTAAACATGGAAATAATTACGTACATGACTGGCTTCTTAGAAATCTTGCTACTCGTTTGTAGGCGTGTGTGTTAGAGGTACATGTCCATGCAGCTCGGGGATTGTGTGACCCATGGTATTTATAATTGGGTAATTATACCCGTGCTTAGTGAGCTAGCAAACAGGGGGGTTTCATGTTTGGTTGGGTTTTTTTACCAGGAAGAATAAAATGGAAATAAATAATTACATCAGTTAGGGAAGATGCCAGTAGGTTTGCTTCTTCAAAAATCATTCAGAAGTCATGAATTATTTTAACGTTTTGTCATCTTTCTCCGTTGGCTTTGTGGCTGTTACAAAAATTCTCTTTATTAATGCCTTATGAACCAAAGCTGTCAAAATGAATCTTTTTCTCCGTTTGTAAGAATGTTATATATGTGCATCTGAATGATACAGTATGTACTTCTTAAATTTTCATGTGGGCCTCCTACTGGATTTCCTAAATAGAAGACTAGCTGACAACCTAAGAATGTCACAGCTTGTGTATTCTGCCCAACGCAAATGTCATATAAATATTGTTTACAGAGATATTTCTGTAAAACATGGTTACTAGGACCAGGTTTGGATCCATTTTATATTACTCTTGGGTATTAACCAGCATTTTCCTACCCAGTGCAGCGAGGAGCTCTGCTTAGGACCACGGGGAGCTCTATTTAATTATAATTGGCAGCCTGCAATCCTTTGTGCTGTCAAGGAAATCATGGAGCTAATGGAGGATACTGCAAGCACTTGGTGCTGGTTTTATGCTCAGTGATTTGGGCTTTATTTGCCTGAATAAATATCTGATGGAGCTGAGAGAATACACTGATGAAACATTATTGTACATAGGAAATTATTAGATTGGTGTGCCTCCCAGGGAGCCATAGGAATTGTAGATTATTTTAAAGGGTGATTATTTTGCCATCCAGCCTTTATGCATCTGAAGTAACAAGCATTGAAGTATGATTTATCTCTAGTAAGACATATCACAACAGCAGCGTTAACAGGGCAAGGGTTATGGAACTGTGTCAGTGACTGCGGGCAGAGGCTGGGAGTCTCCTGGCAGGCTGTTCCAAACAGGACTTCTGAGGTTTGGGGAGGTTGTCTGTGTGAGAGGCAGTTCTCCCTTGCACTGCTGTCCGGGAATTGCCAAACTGCTCTGGGGTTGTGTTACTGTGGTGGTGGAGGTTGAGAAGACCTGATGGACTTAGCCAAATTTTTACTTTATCTACCATTCTAAAGACTGATATCCCATATCCATTCATATGGGATTTTTCGCATATTTTAATTAAGTTACAAAACTTATAGTGTGGTAGAAAAGTAGAAATAAAACATAGTTTAAAGAGCTATGGAGAAAAACTTTCTGAAAGGTTAAGAAAATAAATTTCTGACTATTAGAAAGAAATCCCACTCCTTGATCATAGAATCATATGGGGTTGGAAGGGACCTCTGGAGATCATCAAGTCCAGCCCCCCCATGACCATTTTCTTCTTGGTCACGAGGTTAAGTTCAACGCCGGTAGCAGCAGAAGTTCTGTGGGTTTATGTTTGAATGTTGTGCTGCTCTAAAAATAATCCAGGGTTGGGGTTTTTTTGAGTACATTTCCCTGAACTCCCACGCTGACTTGGCACCAACAAGGGGTGTGGGTTGGTTGTCTGGGACGCTCCGTGTTTCAGCACTAGGGAAAAGCACGGTTGAGTTGGGTGCTCCCAGAATTTGCCTTTCACTTATGGTCTTCTGCCCTGTGGTACTTCTTGCACGCAAGAAATACACTGTCAAATTCTTGGGGGCAAATATTGGGCCATTCAGTTTTTAAAATGTACCTAAATGTATTTTTTTTAAAAGCATCCCTACACAAAATACGAATTCAAGTAAGTGACTGTGACAGCTCCCTGGCTCTGGTTTGGGGTGGGGGTGCGGGTTCCAGCAGTGGGCTCTGTGCCGCTGAGCCCCCAGCGCAGCTCCCCCGGGACCAGCGCCCTCCTGGGCAGCAGCTCCGGCTCCAGGGACCCCCCTGGGCTCCCAGTGCCTTCCCAGGGAGCTGCTGTGGGGAAACCCCGGGGCGAGGGAGGCGGATGGCCCCAGGCCCGTGTTTTAAGCCCGGTGAGACTGGACAGGTTTAACAGACACCCGCTTTGCAATGTGGTCGTCTCAACTGGAGAGCCCAGATGGGGCAGGGGGGAATGGTTTTCCCCTCGCTGCCGTTTGTAGGGTGAGGAATAAATCTGGCACCAGTGGAGTTTGTCAGGGAGTCAGAAGGTCCCTGTTCCCATACCAGCCCATGAGAGCCAGTATACTAAAGCACCAGCAAATGTCTTACTCCTGTTCTGTATCGTTCCATAAGCTTTTGTTATGGAATTCAATCCTTAAGAAAGAACAAGACGTGGATGCAGGAGGCTGAAGCAAACACAAGTGACCTCTCTCTCCCAAGGTTTGATAATTTCCTAACAGATCCCTTTATAAACTCTGACCCCAACTCTCTTTGTATCCACTGACCAGCTCCTGTATCTGGACAAGGTGATAAAGTTTGTTGTTGAAGCAGCTTCACAGCAATTTTTGAAACAGGCAGGAATGTGATGACACTCAGCAAGGGAAGGGAGGGAATGGAACTCTCCCTCACCTTTTTCTCTGCATCAGGTGTTACCCAGGTCTGTGCCTGAAGTCGCTCTGTCTGCTCCTCAGTGAGCAGTGACAGTGCAAGGTCAGCGAGTCTGGAGACATACTAAAATGCTGAATTTATTCTCAATTAAACAATTTTTTTTTTAAAACTTTCTGATTCACATGTAAAATGCCAGCTCTGATTAAGTGGACCAAAAGGTGTTCCAAGCCCATTTCGACAAGCTGCTGCAGCCCACCGGGGTGCGGGCCAGGTCTGACCCTCTTTGGTGGAAGCACTGATATTCCCGTGAACTGTGGCTGACCACAGGCACAACTGGATTTTGGTTATTTTGGGTGTTTTAACCCTGGGAGTGCATCCTGCAGAGGTTTTTTTGACTGAGAGCCACTAGAGAGCACTATGTGATTGTGGCTGTCCCAAGGTGGGGTGTGGAGGCCAAATGGAGAAATGCAACGTGAAGTTAAACATAAGAGGCTTTTTTCGTGACATTTTTAAAGAATCCTCTTGTGTTTTGCACAAAACAGAGTATACTATGCTAAGGTTTTAGCACCTCCGGCATTTTGTTTTACCCAGTTATTGTTCATGGTGAGGACTTCTTACATCAACGTTTAATTCTGGCTCAGTGCAGTCTCACAGGGATCTGTGACGGGCCAGGAAAAGTCCCCGGTAGTAATTAATGGATGAGCTGGTTTTGCCGTAAGATCAAGTGATGGTGCTTTGATGAATGCTGTACGGGTAACCCTCGGTGGGTCTGCTTCTGGTTTAGCTTAGTTCCTAGAAAAACTTTTGTCTCAAATCATTATCACTCAGCAAACCCTGAATGGGATGGATTTGTGTAAAATACATAAGTAAACTCTTAGAAGTGGTGATTTAAAGGGAAAACGCTGCATGAATGAATCTTCTCCTTTCTCCCCATTCCTAGGATTTGATGTTTCCTTATCTGACGGACACTGTATTTTTGTAATCTCATATGGCTCGTTTCCCCTATTCCCCCAGAAAAGAAAATGGCATTGTTCTTTTCTTTTGAAGTACCTGTGCCTTGAGGTGGTGGGGTTTTTTTCCCTCTTTTCACACTGCCTTCTGAAATCAGCTGTCAGAGACCTCGGTGTGTTGATGCATTGTCCTTTTAAAGCTTTTCTGTGCTTTTTGGGAGCACTTTCTTTCAGCTTATTGTGTGAGCGGAAGGTGGAAAGGCTGTAGTTTGACGCTTGGCAGGGATTGTTGAAGAAAACATATTCTCAGAAGATAAGGAGCAGCCCAGAAGTCCAAAGTTTTCATCATCAGGTCTGCAGTTCTGTTTACGGGCAGTGACTAGTGCAGCTGTGGTCAGCAAAGGGATCGCTGCAGAATGGCCTTTCTTAATAAATTGGTGCTAAGGGGCAGAGCCGCTTACTCTGCTGAAGTGAGATTTTACTGCTTCTGTCAGCATTATGGAGTCACAGCAGCTGTAGGGGAGTAAACTGGATCCTGACAAGATTAAATGTTTGTGCCAGCTGTGTAAATGGGACACGTGGTGATGTGGAAGACCATCCCCATGACAATGGTATTCATCACATAAGAACCTAAACAGACCAGACTGAAGAAAGCCCTGCCTGCCTGGAGCTGCGGATCCCCAGCTCAGTTTGCCAGTCTCTTTTGCCAGCGTTGAAATGGAAAACTCAACTAGCAGCTTTGGGTTGAAGTTCTTGGTGACAAAACGCACGTTGCTTCTGTAAGAGCTGAACCAAACTATTACCAAAAAAAATATTAATCACAATCACAGGTGTCACTGTATATTTGTTTGTTCGTTTTTGTAGTTGTTCTTCACCAGTTATGAAGAAACCACAAGAGAGACTACGTTTATTTGTCTTTACAGTACCAGGATGCTGCACTGGGAAGTCATCTGACCATATGGAAAGAGTTACTGGCTTTAAATCAAGTGATGAAATGTAAAAATTGCTCAATTTGTTTAAGCAACTGAGAATGAACAGCATTCAGGTTACAGACTAAACGACTGAAGGAGTGTGAACAGTTTATTGACATCCGTGACCTCCGGTAGAAGTGAATAAACCTGCAAAGATTTGAGGGTCACCCCCTCAGGAGGGAGCTTTCCCGTGTCCCCTGGTGACCGGCGTGGGTACTTGGGTCATTGATTTGTACATCTGCATTGATGGGGGTGCAAATTATCCAGTTTGTACTTAACTCTGCATTCTTTCTCTTGTGGCTTAGCTTCAGTAGGAACAACGCAGTGCCTGTACGCTTCACGTTACTGCTTTTTGGTTGAACCATTTCTATGTTCAGAAGTAGCTGAAAATATTGACATTGTGATCTGATTCAGAATTTCTAATTAATGAATCGTTATGACTCTTAAAAACATAAATGAAACTAATGGAGCTTTTTCTGTTTTAAGGTGTGCAGGCAAATATGTGAAAATTCATTAATACAGAAAGACTTAAAAAAAATAAAACCTGGCCTATATCTCCCAAGGAATTAGGCATCGAACTGGTGTCTGGTGGGTTCTGTAGGTGGTGCTTCATCGCTCACAGGGCCAGGAAAGAAACGCTTTCCCAGCCTCTGAAAATTGCTGAGGACTCTGGAGGTTTCTTTGATCAACTTGAATTATCTCAAAATCTTTGAAATGTTTGCATTGTGGGGTTCGGGGAAGAAATTATGGTCAATTGAAATAATTATTATTGCATTTAGATTACTTTCTATGACTTTTCCTACCTGTTTTGACTTAACACAGGTACTTTCTCGGAATTTTACTGACGGCTTTCTGAAAATTTTCCATGATGCTTTCTGGGAATTTTCTCCAGTGTTTTAAAAATGCCCCCAAAGTGCCTTCTAGGAATTCCCCTGGGGAAGTTTCCAGGAATTTTGCCAAAGCTTTCTAGGACTTTTTTTGGGTGCTCTCTGGGAATGTCCTAATGCTCTCTAGGAAGTTTTCATGTGCTGTCTAGGAATTTCCCCAGTACTCTTTTGAAACTTCTAAGATATTGTGGAGTTTTATGGGAATTCTCTGGGGCATTCCAGGAACTCTGGTATTTCATATATTACTAGGAATTCCTGCAGAATTCCTGCATTCCTGTGAATCCCTGTCACTTAGTAGACTTCTCCAGGACATTCTAGGAATTTGGAAGAACTTGCTAAGAATTTGCTCAGAGCTCCTGCAGCTTGTTTGGGGTTTTCTCGGTATTTCAGATTGAAAAGCCTTGTTAGAAATCTGGGAGTTTTGTAAGAATCTTTCTGGTTTTTTTTTCAAGGAATTCTTGAAGCTTTTTAGGAATTCTGCAAGTCTTTTTAAATTCTGGGGTCCATGAACTTTTTAGGAATATTTGAAGCTTTCTAGGAGTTTTTCTGGCCTTTCTAGGACATCCTGTATCCAGAACATTCCTAGGAATGAGACCTATGCTATGATTTACTGTCATGAGAATTTTTCAAAGAATTACCTAGTGCTTTCTTGGAATGAATTGGTCTAGCTCTTTCCTAGGAGCTTCCCTGGCCTTTGTAGGTATTTCTGGACTGAAACCTTTTCTAGGGTTTACTGGACCTGCAGCCTTTCTTGGAATTTTCTCATTTTTTGTGGGGATTCCTGGATCTAGAACCTGAGGTATATCCTGTGCTGTTCTAGGAATTCCCCTTCCTAGGTTTAGAACCTTCCTAGGAATTTTCCCAGGTTTTCTAGGAAATCGAGGATCTAGACTCTTTCCAGGAATTGCCTACAAAAATTCCCACAGGAGCTGCAGTAGTTCCTCATGTCCCATATGCCCTGATTTTGCTTCAAGGCCTAGAAATAGGTTTTACTTTTTTTTTCCTCTCAGAGATAAGCATCTGTCATATGCATAATTGAGTAGCTGTAGGCATTCTGCAAAAAATCCCTGCTCTGCTCAAACTGCTTGAATTCCTGTATTAAAATCAGTGTCTGCAAAAGTGGTTTATTTTCTCTCTTAAAATTCACTGCATTATACATTGCTCCCAGGACTGATAATAAAACAGCTTTCTGAGTGCAATCTGCATTCCTTCCTTTCTCTGACTCCTTTGCCCCTCTCACAAAGCCTTCTTCCCCACAATCTCTTCAGAGCAGCATTTTTAATGGAATTTGGAAAGCCTTACGTGTAGCTGGCACCCCTTTAAACCTGCATACTTTCAGCATTCCCCTCTCCTCCATAACCAAGACCATCAGTCTGTTCTCTCAAAAATATTTCATTCTCCTGGCACCTTCCCTGCCTGCGTGAGCCACAAAGAAGAGTGACTAGATAAGGAAAAGCCATCAATTGACCTACCTAAACCCTGCAGCACCACCTTCTCCCACCGCTCACCCCCTCCACTGAAGAACCAGCCGTTCCCACATCAAGGATAAGCCCAGAGCACCCTTCCTCCCTGGGGACAGGAGCCGTTAGAAAGCGTGTTGTGCCTCTTCGCTGGGCACCGCAGGACAGGGTTTTCCTCTGGGCCAGAGCCTGAAGGGCTGGAAGTTTCTCCAAAGGGGCATAAGCAGACAAACTTATGGACTAGAGAACTGACTCCTGTGGACCCCATTAGCTAATCTAGGAATTCCTTCACAGAGCATAATACAGGCAAAGGCAAGTTATAAAATGTTTACTCTTGTCCTCCTGCCAAACACTTGGAGCCAAAACCTTAATTGGACTCAAAAAATATGTTTTTTCTATTTCCCTTTAGGACACTGGAGTTTTAAACTTGTGTAAGATGTTTGGGTACTCTCCTCAATCCTGAGTTAACCTTTGTGGTCTGAGCTCACGCCGAGTGAGTCCGGTCTCCCCTGAACGTTCTCTTGTGGACACAATTCTATTTTTCTGAGGAGAACAATGCTCAAGACATAGGGGCCATGGGGACAGGACGGTGTTGTCTGAGTACCTGAAAATTTCTAATCTTACTAGCTTTTCATTAGCAACAACAACAACAAAAAAGTAGTGTGTACACGTAATTCATAAATATGTGCATACTTTTATATAGGTCTCTTACTAACCAAGGCGTAACCTACAGATACATGTGTTTTGCACCAGGAGGTGCTGGTCCCTTATGATCCAGTAAGAAAGGCTCTCAGCTGCAGTCAGTACCACTTAAAATGGTATTTATTAGAGCCAGCACTATAAGGAAAGAGCCATCCAGATAATCCTGTGTCCCTGGAGATGGCTGAGAACCCAAGTGGTGGTAGAGAAAGCCACTCTGTGCTTCCTGGCTTAACGCTACCCTGCATGGGGTTACATCCAGGAATGACTGCAATCAGAACCCTGGAGGAGTTACCATTAAGAACTAAAAGATACAGACTTTATAATGCTTGTAAATGATGTTACTCAGACTGGCTGGCTTGCATAGAAACTGTAGTTCATTTGGTCAAATTAGCGACACATTTCTTTATACACCTTCTTTCAAGCCTGCTCCAATTATAACCCTAAAATGGCATCTTTACTGGAAGAAAAATCAAACCTTTACACAAGATATGAAGGCAATCCATTTCCCTTAGATATCATATTTAATTTTTTATAATTATTTTTCTTTTCTGCAAAAGCACATGTGCTGAAGTAGATGTTTCAAACAGGTGCTTCATCTCACTCAACTTTCTGCAACATATTTGGGTAAATTAAGATGTAAAAGTTATGGTATGAAAAAAATTCGTTCTTTTTTTCCTGTTTTATCATTTAGTATTTTCTCTTTTACTCGCTGCAATCAGGCAATTTCGAGCAACAAAATGGAACTTGCAGAACTCCCATTCATGGCTTTATCTGAGCTTGTTGGATGTGTCCTGAAATAAACAAGTTAAACTAAAAGGCGAAGCAAAACCTCTACAAGAGAGCATACAGAAAAACATCTGCCCACACAGTACAGAAGGGGGAAATACTGAAATTGGATAGTCCTCTACCCTTTTTGATGTGGAATTTTTAACCGAACGTTAATGGTGCTGGGAATTTCACGTGTCAGTTCCCGTGCTGCTGCTCGGTCCAGCTGTTACCTCAGCCCCGCGGTCTCTTGCCGTGTACGTGTCGAATGCTTTTCGCCTTCCAAGCCGACCCGTGACTTTCATAATGCACTCGGGACAATACTCTTTGGGACGGGGCTTGTCACTTAGGAGAGACACTGACACTTGACCGGGAGCAGGGGTTTGGTCTCGGCTGGAGGGCAGTGTCCCTGGGCAGGGGTTGCTGCCTGAGCCCGGCACCGAGGGGACAAGAACCGTGCTCAGGACTCGGTGGCTCAGTCGTTTCATACCCGACTGCCGTCAGTCTCTTGAGAACTGCCCGCTGGTTTCTTCTCTCTGTAACTGCAGAGAGAATTTTTGGGTGTATTCTCGTGACCTGCCTACACCGCGCTCCGTCAAAATGTGTCTGAAAGGGCAGTAGCCGTTGGGCTGGTATCGGCGTAAGGGCCCATTCCCACTGGGAGCCAGGGGTCGTGGAGCCATAGAATTGCAGAATTCATGACACCGAGTAGAACGTTCAGTCAGAAATGAGAAATAGTTACACACAGTTAAGAATTCAGATGATAGTAAATTTTATATCTTTAGAAAAAAACATACATTGAAAAGGCAGGAATTTCCATTTTTAAAGCTGTGCGAAGTGGCAGTGAAAAGCCCTGTTGATAGATCTTCAATTATTTCTTCTGTACAGTAGCCAAACAGACCATCTACTGGAGAAGAACTCTAGGTGCCCTGCGCGTGTGCCAAAACCTACCCCAAAATATGAATTGAGGGATTTGGAAACTGGATCATGATTTTTGTGTCATAGAAATATTCAGTTGGCTGATGTAAGGAAACACGTGATTTATTATGAATGAAAACCCGTGATCCTCTCATTCTTCTCTCTTTAGTTTCAAGAAAAGCTGGTTTATGTCCGTCTTGGAGGTGTGAATACAGAGGTTTTTTCTCATCACTTAGCACACATCTGATTCAAGTTAAAAGATGCAGTCTTCAAAATTATTATTTTTTTTAAACCACAAATTGATAATTTGAAAATATTTGGATAATTCAGTGTAAATTGTCCTGTTATTGCCATGGGTTTGGGTGAAGTGACGGTGCTACCTGAGCTCACAGCTTCTTTCCTTAGAAGGGAGAGGTCCAGACCCCCAGCTGGAATGAAGCAGATGGGCTCTCGCTGGGGTTTCCCTGCCGCGCGTGAGCATTTGATGCAGTGACTGCTTGGGGGCTGGGCTGGGCACAGCTTTTAGCACATGGAGCGGGTGACTTTTGGGGCTGGCAGGGTTTTACCATGGTTTTACGGCGATGAGGAAGGATTCAAAGAGCATTTTCCAGGAAGGGTTTAAAGAGCCTCACCTCGTGCTTACTGTGCTGGACTGACCCTGCCAGAGGATGATGGTGTCTGTAGGAACTCCAGGGGTACCTACAGAAGAGGGGTTATAATGATACTGAAAAAAATCAAGTCTAAATACAAAAGTGAGCAGAAACTTTATTTCTTTTTTAATGCTAGTATATGATGTGGTTGCTACAGTAAAAGGTGACAAACTTGATGACTAGGTCTTTTCCAGTCCTCTCTGGAATAAGATGGAAATCATGGAGGTTTAAACAGCTTGTGAAAAAGAATTCCAAACACACAGGTGAGCCGGGTATTGAGTTCCGTTTCCAGTACGGAAGCCAGTGCCTAAATTCTGCTGCAGAAGTTTTTGCCTTGTGATGTGAAATATAATAAAGGTCACACTTTTCTCATGACCTAAGACAACGTATCGTGACTTTGGGCCAAAATAGCCCATAGTGCTTAGTGCTAGTGTAGATGATTACTCACTTGGCCTTTTTTAGGACTCGATGATGAAGCAATTTCATTTAAACCTACTTTTCACAAAGCTAAATTGTTTACTTTAATACTCATCACCCTCATTTTTTATATTTCCCTGTTCTTTTGTCCATTCAAGTGTTGAAGCTATTGGAAAAGAGATCAAATATCTCAACAGCAGAAGTTTTTATATCATCTGTATTATTTCCTTTTTGTAAGAACCCTACTTAAAAATATCTTTTGGCAGGAAAAAAAAAATAGAGATGGGAAGCATCTGATAGGAACCAAACTGGAGGCCTTTTTATCCCTAACAAATGTTAAGGGATACACTCCATTAACTACACATCTGTGCTGTTGCTCTGTCCCATAAAGTAGCTTTGGCATTTTGGTTTGTAGGTTTATATGCAAAATATATTTTTTTATAATTATGTATTAGTTAGGAATTTCAATTAAGGATAATCAGGCATGTTCTAAAAAGAATTATTTCTGATTGCATGAAGATTTATATCAAGGAAATCCTCAGTCATGTGTATGAACTGTATTGACTGAAGTGGTGGAGGTTTGGGAGTCTCGGCAGCGTTCCGGGCAGAGACGGGGCTGTGTGTGAAGCTGTAACGACCCCCCGGGATGACGCCCCAGCAAAGGGGTCTCCGGTGCGATAATGAGAGTTCTTCAAATGTCCTGAACTGAGATTATAATTTTTTTTAAAAGCAAATTGAAAACAAGTGGTGCCAGTTATATTATCTTCCAGGAAAGCTTTTAAAAAATAAATTTTCAGGTGATACTGATGAACTGTGTACAATGCTTTTAAAGCTGTAACATTTGGCCCAATGCAGTGCGGAAGGATCCCGCGGGCTGCACACGCGCCGTCTGTCTTGGCTTTGTCACTGGCCTTGGGCAAGGCTCTTTGATTAGGGACATATGAACAAATCACTGCAGGGCAAACTGCTGTGTGAACTCAAAATACATCGGCTTCTCGGCGGTATTGCCAAACAGGCATTCTTACCCCGGGACAAGAAAATAACCCGCTTCATACTTACCTCTTGAGGTAAGACAAGATTTTATCCCCTTTTGAAAAAATTGCTTTTTAGGATAAGAATGTGCGTGTATCTATTTCTCACGGAATAACTGCAGCTCTTCAAGTTTATACCCTCACTTGCCCTGCAGAAACTTCTTTGTGCATTCCTACCCTTTGCATCTTCCTTTGTGTACATAAAAAAGAAATAATGTTTTTAATAGTTCTGTTAGAGTAGTATAAGATCTCCAGATAAAAGTGGAATAGGTGTAATAATTCCTTTTTAACATACGAGATATAAATGATATGACGATGGATGGGGAGTCGGACCAGCATATGATGTTGGCTTGTTCCTTGGTTTGTTACAACTAAAGCTGTGGGAATAACCCTCACCCCAAAAATGGCTGCACTTCAGCTCTTGTGATAAAGTTAAGCCATTTTAATAACTGGCAACCGCTGACGTGATCCTGGTTCTGCTCTTGGCCTTTCCCTTGAGCAAGCGAAGGTGTGGGGATGCTCATCCAGCCCCGGGGATCCCGCTGAAAGCAGCGGGTTCGTGGGGTTATTTCCCGCTGTAGCTCCTGGGGGGCTGTCCCAGTGTAGCTCCGGGGGGGCTGTCCCGGTGTAGCTCCGGGGGGGCTGTCCCGGTGTAGCTCCGGGGGGGCTGTCCCACTCCCCTGCGAGGGAGGCTGCTGCCCCACAGGAGAGAGCCGGCTGGAGCCCAGCAGCTGTGGTGTGAAGGTTAGATGATTCGTTCAATCTTCTGGCTAGTCATTTTTAGTGCTTTTTTCAGTGGGGCAGGGCTGGTAACCAGCCTGGATTTGGTGTTTCCTGCCCACCGAGGGCTTGGGAACGGGAACACGTCTGAGCCTGATGGCCCCGTTGGGCTTTCGCCTCCTCCCTGCCTTTTCCCCGGAAAAGAGGAGCCCAGTGGAAGAGCCTGGTCAGTTCTGGGTACTGGCCTTAACTGGTTATTTTTCACAAAAGAGGGAAGCCACAAAGCTGAAAATCAGTCAATGGAAACTTCTAAAACAGTGCTAAAGGCATAAATCTTCCTTGGTTGCCTTTCAAGAAATGTAAATTTTGACTGGTGTGGGCTGGTGCCGCTTACCCAGGGATCTTACACAAAACCCACTTCCTGGAGTTTCTTTCTCTCCCAGTTTTTCCATCCACATCCCATGTACGCAGAAGATTTAGTAATACCCGGCAAGAGCACTATGGACAGACGGTGGCTTTGCTGGTGGTGCTGGTGCGGTGGCAGGAAAACACTGCCAGCTGTGTGGGCCAAACTGGGTGATGCAATCAAGGCCCCAGGGCCCCGCTAATTAGCCCGCGGGGTGGGGCTGGCTCTGGCAGCTGAGTAAATTGTGCTGCTGAGAGAAAATTGGGGAATAAAGGGGGCTACTTCTCTTCCTTCCTCCCTCCCTCCTGTCCCCAGCTGCTGCCAGTGAAAGCCCCAAAGGTGCCATCCGGGTGTACTGGGATGTGGTGGGACACAGCCTCTGGCAGGGCTGTGGCAGGAGAAGGGGCTGGTGGGGACAGGCTCTGCGTGAACCCCCCGTGGCGAGGGAGGGGGAACAAGCTTCTCAAGAATCCTGTCTTGGAGCAGTGATTCCACACCAAGCTGGTCGTGGTGGTCACAGTGTGGAGGGTTTGAGGTGACTTTTGTCCAAACAGAAGTATGAATGCCATCGCTTCATCTAAGTGCTTCACCAAATGATAAAAACTTTGAAAAGTGAAAAGGAAGGCGTTTGTCTGGGTGATTTTAAGTGGGGGTCCTGCTGGTTTCCAACCCCGTTGTGAATGTCACCAGCTGCATCTCCTCCTGCAATTGCCTCCTGATTCGGTTCGAGTGGCACCTGGATGCAGCAATTAACCCACGTGCCAGCCCCGGGCACATGGGACACGTGCAAAGGGGAAGCAGGATGAGCGTCCTGGGAAGCGGGGTTGGGAATCTGCTGGAAAGGCTCTGGAAGGCGGTGGTGAGAAGCAGGAGAGGGCAGGCTGCCCGGGACGCCGCTGCAGGCGACGGCTGTGCTGGGCTCCGGGCGAGTTGGTGCCAACGGAGCTGCACATGGAGCCTGGTAAAGAATCTGAGGTATGGTAATTTTTTTTAATACGTTTTGATTTTGTTGTGGTGGATGTTTTTGCTCTTGTCTCTTGATGATTAAGTGTCTAAATGCTTGCTGTCTTTGCGGGTTTTTTGTTCCATTTTATTTTATGTTTGTTTGGGTTTGGTTTCTTTGGATCAAATGAAAATTATTAATTATATGCTTGTAAATAACTTGGTTAAGATATAAGACCAAAAAAAGGAGGGATTTTCTTTTTGTTTCCATGTATGCAGCTCCTTTAAGAAACCTTACTTTTGTGTTATAAGTTCTCAGTGCTTTCTTGTAATCCGGAAGATTTACCGTGGTAAGGTTGGCTGTCCAGAAATGAACCTCCCCATGCAGAAGCAGAGCTTGGCAGAATCAGCCTTTCCCAGTTACTGTTAAAAGGTGTAGCTTTGTAGAAGTGTGAAGTCGTGGTAGGTTCTGTTAAATGTAACAGAAAAATGGGGTGAACTGTGTAGTTTGTTTGTTTTAATCCAGCCTTATCATATTTGTTCCTGTCTATGTTTTCAAGTCTTCGTTGCTCTGAAGGAGTGACGGCAGCAGAAATTGTGTCTAAATCAAATGCCTAGGGCAGCTACTAATGACATCTGCTGGGGCTTCCTAAAGTGTTTGCAGCTAAACCCTGTTGTCAGTTTAGAATTATTTAAACCAATCTGTTCTGTTCTTGACTCTTCAGGTGTTTATGTTCATCCTCAAAGGAATAGAGGTCATTCTGTATAGCTGTTTCTTATGAGTGAGGTGGAAGGCTATTTAAAACTTGTAGGATTACATTTCTGGTTTCCGAGGGATATTTTTAATATTACCTACTAAATATTCAAGAACAGGAATGACATTTTTGAGTTTTAATCAAATCTCAAGGCTTTTTTGGTGTGTTTTTTTTTTAATATTTGGCACTTTTGAAGAGAAGTCTCACAGGAGGGACTGTTTTGGAATTATTATTGGTTTTCTGGGGGACTGAAAAAGTTGTCATTCGCCTGATTGATGCACACCAGGGTTATTTGCCTCCTGTAAGTAATGGCAGGAGGTGAACCTGCACCCTCCTGCTCTGGAAGGGGCAGTGCCTGGGGACGAGATGGTGGTGATCAGTGGTGCTAGAAAACAGGTTAGATAGTAGAGCTTTAGGACTAAAATAAGGAAAACATGAGAGTTTAACCTAGAAATTGGAGGGTGGATCTTTTGAATTTCAGAAATACTTGTGCTTTTTTTCACCCAGAGACATGGGATAAGCTCATGACTGCACCAGAATGTCTGGAGCATGAATTCCACAGGTATTGTCTTGAAAAATGCAAGTTCTTCTGGAGAGATTGTGCAGTTGAATCTGTTTAACTATATTTTTCAAATTAGTAGTCCTAAAAGAATAAATTTGTTATTATTATGTAGTCTTCTCTCTTTATAGGTATTATAAAATATGGTCTGCTAGTGTCTAAAGTTGAGCTAGTTCTCTTATTTCTTTTTTTTTTTTTTAAATAGTGTGGTGTCTTGACCTGTCTGTTGTGAGAGGGACTGCAACATGTAATACAGAATTTGAATGTTCACTCGATGGCAGTGGAAATTGAATTTACTGCAACTGCAATAAAGAGGAGGCTCTATTCTACAGAGCTGCTCGTTGATCAGGAAAGGTTCGTGAAATCCAGTGGTTGTTCCTTCAGAGTTTTTTTTTTTTGTTTGGAGGCTTTTAAATGAAGATGACCCAATAATGCCACATAATCTATATTGGAAGAACATCCTAAGACCTTGGTTTATTTTGGTGAAGAGGCACTTCTTAGTAAATGGCTAACAGAAGCAAAATAGAAAAAATACATGTTATATATCAATATTTCAAAATAATGATGCATGGAGCTAGATTTCTCAGACCATCTTAAATCAACTAAATATGTGGTCTGGTTTTCAAATACTCTGAACACTATAAACACCATACAGAAAAGTAATCCTTTAAAAGTAACTTCTGGGGGTAATTTTTGAGTTTACACAGAATCTTAGAACAGTTTAGGTTGGAAGGGACCTCTGGAGGTCCTGCCCAAAGCTGGTTGGAAGTCGGGTTCTACCTCTGATCCAGCGTGGGTACCTTGGGGCCTTCTCCTCTCACAGTCTCATCAAAACTGGTTTTGACACTTCTGTGAGCTTCCTGAGTACTTGTTTTGTAGGCAGCTGCATATAGCGATTGCTGAGATCAAAAAGGGATTTGAAAGATTACAGTAATACTCTGGAAATTGGATATTGCTGAGGGATCTGTTGGTTTAAGGAATGTTACAAGCTGTTCATTATAGGCTGACCTCGAACAGCTGTTTATTGCTTCAGAATATAAAGCAAGAGCTATTAATTGGTTTGCAAATGAGACTAGTGTCTCATGGAGACTTAATGTCCACATCTTAATTTTCTTTTTTTTTTTAAAATTTTGTGCTGATGGTTTTTCAGAACTTGGCTTTCCTGCTTCTCATATACTCTATGATGCTGGTGTAGTCTCCGCATGTTAAGCTAATGATGGCTATAGAATTTCACAAGGCATTTGGATTAGAGTGTCGACTTGACTGCAGAGGAGGGGATTTCACTCTGAATTGTTCAGAGGAATCCAGAGACAGTAGCATAAGGTGGTATTTGTTTCCTTTGTGGACAACTTCACTGTCTGGGGGTGGGGAGGAGGGCACTGCTTTGATACGCTCTCAGAGTTGAATTGCAGCCTGTGCTGTTCGTAGGCATTGGAAGTAATTATTGGGTTTGAAAGAAATACACTAATTTGTTAAGTGTTTGAAAATGTCTCAAATATAATTGAGATATAAACCAGCAAGAGATTACTGTTGTAGTCAACATGGCATTTCGGTTTATTTCACAAGCTCTTTAGATTACTGTCTGAGGAAGGCTTCTGTTCATCACTTTTTACTTTGATTTTGCCATAAAACAAAACTGGCATTTTAGATTGCATTATCTGAATTGCTGTTGGTGAGGTTATGAACTTGGTTACCACCCTTACGTTAAGTAGAAATATATTTAGAAAAAATGTTTATCAATGTTCTTCCTTCCCTTGGTGTCTGTAACTGCTTGATTCTATCCTCTGATACACGTGGAATTTTTTCTTCTCTCTGTTTTCTCCTTGAGTCATGTCTTCTGGCTTGTTCTATAAGATTTCCTTACTTGACTGGTGGTCTGGTTGTTCATGGTTCTCATCTGTCTGTATCTGTTCTTCTTAAAACAAAATTCTCACTGTGAAAAACTTTCTATTTGAAGTGGGATGGCAGCATTCCTTTTTAATGTCTGTTCTCTCTGTCCCAACACGGCTTGCCTCTGGCTGGAGTTCTTACATTCTCCAAGGATATTACTAATCCACTTGGAAGGGAATGGAAATTCTGTTTTACAAAGGTTTTAAGTCTTTTAAACTGATTTTATTCCAAAATTAGTCCAGTCCTTCCAAATTTAAATTCTTTTCTTGAAAGAAAATATTTTTGTTTTTCACTCTTATGGGAAAAAAACTACAAGTAAAAATCCATATCAAGATTAACAGTGAAGTTCATAATTATTTTTGAATGAAACAGGATTTTTTTTGCATAGTGTTGGAATTAGTAGAGGGATTAGTTTTCCCCACTTGGAAAAGAGAGATGGGAAGAGTTGGTAACATTTTGTCTAGTATTTTAAATTTAGGAAAATTACAGCAAGGACTAAAGACTTAATCCATGTGGGTTATTTAACCACAGTCTGGTTACCTAACCCTTTTTTTTTTTTTCATTTATTACCCAGTTATATACTTGCAATGTTATTCTGCTTCCTTCCAACTCAGTCTAAGCCTACTTTATTCCATCTTTTTTCAAAGCACACAATTTTTCATACGTGTTCCAGTGTAACTACAATTTCTAGCCTTTTTCTCTTTGGTTGAGAAACACTCTTGGTTTTTTTCTGGTTATGAAAGCCTCATAGATTGGGTCTTAACCCTGAAGGAAAATATTCCAGATACTTCCTCCCAGGTATGCCTGTTACTGGTTCATCTGCTTCGTCTTAGAAATAAACGCCTCAGAGGATAACAAATGCATCAAAATAATTCTTCAGCTGCGAAGCTGCAGTAATCTGTATTGGCTAATGACCTGTTTCTGAACGTGGTGTATGAATCTGCCCTTTCCCTTTCAGTCTTGGAATATTAAACTCCCTTTATTCTGGGGCAATTGATGCATATTATTCTTATTTAAATGCACATATGTATCAGTGCACCAACAAGTATTTCTTTTGCATAATATCAGTACTTAATTTTTCCAAAAGAATGTTCCCTCCTCACCTTTAAGTAGAGATAGAGATCTCTTTATTTACAGTAACTTTCTATTGATTGGTCTTAATTACTTCTTGAAATTACTCTCATGAATCACTGAGGTATAGATCTCCGCAGAGGCGAGCCCAGCGGGCTCTGCATGGAGCAGCAGCGTTGGGGTTTGTGCTGGTTTAGTCCTCGTGCTGCGCCGGCAGGTCAGGGGCAGAGGGAACGTTGCACACACCAGGTCTGGGGGCTCCTTCCCTACAGAGACAGTACAGGGACTCCCGCGATGCCGGAGTGACTCGCGCCTCCATCGTCTCCTCCCTGGGAAGGAGGAGGCAGCGGAGACAGCGCTGACACCCTGACCCCAAACCTCATCCCGACTCCAGCCTGGCCAGGACCCACCGAGGCTCGAGGGGACACTTGGCACGTTCCGTACTGCTACGTGTCCCTCCTTTGTACCCGAGCCTGGATGTGGTGACTGCTCCTAATTTGAGTAATCTAGGAAATTTAAGCAGCTGAGCTTAAAAGTTACCCTTGACCAAGTATACTGTGTATGTGTAAGAAATCTGTTGTGATACTTAAACATATTTGCCAAAGTGGTGCTGGCTGAAATTGTTTGAAGGGTATATTCTCCTCTTAAAACCATGGACTTTTTTTTTCTTTTTATTTATTTTTTTAAGAAGTGGAAACTATTGCACATGCTCTTCCATGAAGGAAGCCTTTTTTTATCACTTCATTATCGGCTCTCAAGGGAGTGACATAAGACTGCAATCACTCTCAAGAGAGTGACCAGCGTGTGAGAGAGAGAAAAATAACTGTTCCTTATCTTTTAGGAGAGAAAAGTTACTTTTCTTTGTGAGACATGGGGGGGTGTTTCGGAGGCATGTGACAAATAATAATAGTTCTGTCTGTTTGCCCTGAGTAGCAGAAGGTGACGGGAAATGGAGTATGGTTCTAGTAATAATGGAACTTCTTTTTTATCCCAGGAGGTAAGGAGGGCTCTGAGTAACGTGTGTTTTTAGGAGAAACACACAGACAAATCTTTCCTATATTCATTGCCATGAGGATGGTGGCTTTGCAATGTATGTGCATGGACTGACTCCAGGATTTCAGCAGATTAACTTCCATCTGCTTGGGGAAAAGCTCGTGAATGCATTTTGTCGTGTTCCCAGGCGCGGTACCTGCAGGCTGTCACCCAAGGTGATGTGCTCATTTCATCTCAGGAGACCGAGACTTACCCTCCCTCCAGTCCATCCAGCTGAGTCAAGAACTTCCCCCAGCAGAAGGGCTGAGCACTGGGGACCTGCTGCTGTGCAGGTGGCTGAGACTCTGCACGTTTCAGCCCAAGAGAGTGTAGAGGACGTGGCAAAGAACTGACGCGATGTGCTTTGCTGGCTTAGTGATAGCGTGGAGAAGACTCTACAAATCTTTGGTTTAAAAACCAAAAACTTTATAAAGACAGTAACTGTTATTTTTTCCCACTCTTGAATATGTTGTATTCTATGGTACAGAAAGCAGTTAGTATTTCATAACAGTGTGAAACTGTATCATGCAGGTGTCATCAAATGCAATAATTAAACCTCAGCAAAGTGGTTTAAACATGCTGTTACTGGTGTGACTAGTTAGTGTGTGAGTGATGGGGCAGGGAGTCTGATTAGGGAGCCCGTAGGCAACCGGGGATAAAAGACCAATGTCAGCATCATCCTAACTAGCTGGGAAAAGCCTTTGTGCCCAACATGCTGCTGCTTGTGCTTTAATAACTAGTCATCACCTGATACTTTTCCTTTTGACAACCGAGTGTGTATAAAGGTGATAAAAATGTGAACTGTGACTGGTGTTCACAAGTGGGGAGGCTTCTCCCTCGTGCTTAGAGCTGTTGACACGCAGTACCCAGACCATGTGAGTTCCAGGGGGATGGGGGATCCCGAATGCGAAAGCACTGGCTTTGTAAGAAATAATTCAATGCGCGTTCCCCTCTCGTAGTGAGAATCCAAAACCAGTTACTGTAAAAGGCCAGGAGCCAACTCAAAAAGTTAAAAATCCAAAGAGGACAGAGCCCAGCTTTATCAGAATGTGTCTTATCTTAAAATCAGTGGCAACAAATGTGTATGAAGAGAGTGTGTGTGAATGATGGGCTGGATTGTAGGCTCTTGGTACGGGAGATGGGCAAAGGTAATGTGAACACTTGAAGAGTCAAATTGATACTGAGTGTCAAGGACTCGGCTTAAGAATTTCTCAACCATCAGTCCTAGATATGAAGGACTGAACTCTGCTTTTTAAAGGCTTATTTAATTTTATTTTTATTGTATACAGTCTTCCAGAACGACCTTTTAAATCAAGTTTTCAATTATTATTAATTTGGCTAGTGAGTGGGAAAATAAAAATTAAGAAACACCCTCAAAGAAAAAAAATCTCAAAATTAAATGGCTGCTGGGTAGAAGGTGATAAACTGAGAAATGATCACTTCAGAATTGGCATGGGAATTTATATGTTATGCCAGGCAGTTGTATCTTCTCTCGGGAGATGAGTTAAGATGAGGGGAGCAGAAGGTGAGAGAGCCCTTAGGATGGACTGGGATATGGAGAAGCATGTTCCCCAGGCAGCCGGGGATTTCGGAGGATTCCTGTTCCGGGGGAAAGTGTTGTCTCTGAAATGCAAGTGAGGACTCTAAGTCTGCAGAATTGCTGTTTTCTTTTGGGAGAAGGTGCCATCATCTGTTTTGTGACGGTGAGAGAAAATACTTTGTGTGTAAGTAACACTGGGATTTAGGTTTGTAAGGCGTGACTGTACTGGTGCTGTTGGTCGGCAGAGCACCTGGGCCAGTCCGCCTCTCGCTGGAAACCCGGCTCGGCGAGAGCTGATGGGAAACTGCAGGATTGGAAGAGCTGGAAAGAAAGGTACTTGTGATTCGGCAAAATTGTGATTCTGAGCAGGTAGCTTGGAAAGTTTTAAATCAAACAGGTGGGGTTTTAATTGAAAAATACTGGCTTGATGAAGAAAAAATGTACCTATTTCAACACACTTCCACTAATGGTCAGCCGTGGGTCTGTCAGAAGCATGCCTTGTTCTCTTGCTGGGTGCTAAAAATCATAGATTTTCAGTGTGTGTGGCTTGTTGGGCAGAACACTGTAAATATTCCATAATTCTGTTGTCAAAGCTGGAATGGAAGTGCAAATAGCTCCATCTTAAGTGAAGGCTCGTGGGACCTGCTGGTCCCTGCCATGCCTTCTGAGCACTGATAAGTTGGACAGACCTGGCACCTTGGGGCTGAAGTGGGGATGTTGGGATTTTAGGCTCCCTGATGGCACTTGCCCTAACTTTCAGAGGACTTTGTAGAATGTCCTTATCTTTTCTGGAGTGGGTGAGACTGTTCTCAGAATTAGGGCCAGCACACATATAGTTGCTTAGAGTTAGGGCAGCTGGCTGTCTGGTTTTATTTTGAAAAAAACCTCAAACTTATTTAAAATATTTGGATTTTTTGAAAACTGTATTTCTTATTTAAAGTGTGTGTGTGTCCCCTATTCTGTCTCGGAGGGAGATCATGTTGCTGGTTCAGATTCTGCTGATAACAGCGGTTACAAATTTAACCAGGGTTCCTGCCTCCTAAAGCCGTGTTGTGCATCGGATGCTGGTAGCATTTCCTCAGGGCACCGACCCACCAGCGCTGCCTTCTAGGGCTGCTTATTCCCAAAACAAAATACAAGAGACAAAACATTGATATTCTATAGTAGTGTAAGGACAAGTGGGGAAAATATTGCTAAATATATCCTAGTAGGACTTGCTTTGGTTTATGTTATGGTAGTAACCCAGGACACTATTTGTGATTACTGAGGCTTCACAAGAACAGTCTGTGCTCTTACCTATTTTATTAATTGTGTTGTTTTCCAGCCACTGCTTTTGACTTGTCCAAAATATCTCTTCAATCATCTGCAACACTGCTCCTTTTAATAAAGTAACAAAACACTATGAGCTAATCTTTTGATTAAATTGAGTTGTGTTATATGCATAGCTGACAGGCTAATATGTCATCCTATGATATTTAAATAAACATCTTTTCCTCCCATCAGTTTCTCATAAATCCTATACTTATTTTGTATATCCACAGGAGTCCTTTTGAACTTTGCATTTGTTGTTTTAAAATGTAAGTGCATGTTTCATTGGGGATAATGATATCTTGGTAAATAACGTTGGCTTAATTGATTTCATGCAACAGTCACGGGATCTAAATATGCAAACAGACAAGCTCTCTGGGTTCAAGTCCCATAGAACTGAAATGCAGGAGGGCAAACTTTAGATCATGAAGTTGAGCAACTGTTTTCCATTTATGTTGTATACAACTGAATTATAGGTTGTTGATTCAATGACCTCTGGAAAAATCACTGTACAAAAGTCTTTTGGTTTGTGAATTGCTATGCAAATGTAATTATGTAGGTGTAATGTGTTGTGGGTTTTTTTCCCCAGCTCTTTCAATGAGCATTATTCTGTGTTATACTTTGGGCTTGCTTACTGGCTCTATATTTTGTCAATACACCCTTTCCTGTAAAATAATACATAGTTCAGTATTTATTAAGGTTTTATGTGGTATGGCATCTTCCCACAGCACAAGCTTCATGTGTGGTAGTTGAAGATAAAATACAATTGTACGATAAACAGATCGTGATTTTTCTAGCAGCATTTCTATATCAAAAAACCACAAACATCTATTGACCCCTTCAATATCTCTCTCCTCTTTAAGAGTATCTAAGACGGGAGGAAATCAAAAAGCTGGATTGTCCTTATGCCAGTTGCAGTACAAGTTGACAAAATATTTAGACAGCCTGTTCCTAAGTACGTACATATGCTGGAACCTCAGATGAAGGTTTTCATGGATCTGATAATGAATACAAATTAAGACCACAAATCGCTGAAGGCAGCCAAACAACTGTCCTGCCAAATGAGCTGGAGCACGGCTGGAGACGTGGATGGGGACTGCCCAGCACCCTTCCCCAGCACACCTTTCCAGGGCTCGGGCTGGCCGGGGCCACTGCTCCGTCCCCTGGAAATGAAAGGTTTCTGCGTGTATTTCCTGCTGTTACCAGCCATGGCAAAGGAACTCCTCTTGATTCTACCTTAACATGGCTTTGCCTTATAGAGCTTTTACAGTTGCCTTAGAAACTGTAAGTGCGGGATGGCAAACGCGCTAATTGCAGTTATTTAATTATAGCTCATGTGAAAGCAAGGTGCTCGGTGCTTGCCAGCTGAAAGCCTGGTGTGTACGGTTTAACTGAACACAGTTGGATTTGAGCACATCTAAGTGTTTTGGTTCTGCATGAATGCACTGGTGGCAGAGCTGCTCCTGATCCATCTCCATACGGCGGAGAGAAGGGTCTGTCCCGTGGCTGCAGCAGGGTTGCACAATCCCCTCTGCGATGCCAGAGAGCTGCAGGCGCACGGGGGAGCATCCTCTGGGTTTGTTTCTTGTATTTTCTTGGAAAGTCTGTTTATTACTCTATCAATTAAGTTCTCAATTATATTCTTCTTTTGATGAAAGCATTTCGTGTTCTAGCTGAAAACCTCTAACGCCTCAGTTAATAGAAACTTTGGCAACTAGAAACTTTCAAACTTTTTACCCCCCAAAGTAATTTTTTTTTTTTTGCCCCTTTTGAAATACTCAGCATTTTGTTTGGGTAAAATATCACTATTCAAAAAGAATGTTTTTTCCTACGTAATGGCACTTTCCTCCCCACCCCTGTTTTTTAAAAGCTAGTTCCTTAATTCAAGTCAGAAGAAACTTTGCTGGCGGTTTCAATGCAGACAAGATGTGACCTATGCCACTTCACAATTTTTGGTTGGTTTTTTTGAAGAGTGACAAAAGTACTTTCATTTCTAAGACTTAAAATTTATTTATGCTTGGGCATAAAGAAGAAAGTGTCTTCAGGCCATGTATTTTCCTTCTAAAAACTTGAGTTTTTATATAACTGCCATTGGCAGAAAAGTCATTTTACTTCCTTTCTGCCACATCACCTTCAGGTTTTCCTTGAGCCCTTTCTGTCCCTTTTGGTTCCTTTCTGCCCATCATTGACACTTCACACTCAGGAAGTGGAGTAAATAGTATAACATCATCTATGCACTTGGAAGTACAGTAGATACCTTTACAGGGTAAAAGCATTTTCTCCTCCTACTCTGAGAGAAACTTGATAAAGCCCAAGGGAGCTGTTATCTTCTTTATAGGACTGAAAGACACCCTAGGTTTTAAGATCTGGGATCAAACACTTTAGCATTTAACTTCAGTCCAATTGACACGGAATGCTGTGTTTATGAAGCACCATAACTCGAGCTCGTACAAAAATGCTTGTGACATGGCTCGTGGCTCCGTCACCAAAACTGCTTCTGGCTCTGGTTGTCTGATACAGCCTGGGAACTGGTGGTGGCATTTTGGAGACATCTTACATTATGGCTAATTCTCAAATCTTTAAATATTTGGTCTAATCTTGACTGAGATCTGAAGTTAATTAGGATTGTATTTTCAGTGTCAAAGTGTGAGCAGGGCTGTATTAAACTGAATAAAAATGAAAGCAGGTGGTACTTTGCCTCTGGGTCTCTACTGGATGTTCCTTCCTCTGTGGCTGTTGGTTATTGGGATACTCAGACCACTTCAGCTGAGCTCAGCTGTTCTTTGTCACTTTAATTACTGTAATCAAATGGCTGAACTCCTTGTGTGCTTGAGAAGAGGAAAAGTTTTAATATCCTGTTTAACCTTGCACTGGCTTTAATATTTCCATGAATGGAAGTTAAGTGAAGGCATCTGGCATGTTTAGTCTCGGTAAATAATGGAACTTCTCTCTGCCATATTAATTATCCTGAAATCACAACTACTATAAGACTTAAACACGCTTTAGACCTGATCTTGGGAACTCAGGTGTGCACAAGTAACATTTTACTCATCTGGAAATAAACTAAAATTCACAAGTAAAGTTTTATCTGTTGAGGCAAAAAAAGAGAAGTATAAGCAGCTGCTGCAGCAGTTGGGTTTGTGGCTTCTCTTCTACAAACACCAGTGGGTCGCACCACGCTACGCTCGGCAGGTAAATCAGTGAGATGTGTGTAACGAAGAGCTCAGTCATTCTTCCAAGGTCCTGACATGAAGACCCGCTGTCTTGCTGTTTGGGGGCAGGAGTTGCCTGGGGGGTGTGTTTCCCCGGAGGGGCAGTGGGGCGAGCAGCGGGGGAACCCACTCGGGACACGTTGGGTACGGTGCTGATGGGTCTGTGCTGGGTATGGACCTCGTCGTCCTCACCTGCCTCAGGCACCTCTGAGCGTCTCGCTGTGTGACTGCTCTCGAGGCGTACCCTTCCCTGCTCTCCGTTCCCACGCTCAGTCCAGCAGTCTTCTAGAGGCCTAAGGTTCCTCACTGCTTGAAGAGCAGTTTTGGGCACACATGGGCAAATGGACCAAAGTGGGACTGCAAAGCAGGCGTGGAAAGAAATCAGTTTCCAAGCAAATATCCTGAGCTCAGATTTTGCTGTGACTGATGTAGGTGTTTTCTCGGCTGAGAAGAAATCCCATGCACTGAGAAATGAAGTAAATTACCTGCTTCGGAAAGGAAGTTTTGTCTGCATTGAATCTTATTCCGTTGTTCTCATCACCATCAATGTGATGTAAGGATTTAGAAGTAAGCCTTTCTTCTTCACTGATAAAACGCAATTCGGTTTCATTTGGGGAGACAACAATGAATGATAGAAGTGAATCAGAGGAGGCAGAGATGAGAAATAAGATCACAAAAAATAATGGAAGGGGGGCATATGTTGCTAGAATTATCCTGGGCTCAATGCTGTGAGTCAGTCATGAACTGTGAGTTGGCTGATGCCCTCCCTCCAGAGCTGCGGTCAGATGAAAGGGAGACCCCCTACATCTCTGTGGATGAGCCCAGAGGGGCTGCAGGGTATTACTGAGGTGAATCCTCTGGGGAGTAATGAAATTGGAATTGCTTTAGCCACAGTTTAAAGGTCAATGTTTGTGTGATGAATGATATGACAGTATATAAATTACACTCTGCTCAGTTCTCGGTGTTGGACTTCTTATTGTCTAAATTGGCCAACCAGGACTACATTTTTTTTCTTTTTTCTTTTTTTTTTTTTTTTAATTTGTTTACTGACATGATGAAATGCAGAGCTGTCTGGATCTTTGTGTTGTCAATGCCTGGGTCAGGGTGTAGTGGGGGGGGAGGTTTGTTACCAAAAAAAAAAAAAAACAAAACAAAACTGAAAAACCCCAAAACAACCCAACCAGCCAAACCCCCACAAATTACAAAACTCTGTAATGAAAAGCAGGAAAATACTAATGTTTTCTATAAATTTGTAAGGGCAAAGTTTGGTTTCCTGGGCTATGCAGGGGGTAAGCCGTGTGTTAAAGGCAGCAAGCTTGCTTTGTGAAACTCAGACTGTATTTGCTAAAGCTGCCTTCTGAGGAGATTTGGGAAGCTTTCTTATCAGCTGGTGATCGTGCTTTCCCTCCAGATCTCCAGTTCTGGGTAGCAGACCTCCTGCCAGTAGAATTAATTTTCCTTATTCTGTTGACACTTCTCCAATTTGCAGTCCAGATCACACCAGGGTGAGCACGAGCAGCAAATTGCTCTGAAAACAGTGGAATTGCTACAGCCTAATTTCTTGTAGAGTTTTACTCCATTCATTTCCGTACTTTGTTAATGGCATTACCCAGCTCCCTGTCCTCCTGTTACCAAATGCTTTTCACTTCAGTGACCAAATCCTCTCCTGTTTTCTCTGCTTACTCTCTAAACATCCCCCTCCGTCCCCAGCTCCCTTTTGAGGTCCCGAACGCACTGATGACCATAAGCTTTCACTGCTCCGGTTCGTTCTGCGCTGTCTGTGCCCAACTCACCTACTGGTCCCAAAGGGTTCCCCTTCATACAGGGACAGCACTAATTGCTGGCACCTACTCACCTTACACGATACAATTTCCTCTTTAAGACTTACAAAAATTTATGTATTTGCTTTAAAATTATAGGATTTTAGAAATATTAAGAGTTTTGTCTTAAAAGGGTGTATTTTCTTCCTGCAGTTCAAGTGCCAGAAGTTTCAGTCCCATCTGTCAGTTCTGCAGTGGTAAAACCCAAGTAACTTTTTAAATCTTACTCAACTGAGCCTGTTAAGAGTAGCCTCAAGTTTCTTTCTTTTATATTTAGACTTTACAGGAGTGGCTGGCAATGAGTTCCCCTTTAATGAAGAATCTTAGCGTTGTTAAGGGTTTTTTTGAGTTAAGAATATATTTCATCATTTGCCATCCCAGTACTCCGTCTCCCAGCCATGACCTTCCCTGCTGTGATCTCTACTAGTGTGTGTTTATCCCCTTCTCCTGTGACATCCTGGAATATCCCTCATCTTCCTGCCCTGCTGGGAGGCTTGTGTGGGCTGGTGAGGCACCTGGGGGATGACAGTGGCTTTGGGAAATGCATTTCACTGGTACTTTAGATTCTGCTCGTTGTTCCCATCTGGGAAGTAAGAAGGGAGTCCCAGGAATAAACTGATACGCCAGAAGTTAGTATTTCTAAGTAACTCTGAAAGAATGGGACATTTAGCTGAAGTGTTTGCATGTCCTGTAGAACAGCAGTCTGAAATAGTGTTGGGTTTTTTTGTAGGTGTTTTTGTTTTGCTGTAGTCTTTTGGTTATCACAAATGGTGCAGAATGTTTCCCATGGTATTTATGTTCTACATGGTACTGTTAAATCACCATGTTATTCACAACCCAGAATGAAGAAACATTTGTATTAGCAGTGATTTTAGGCACAGTAACCATCCAAATCTTACTAATTTCCTGTGTTACATACCAGCCACAGCCCTTTGAGTTCCGATTACCTAATCGCAGCTACTTACTTCATGCCGAGAAAACACTGTTAGTTTAGGAACCAAAGTGTAGTAAAAATAAACCTGTTGAACTAATGAGTTTTCTGTAGATCAGTCTCAGCAAGTCATTGACCCGATGAATGTAAACATTAAACAGACCAATGATAGAGAGTTTGAATTTTAGACAAAGAATTTCTGTAGAAAGCAGCAACACATTAACATGTTAATAAAAAATAATTTCCTCTAAATTTGGTCTCAGAAAGTTAATTTTTAATGATGAAGAAACTTAATATACTAATCATTTCTGCTTTCATGTAGCATTTTTTTTCTCCTCATACATTGTGTGCTTTTGCCCTGAAAACTCATAGGAAAGGGTAAAGAACAGAAATAAACACTCTGCAGGCTTTCTATATGTAACTTCAATCAAGTTGTTCCATTATTAGTGCAAAAGAAAAGTGGGAGAGTGAGTCCACAATGCAATTTGCAGTGTATGCTGTAGCTCTATTGTCCTGCTTCTAAGAAATGGAATACACAACTTTCTCCATGGCCAAATTCTGCTGTAGCCTGCGGGTGGCCAGAACCTCTGCCTTTGTCCCCCCTGGCAGAATCTCTTGTGCTGAAACAATGCTCTTAACCTGTATATGGAACTGCAAGAGCATCCTCCCTATCTAGAAGGACATTAGGCCAATGCTTTTCAAGAGTAGCTGGCATCGGTTATAAAGGTTAAGAGGGGAGTAGTTCTTGTTCCTTTGAACTGTAGGTGGGTGCTCTCACTCCTGTTTTGTGCTGGGGGAGATCCTGGGCAGCTTCCACCCAGAGGAGGTTGACTCTTGGTCCTGTTGTCACTCTACTGAGAGTGACCCACAGAATTCCATCAGCTCTAGGGAGCCAGGCAGCCACACCACCAAACATCGTGACAGTGCTGTGTTACCTTATTTAGTCCTTAGAAGTTTTTTTTTCTTTTGTCAGTTTTAGGCTGTCAACAGGGTCAGCTGGGATGTTGCACCAGACAGGGACAGAATGAAGGCTCAGAGAAAGGAGCTCTATTGTTACTTATTCTTAAAATAGTTAAACGCGCTGTGTTCTGAAAGAATTCCAGTGATTATTTGCCTATAAAGCAGTATGCTTGGTCATTCTAAGTTCACATATGGTGAAGGGCTGTATGTTTTAATTGGCTGTTATTAGTTCTCTGAAATGTATAAGCAGTGATGTTATGATTGCATTTCAAGGAACTCTTGTATATATATTTTTATTCAAATCTAATCCCTCTTTAGAAATCACAGAACCCTAAAAACATTTAGGCTGGAAGGGATTTGTGGAGGTTATCCAGGCCTTGAGCTTCCTGCTCAAAGCAGGGCCGTTTTGTAAGTTAAATCAGGTTATTCAGGGCTGTGTCCGGTCATGTTTTGAAAATCTCAGAGGATGGAGATTCCACTCTCTCTGAGCAACTTGTTCTTGTGCTTAATCAGTTTGATTCTGAATTTTTTTTACCATATATTCAATCAAAATTTCCTGTACTGCAACCTGTGATCGTTGGGCCCTGTCCTTTCACCATGCACGTGGAAAAAAGAGTTTAGCTCCAGCTTCTCCAGGCTGTGAAGCTGCAGGTGGCTCCTCAGCCCTGACCGAAGCCATGTCCCTCAGCCTCTGAGCCACGTGCTCCAAGCCCCTCGCCCAGTGGGACTGTCAGGTTTGTTTGTGTCTGCCATGAAATGAGTGTTCTGAGGTGGGACATGATGTTCCACATTCGGATGCCGTGGCCACAGAGCTCCCCGGGTGGCTCATCGTGGCCACCACACGGGCACAGCGCCGGCCGACTCCTGTCCGGTTGGCTTGACTGGGACCCAGACGTCCCTTGGTAGAGCTGCTGCTTCACCCGGCACCTCCTCTTCTGAGCTTGTTCTTTAGTTGAGGCCTGTTCCAAAATCTCCTCCTAGTTCCTTCTCAACGCTGTTGCCTCTTGCTTAAACCACTTCTGTGGTAGTGCTGGTCAACGCTTCAAAAAAGATATTGTCTGTGTGTTAATTGGGGCCAAGTAGTCAGTGAGCATATGTTGTCCTTGGTGGCAAATTAGCTAAATGAGTTTACATCACACGCAGATTTACTTTGCTTTGGGTCCTGCTCAGCCTGTGGATTTGGGCCTAAGCAAGGGCCTGTCTCAGGACTTGCTTGTTTTCTTGGCAAAGCTTTTTTTAATTTCAAGTCTTTGATGAATCAAAGTCATCCTTGGAGAGTTATGCCTTTTCTCAAACATGAGCAAAGAGGCTGTTTCTGACCCGATGCAGCACAAAAGACACATGGATTGGTATGAGTTTAGTTTTCTCATTTTTGTATGCTATACCATAAATATAAAAGCACCAGTTATAATAGTAAAATAAAAGCAAATGTTACTAATATCCTATTAGCTTTAACAGATGAAAACATAATCTTTTTACAAATGGATGGAGTCCAGGTTCTGTGTGTTGAGTATTTTAGAAGTAGTTTGACATTTGAACAGCAAATGGATCAAGTGGATCACTTCAAAAAATACGCAGAAGAAATGAAGACTTCAAGAATAATACTCCTTTCTGTGATAAATAGGGGTTTTTTTTCAGTCTGATACACAACTAATGTATCCTCAGTCCGCTCTTAGTGATTGAATAAATAAAAGGACTCACAGATTAGGAGATACGTGTCCTGTGTAGGTCTCACAGCATTTTATCCTGTTGCCATATCAGCATCCCCACTTCTGCTGGAATAACTGTGGCCCAGGGGTGCAGTACCCGTCCCAAGGCTGGCCAGTGGCAGAGAGGTCTATTGCCCCAGAGCTGGGCAACGTGGGGCCTGAGCTTCTGCAGTACATTTAAATGCTCATTCTGCAATGTGTACTATTGTAATGTAGTTGGTGCAACTAGGTAAAATTGCTAAGTGTTAATTGCATTCACTCATCTATTTAGAAATAAACATAAAAGAATGCATCTGAAGGATCCTAATGTAAGAACTCTCAAAATACCATGGAAAAAAATATAAGGCAGCAGAATATTTATAGGAGCTGAAAAGTGGATGAAACCTTCTGTACACGTTTCCTGTTTCTTTAAAAAAAAAAAAAAACCACAAAACAAACCCACTCACTTTTTTCCCCATTTATTCCCAAAATGCAGATCCAGTTCTTTGTCTGGTAAGAAATTCAATCTTCAGCAAAAATCCTGTGCTGATTTTGGACTGAGTTTGTTTGTATTTGTTTTGTACATGTTTATCCTTGGGGTGAGCCCATCAGTGATGAGAATTCCATGCTCTGTGGAACAAAATGCAAAGGAAGCATTTCATAACTGGAGAAAGCAAGGCCAGGAAGAGAGGGCGCTCCTCACAGGCAATTTAAGCACCCAGTACACAGGTGTTCAAAGCTCTCGTGATATTTAATGTATTTATCATCTTTAGTGTTAAGGCCTCCGTTCTGCGGTCAGAAAGATGTGCGTAGCTGAAATGAGCACATTGGGTTGCTTGGGAGACTTAACCAACATGGACTTACTGCCTGAACGGAGAAACGAGGTCATGTATTCATTAGCCAGTGTGAAAGCCTTTCACTGGAATATTTTTTGTAAACTTCATGTACGTTTTATGCAGTTGTCACCAGTAAATCCTTTAGAATTGAAGATAACAATGAGAGTGAGTGAACAGACCCTATATGTCAATGACTATACTTAGGGGTGCCAGGAGTGTTGTGTCGCACCATTCCTCCACCGCCCGGCATGCCAGCCCTTCAGTGTACCGTGTTTAGCGAAGGAGCAATCTATTTGGGGAAAAGATGGTATTAAATTTTGGAGATTAAACTTTTGAAATCATGCAAATTAATTTGTAATAACTCCACATGCACCTTCCCTACTATGTTTGCCTTTTGGAGTGTTCTGAGAAGTCTCTAGCCACTTCTTTAAGTTGTGAGCAGCAGCTCTGCTTTTGCAGCCTGTGGGCGTAGGCAGTGTTAACAATTAATTCTGGTCTCAGCCTTCATTGTAGAAAAACTCTGCCCATCACCATTGTACACAGAAGGAGTTAGACCTAGGATGTTGTTTTTTCAGTGCCACTTGTGTAATTAGGGCTTTAAAAAAAAAAATCCATTTAGGAACGGGGTTAGCAATGCTGTGATAAGGCAGAAAGCGCTGTTTGTCAGGTACTACTGAATAAGTTGTTGGAGAGGGAAGAGGCCAGCTGAGTTTCTGGACTTCTCGATTATTTTTTTTTCCAGTCCCTAGAGCAGATTTGAGGTGAACTTAGAGCCATTTGGTAGAATGTTTGTAGGTGGTATATATTTGATTTTCTTTGTCTGTTCCGTTTGCTGTTGCAGCGGCTGCATTTCTGATCCTCCTGGTCCCGCTGCTTGTTGGTGTCTGGGACACTGCACGGCGCCCAGGGTGCTCTGCCCAGGTGGGTCCTTCCGTAGGGGCACAGGGCCCGTGGCAGCGCCCTGCGGCCCGTGGCAGCGCCCTGCGGCCCGTGGCAGCGCCCTGCGGCCCGTGGCAGCCTTCATGCAGGGCGATGGCGGGCAGAGGGCTGGGAAGCGGGGGACGGGATTGTTATGCCCTGAGTTCCCCAATAACCATGATCTGAGAATGAGTTGGAACAGCAGGTACCGAGAGCGAAGGAGCACATTCGGAGAAGCACTGTGGGGAAAAAAGACTGAAAACTGCTGGATTAGATGTTTCAAATACCTTATGGTCTTAAAGACTGAATAAATGGAAGTTCATCAGCAAATGTTCTTGTCTGTAACATTCAGCTTTGCCTCAAGTTTTCAAAAGTCTTTAGTATGTTAATATGCCAGGAATGCTGAAAAATAAGGATCAGCAGTGGTCTTATGGTGAAAAAGTCAGCAATTAGAGTCTGTAAAGCTGACAGAGTAGAGAGCAAGTCTGAGCCAAAGAAGGTCTATCGTTACATATTATTATTGGCATTCAGTGGTTGCAGGCTTAACTGAGAATGCTCAAAATAGTTCTTGGTCCAGTATGTTTCCAGATGAATCCAAACCTTGGTAATTAAGGTAGCGGCTGGGGGGGATTTATTGTGGGTTTGGTTTTGTTTTTTGGTTTTTTTTTTCCTCTTCTCTTTTTACAATCTGAAGAGTATTTCATATTGAAACTTACTTGGAGCTGAAGAGCTTTCAATACCAGGCAAGGTGTTCTGCTGCTTTTTAAAGTCTAGAACTAAAAATGGAATGTTGAGGGAGAGCTGGGAATTCAAAAAGGGGCTTAGAGCTCCAAAGTACAGATCTATATACCTTACGCTGCTGTCACATTTTTATAATGTTCTGTTTCCCATCATTTTCTATTCGGGAGGCTCACAAAGCTCCCTGTGCCTGTCTGCTCTGCCTGGCTGCAGCAGTGACAAGCTACCTGGGGGACAATGCCACGACTGAACGTCTCTTCCTGCGTTCTTAGGAGATCCCTCAGGAGTGGACATGCCCCTGCTGTATGAGCAATGGACTGTGCCTCGGGAGGCCTCGGTTTGGTTTCCAGTTTAGACTCCATGCAGACAGATCACTCTGTGCCATGATTTTATGCACGCCGAGTGAATACTTGCTGTTACTGCCTGTCCCTAGACTGTAAAAGGCAGGACAGGTCCCGGTGTTTATAGTGCTGGGACGCAGCCCCGGTCTCGCCTGTGGTAGCTGCGGGTGCTGGCAGGAGGTAACGATCCTGTGAGGGGTCAGTTGGGCTGGGCCACGTGTCTTGGGTTTGCAGGGGAAAATGATGGGTTTTCAGTATCTGATGCAGAGTGTAATATCGCTCCTTGTCCGTGCTGCTATCTGTTTGATAGAGCTTTTTTCCCCCCGGAGTACCATGATAAAAATGTGACTCGAAGTAGGATTCTTATCTTTGGGAAAGACAGAGTAAGTGACCTTGCATTGCTGCAGAGCTGCTGATATGCAGTGGAATGCTTTTTGTGTTAGACTACATGATAAATTTGTCATTTTATATTAGAATTTTACTATGCCAAAAATACAGCCTAGTCAGAAAACTGCATGTTTCAAATCTGGCTTTGTAATCTTATTTACATTAACTCATGCTCATGAGTGTTCTCCCTGAAGTCAGTGGTATGAATCCAGTCTTAATGAAATTATTTGTTGTTTATTATTACTCATCTGGTAATTATACTTCGCTATCTGATTCTTCTGTGACCCTTCAAGCAAAACACTCAAGAAAGAAATAAAATCTTCTTTGCTTCTGCGCTGGAGCCAGTTCTAAAGCAAGGAAGAGTTCTTGTATCCTATCTAAAAACATCATACAATCTGGCAAGGACTACTCATATGGTATTATGAAGGTTGCTTATATAATTCAGATTTTTAAATATAGATGGGACTATGCATTAAAACTATTTTTAATGATAGTGATGTAATATTGTAACTGGTTGCATCTGCCAGTAAGCCTAAAAGAATCTTTGATAAATTGAGTTATCACACACACGAATACAAGATTGATAGAAAAGCTAGTAAGCTGTTATTAAAATCTAGAAATAAAGCATAACATTTTCATACAGTAAGTACACAATATAAATATAATATGTAGTATTTAAAATATATTTTACTTTTGCTATCAAAAGCAATAAAACAACTTTAAAAGAATTGTATCAACAGAAACATATTCAGGAGGACAGCAGAAATGGCAGATTTTGAAGCATAGGTGTCCTTTCTCCAAAATTGCTGCTTCGTATTTTGCATAAAATTCACAAAGAATTTAGATTAAGTTTATTTTCTGAGGCATAAGAATGGCTCTGCCCTCTCTCCTGTCCTGCTGATACCACTGCAAATTTTACACCATTTCTGTTCTTTTGTGGAAGTTATCAGAAAACATCCATCCATTTTTCAGACTCCACTCATGCTTATTTGCGCAAAGTGTTTTCTCAAGATATTTCCAAAACTAAAGTCCAAATTTTGTTTAAAAAATTTGTAACATTAAATAAGGATTTGTATAGTCACTTTACTGTGTGCTTTGTTCATCCTGTTTAATGTAAAATGCAAGTTGTTGATAAAAGCTTAAATTGGGGGGGGGGGGGGAACAGGAGCATCCTAACAGCTTTTTATTTTTCCCCTCCCTGTGGGGTTGGTCAGTGATGTTCGCAGAGTTCTGGACTAGAGCTGCTGTTGGGTTTGTTCGGTGTTTTTTTAATCTTTGCGGTGGAAGAATTAGGAGAGGTTTGGTCAGCTCTTGTCTCGCAGGCAAAGTAGTACCTATTGTTTGTGCTGTTAATCTGTGGCATTTGGAGTAGTTTATTTTTAAATGGTCTTAAATGGTGCAGTAGCACAGTCTGCTTCATTGCAGCCAACACAGAGAATTTAGAGTGTTTTTCACAAGAGTACAAAAGTCCAGAATTCTAAATTGTTATAAAAAGTAATAGACTTAAAATTTAAACAAGTAAAATAATTTTTCTTAAAAAATCCAAAACCACTGCGTACAGAGAAAAAAGGTGCCTGCAGGTAATTCCCTTACAGTGAAGATGTGACACATATCTCCTCCTTTTCCATCGTATGTTACTTCCTCACTAGGGTGAGGCTGATAACGTCATCGCATTGGGGTTAATCTAATTAGTCTCAAAGGCACTTGGTTGACAATCAATGACCATGTGCAAAACAGTTGCTGTGAGGAATTTAGTACAAGCTATTTCCACAGGTATTTTTGGCTCAAAAACAGCTGTGGGAAAGTATAAGGGAAATGTACTTTGGGGAGAAAATTCTAGTTTCTGTTCCCACTCCAGATTATTTCACCCCTCAGTGCAGTAGGGTCCCACATGGTGTACTTGTTCCATCCTCCCGAAGCTTAGAACCAGGGATCTCTTCCAGTTCGATTATTTCCTTTCCAACACCATTTGGTATTTTTCTCTCATTTTCATTTCTTAAGCTGAAATAGTTATTGTGCCGCTTCTGGAAACAGGCTGAGTAAAACAAGCGTATGTGCTCATAAAGGGGTTCTAGTGAAAATATAGTAAAGGGGTTCTAGTGGACATCACTAGAGGTGTCCCTTTCCCGAGGCTTTGGGCGCCTCTGGCAGACCCGCGGGGGGGCAGCGGGGCAGGCTGCACCTGGGGATTTGCAGCCAATGTTGAGAACCAATTTTAAAGCTTGTGCAGGTTAGTTGTTTGACTTAAATGTAGTTTTCTTTAATAAGTGGATAATTTTTTTCTTTTTGACCACTCCCTTACTGCCAGCTTTCCATCTTTCCTTGAGGGGCAGCTTTATTTTACCAGGCCTGCTAAATTACCCCGTATATTGTGATTACTTAGTTCCAGAGGAGCTGCCTGTTTGCTTGAGATCTTGTCACTGAAGAATTTAAAACAATAATGTTGTTGGGCAGTAATTTCTCTATATTAAAATGTTAAAGCCTCTTAAAGAGAAAATAATGAATACCATAGAACTACTTGTGATTAGGCCTCGGGGGAGGCCTCGTGGCTCTCCATGGCTCCCTGAGAAGAGGGTGGAGTGAGGGGGGTCGGTCTCTTCTCCCAAGGAACAGGCAATGGGACAAGAGGAATCAGCCTCAAGTTGCGCCAGGGGAGGTTTAGGATGGTTATTAGGAAAAATTTCTTCACAGAAAGGGTTATCAACCGTTGGAAGAGGCTGCCCAGGGCAGTGGTGAGGTCGCCATCCCTGGAGGTATTTAAAAGCCGGGCAGACGTGGTGCTGAGGGACATGGGTCAGTGGTCACTGGGCAGTGCTGGGGTAATGGTTGGATTCAATGATCTTCAAGGCCTTTTTCAGCCTAAATGATTCTGATAGCCTTATGTCTCAGTTTTGTCTTGTGTTCTCCTTAAAGTCTAACTAGCACAGCTTATATTTACACACTGGTAACGGTTGCATTGATATATACTGCCCTTCACATTCCAGTTGCAGATCTCTGCAGTGGTAGATCTCGCTAGCATGGCAGTTCATTGGTACATGAAATTCCTTTAGGGAACTCTGTGAAAACCAAGGAATATGTAAATGACAGCACAAGAGTACAGATGGCTAAAATTATGCCGTTATTAAATATCTTATTTGTTTGTATGTGAGGAATTAGTAACAGCTGTATCAATTGTTGTGTTTAACAAAATGCAAATTGTGGTTTATGAAGTGGAATCAAGTATGCTGTTAGGACAACGCAGAGAGACATAAAGTATGAAGAAATATCTTTCAGCACTAGTGTTGAAAATACTAGAAAAGCAGCAAATCTCTGTCAGGCGCCTTCAGTTCAGGATACCTGGTTGGAGGGCGAGTATTTAAGGAAGCAGTTCAGTTTGTGCAAGGTGTTAGATTTTGAGTTTCTGAGTTCACAAAATAAAGAAATATTGGTGGTTTTTTGGTTGCAGAGATTACCAGAAAGGCTAGACACAGAGCAAGACTCCTTTGTCATCTTTCTGATATGTCTGTGGTTGAAATTCTGCCATATACAGTAGATTAGCAGGAAGCTATCTGGGACCAAGTATTTAACTCACAACCCGCTACTGGAGGATCTACATCATGAATAAAGTTTAAGCTGTGACTTGGTTCAAATGTTAATTTCATTATCTGTAAATTACGTGATATAGCCAATCTATAGATATATTGATTTCTTTAGAATTCTTTCTAGATTTGAAGATCTTAAAATATGATTTAGCCATGTGTAATTATTAATATATAATCAGGAATGTATTTGGAAGAATTTGTGTCTATCACAGTTTGCCTTTATTACCTCTAGATCTTTTGGAACAGAAGAGGGCTTCCTCCTGCCCTGTCCGTGCTCCGGCCCGGTGGGTGGTCTGGCAGCAGCTGAGGTTGATCATGCAGAATTAGACGTAGCAGTGCCAGAGTTCACCTTGCTCAGTGGCTGCAGGGCTCTGTAGTGTGTCGTCATTACACAATACACAAGCTGCTTATGGTGTCTTTTCATTGCTTTCTAGCAGTACAGCCTAGCACGGCTTCCAGATCAGCAAGGTCGCCTCAGATGTTTGCTGCAAATGGTGGAACTTCTTCTGTGAAAGCTAAACTTAAACTTTAAAAGCTGTCCTGAATTGCAATGTAAATCCTGGTCTAAACTGTTGTGAAGTCACCCATTGATTTAATTGGGTTTGAGCTAGTTCCTTAACCTTGTGACAGCTATTAGGGTGCATGCTTTAAAACAAACAAACAAAAAAATCTCTTGAAAATTTCTCTTTGTATCACTTCGCCACCCCTGGATATTTCCAGACCTTGCCTCCCATAAATTTTTGCATGCTAAAATAGTTGTTGACACATGTTCTCTCAGAAAACTCTGTTTTCATTTTGCATCTCTTAAGAGGTTCTCCTTTCCTTTCAGTATGTCAACTTTGAGCAATATTGATGGTGATAATAAAACTCAGGACTATTGCTACAGGTGCATTTATCTTTCCAGTCACACTTCTGCCTCTGCACCCACGTGCCAAGTAGTAGCTCATTTTCAGGACACTGGTAGCTTCCTACAGAGTTCTTCCCACGGCCACAGAGCAGCAGATGAAGACTACTTTGTTTCTGAGCACTGGAGGTAATTGCTTGGTGGCAGGCAGAGCTTAACGTGTTTGAACTGCCGAAAGGCACGAGCTGGCTCTAAAGAATAGCCAAAATTACAAAACTCGATGAGCATACAGGGACTGGCCCCAACCTTACAGTTCAAAGAGGCTGTGAGCTGGCAGCTAGTGCTGCGATGCAGCATGGGAATCCCGGCCTTATGCAGAGGGACAAAATTAGGAATGCGCTTTTGCATCCAGTGAAGATACCCAGAGGGCACACACAGATTACAGAAAGCACATGTAGCATGTCATGAAAATATGGAAAAAACCCAGCTGGCTGCTTTCCTGGATGCCTGACAGCCAGGTATTTGGAAAGGCGGGCACCCCTTTAATAAATAATGTATTCTCTGTGCGTTACATCCACCGTACGCTCAGGCACTGCCTCCGCCTGCTGCACACATGCAGTGTCTGTCTGGAGCAACACAGTGCGTGTGAGGGTGGTTCATTGGAGAAGTCATGCACAGTGAGGAGAATAGCATTTCAGGAAGGAACTGGGCCTGAAGAAAGCAAGCAAGAGGGCTTGTCATTAAAATTAAGGGAGGAGGATTTACAAATAAGTAGAATGCATTTCTCAGAGCAACAAGCTTTGTAGGGCAACTTCCCCAAGGCCTTGCCCCAGCTGCTCTTTCAGGGGTGCATGCCCGGTCCTTTCTGGGCAGATTTCTTACTGCTGCAGGCTTCCAAAGGGTTAACAGCAGGAGTATTCCCAGTGCTGGCATAACTCAGAGCATTTACTTTCAAAGAAAGTATTTTGTTCAGGTGTCAGAAATCTGATCTGAGGGGAAGGAAAAAAAAAAAAAGGAAAAGCTGGGGGTGAGTTCAGGCTAATAAACTGCAAATATTTCATTAGTGATGAAGCATTTTTCTCAAGAGGACTTTTTTAAAGAGAAAAGTGAGGAAAAATCAGAATCTAAGCATGAACAAATATAATTCCATTAACAGGTGCGGACAAAAGAAAGCTGAATTAGAGATCTTAAGCATGTAGAAAATACCTTTTGCAGACCAGCCCCACCACAAAAAAAAAAAAGTTTCTCTAGAAGCCAGGTATGAGACCCAAGAATGGAGAAGCAACTGTTAGGACTTGGTTGGAATGATAGCTCAGGTTTTTTATTTTTATAATTGCTATCCTCACAAAAGATTGAAGCAACAACTGGGAAAAAAAAAGTTGATATAAGATAAACACAACTAAAACTAACTAATTTTCTCCCTGCTCTCTTCCACTAAATCCTACCAGAGGTTGTTTGGGCAAGGCCCTCTATCCAGTTTCATATCATCAATACCAAAGAATTTTGAGGACTCTCCAATTTTTGGATTGTCATCCAGATGTTGGAGAAAATTCCCATGAATGTTGTATAGACATTACACCACTCCTGAATAAGGTGAGGTGGGTCTGTACCAAGGCTTCTTAGAGTTATTGATGAATTAATTGAATTATCTAGCACCGAGTCTGGATTTTCATAGTTTGAATCAGATTTCTGTAGTAAGTTCTTTCTATTTGAATCAGTATGCCAAGTATTAGCCTGCATTGTGTCCATCATTCATAAATATTCCCACAGCCTGAAACAAACCGATTTTGTTTAAATGCAAATAAGTCATTGGATTTCATTACATAACAAATTTTGCCTTGGGTTATGTGTAGTCTTTGAAAGTGACTGTAATGTAGTCCAAGCTTTTAATATTCCTGTCTAGCATTTATTTTTATTATTATAGTCTTTTTTGTTTGTCTGAAGTGGAAGAGATTATCTGTACTCTAACGTAAGCCTTCAGAATATCCCCCTATACAAAGGTTATGGGACTGAGCCCTGTTTTTTCCACAGAATAAATAACTTTTGAACGAAAGGCTTCACTATGTTGTTAGCCAGATTCTCTTACTTTCTTTGCAGTACTGTTTGCTAAGATGAAAAGGATAACATTACCTTCAGTAGTCACAGAGAAGGCAGCAGGTTGAGATGTAGCCAAAAATACCCAAATTAAGAAAATAAGATGTGTGCTGTTCTACAAGAAAATAATTTCCTTGGCTCAGTGGAAACAGCAGCTCTCACCGAGAAACGAGATCCGAACCTTTGGCAAAATGAGGGTTAGCAATTTGAGAGCAGTTTCCAGCAGCAATGGGACTTGGGATCCCTGTAAGAAGGGGAGGTCTGTTTAAATGCGGCAGCCTGATAAAAGGACTTTCGGGTTTTGATCTACTGATAAATTTAATGATAAACTCCTTGAGTGTTTGTTTAGGTCCATCTGTAAAAATAACTTAATTGGGATGGAGACTACATTACAGCATTCTTTTTTCTTGTTCTATTATAATTTTCTGACCCTAATTTCCTGCTTCCGTGCTTGGTTTGAATTGGACCGGTTCATGAGAAAAGCCTTTCACATAAGGCATGAATTTGGGGG
>JAOXJM010000005.1:887093-902629 GCA_026413425.1 Tringa solitaria | reverse complement strand
AAATAGTTATTAAACTAGGAAGAAAATAATTTAGTTTTCATGTTCTGGTCTGAAACCCATTGAATCAAAAGGAACTTTGCAGAGTACGATGCTTGGGGTAGTTTTTGAGGGCCTTTCTTTCATGGGATAGTGCAAGGAGTCTCAGTGAAGTCTGTCACATTAGTCATTTAGTGCCTCTAGGGATACAGTAGTGCTTAACAGTGAAAAACATTCTGATAAATAAAATAATAATTGGATCTTGAGTGATTAGCAGAGTGTATGGTTGGATATAATCTTCTGTAGGGAAGTTTCTGAAACACTAAGTGTCTGTTCCTGCAAAATTAGTTGTAGCTAGCTGAAACATTTCAGTAGAGTACTGGAAAATATAGCTTATTTTGCATTCATCCACAAAGCGAGCTTGTCTTATGTGCTCGTGCTTCTTGGTGATTCTCAGCAGACTAATCTGAAATCAGATCTTAAGTATGAAAGAGCAAGACCTTGGGTTTTACATCTTCTACAGCATGAGGCATTGGAAAAATAACAAAACACTTTTCAACAGACTTGTTAGATTGTTACATAAATTGGTACTTTTTCATCATTGTGGTATTACATCTAATCTTCTGTAAGTGTTCTTGCTTATTGCTTTTCTTAATGAATGAGCTTTCAGTTCTGAGTCACGGCTAGTCCTACGGCTTTAGGAGGGGCAGGTATTGTGCCAAACACAGATGGTTTTGGTTCATTTCCAATGTAAAAATGATTAACTAAGTGTTGGCATTTGCATCTGCCATTTTATGTATATTTAAATCTATTTTATATTCAGAGTTGTTTGCTGTAGATACAAGGGTGGGAAGTTACCTATCCCCTGTAACCTGACCAGCCTCTCCGAGTTCACGGTGGCAATCGGATCCTGGGGAGAACATCTCGATGAGAACAAAGCTGTTGAGGAGTTCTCCTGAGTCCTGTTAGAACGATGGCTTGGAATTGATATAATGCCAATACCTGTGACAAAACTGCAGAACTCAAAACTAGTCTTACTGATTTGGTTATAGTGCTTTGTAGATTCTCCATAAAACTGCTTTTTGGGGGCGATAAGGTGGGTGATGCAGAGCAGGCTCCTGTCCCGCCTTTGTGCTGGCCACAGCCTGATCATGGGTGGAAGAGCATTCAGAAGTGCTGTTACACTTTGCCAAACTAGTGGTGAGTCTGCCCTGCCCCTGCCAAACACTGGTCAGTAGTGTGACAATTCCAAAATAAATTGCCTCGCTGACCCTGCTCGTGGCCTCCTTCAGAGCACCCGGTTTGAGCCTCCAGCCCCCTTTGCCGGTACAGAGTTCCACAGCACGCTCATTCCAGTCGGAGCCTGAGGCTCTAACCTCTGCTGTTCACTGCCAGCCCCTCCAACAGGTCAGGTCAACACCTGCGGTGCCATTCTCTGCAGTGTTGTAGTACACATCTTGTTTCTGAAAAGCAATATGTTATTTAAAACAAAATGCTCCAGAGAAAGCAATTGTTAAAAGAGCAATCAGTCTGACACGTCTCCACATCCCCCTTTCTCATGTCAGTGTTCTCCCTCTGTAAATTTAAAGTCTTGTGCTGTGTCAGGTGTTTTGAACAAAGTGAAATGACTCCTTCAACTCACCTGATAGGGGGTGAAGTACTGAAAGACTCACCTCCACTTTTATTGTTATCACCATGCTTTGAATATCTAAGATGCCTTCGTTTCCTCAAGGAGTCTTTCTTTAACTATTTGGAAAACAAATACAATACTTGTTGTAACATTTTTAGAAACTTCTTGTTCCTGAGGGGAGGGATGTGGCTTTAAGGTCTTCTTATGCCCTCATCTTTATTCAAGGTGCTAATACACTTGTATGTTCAAAAAAACATTTTTAAAAGGGAGATAATTTAAATAGCAAAAAATCAGTAGACTGTGTCACTCATTTCTTTGAAGTTGTATGGGTTTTATTAGTCTTTATCACAAATTTTGAATGAATGTCTTCCAATATGTAGAAATCAGCAGAAAATATGACCTGACTAAAATTGTTCTAAAATTGTCCTGGCAAATTACAATCTTAAAATTATTTTCTGTTTGTGTTGAAGCTTGTTCTGAACACTGCTACTTCTGCTATCCATTTTTAAAAGCTTGCTTTTATTTTTTTGTGAAGTGTTACTTTGCTGTGTGATGAAGACATGTTACAGAACTGTTCTTTACTGTCCTTTGTTAGGCCTTTAAAAATTGACGGGAATGCTGTTGTGAATTAATATATTTGGTGATTCCTTCTAATTAAAAAAAGGGAGGAAAAGTCCCTATCTGGCATGAAAGTCTGTAATGTTTGTAGGGTTCTGTGTTGTTATGATATAGAATGCCAGGGAAAAACCCATAAAGTGCTATTGCATGGCAAAATTGGAGAGAGTTTCTTCAGGGGAAAAGGGGAGTTTCTCTACATATGAAGAGATTCAGCTTTTGAGCAGCTTAACTCTATACTTCTCCTATTTTTGTGGGTATAAAAGTAATCCCAAACTTTCAACAGTTGGTTTTTCAGATGTAGTCTTAGATGAATGATGATGTGACTGTGAAATACAGTGTAGAGATGACCAGGTTAGTTTACAATCCATCAGCTCGGTAAGAGCAGTTTTAGACACAGTAGCGTGTAACCCCACGGAAGCAAATCCACTCTTCAAACAAGTAGTTTTATTTGTGTGTGAATGCAAGGTAAATTGGCTGACACGGTGTTGCTGTGGCTAAACCACTTTCAGTGCTTCAGCTAGTTAGCTTTAAAATTAATTTAAAGTTAATTCATCTATCCCTAGGCTGAAGAGCAGATAGCATTGTAAGCAAACTGTAAGTACAGAACTTAACTCGAAGAAAACCAGGGATAAAATACTGAATAAATAAACGTCTGCTTGCCAAGTAAAGAGTCTGCTCTGCTGCTTGGAAGGGACCATTGCCATGCACCAGCCATCTGGGGCTGGGGTCATTTCTGCATTTGCTTTGTGTTTTCGCTTGTTTTAGTTTCTGAAACATTTGATTTATTTTATTTCTATAAAATTACTTGTGGTAAATCCTTGGCCTTGCTCATAAATAAGCTGTGGTAGCTCCTTGCTGCACTCTAGCCCTCCGTGGGTGTTTAGTTGATGCTACGCTGTTCTCCTGCGAACCTTCTGTGGGCAGAACAAAGGGATGGCATGAGGCTTCCTCCAGTCCTTCCCTCACTTCCAGCTGTCTCTGCTGTGATGTACTCTGTAGAGCCAGTGGTGATGAGAGTCCTTCCAGATGGATGACTGACTCAGGTTCCAGTGCAGGTAGTGTGTGTTTAACTTTCAATAAAACTTGGCAGCAGAGAAAGAGACTGCACGGAAGAAGAACGAATCGCCATCACTGTAACTGGATTTTTTTCTTTAAACAACTTTTGAAGTGCCTGTCACTTAGAGATCTTCATGTACAGTTTCTTTTTTTCCTAAAAGGGTACATGATGATGCTTCTGAACATAAGCAACCTTCCAGTGGCTTTAGAACAAAAAAAAAATAAATTTACAAATATCTCCTTCAGTGGATTGTATTTATCAGTTTTCCAATCTCTTTTCAAGATGAAAGGTGAAACAGTCTGGCTTGAAACAAAGAAATAAACTCTATCTTGTCTTTGAACTGTTTGCCAAGGAAGTAATGGGCTTATGGGGTTTACATGTGCAAAGCTGAATTTGCTGAGAGCAGCAGCTTTTAATGAAGCATACAAAAATATTTGAAATTTAGATATATTTTGGTCTGGGGAGGGGAAAAATATTTTTGTTTGAACAAACTAATTCAGAAATGCTTCTAAGTATTCGCCTAATTCTATAACAGGCCAGAGCTGTTTTCTACAGATCTGTGTACCTTTATGTGCTTCAGTTTCAATTGAGCCTTGTATTCTACAAGTCATTGCTTACAATTATTTTAATTTTCAAGATATAATAGCCCTAAAGTATGGCCTTAATTTCTTCAGAGAGGCCATATGTGGATTTTAACTTCTTGCTTCTGGGCAACTCGAATCTTTAAGCTTTCATTTTCCAAATACCCAGGCTGGCACATAACTTCATACGTGAAGCGATTCCTATTGATTTCAACAGGACTATTAATATGAAAAAAATATGTAGATGGATGTTTGTAGGATCAAAGCGCTATTAAAAACAAAATGGGAAGATAAATGTCATTACAACTGAGATTGTCCAGCAGTTTTGTGCTGATGTATTTCTAAAAAATGGAAAGAAGGTTTACTAAAAAGATACTCAAAAAAGATAGGAGCTGTCTCAGAAAATTGGAAAGCATCATGTATGAAAGTGTCATTTAATAGGGACTCATGATGATAAAGCCAGGTTATTTTGCTGTAGAGCCTTCAGCTGTGCAGTAGACCAATACCTTCCTGCACTGAACGCATATAATAGACAGCCATGGAAGGACAAAATGTCAGATTACGTAGGCAAACCAGGAGCACAAGTAGATCACAAAGATTATGAGAAGCACAAAAGTTAAAGTTCTTACCAAGGAAGCTCCCTGAGCAGTGAAAAACTCTGCTAGGACTCATACTGAAGGAGAAACATTGGGAAGAATTTAAAGTTGATTACTAGTATCAGGATGGGCACTGATGTAGCCAGGATCCATAAAGTGAACTTACTGACCTAAGAATGATGAAAAAAAGAGCTTCCTTGTCCCCCTTCCTTTTCCCTTCTCTTTTCCTGTCTCTGTTCCAAAAGCAGTATTTAAAAACACACTACTTAACTTTTAAGAGAACTTCTAATATATACTGTAGCAAACTGCATGTGTCCATCATACAGAAAGCCCTAAATAGTTACTTTTTGGGTTCTGCTCTGCTTAAACAATCAGATGACCAAAGAGCGTGCAGAATTAACATGACACAGCCAGAAACCTATGAGTGCTCTACCAAACAAGGCTCTTTTAAGGGGAAAAATGAGCCTCCGCCAATGGCATTTAGGATACTTAACCCGTAGTTGAAGCTGCTCCCTCCTGCTCCTCCTTGAGCTGCTGTCCTTTGTTCTTGCAGATGTTCATTCCAACAGGGAGCAGACACTGACCCGTTATTTCAGGTGTTCCATTAGACACCCTGTTTCCCCGTTCAGTCTCCTGCAGCTACACTTGAGTCTCCCTGCGGCTGATGGAAGCCAGAAGTCTAGACAGAGGCTTTTGTAATCATGGCAGTTCTCTAATTAGTTCTTCTGCTTGCAACAGGTAGTTTTAGGACTGTATGGCTCGTTGCTAAGCCATCTTACTTTCTTTTTATGGAAGTCTATTGAGATTTCTCAGAAGATCTAATATTGTAAATGTTCCTAAACTAAGCTGCTTTGTGTTTAACAAACCTAGTGTGATTAGCCAAAGCCTGAAATCTTTGTTCCTTTTCCATTTATGAACTCACGGGCTTCATGCAAGAGGGAAGCACAACAATACGGATTTCTTTGGTTTCCCGAATACAGCTCAGAAATCTTGTGAATGAAAAACTGTTTGTAATCCCATGGGGTGTGTGACAAGCGTTGTAACATATGGTGGCCACATTCGTTTTTCAGGCCCAGAAGCAGCACAGCACAGAGCGAAGCTGTACCAAAAGGAGTATTTCTTAAAGCATTGCTGTATTTCTGTTGTCTTCAGCCTCCTAAGACTCATCTTTCTTGCTCACTTGCTTATTGTCATCCAGGTCCGCGAGAAGAGAGAAGTCTTGAAATAATATTCAACATGAATAACATTTGTTGTCATTTAAGAGCATTTTAGTAGCCAACATGGAAAACAATTACTGCCTTTCTTTTTGCAGTAGCTTAAACATAGCTGAGGACCGTTTCCACGTATGTCCTCCCCTGATTGTCTGTTCTTTGCATTAAACCAACTTTTCTCTGCCTGTGGACAGTTTGTGAAATAATTGTGTAGACAGTATTTTTAAAACCAGGTATGCACATATTCATATGGATGCAAGCAAAGCAGAGAGGAACAAATGGTATTAATTAAACTTTAATTAAAGGTTAGTTTAATTTTTATTTGATTGAAAGTGGAGACTAGTATGGGAACATTGCACAATAAATCCAAGAGCTTCTGCATAAGGATTAGCTGATTCTTGCACTGGAAAATGTGGAAAAGTGTGTGCAGAACACCTCCACATTTCCCTTCTGCTTTCACAAGCACGTTTCTAAAGATGCTTGGCCACCTTGGTTGTTGTTCTGGGCTCACTCTTGCTGAGCACTCTTATTTGGACACAGCACTGCAGAGGAGGAAGGATTACCTCACGTGTCTTTTAAACAATACTATCATCCAAGCCTGTCAATGCTCTTGTTCTGGTGCAGGTATGATGGTGTCTGTCCCAGGTTCCGTTTGTGACCAGTCCCACACTCTCCTTTGTAGGATGCCAACATGCCCAGTTATTTCCTACCTTCTGAGCTGGTAGCAAAACTACTGTAGAAATCCCTTTTGTCCCTTCTACAGTGCTTTCATGTCCCTAGGGAAAAATCCACCCCTTTTTGGGGAAGTAGGATTTGTGGTAAAGTGAAGACTGATGGTTCATTTTGACACATTTTGATCAAAGCAGTTATAAAGTATTTTTTTGCTTTGATGCATCTTGTTCTGAGTTAAATGCATTCATGCAGATAAGCCCCAGGGCACGCAGGATTTGGTCCTAGTGAGAATTTGAATGAACGCTGGGTAAAGTCAGGAAAGATTCTGTTATTTTTCAATAAGTTCTGAATTAAGTCTTAGTGGAAACTTATGTTCTAGGCGCTCCTACACATCTGAATTTTACTGCTGCTTCATTTCTACCTATGCAGCTGAAGGCTATCTGCATGCAGAAAGCTGCCAAAGGGCCAAGGAAGCGTTTATTCCCCTGTATTCGCCACTGGTGGGAGCACATCTGGGGACCTGAGCGGGATCCCTAGCTCAGGACAGGAACTGATGTGCTGCTCCAGAGGCCACCCGCTGCCTGGGGGCCTGAGGCACTCGCAGCCAAGCAGAGCCTCAGAGCTGGGTTTGCTCAGCCCCGAGCCGTGGCCGCAGGGCCTGGCTTAGGGACCTCGTGGGCCAGGGTGCAGAAACCAGGCCATGGTGGTTCTTGGAGGCGCTCGGATGAGCAGGAACAGGCACAGGTTACAGCAGGGAGAGCTCTCACTAGGTAGAGGGAGAAAATGCTTCCAAGCAAGAGTGTTCAGTCACTGGAATAGAGTTTGAGAACAGTTGTGGAAGATTGGAGATTCTCAAAATTCAACTGGACAAGGTCCTGAACAACCCGATTTAAAATTGAAATTTTCCCTGACTTTGAAGTTAGCCATGAAATTGGACCAGATGGTCTTCAGAGGTTTCCTCTAAAATATGTATTACTTTTATAATTCTAATGTGACCAATGCATGATAAAGGATCTTTAGAAAGGTTTTCCTTCTACCAATCTCTTTTGCCATGTGGTCCCAGAAATGGCTGCATAAACACAGCTGTAGGGACACGCAAAAAAGATCAGGATGGAAAGGGAGAAAAGTAGTAGCCAAAGGGAAGGCTCCTTGATGGCCGCGATGCTGGATGCATTGGGAGTGTGTCACCAGGCACTCCTGGTGTTTGTCCTCGGCTTTTGCAGCACCACAGCACTAACAGTCTGTGGATCACTTTCTTAATGGACACCATATGGGAATAAGAGATCAGACAAAGCTGGTCCTGTGCAGTACTAATTGCTTAAATCTGGGTCGCATGTAGGGACAGAGAGCTCTGCGCGGGAAGTCGAGTGGGGTGACAGAGCAGGGCCCTGCAGAGGGGCCAGGCCCATCACCATCAGATGTCTATGGCAACATACAAAAAAAAAATCAAAACGTTAATCTTTGTTTCTGATAAATATTTCCTTGCCGTGATTCTATCAATCACATCAGTACCTACCTCTTAATTAAAAGTGCAGCAATGTGTAATCCTATAGCTCTGTGTTTGAAAGGCGACAGAGAAAAAATCCTAGTCACACTCGGGAGGGGAAGGGAGCACATCTGGAATGCACATGGAGGTAGGGATGTGGAGAGGCTTATTGAGATTCTTGCAGAAATAGCAAAGTAACTGAAAAATCTGTTGTAACTACTAAAACCTAGCAGTTCCCAATATGAATCTGAATATATATATATTTTTTTTTAAAAGGTAATAAATCAAAGAGTGCCTGTTCAGCATTTAGGTCATTCGTGGACTTTAATAAGTTAGGGTTCAATGCAGGACATGTGGTGTTTTCTTGTAAGTAATACCAGGACTCAATAAAAAGCCTACACTATGACTCAAAGTCATAATTCCTGAACTGTTATATCCCAGATACCTTTACTGGTGTGCCCATGAGCACGCACTATGATAAAGTGGTGCTGGGACGTTCTCTGCCTGGGCTCCTGTCTGTTGCTGTAACTAACATTTCCAGGACAGAAGTCTGCTCTGCCTTACGGGAGACAGTGGAGTTTCTCTTCATTTGTGTCCTTACTTGAGAGAACTTCCTTGAGATGAGTAAAAACAAAAATAGTAGTCCCAGTGATGTCAGATCCTCATGGAGGTGAAATGCTGGAAGTGTTCAAAGTTGTTACAACTCAATGCAGTGAGGAGAAAGCCGCGGTCAGGGGTCTGTTTCATGGCTGTCTTTAGTGCAGAACTGCGTTCATTTCAAAAGCTTGCACAAATACAAGCTCCAAAGCAGAGTTGTGATCCTAAGTTTACTTTTAAATAAAATCATCGTAGAAAAGAGATAGTATTTTTTCAGTGAAGTCCTATTAAAATCTGTGGAGCTATTTTAACTTCACAGCAAAATAAATTAGAAGCAGAATACAATCCCCAGCATCATGCCGCAACTTTTTCTTTCAGATGAGATTCAGTAGTAGCCTGAATTGCTGTGGTAACTGAAAGCTCTGCTGAGAAGTTCCTAGGGTTGGTCAGAAATGGAAGAAAAAAAAGTGAAACATTTTATGTGAGCCTTACTATAAAAAAAAACTTTCCTTAATTGAAACAGTTTATAGTCATTCTTAAGTGTATGATTAACTTTTTTGCATCCTTTTCCCCATTTTCATCCCTGTCTCATCTTCACAGTTTTAAAGAAAGGCCAAAAAGAGAGGCTCAGAAGAGCAGATAAAGTAGCCGTTTCCTGAGGGGAGGTTTTGCTGTTGTTTATTTTTTCAAAAAAACCCCACAGAATTCTGGCAGTGGCAGGCCTGGGAGCAGCACACTTTGCAGTGGAATAGCTGCTCCGTTGAGCTAGGACACTGGGATCTTCCTGTCATCTGTGATTTTGGGGTTTGATGCCGCCCCCAAAGTTAGCACTACCCAGAGTGGTGCTGCCAGTGACCCAGCCTTAGCAGAGGTATAGCTGAAAAATGCAACTAAATGGTAATTTTACCCCCGGGTACTAGCAAAGGTAGACAATTTCTTATTCCTCCCCCAAACCAGAATAGAAGGTAGAAACAGGAGGGACAGAAAGTCAGAGCAGGATAAATATATATTGTCGTCTGTTACTGCTTCTGCTCGTAGCCTTCCAGCCGTGCCCAGCGCCATCCTGGGGATAATACTCCAGGCTCGTTGCCATTCCATCACTTCTCTTCTCTCAAGTTTCTTAAGGTAGAAGTGCACCTCCTGCAATTCATACTTACCTTTTTGTGGCAGAAGCACAATGTAAGAATTACAGATAATCTGTTCGAGTTTAGTGCATCAAGTTTTGGAATTTCAGAGCCAACCTCCAGTGACTAAAGATTGTTCAGAATAAATGACAAGTATTTAGGAAATCGGAAAAGGACTTTAAAAACTGACCTTAAATCTGAATTCCAAAATCCTTAATCATTGTGTCAGGGATTTCATTGCAGCTGTGAAATTGTCTTCAGCTTCACACCCCTCCAAACTACACACCAGGAGCCTGTGCTACTGCAGGGGCTGAGTGGGATAGTGGTTATCTTTCTCAACATCTTTTGCAATATTAATGTGAAACAGAGCTTCCTTTCTGTTTACTATTAAGTTTTCTTTCTAAAGTTTATGTCTAAGACCAAATACTGTTTTGCTAACGATTGCTCTTTCTTCTGAGCTCCTCTGCACCCCAGTCCCTGGGAAGTGCTGAGGTTCGGTGCACACCAGTTGCATGTCTGAGACACGTCTGCAGTGTAACGTCCTGCTTTGGAGGCAAACACGGCTCTTCAGGCCAGCCACTTCCCTCTGCTTTTGCGGATGAGTAATTGCCTGCTGTTGTTTATTCTTCTGAAAATGCGCTTCTCAAGAGCAGTGTTTTTCCCAGGCTTTGGCTGTGTGTGTGGAGTGTGCCCTCTTCTAGCTGCGTTCAAGAGAACCTGCATAACTACAGACATGTTTGCAAAGCAAACTTGAATTCTGTAAGACAGTATATAATCAAAAAATAGAAAGATGGATCTGATCCCAAGAACGCTGGGAGAGTCTCACAGATTAAGAGGCGAACAGTTTTATTTCCCATTGGTGAATTTGGGAAGGGCATGGCCCATTACAGCCACAGCTGTGGGTGGTGGTGGAACCGTGATGAAGATACTTCTGTGCATTGCTTGGGGAGGGGTGGATGAACGGTGGCACGTACGAGTGGGGTAGGGCTGCTCTAGCCTGGGCAGTGGAAGCTCTGCAGCCCTCCAGGAAACTGCATAAGTTCACTGCTGGCAACGTTTCAAAAGTAAACAGCCATTTCTGCTTTCCTTTATGTATCTCTGCGAGAGAAGATATTTAACATGAGGTACTGGAGGAGTGCCATTGTTTCCGCTGGGTGTTATGATTAGCGCTGAGTATTTTGAGGGTAAGGTGTGCTACAAAAACTAACGAGCAAAGCCTTAAGGGTTGGATAGACTATACAGTTGTAACTGAAGATAATTGCCCTTAATAGAGAAATGGAATACAGTCATCATCGTTGTTCTAGAGACTAATCTCAGATGGACTAAACTCTGTATGTTGACAAAAACGTTTTAATTAAATGTTGATCATAAAGGTAATTTTAGTGTTTAACATCCCCTTCCCACTCTTCAAATTTGCATTTAAAACTTTAAGAATTCCTGCAAAAGTTGGATTTAAAAAAAAAAAGTCAAAGTTTAAATTAATTTCCTTACATCAAAAACTTATAGATATGGAAGGCAATGCACTAGTAACTTTGGTGTACCAAAACTGTGTTATATAAAATCGAGGCTTAAAAGTACTGAGAAGCTATTATTACCAGAAAGCTACAGATCATGACCTGCATAGCTGAGGTATTATAGTCTTAAATCTAACTGATCTTTTTATTCTCTTCAGTGCTTTTTCTTTTTTCTCTTTTTTATTCTTTTTTTTTTTTTTTGTGCAAAAGCTGTACCCGAATGTGTGAAGTGGTATGTAAGAGTATGTGACAATAACTCGCCCAGACACTTGGACAGTTGTGCAGATACTCTTGGACTAACCTCTAAATCAATTAAGTCCAGATCAGGTCATTCACAACCACAAATCATTCCCATATGAGGACTTCTCCCTGAGTACGATAAATAAATCTCCATAATCAAAACCAGGACTGCCACTAGCCTGCACTGGGAGTGTTGGAGGAAAGGGACAATGGAGTACAGAAATTCATATATATACGTATATATTTCTGTGAATTATTCTTTCAAATGAAACCCATTGGAACACCAAAGCCAGCCTGTGAGGTTCCTGCTCTTCTGCCCCAGAGAGGAATTGCTGCCCTCAGTGAGGCGTCTCTCGCAGGAGCTGTGTTTTGCTGGGGGAGCCTGTGCCCCTCTCGCCGTAAGGAAGATGCTGGGATGTAGAGCGAGACCACCAAGGCATCAATGGTCATCACTGAGAGTGGTGTGTCTTATTTATGGGCAGGAGGGAAGTCTGGGTAGCTGCTGCTTCAATAGCATTATAGCAAAAACATCTGTCTTGGGGGATTTTGACAGTTTCTCTCAACCATAAACTCCCTCCTTTATGTTCGTTGAGCTGCCATTTTTCGTGAAATTGTAACTGAAATAAAAAAAATATGTTGTTATAGTTTTGAGATGCACTCACTGTTATTAGGAGGAAAGGACTGCATAAAAAGCTATTTAGTTAGGTAATACGTTATACTTTTATATATATTTATATATAATTTGGCACAATTCTGAAATTCCAAGCATTTTAGCCTACTTTCTGTAGAAAGCAAACTTTTGCCTTCTAGGTACCTTTAGGTGTTTGAACCTTTTAGACTTTCTGCTGCTTACAACCACTTTTTGACAGACTGAATGAATTAATAATTTTAGATATACTGAACTTCTAGGCATTTAAGCATAAGCAGATCATCAGGCAATGGAAAGTTCATTCAAAAGTTTGTCCTTAGTGACCCATCCACCAATGTTTATAATCGATCAGAGCTTGCCTCTTTCTACCAAAATCCTCTGAAGAGCTAGGGGGGTTTAGAGGGGAAAAAGGACACTTGTACAGATATGTGAGGAATTAACAGAAAAATTGTGTACAATTAAATTTAATAACTTTATTTTAAAAAAATGCAAATCCATAATATGTCAGAATTGTTTTGATCTGTTTTCATAATGGTTTAGTGTTCATATTGCTGTAATATATAAACTTTGAGGGATGTCACTTAGCATTTCTGCCCCACCTTAATTCTATGCAAGGTATATTTTTAGCAATGCTTAGCCTGTGTTGGAACAAGGTCTCTCTTTGCCTGTTAGACGTGACATGGCAGGGGACAGTTGGCAGAACTGGGTTTGTTTCTATAGTTCAGGAAAGAGTGTTTTGTGTTTGAGAAACTGGAACAATAACTGGTTTGTAATACCAGTCATATGATGCTGGCAATGGAAGACATGAATAAATAATACAAATAATGTCTTTCTAATGGGTCTAGGTCTACAACAGTTCATTATCTAAATCTACGTTTCAAGTGCTAACAACATACCAGGTGAGGTTCCTCAGTAAGGTCATGGTGTAATCAGCAGGGATGGAGCTAATGCACGTGCTGTAACACATACCAGGCAGCGTGAGGAGGATGGTAGGGATCTCTGAGGTAGAGACAAGATTTTGGTGGATGCACACAGATTTGTAAATGCGTATTTGACAGAGAAATGAAAAATTTCCAGAGGAATGTTTCAAGAAAGCGATGTTGTAATGTTTTGTACATCATAAAATGTTCCTATGGCTTTTAAGTGAAAACCAAGCTTGATAAACATCTTAAGGCTGTTTTCCATAAATGAAATCTGCAAACAGTGGAATTTGCAGTGTGAGAAACAGATGAAGCGCAAAAAGTAGTGTGAGAACTATTTTGTGTAAAAGTAGAACACTTGAAAAATAAAAGTTGACTAACTTAGGAACTTTCTGGATGGCTGATGTTCCTCTTTGTACTGTTAGACAGCCCCACTATAAAAGTGCTATTAAAGAGACTGTTTTAAAAAAAGAAAAAAAAAGTTATACCTTATTCAGGCCAGATGAGAAAAACCACACTTATCAAAAATGTTGGCAGTTGTGCAAATAAATAAAAGCTGTTGAAAGATTGTACTGAACTTACTCTTGCTGCAGCAGTGGCAGCAGACGCTGGAGGCCTCTCTGTTCCAGGCACTGTAGCTGGGCCATGTTCTCTCTGTACCGGCATTTCTTGAAAATTAGGAAAGGGGAGTTTGGAACTTATGTTTCTTCCAATAGACAGTGTTTGTTGTGAAACTGGTGTTTTTCACACAGTGAGGCAGGCACAGTGGAAGCAGTTTGGAAACAGGCACTGCCTTTGGAAAAAAAATTCCTGATAGCGCTGCATATGTGGGAATAAAGGCTTTGAGAACTGTTTGTGAAGACAATGCACCTGACTGGCAAAACAGGTTTTCTCAGTTTGCTCTGTGATATTTGGGAGAACTCCTTTGGAACATCAATGAAATAAATACTCGTTGCAGTAAAATGCCCTCCCCTGGAACCCTTTGGTTGGGTGCTGTAGGTTCGAGTCCCAGGACGGGCCCAGTGCCCACATTGTCACCTTCTCTGGTGGAACAGCTCGTCTGCGACACTGTGCTGCCCCGAAGAGTAGGTGCAGGTTGTACCTCAGGGGTCGGACACGGGCAACGAGGATGGGCGTTTCAATATTACTGGTGCTAGTAGCAGATGTGATGCTGAGACATTTCTGAGCGTGTTGGCATAGTGAACTTCATGTACTTTAATTTCTGGGACTGTTTATCCCCGATTCTTGCATGGAATGTACATTGCCAGTGAGTTGCTAATGAAAGACCTCATGCCCCTTGCTTAGTTTTCTTCGGGTTTGTGCCTAATAGTACAGTTCCTCAGTTTAGATAATAGTAAGACCATGTCAGCTCTCCTCTAAAAGCGTTTCTGTTTGAAGCACACAGGGGGCTGGAACCAACCAGCCGAAGCAAAACCAACATCATTTCAGGGAAACTGATAAATACCTGAACGCCCAGGCAGCCATAGCCATAGGGAACAGCTATTCCAGCCTTCTGTGTGCCTTAGTTGTGCTCTGACTCGCCCCCAGAACCACACATGTGTTTCACGTGTTCATGCTGCTCTGCCTACAGTGAGGGAGCATTTGGTAGACTCCCTTTTTTTTTTTTTTTTTTTTCCTGGTAGGCAACAGGTGACCAATTCCTCAAAAATGTTCAAAGAGGGACAGTGACAGTTCCACCCAAAGATGCTGATCCTTCACGTGTTTAGCAAGATGACCACCAGAGCACTTACAAATAAATTGTTATCTGGGGAGAAATATGGCTTGGGGCTGGGCCCGTAGAGATCTTAACATGGACCTTGCCTTTGGTCCTGCTTTTGTGTTAGTGAATGCAATGGGACCTGAGTAATTTGCCCAAGATCCCCAGCAGAACCAGAATTATGATTCAGGGGTTAGTGAACTCCAATGCAGTATTTCCTCTCCTTAAGCTTGCTTTTTTCTTCTGTGCTCCTCCAAACACAGAGTTAACTTATCCAGTCTTTTTGGAACTCTGCACAAAGAAGGAATGTTAATCAAAGACAAACTTCAGGATCTGGCACAGGTGTTTTGAAGGTTTTAATTCATTAACAGATTTATATAAAGAAAGGCTTTACATTTAACAATTCAAATGCTTAGTTTCAATCTGGTTCTTAATTATAGTGTCTTAAAAACACTGAAAACATGACCCTTAGCTGACCCACGACTATCCAAACTGATACCAGAAGGAGCTGTAAACTGGCTTCATTGTGAAATTAATGGAATTCTCTTCTGTGATAGATACAGGGAAATAAAGTACAGGTTTCAAAAACATCTATTTTGGGAACTGCATCTTAATGGTGTCAGAATTGCATAAATACATGGACAGTTCCAGGAATCTTCTAAAAGAGCCTCTGGGGTTTGATTTTCACATCTACTGTACTCTGGTTATGTAGTTCACCTAATCTACTAGCCATTCAATATATATTTTATATTGCTACATAGTTTGCACATTTATTTTTTAATGATAAAAGGCTCTAATCCTCTTCACATCTGCACTGCAAGTATTGGTGTAGCGAAGGGCTCAGGGAAGGCAGCTCAGCTCTCCAGCCATAGAGACTGCCAGCCTGGGACACCAAGGAGAAACAGAGACACTGAAGCGTTCCCAAATTGTTTAGTCAATTCTTTGGGG
>JAOXJM010000005.1:868854-883322 GCA_026413425.1 Tringa solitaria | reverse complement strand
ACAGACGGCGGTATGTACTGGGGATGACACCGTGCACGGGGGCTGAGAACAGGGAACGCTCTGGTGCAGTCACTTACTCTGACTGGATGACGTTCTGTGTGAAGTTCCGCAGTCCTACCCTTTCATCTCTATGAAATTCTTTGGGATGAATAATTGGAGTTCCACTCATCAACTACGGTGCATCCTCAAAATATCACTGTAAATGTTTCTGAATGGAACTTTGAAGTGCAGGAATAATTTGTGCCTAAATTAAGTAATCTATTGAATACTCAATGCATACTCTTAACTTGCTATAGTTTATAATAATATTTATATTAGCCATTCATATTTATTCTGCATAGATACTGTCATTTAAATATCTGCCACGAAGTTACAATAGGATGATTCAGGCTTGCATACATTAACAAGAGAAGTATTTTGTATCTGTTTATTCTTAATGAGAACTCATGTATGGGCACCCTCTCTCTAACTCATCCCCTTCTCCAGTTCCAGCTGCCGGCAGAAAGCTGTGGATGGGTTCTTCGGCCACGGAGCAAGCAGTAAGTGGAACAGTATGTTTCTGTTGAACTTCTTAAAATCACATAGAAAAACATTTCTTGAAACTTTGTGTTGCTGAAGTTTGGGTCTGCCTTTGAATTTTGCTGCAATAGCGATACGTTCCCTGCCAGGTTAGGAGATAAAGGGTATCCTTTTCCAAGACTGGCGAGGGGAGCGTGGGAGGAAGCTGCTCCGTGCAGGTTGAGGTGTCCCCAGCGTGGGGTTGGTGAAACGGAGGTGTTGCACGCTGCTGAATTCACTGGCATCAGACTGGAGCGACAAGTTTGTCCATCTCAAGGGAGAGTTGTAGTTTAGGTTCTTGCTTCTGAGCTTCAGCAAATAAACATTAAAGCTTTAAAAAAAACCCCCAAAACCAACCAAACAAAACCCAAACTACTTAATCATCCAGAACTAACTCCCTGTTACTTGGTAGAACCATGGTTCTACCTCTGCCATGGTTCTACGTGGTTCTAGCCTGGTGATGTGTACACAAGAGTGAATGCTGCCCAGTTGTCTGATTAGCTCTGATCAAATAATCATAACAGCAAATTTAGCTTGGGGATTTCTAATGCAAGTGCTTTCCTTCTCAGCGAAAAGTTTTGAGTAATGGTGTGACTTTTTTTTTTTTTTTTTCAAAAAAAAAACTTTCCTAATTCTACTGGCTGCTTCGTTTTACCCAGAACTACAAGTATTTGTTTTTCCTGACACCATTTTGCATTTCGTATGTAGCAATAGCTGATTTGGGTAGGTTTGGAACTGAACTTTTTGAGACTGGCCATTAGGTCACAGTAACCTCTTTATATCTGACATTTAAAGTAGATTTATTTTTCCTTCCAAATACTTTTTCCACAAAGTTTGTTCTGTGTCTTTACCTTGACGATTTAAGTTTTACTGAAGCACTGCTCTGGGACATGTAGCTTAAGTTGTTGCAGTGCTAAATGAGCAAAAAGATGATAGACAGGAACAGCCCTTGCCCTAAAAAAAAAAAAAAAAAAAAAAAAAGAAAAGAAAAAAGGGGGGCTGTTGCCAAAATATGTATTGGCTTATAGCCAAAGAATCCAACTTCTGAAGGAGCTCTATCAGCATGAGATAGATTGTAGTCATTCTATGTATACTAAAGGTTATTTTAAAAAATAAATTAAAAAACCAATCAACTCATGGGCCAAATTCTTCTCTTATTTAGCAAGAATTGATAGTATTCAGTTGGAAGAATTTAGAGTTCTGCAAATACAAAGCAAACTTAAGGAAAATTAATACTTCTTTTCAACATTAAACATCTGGAGCATACCTGACTGTTCAGAATCCTCCAAACTCTCTGTGCTATTGGACGAAAGTGTGTTCCTCTTCCCTGCATTGGTCTTTCTCCTCTGTCTCATTTATTGATCCATGATTTCTGGGGAAGAGAGATTTTCTAAGTTTGTCACTGTGTTCTCATCAATTGCCTGTACAAGCCATTCATAAAATGACAATGTCACACTCTTCGTTAGACCAGATAAAACCTAAAACATTTAAAAAGAGTGCAGTATTAAGCACGCTCCTGACTGGCCAGGAAATCTGCTGTTTCACAGCTACCACATCATAAAAAGAAACAGCGAAAGGGAAGCTCGGAGCAGCGCTGTGCTGGGTCTGGCCTCTGTCTGTTAAACTCTCTTGATCGTCACCTCTGAGTTTTCTGGCTTTTGTTGTTCCTACTCACTCCCCCGTCAGGGGACAGGAACCAGTGGCTGTGTCAGCGCTTGGCTGCTGCCCAGGGTTAACCCACCACAACTGGAGATGAGAATTTTCTTTAAAATCAACATATTTGTTAATCGGTTTCATTTTACATGTGCGACTTGATTAATTTATCTCCAGTCAGTGGTCAAATCATGTAGACACCTTGCAATATTAAAAAAAGATACTCACCGTCTCCTGTCTTGCGTTACTCTGCAAAACTGCACACACTGTTTGTCATGAGCATCCAAACAAGAACACCGAAATGAAGACTGGAAAGTGCTTTGCATCTGCCCTGTAGACCTTTTGCCTCTAAAACTGCCTCTGAAGTTGGAGAGCCCGTATGGCACGGTCCTCCTGTTGGGAGAATCACAAACATTGTGTATTTCAGGAGCCAAGTGAAATGATATTCCATATCTCTTCTATTTAGAAAATACAGCAATAAACAGCAGCACAAAAATCAAACCCTTTGCTTATGTCAGAAGTCCTCTATAATGGATCACAGCTTCTGCTCAGTCGGCTCAGGCTTTCACCCAAGTTATAAAGTAGCAGCCACTCGGCTCAATGGGCAGAATTAATTGGTAACTACACTGGCTGTCTAAAAACCTTTTGATTACCTACCAGCTGATACAAACATGGCCCCAGCTTATAGCTTATTTTCCTGCGTATTCCCATATTGTGTTGGTTAGCTCCACAAACACACACGATTTGTGATGCTCAGTACTGTAGTTGGTCTGGTGACAAAGGAGCTATGCCCACTTCCACCAGATCAGTAACATCTTGTCGTCGTTGTCATCTTCATGATTCAGAGCCTGATTTGCCATTAATTTTATCACTGAGAAATGGAGAAAACTGTCAGCATGATTCTTTTACTGCGTTGTATTTGGAACATGACCCATGGAGTTACAAAAATGAGAAACAGCTTGATAATCTTCCTCATATGTATCTAATGGTGCTTTTCGACAAGAGATGATACTCTGTATCACAGCACCCCAGGAAATACTAAGAGCTAGTTCTCTTTATTTCCCTGCAGCCTGGCATGCTTTGTTCTTTAACGGGTTATATTCAATATTATTATCAGGAAAGGACATGCTTTGTTACTGCCTGCTAACATCCCCAAAATGCCTGGGATGTTTAGATTGATGTCATAAATTATTCTCCTACAAGTTGTTGAAGAATGTCAGTTGATAGCAGGTGTACACCACATGGAACTTCTGGAGACCCGCTGAAGTCCCTGGGTACTGGAAGGATGGGCTAAGCAACCCACAAATACTAAATATCTGAAAAGAATCTCATCTTCAAAAGCAAGAAAGAGGAGTGGAGGAGGAGAAACAAAAAAGGCAGGGGAGAGGAAACAAGAACAGATCTAGAAGGGTTACAGAAAGGTTACAGAACAAAACCTGAATAATCAGTCTGGAACCACTAACTTCACATAGTTGTACTTCTTTCGTTTGCTTTCATAAAAACATCATTAGGCTATTAATTGAAAGCTGCAAATTTTCCATTTTCCCACACTCATGGTGGGCTGAAAGGTTCAGAAACATTATTTTCCTAATCTCTGCAATAATTTTTGATGTAACATCAGTACAGTTCATGCAAATCACTCCTTCCAACCTCTGCATTTACAGTACATACGAGCTTCTAACAGCGCGTCTCCTCTTTCACAGCCTGAACCAGAGCACACCCACCGAATACAGATTTATCATGAAATCATACTGAAAGATAGACAGTCACAAACAGTGTTTCTGTGTGTCAGAGACCATGAGATGGTCTTTCTCCAGCAGATGCTGGTTTCCCTCACCTATATACAGAAAATTGTTGCATATTTTCACTACTTTCTTCATTCTACAGCTCTGCTGGGCACTGGGAGAGACCAGTAATACGCATATTAGTCTTAGAAGACTTTAGGACTCGATTTTGGCCCCTTTCTCAAACAGTCGTTTAAAAAGCTTTTTGTTGTGTTCAGGATTAGGGGTGATTTTATGATTGAAGAGTACTAATAATTCTATACTGCCGTCTACTTCAGAATAATGAATGCTAAATAGCTAATGTGGGTAATTTCTAATATAAATAATTGCTTATGGTCATATTCTTTGTACATTCATGTTTTTTATGAAGTAGTGGCTGGTATTTAGAGACAGGAGCAGGAGGAAGTTCCTATATTTTTAAGAGTGGCAAGCCCTCCATGAAAACTGTCTGCTAAAATTCTGTCATTCAACCCCCTGCTCAGATTTAGGCTGAAATGAAGAGACAAGTTTTGCTTGGTCCAGCCAAACATGAAACCCCTGTTTCGTGGCAGACAGCTTGCCAGGGGATAAAGAAGCTTTTTAAAGCTTTTGCAGATGTCAGCCCACGTTGTGCTAACAAGACATGCTGTGGTACGTTATTCTCATTACTTGAAGTGTTTCCTTGGTAAAAAGTCCACTTTTCCAAGATACGGTACTGTTCTTTCTTACTGACTCTCGAAAAGGGAATCTCTGTGGGACTAAGCTGCGGTTCGCCCTGTGTCAGAGGTTCTGCCTGAGCAGCCAGAGAGGAGAAGGGCACGGGTGTTCCTTCGCTGCTGCAGTTTGCAAATTCACGGACCAACTAGGATTGTCATCAACTTCAGTCTTATCTTAATACATCAGTGTGTGAACTTCAGTGATTGAGGAAAGGGCGCACTAACAGCCTCCTGTCTTTCCTAAGAGACAGTGAATTCCAGCAAACAGGCAGGGGTGGAGAATGCAGTGTAATTACAAGTGATAAGAAACATGAATCACAGCCCTAAGCAAAGGAGGAAACTAGTGCTTCTTTCTCATGAAGTACCTTATGTTCTATGAAACTTAGAATGTTTCTAAGAGTATGCTTCATCGCTTGGAAAATGTCTTCAAGACCACTTCGTTCTCAGAGATCCATAAATACATGCCGATGCAATGACACTTCCAAGTGTAAGAATTTTAACTAGAACGCCCAAGCAAAAATTTTTATGTAAGCTAATGTGCAGATGTGCCAATCAGAGATGGAAATAATAATTCTCCCAATATGCCTGGCTTTGATTTCTAATCCAAAAATCCAAACCAGATAAACTTCAATAGCAACCCAGAGTCTTCCCAACAGTATTCAGAAAGAGCTAAAAAATATAGATGTTTTCTTGCCTGTCAGTTACTCTGCAACTCATAAATCACAACATTTAAGCAAATGTTAGTGCGTGTAGGGTTATCATTCCAGCAGCGGAACATGTTAGGATTTCAAGTCAGTTCATGCCTCTTTCTCAGCACTTCAGAAGAGAGAGGAGACGCCAAAGAGGTTCAGTTGAACGAGCAGCAGAAGCATTTGCCTAGCAGCATGCTTAATCTTAGATTGGTACAAGTGATTAACAAATGCTGCTTTTTATTGTTATTATTAATATTTTTTATGGTGCTGCAACACTCAGTTTCAAAATGAATAAGTAGAGTCACGATTTCTACATGCTGTGAATAGGAATTGCTGTCGATGTGTAATTGTCACCAAGCATTTGTGTGGCAAAGAAGTCTCTTTGCTTTCCATCTCAGGTGAGGCATCTGTGTTCTTTGCTCAGGGCTGGCTGCAGGGTGTGCACAGCAGTGTGTCTCCAGAGCAAAAGGAGGAAGAGCAGGACTGGGCAGAGGCAGGACTGTTGGCCAGCCATCTGCTGGGCTTCTGGGGATGCTGAACAACCAGCTCCCTGACACCGTGCTCCTTGCGGTTATGACCAGGTCCCTGGCCAAAGCACTGGCTAAGAGCCATTTACAAACTTCCTCAAAATTTTTATGTAAAATCCACACATTCTTTAAATTTTTCAACATTTATATTTCATGAGAAATGTTGAATTTCTGACTTTTAACTCAGTAGGCATCATTTCTTCCTTTAGGAGAACAGTTCTCCTGAAGCAGTGAAATGGGTTTCCACATATTTAAAAGCTAATGTGCATGGTGTGTCCTTTACACCTTTCTTCTCAACGGAGTGGAGAACAAGCAAACCTGTGCCACCTGGGATGAGCCTCTCCAAGGAACATCTCTGAACTGGTATCTGTGTGGCCACACACAAACCTGAGCTTTCTGTGGAAGTCACCCTCTTTTGTAGAGTTCAGTTACCAGTATGACCGCTGCAGCCAGGGACTGGGTGCACAAACCTCTGCATGCTCAGTTTTAAAGCACTTGCTAAATTACAGAAGGTCTGAGTTTAAGGATATAGTTTCTGCTTCAGTATAAACTATTTGTTCTTTAACCTGTATGTAAAAAAAAAAAAAAAAAAAAAAAAGATGCTAATGCAACTCTCCAGTACCTGAATTATTCCATATGATGAAATCATAATTAGTCAGTGCAGCAGATCTGTTATCTGAAGAGATACATATATATCTTAGAGAGCAGCACAAAGCTAATGAAAGCAGAGTGTGCTGTTGTCGATTGCAGTGGAAGGAGCACACAGCAATCCCTAGGGCAGCCAATGTTTCTCTGAGAATTTTAAGAGAAAAAAAGTACAGATCTGCAGATTGGATACTCAGGTGCTGAAATAACCTACAGTAGTTCTGGACTTTGTGTCCACAAAACACAATCACAATCGCTCTCCTCCTAAAGGTCAGCTAGCTCTTGAAACAAGTTTTTGCCATTAAATGAACAGAAATAGACATTTGTTTGTTGAAAAAGACAGGAAGCACTGAGTAACAGTGAAGCAGGCATTCTGAACCCGTGATATCGGTGAGTATTTCCTACAGAAAAAACCTGCCCATTGAATGATTTCTACCTTCAAGTCTAATTGGGAAGTACGATTTACCCAAGTCCTTCTGCCCCTCGTTTGTACTCCAGTGAATGTTCAGAATTCAGGCAAATCCAATTGGTTTATTTTAATTTTTATACCATGTGGCTGAGTTTCTCATGCTATGTTATAATTGTCCTATGAGCTGCTATTATTTTCTACTTTCCCAGCCACTTCAGCACAGTAGATACCTCCAGGGCACTGAGAGTTTCAGCCAAACCAAAGCGATGAGGGGGTTGCAGCAATCATCTCAGATGCTGTGATTTCAGTATTCAGCAATATATTTTCTGGCACCTGTCCAGGCCAGCAAGGCTCCCAACAGTCTCCAGTGTTTTCAGACAGTCTGAAAATGTATGAGATCCCTGTAAGGACCACTGAGAACAAAGAACGGGGAAAGGAAGCAAAATTTAACATCCTCCAAGTGAAACAAAATGTCTCTAGAAGGAAGATATTTCCGTGTATACTTTGATATAAAGCTACTGCAGTGATACTGTGTATTCTGTAGGTGAAGAAATCATCGGCTGCTCTGAAAGCTGGCTCCAGCTCTGGCTGTAACAGGCATATTTTTTAACAGACTACTTCACCGTAGGTTGCCTCCCACAGCATCCCTTCCTTCTCATCCTCACCATCATCATTTAGGAAGCAGAACACCTTCTTCAAAGAAGTGCCTGACTTGTTGGTTTTCTCTCGCCCTAGCCCCGTGCTCCATTCACAGACGTGGTACTTTTTCAGAATAGCTTTTCACAGTTAAAATTATTTGCAGAGGAAACTTAAACTTTTATCCTTTATAGCCACACCTTAATTTTCTACATCCTCACTTTAGTAGTGGCCAGTGCTCCTAGATACCTAAGAGGCTCCTGATATCCAAAAAGAGGTACCTCCTTAATCTTGCCCCGTTTGGTTGAGTCTTTGCTTTTGTTTTTCCATTCTTATTCTCTAATTAATACGTGCTAGTTTGTGAGGACCCAAATTAGTTATTGTTAATTAGCTATAGCTAACATAGTTAATAAGCTAAAGACTGCACACATCTGCTTATCATCCTGTTCCACCAACCACAAGAGTTCTTGGATTTCGCTCCTCCTGGGACTTCCTGGTACCCAAGTCCAGGACTCTGAGAGAGGCTGAAGGCTTTGTGTCATGAGTCATCCTCCTCCTGTAGCTGTCAAAATGATGTTATACGTTTTCTTTTTCAAATATGATCAGAAAAATACCTTGAGTTGTTGAGTGAAAGGCTGGGCACATTTCTTGAGGTAAGCAATACGAAGTCAGCGCAGGGGGTGTATTTTTCCATTAAGAGCCCAACTACCCGCGCGGCTGGTAGCGCTCCCCTGGGCTAATAAACTGAGCCGCTGTTTCACAGAAATACCTCTCAGAACAACACTGCTCGTAGCCTTCATACCAGTCCTAACCTGCTCCCGGTTTTATGGCAAGGTATACGATTGATAGTTTAAATACATAAATAAAATCCAGTGCAGTGTTTTCTGAGAGGCCCAAACTCCCATTACTCTTTTTTCTCCCTCTGGCTGGCAGGGAGTATTTCTGGTAAGTGGGCTGCTCCTAGCGCAGACGCAGGTAAATCCCAAAGGGCAGAGCAGCTGGAAAATATGGATGAAAGGAATGAAGCTAGGTATCAAATGGTAGCTTTTACAAACTCAATTAGAGTACTTATTGCAGCTTCTGCAGCCACCGCACCAGTGCACACAAAGAACACCCGCTCCAATGCTTGTTTCTGCCACTCTCCCCAGCGTGTACGGTTCGAAACCCACTGCTGCTTTAAAAACAAATAAAACAAAAACCCGGGGGGAAAACAAACACGTGGTGTTAAAATTCAAGACTGCTGAAAGTGACTGTGGTTTGACAGCCCTGGAGACTGTTTATTCTTAGAATGACACCAACGTGAGCAGTAGTGGTGAAATTTCAAGGCATTAGCTATTGGTGTCTTGCCCTGCTCCTGCAGCCACAGCAGATTTAGGCTGTGGAAGGAAATAATTTCGAGTCAGTCTGAGAATACTGCTGTCAGAATCAATACTGGGAGTACAGTAAATAGGCGCTACAGGAAGGCTAAGGGGATATATTCTACTTTTAGACGGTGGAGGGCATGCGAGCTGTGCAGGTTTCAGACAGTAAGACACTGAAAGGGTGAACTCAGTGCACAATTTAAATATGCAAGAAAAGTAACTGTGTTTGATTAACAAGCCTAAAAATCAAATCAGTTTGTTCATGGTAAAACATAACAATAACGGCAGAAGCCTGTTACTGTGTTCAGTAAATCTGTTTGAAATACTCTCCAAGATTTGTGCAGCTTTTTAACACCAAAGATCCTCCAATTTTTAGGATTACAGATATTTACAATTTGTCGTTTAAATTTTCCCAAAAATTTGTAACTAAAAAAAAAGGAGAAAGTTAAAAGGAATTGATGGAGATAAGGAAAATTATCTGCTTTATACTCGTATTTTTTCCAGCAGTGAGTATGGCCATAGATTTCATAGCTTTAGTTATTTCAGTTGTTAGTAGCTTGTTAGGACTTTTCTTTTTATTCTTCAACATTCAGACTACATTAGGACATAAAGTGCATCCACACAGTCTGATCTCAGTAGCATCCACACATATAAGACAAATAGAGTTCAGAGAACATGTGGATAGTAAAGTCTGCAAAATGCAGGGCAACCTTCATTCAGAAAAATAAAATTAACTCGACAGGAGATTCATCACTTCCCTTTTGGCACCCGGTTCTGATGGTTAACCATGCGCGCTTTTTAAACAACAGATCAGCTTCCTCGTTTGAACTGCCTGGCTCCCAGCCACTGTTTTATCATCATGCCTTTGGCTAGCAGGTATGTTCAGTCTGATCTACTAAGATTATGAGCACATGGTTAATTGTTTTGCTGAACAAGAGATCTGTGTACTTTTATTTCTAGTAATATACAGGACATCATCCCTTCTTATCTAATAATGAAGATAATTCTCAAAAAGTGGGGTAATTGTAATTCTTCGTAATACCACTTAATATCCATAAGGGTGAAAAGCACTTTAAATTATGCTACGTGTGCTTCTGTTCAACAAAATGAGATGCACGTAACAAGAAGATGTGCTGAAGGAAAAGTCAGTCAGCAGAGCATCCAGTTAGAACAGGAGTGTCCAACTGGTTGGCTGAAGTCTCCTTTTTTGTCACAGCATCCTGAGGCATCACTCCCTCTCTATATATGAGCAGAACCATGAGTGACGCAATGACAGGGTACAAACTGCTTCCATTCAAGGATGACTTTCTGATGGTGACCTGAGCCGGTAACGATCAAAGACCATTAACTTGTAACTCTTAGAGAGCTGATTGTATGTGGAATCAGCTGCTGCTCTCTGTTTAGCTTCTGACAAGTCCTGGACCCCCAACAAAACCATTTGTCATCACTTTCAGGAAAGATCAGAAAATGAAAGTTATGAAGAGCCTTTTCACCCCAACAGGTGTTCGTGTTAGGTCAGGAAAAGGGGTTTCTACAGGAGAACTATCTGGAGTTAACCTAGTGCTAAGGAATATCTGACTTGCGTATGTCACAGAAACAAACTGCTTCTTCGTTCAAGTGACACAAAGCGCCACGTTCTTTGTGTAGTGTCCCCACGTGGCCACACTCTGTGAAACACTCACCATACCCTCTACCAGTATGTCCCACAGAGCAAAGCAGTGGACCACCAGTCAGTGCGTGTCCTTGTTGCTCCAGAGAGGAACCAGATGTGCGAGTGCAGAGGATGAGAGCAGCAAACACAAGGTCTGATCAAATCCCTCCTTTCACTCTGTCCATGGAATCCCCAATTCAGAAATCCATGTGATTGGCAGAGAGAGCTTAGATCATCGTGTAAGCTGATCTTCAGAACACGGCCACAGACTTTCATTCATCTACTCCTCCGTTAAGCATAACAGCAAATACTGAAATAAGACATGCCATCTAGGAAAAAAAAAAAACTTCTGCCTTGATATAGACATTTCAAGAAATGATAATTTTTAGTGCTTAGTCTGAGTGAGGAAATACCTTCACCATTGTGGATCTATGCTAATTCTCCTTTGAAGGTGTCTGGATTATTGCCGGAAGTTCATAAATTCTTGTTATACTTTTATTTCAGAATTGAAGACCGCTTGAGTATCTGATACTGTGTCCTTAGGGTGGTATCACTTCTTACAGTTCTCACCTTTTAATCTTTACTGATCATTCTGAGCATCTCTAAAGCCTCATGCAGCAACATTAATGTTATTAATTGAACCACGTTTGCTGTCTGATGCATAAGCTCAGTTCATATTGAAATATAGGACCCCTTTGAAGAAGTGCAGATCTAAAAGAAGTCTCTATTTTCTTCTCTAACTTAGAGAATTAAGCAGGAGGTTGTGGCTGTATTACCTCAGTGGGTACTGTTTAAAAGACAAATCATTCTTTCTTCTTTAAAATGTGTCTGTAGCTATAGATCAAGATAAGCATAATTAATCACTTGACAAAAACCCATACATCGCAAACTAATTCCTGAGTAATCAATCTTATCAGTGAGAACAGTTTATCAACTTTTAATTATCTTTGTTATGCAGCCTTTTTCTACACCCCATAATTGCCTTATTCTGCTCTGACTTACCTGGCTTTAGGTCGTCATCTTTCCCACTTAAGGCTCCCACTGTTCCCAGCATAAAGGCTCCCTCTATCAAGATAACTCTAACGCACTCAGTGGCCTGGACTAAGCCCAGTGGCTCAGGGAGGAGCATAAAGCAATAGTGAGACGTGTGTGCGGAGGTGACTTCTCATTTCACTGGCAATAGCCTCAGAGGCTGCATATGCTGCAACGTGTGTTTTCCACAACTGCCACCCTGCTGCTGTGAGGGGTTTCTCAGCAAGGACAGGCATAAGGATAGGAACAGACCCTCTACCATCACTCTGCCTCCAGCAGTTTCAGTAAAAACTTTAAGCACTTTTCCAGAAAAGGAGGAGAGGTCGTGACCAAGATTTGTTTTGAATATATTAACAACAAAAACGCTTAACAGCCTCCTCTGGGGGGAGGAACCAGAGGAGGAAATAGAGTTTGTCTCTGAAGTAGAGAGGAGAGAGCAACCTGGAAACAGAAAATACTAAGGAATTTGCGGTGGGAATAAGAAACGATAAAGTGAAGGACATAAATCAGGGGAAATAAGAAAGAAAAATAATAATAAAAAGCTGTTGTAGTGTTTGATGTAGGAAATAAAACCCCAAAAGATTTGACAAGTAAATAAGCAGGAAAAAGATCAGAATCAACAGGAAAACTTCCCCAATCTTTAACACCATCTTTCTGGCCTCCCGTTGTGTGTATGGTCATCGAAGTTGCATTAGAGCCAGACTTTTAGTAAATATAAACACTTTGAACAGCAGGTGTACAACAGCAACAGAAAAGCCCTGTTTACAAACAGCCAGTCTGTGCAGATCCAGCGGTTACTGCCGTGTGAGAGAAGCAGCGTAACTCGGGGGGGGGGATATTAAATTGCAGAAGCAGGTCTGATTGTTCTCATCCACAGCCCAAAGTGCCTTCGGACTTGCTGGGATGTTGTTCCAGGTGGGACGCCGGGCCAGAATTAGTGCCTGCTCGTTCGGAGGTGGGATGGGAAATCTTAATCCTGAGTAACCCGGCGCCAGCAGTGGTGTTAGGTTGTACAGGTGCATGTCTTTGGAGCACAGTAGCTAAAATGTAGCATTCTATGTGGATATTTAAAATTCAAATTGAATATTTGAATTTAATATATTAATTCTATAGCTTGCATAGAAATGGCCGGTCAAATGGCATAAAAATTAGGTGCGATAAGAATCAGAGTCTCCTAGAACTGACATCAGACTGTCACCAGCTAAAATATCTACCAAGCAGTGGGGGTAGACTTTGCATATCTGAGAGATCTGCTGTTATTTTACGTACAACTAACTCCCATTAAGAAAGCAGACACTTCTAGCCCCAACTGTTGAATATGTGGATTATTATACATACTTCATTGCTAATGCTATAGGTATCATAAAGATGTTAGAGATCTCTACTCTCTACTCCCAGTTCCTCGGTGATGTTTGCACAAAACTTGCAGGTAGGAAAAAATTCTACATCACTGAATGCACACTATTAATGCATATTAAATACTTTTCCCACTAGAACAAAAATTATAATTCCTGTAGACTTAAGAGAGGATATCCTAAAAAAAAAAAGAGGGGGTGGAGGGTGTTTAAAAGCAGCAGAATTCTATGTATTCGGTGCGCGGTGGAAAAGGAGTGTCCTTCCGCATTTTGACCGGTGAGCTCTGACTTAAATATACTGAGTCATAATATTTGGCTAAAATAACTCTAAGTAATCCTGGGGAGGATTAGTGCAGGTATGGAACCCGAGGATGAATGGCTTGTGTGAATACATGATACTTAGGGGTTGGTAGAAGTTCAAAAGACCCGTCATCAGGCATGGCCTCCAGCCAGGACACACGTGAATTTACAAATTAAGCGCCCTAAACCCCATTTGACTTAACCTATTTTACTGCTGCTTTCTATTTTTCTATTCCTTTTGTTATTTTAATCTGATTAAAAGCTTTGCAGTAGATTCAAAGGCAGATCGAGTTAGAACAACTGTTCCCAAAGGGCAGCCGGTGGAGTCCTTGATGGCACGTGTAGAAGGTCCCAGTCACGCAGTCTGAAGATCTGTAATTCTAGGGGTCCATCAAAAGAAATCTGTTTCCAGATTCACCTGATCATTTTTTTATGAACCGATGGCTGTAGCTGCTACCGGACTGACACCTATCAGCCTGGGAGAGTCTTACATATCCTTAAGGCTGTTTCAGTTACTTGGAGAGAGAGGATGGAGGGAACGGTCGCGGAGAAGGAGGCCTCTGACCTCTGGGATGCAGGCAGAGCGTCTGTCTTGCAGGATGATTTCTTTCCATTAAGTGCTGTTGGCCCAGCCCCGCAGTGCTCCCCCCGCAGTGCTCCCCCCGCGCTGACCCGCGGGACACCGGGTGCCTCCAATGCATGGGAAAAGCGTGTCTAAAAGTTGTTTTTATTATGACTTGAAACAAAAACTAGTGCTCGCCGTTCCCATAAAACATAATTGTAAAAGGCGCTGTTTTGTAACATCTTAAATCTGGTATACCGAGGCTTTCAAAAATTATTATTTTAATGTCAAAGCATTTTTCCACATGAATTTTTATCAAAACCAGTACATTTGCACACACACACACACACTATTCTTCCTTTCCCAAGGAGCGGTTTATTAGAAACAGATCTCCCCTCCAAAATAGCTACTCCTCTCCCCGGGACCGGTTCCCCCCCGGCGGTACCCGGGCTCCCCCGCGCTCCTCCGACGGGGCGGCTCTCGGCCCCCGGACCCCCCGCCCGGTCCCGGTCCCAGGGCAGGGCCAGGACCCGCACCCCCTGCACCCCGTGGGGGGGGCGTGGCCCACCCCGCATTCCTTTGCATAACCCCGCCCCTCCCCCGCCCAC
>JAOXJM010000005.1:848602-868526 GCA_026413425.1 Tringa solitaria | reverse complement strand
GGCAGCGCCCACCCTGCGGGGCGGGAAGGCAAAGGCACGCGCTCAGCTCCCGCCGCCGCAGCGCCGACCCCCCGGCCCCGCCTGTAACGGGACCCGACCCGCCGCCCGGCCCCGGGGCTGCCCGGGACACCGTTAGGCGGGCGCTCGCTGCGGCGGGGGCGCGCCCCCGGCCCGAGGGGCACCGCTCGCCGGTGAGGCGGTGTAAACCCGGGCGAGCCCTGCCTCTGGCGCCCGGTGGTTCACCGCGCACCGGAGCGGGCTGCGGCTCCCAGCCCCGGGGAAGGAAACCCACCCCCGGGTCCCGGTCCCGGTCCCGGCCCGCGTGTGTGTGAGAAACCCTCGTTACCTGCAGTCGACGTAACTGTAAGTCCAAAGAGGAACAATAAACCCAGCTCCATTAAACCCAGATGGCACGCTCGTGTAACGGCGGGCAAAGGTGAGCCGTTCCCGGAGGAATGCCGGCGGTCGGGCGCGGGGAACGTCCCGGGGCTGGCGGCAGCCGCCGCTCCCGAGCCCGCTCCCGGCCGAGGGTCCTTCCGCGGCGCCGCCTGGGTCCCGGCGGGAGCGCGGTGTCAAAGGGAGGGAAGCTCCATGGCGCGGCGTTTCCCACACACCTCCCGCCCCCGAGCCCGGCAGAAACCCGAGCTGCAGACGCCTCCCACCCGCCGGCACCCCCCGCCTCCCGCCGCCGCCCCCCGGGCCGGCAGGTGACGGGACGGGACGGGCAGCACCGCCCGGGACGGGAGGCTCGGCTCGGTTCGGCACCGCCCGGCCCGTGTCCTGGCCATCGCTGGGAAATGGGGGCAGCTCCAGGAGGGCTTGTGCCATAAAAAGGCAAAGTTTTGACCCAAACCTGGGCTGCAGGTTTGGGAATTGTTTGGGGCTTTTTTCCCGGGACTCTGCTAGTTGTTTTCCGGGTGAAATTAAGTCACCGATTTAGTAATGCTTTCTTTTTCCCCAGTTAATCGTGACACCTCCTTGCAGACAAACCTACCCAGAGTGCAAAACTCAAGGTAAAAGGGTGAAATACCTGACACGTGCCTGGGAAACCGCTCCTGCCTGTGGCCCCATCCCAGCAGCAGCTGCCGAGTGATAATAGGCGAGGGTTTAAGGGTTAAGGGAACGGGCTATATCTTTTCTTACAGTAGTACGTGTAATACATCCTGTTATAGGAAACATGTGTAGATAGCACGTGGAGAAAGGTTAGCAAATTTAATTGTGGGTATTTTAAATCAAAACACAATGTTTTATTTAAGAATGTTTCAGTGGTAACAGGATGAGCTGCAGCCAAAACTGCTTTTATGTATCATGCCAATTTGACATATTCACTGAAATCTGTTTTGCGAGGAGGAAACTAGTTGCAGGATCGCTCAGGTTACGTTATCCGAAGCAGGAATGCTGTTCTCCACCACACCACGCTCTTCTCCAGCCCTGCCCCCAGTCCCAGCTTCTGCCGTGGACTACTCAGTAACAACACTTACAAAAACCCTCATTAGGATGTCAGGTTTTGTCACTTTGTCAGAGCTTGCCTTTTGCCAGTTTCTAAAGGTGGCGGGTTTTGTGGGGGAGCTTTAGTTGCCCCCATTCCCAGCTAATAACAAGAGGTCGATGGTCATCAAAGGCAGGGGAAGAGCTAGAAAGTTCCTTTTTTTCTCAAGCTTTGCTGAGACCAGGGCTCTCAGTGGAAACTTAAATTGCTTTTGTTTGGCACGGTTTATGCAAATGCTAAGACTTTGCAGTATAGAACTGAAATGTCAGAAGCGTAAATCATGCCCTGTCTCCAAAACCCAGTTAAAAAAGACAGGATTTCAGTAAATTTCTAGGGTTTGTAGCCGCTGCAGCAAATGCTGCTCAGGAGGAACTATCTGTGGGCAGTTTGCTCGGGTATTGACTCCAGATTTACTTCTGCTCATTTGGAATAGTTCCAGCGCGGTCGCTGATGTCTCATAACCGTGTCCCATGAAGTTCCTGAGGGGCAGCGCGTGGAGGTTCCCCCCTCACCCGGGGGAGCCAGGGCTCGCCCCCGGCCGGAGTCCTCGCAGGGAGCCGGGTGGCGATGGCTGCGTGGCTGGATGGGGGCGTCGTGCTCCCCGAGCATCGGCAGAGCTACGCTCGGGCGGCGCAGCCGTGCGGCTGCCGATACTTTGAAAGGTATCGCAAAATATCTCCGAGAAAAAGAATGGTTTTGAAGTTATTTCCATTTCTTGTATAAGTAGAAAAAAATAATTGTTTCGAATCAGGAAGCGGTAGATATTGCACTCTGATACCGTTGGATACACGATTGCGTTTTAACTTACCTGAAAAAGGAAAAAAATAGAGATTTATTGTGCAGTCACCGTTTAACAGAACTCATCACTGCGGGTAATAGGGAGTATGGGTTAGATGTTGCTGGGTTGATAAATAACAATGACATGAGTCCAAATTCTCATTTATGAATTTTATTTTCTTCATTGCAACATTTTTTTTAATAATGATGTAAAATTATCATAGTAATAAGAAGTTAAAGTGAATAATATTTAACTGTATCATATGTATAGGTCCATTATGGCATAAAAAGGTCATGTGTTGTGAATTGATTTAATCACATCTTTCTAAAAAACATTGTTCAATTTTTTTTTAAATGATACTTTGAAGGTCTCTTCTGTATTGCTTTACTTCTTCTTCCGTGTGCTGTTTTATTTCTGAGAAGCCAGGGGAGGCCATATCAGCACCGATACTGAGTGCTGTGTAAACAAAAGAAGTAATAAAATATATTCTGAAATTAGCTATCAGGGTTCAGAAATAAAGGGCAAGGTTTTGGTCAAACAACCTCATGTAAGCTTTAAAAGAAGATAAGACCTAGACTCTACAGGAAGAGGGAGACTCCCATCGACAGAATTAATACTTCTGAACGTTGTGGGCCTGATTCTCATTTACGCTGATTATCAAGTTGTTTGTGTCACCTGTTACCTAATGACTTGAGACCTTTTTATTAACAAACACAGCAGTCCCAAAGCAGAATGCCGGTTAAGTGAATAGCAACAGATACATCTTAAAAATCCAAGGGTCCATTTGGAGTTGGGGTAGTTACAAATGATGTGTGGATATCAGTGTCGGTGATACGTGTGATGCAAAATGGGTTTGTAAATCTGTTTAAGGATTAATATTTTCATTTAATTTAGAAAAAAGTAGTAGCTATTGAGGTAGTGGGCGTAGATTGGAAGCCAAGATATCCAATTTGTATTATTTTACAGCTTTTCTTTTAAAATTGTTTTCACTTTGTAAGTTCCTTTCTCTATTTCAATGTCAAGTCTCAGGGTGGGTGGGTACTTTGTGTGGCCCTGGCCACAGTGTGTGGAGTTAGTCCTTCTCTTCATTCCCATCTCCACCATGGTCCTTGCTGGAGACCTGCCTCTCCCCGTGGGAGACCCCCGAGAGCCAGCGAGGTGGGGGAGCCCCGTGGGAAACCCCTGGGCCAAGACACTTCCTCCTTCTTGGGGCCACCCAGGCAGCTGAAGGAAGACAATCAGCAGATCTGCCCTGGTGCCGAGTGTAAGGACTGTCTATTTGAGAACTTCTAATTGACTGAAGGGAGAATGTATCTTAGAGATGAGGTCAAGGCTGAATGAGTCCTGGAATGTGGAGCAGCCGAAACAGATGATGTTAAGAAAAGTAAGCTCAGATTCCAGATTTTAAATCTGAAAGCCCTGGACTGCCATTTCAATTAGGAACATAATCTTGGTTTTGTTTAGTCCTTCTCTGCCCCTTGTATCCCTGCTTTATAAATATACTCGTGCCATTGTGAAGCAATCGGAGACCCCAGCAGTAATTCCACAGCATTTAACCTCCATCATACAGGTGACTACACAAAATAGTTATGAGTTATAAAGAAGTTCTAGATGTGTTTAAATAAGGTTGGTTACTGAGTGAAACCACTTTAAAAGCTAACCTTCTAGGATTTATTTACCCTAGTAATAAAGCCTGCATTTAAAAGGTATGGTAGGGTTTCAGCAGCAGTGGGGAATTTTTTGGCACTATTCTTAAAGCTTTGCATAGGGCCAAGAGGAAAGCCTGGTCAATACAGTTGGGATACTAGCTAAAGGCAACCAGTCTATTTATTACATTTATAAGCCATTCTTATCTCTTTTCCCACTCTCTTGCTTCCTTGTTGATCACAATGTTCTGTACTACTATTGAAAGAAACGATACTAAGCTGCAAACACTGTTTAATAGCGTGCTCTGCATCACCCTCACAAAGCAAGCAACTTAATAGGTGGTAGCTGATGTTTGAAAAAATGTGCTGAAATCAGTAGGTTCCCCAGAAAACATTATCTTCTGATTGTTATTTAAGTTACTTTTTGCTTGGGTTCCATAGCCAGAAAGCTGAAGTTAATCTTGTCTCCCCTCCTGTTACAGACAGCCCTATTCAGGGCCCTTTGATGTCAGTGCAAAGAATCCCATTTTTAGTGGCCTTTGAACCAGATGTAGTAAAAGGGCAACTGAGCATTTTGTAGGGGTTGCAGTTGGGTAACTTGCTTAAAGGAGGAGAGTTCTGTTACCCATTTCTGTTTTCCCATTCTTTTTGTTATTTTTAATATTTATATACCATTAAAAAATAATGTAGATACTTGGCAAACAGCAACGAGGATAAGTGCCTCTGCTCTGATCATGTTACAGTTTATTTAGATAAAAGCAAAGCAAAGAAGGAACCGTATTGCTGTTTTTCAACCTTCGTAGCAGCAGAGCAATAGCACACAAATTTAATGATTCCTGCTTGTTTCAGCTATTGTGAAATTTAGGAAGGAGTTTGCATAAGATAACATATCCTGCTGTTGTAATATACTGGAGACAGGGCTCAGATCTCTGGATAAGGAATGCTGCAAAAATCCTAAGTGTTATTATCAGTCCCCACCACTCTCCCCGGGATCTGAACCTGACCTCACTTCCTGGACCCAAACAATCTCCGGCTTTGTCAAAATAACAGGATTTTACAGGAAGAGAATTATCTATAATTATTATGTGAAACAGTTCTTTTCCTCAACACACGCTCAGGTTTGGGCACGTTACTGAACAAAGCGAATTCCATATCAAAATGTGATCGATGTGAACACTTCTTGTGTTTGTAAAGAGCGGAGGGGAGCTGCCAGCACACAAGCACTAGAGGTGGGGGCCGGAGGTGGTGTCTTGCCAAAAGAGCCTGGCACCTGTGGCAATGAGGGAGGCAGAGCGAGGTCTGGAGGAGCACTGCCGGGAGGAGAAAACAGGAGCTCCAAAGCACCTCGGGTTGGGCAGGGGCTGGTCCGGAGCGTTCCTGGATCAGGATTTGGGTTCTGGCCTGGGTTTCCTTCCTCAGCAGCCTGGTAGTAGGAGACCTGTGGCCAGTTTGTAGCGCGTGACTGGGGAAGCCTGTATTCCTGGGAGGAAAGGGAGGTGTAAAGATAAGCTGGAGGAAGGTGGCTGGAGACTGGGTATGTCCCGAGGGCTGTGCCTGGCCATCGGGCTATTACACAAATAGTGAAATTCATGTGCTTCTCTGACAGCACCTCCTTGAGAGCTCCCCTTCCTGGAGTGCGCTGAGCTGAAGCCTGTCTGCGTGCCTTTGGAGAGGGCAGGTTTTGCATCTGTTGGAAAGCCAAAGGACCAGAAACCCTGGATGGACTGCGCTGTCTGGAGCAGGCTCTGAGGGAGGGATGCGCTGGAGAGGTGAGTGTCTGCCGTTGCAACCGCTGTGCTCCTGGGCACCAGGAGTCGTGCCAGGGCACCGCAGCAACCCTGCTTTCTGCAGCTCCCTTTGTCTAGAGATGCAGCACCTTGGGTGGAATAAAGCCTAGAGCTTGTCTTGCAAACCCTGTCTTCATAGCCCTTCTGGCTGTGAAGGCTCTACAACATCTGCTGGATTTCATTTGAGAGTGTGGGTTTGGCAGAAGTGGTTGGGCCTCTGAGTAGTGACAACTCCCGTTTGCCTCGTGACGCAGTACGGGCTGTTCCTTGGTGTGGCTCAGTGATGGGACATGCAGGTGATTGCAGAAGCTTGAAAAGCCCTGTGTGGGACCACCGATGTGCAGGAATGTCTTCTTACAAATCCGTAGATGAGATGGGTGTCTTCTAACAGCCAGGCTTGTTACATAGTAAGGGCAGTCTGGAACAGAGCTTAATAAAATGCACATCAATAGAAAAACCTCATTTATTTTGTATGATATGCCCAGGTGGACAAGACTGTTAATGTACATGCAGCAGTAAGTGTACTGTGAGGAAATAATTTATTCACCTATATGAAAACCAAACAGGCTGGTCATAACTACCTTTATTCTGTGGCAAATTTCCTCTTCAAACTTAAAAACATTGGTAAGAGATTAATGTTTCTGGTGCTGCCTTGTAGGATAGTATAAATAACAGTTCTGCTGTGGTTACCAGCCTCTAATGAAGTTAGTGTCTCCTTAGTGCAACTTCTGGGTAAATCCAATTTCACATACAAGTACAGGTCTGACCATTTCTTTTTCTGGAGGATGCACAGCTGAGACTCATCAGTCTGGCAACAACCTTGACACTGTGTTTGAATATATAACCTTTCCTCTCCCTGAGTAACTTATCTCTCACTAAGAAAAGTCTTTCAGAGAGAAATAAACAAGTGTCTGCCTGTATGAACTAGTAAAGGGAAAACAAAATGAAAAATGGAGCTGTATTATTTAAACAGTGTGACATGACAAACTGCAAGTGCTGCTCACACCTCGCCCTCCGCGAGGAGCGTGCTCTGGAGATAAGCTGTGGCTGAACCCAACCTTTACTTGCTGAACCTGCCTTTGTGAATACTTTGCATTTTGCAATGGTGTGATATTGTAAGCCTCCAGATTTTCTTCAGACCGTTCGTTGGGGTGAAATCCCGCAAATGTCTGAACACAAAGACAAGGCCAAGCTGGACATCGGTGCTGTGGGTGACCTGACTCCGGGTCCCCTGGGACCACTCGGGCTCGGTGCAGAGGCTGCGTGGGTTAAATCATTCTGGTACCCGGACAGGCTGTGTGTGGGGATCAAGGGGCTGTGGAGTGAAAGCTGGGGTAACAACTGCTGGCCATCGGTGCAGGCTGCGTGGCCGTGGGCTGGTGCAGATTTCACTAACGAGGTTAAGGAATCTCCTGCCTTGCCAGCGTGTGCGCTGTGCTCTGAGCCTTTCTGCAGCGCGAAGAGGGTGCACAGCTACTTTTGTGCATTCTAAAAATCCACGTAGGTGTGTGTTAGGGGCCTGGCACATCTCGTGGCAAAGAGAGAATGGCTGTTCAGGTCCAGATCATCAGGTCGTTTCCAGCTTGAGTTGCTGTTGGTAAATAAGAGACGGCACAGACATCCAGGGTGGTCAGAGTTAGGAGATCCCGGTCTATGGGTGTGTTGGGTTGGGTCTGCTTTGGTGGAAGAACAAGAGTTGTTCCTTCAAAAGGAACAGCGCTTTTCAGAAGAGGCAGAATCTGCAAAACAAACATACAGGGTTACAAGATGAACATAAGCCTGATGCAACAAGGGAATTGTTAATCTATTTAGCTGTTCTCATTGCCCTGATTGTACTTTGGAGGGTCTCAGCCTCATGTTCAGTTCAATAACATAAGCCTGGGAATAAAAGCAGTGCAGGACTTGAGACATGGCAGGAGTTCTGTACGTTTTGTACAGAACTGTACTCAATGTCCTCCCCTCGCTGCCGGGGAAGAATAACCAGGCATTAACCAAAGTAGGGAAGTTAGCCGTGTTTTGTGGGGAAATAGGAAAAATAACGGGGGAAAAACAATAGGCAAAGGAAAGGGAAAGGAGAAAGTCAATTAACTCGCTTTTCATGGAAGTGTCTTTTCTATATAAAGACAACAAAAGGAAAAAGGATGAGGAATAACCAAAAAATAAAAAATATAGTAGGAGACTTAATGGGGAAAGTAGAGAAAAGGAATAAAGCAACAGGGTAGAGGAAGAAGCAGTGATGCTGATCTCTTCCCCAGGGTCAAGTATATCCCTCTAACGGCATGGCCAGGATTCTGCTTCTGCTCTTTGCCTGAATGGTTCTTTACAGCAGATAGCCAGGCACCAGCCAGCTTAGAGTAGCTGACTGTCCTTTGAGCTCCCAGGTACTATGCTGTTGCTCTGGCAAAAATTCTTCAGCTGCAAACATTTTCAGGCCATGGTTGTGTTGTTAAGGGCATGGAGAAAAAAGAAAGTCTGAGATAATTTCTTAATACAGCGTTAATTTTCATGTATTTTAGAAGATACATTGTGGTAAACATTGAAAATAATATTGAGGCAAAGTAGAACAAAAGGCAAGCTCAAAAAGCTATTTTATTGATTGAAGGAGTTGATGCAGGAGGGAATGAAGAAGGACTGGAAATTGTACGACTCTGGTAACAGTCTGTCTGCATTCCTTTGTCAGTATTTTTATTGACTTTCACTTCCAAAGACGTAGTGATGCTTCAGGCTTTTCTCTGAAGCTGGGGTGTATCTTGCTGACAGGATGCATCGCTGCTGGCCAGGGCTGCGTCTGGGGACACACATTGGACCAAAGGACAGAAGAGTTGGCATCATGCTTCTCTCACGCTGAAATGCTATTGTTTCCATACCTTTTGCATTTTGAATAGCAGTGCTTCACATGTTAGAAGGGCCATAGTAAAATTTATTGTCCCAGGCCCTGAAATAGTTTATTATTGTTTTGACATTTTTCTCTTTTACTGGTTTATGTTTTCTCTGACCAGGGATAGAGAACTAGGATTCAGACTTTCTGCTTTTTATATTTGCAGTTTTGCAAAGCAAAGATTAACATGATGTCTATACCAGTTGAATTCAGAGTGGAGGGGACTATTTGTTGTAATGCTGTATAGCTGAAGAGGACACAGGACTCATACTCTTTTTGTGATGAATCAGAATCCAGGGAAGGATTTTATGCGCCCATCATTGCCATAATAGTGACGGGCAGAAATTCACGCTCATACTATAAGGTGGCTGCAAAAAGGATGATGAAGATTATTATAAGCTCCAGTTATATTATAAGCTGTCAGTTTTTCACTTGAGTCGTTTTTCACTGAATCTAATGGTGTCTGATCAGCCAGAGATCCATTCAGACAGTTTGATTTGCTTTTAGTTACTTAGTGAAAAGACACACGAGTTACTAATAAATTGTAACTAACTATTGCTTTAATGTATTTCCTTCAAATAGTTTATACTTGGGATTCTGACAACGCACTGGGACCTTAACATTTGCAGAATATAATAAAAATGCTAAAAAGGGTTGGCAGGGAGAATAAGGAGATGTGAGCAAGTAAAGATAGTTACACTGCTGGAAACTGGCCACCCAAGAAGATCTGGCAGAGAAAGTAAAGTATTAATAGCATTATTAATCTTCTGAGTTTACTGCCAGTGAAATAAGTGCAGAAAGCAAGACGAGGGAGAAGTTATGAAGCAGCAGCACAAATAATGAAACAGAGGCAGTTGTCAGAGGTACGATGTTTGTGGTTCCCATTGCCAGACTGGGAGCACCCCCAGGGACAGCGGCTGTGCCACATGTCACAGACACTGCTGCTCGCAGGGGGAAGAAGGGCATGGCAGTGTTTACACTCCATATACCTCTGATATGCAGTAAATCCCCTGCGATTGTTTAGTACGACAAACAGAAGCCGGTTTTGCATGGGCTTGGGGAGGAGGGGTTTGCATTCCGAGTTACTGAATGCGTTTCTGCTGCTCGTTCTCTGCAGCGTCCCTGAGCCATGGCACTGTGCCATCGCTGCTTCTCCTGGGGTTTTGCCAAAAATCAAAAGTTGTTTTCCTGATATTCTGGATAGATTTTTTTCAGACGAACAGTTCCTGTAACTTCAGAATGTCCCAACCCATTGAGACTGTCATTCATGAAAAGTTTGGGTCACAGTTCAAATAGTTTCTAAAAAACCGCTTCTTTCCAATCCAGCCCCACTCAAGGCAGTGCCACATCAGGCACTGGAAATCCCTGCTGTATTTCTGCATGTATTCACACCAGTGCTTGGCAGAAACGTGGTGAGCTTTAATTAAGGGGTAACTTTTATTTCTAACGCATAAAGAAAAATCTGCTCTAAGTCTGTGGTTTTCTATTAAGGTTCAGATTTAGTTGCCAGTTTTCAGTGAACGCTTTTCTTTTATTCACTATTTTATTTTGTTGCTCTTGTTGCTTTTGTTGCCTTCCTGACACTCAGCATGACTTCACAGCTAATGATTTTCAGAATTTAAGAATAGGCTGTAAGAGCATTTGGCTACACGGGTCTCCCTGAAAATGACATGAAGCTATTTTATTTTTTATTTTATTTTAATGTTTGGTTTGTAGCATGAACTTAAAGGGCCAAACCAGAAGAGGGATGTGATTGCTAGATACACTGCACCTGCAGAAGAAGCAGTTCTTGCTTCCTCCATTCTCGTTGTTCCTGATCAAGTCAGTAGGTTTGCACAGCTGGAAAACTGAAGGCAGCGATAGATCAGATGGTTTAGAAAAGATTGACTAAAAAAGGGAAATACTGTGAAACACCTTTGCCTGACGTCAGATAGAATAAATAACCGACAGTAACTTTTTTTTATGAAGAACATGTTCAATATGAGCAGTCTGTAGCAGCCCCTCTTTATTACATAAAGCATGATGAAGCCAAGTGCAATTAAATCCACAAACTGATCTGTCCACTAGAAAATACAGTCTTTGCAGAGGATGGCCCAGGCTATTCCGCATTGTGTGGTCTGGGAGAGGAGGGAGAAAAAGCCTAATGCATTGGTGATTTGAGATCTGACTTAGATACGTTAGGGCTCCTATAGAAAAATAAATGGGTTAAGAAAGGCTGCAGATTCCAGGCAAAAGGCCCAAGTAAATGCAACATGTGGGACAGTAACTTCAACACAGAAGACTGTAATAAAAAATCCTATCTGTGGGGAAAAAAACCATATATTTTTTAATAAACAGATGAGCCCTAGCAACAAAGTCATATGCAGCTAGAATCTTCTAGAAATATGAAAAGCAGAAAAGGAAAAAAAGTTTGGAAAAGGAGAATAAAACCAGATCAGCAGGAAAAATGAAACTTATTGCATTAGCTGTCAGAGAAGCATCATTCACTTTTTGATTCCTCAGCAGCAAAGGACAGACACAGTGCTCTCCTCTCTTGCTTCAACTTCTTTCCTCTTAGTAGAAATCTGTTGTTTAGTTTGAAAATTCACATCTGTTTTATACAAATTGTGTGAGTATATTAAACTTCAGCTATAAATGCTGCTAAGACATCATTTGCTGCTCCTAGTATGGTTTATAATTGGGATCACGTACTCCCTTCTTGAACTGGGAACTGAAGCCAGGATTCCCTGTCTCGATAATTATCTCAGAAACCAGTGACAAACTGAGTCCCATCATCTATGAGCTGGGCTGTGCTGGGGGTGAGACTGCTGCTCGCTGCCTGGTCCTGCATCAGCCTGGGAGGAGGAGGAGGAAGAAGGTGCTGGGAACCCGAAGGTACCAGCCTCCAGAGAGAGAGCTTTGGCATGACAGATTTTATTTTTTAACCTGTTTGTTTGTTTGTAATTTGTTTGTTTTCAAAAATCTTCCTTACTTCCCTTTCCTCAAACCAAGTTAAACCCAAGCAAGCATCCTGTTTAAAAGTAAATAAATAAACAAAAAAATCTAGCTATGTAATCAAATCTCAAGTATGTTGCTTATGCAAGTGATCTGAACTCAGTCAGCATGAGAAATCCAGAGTTCTGGTATTTCATCCCCTTAACATCTAGGTTTGAATTTTAAAAAGATATATTTTTTTTCTAAATTTGTTTTAGACACCTCTGAAAAGCAGTTGCTTTACAGAAATAGTGCCTTTTGAGGTTTATTTTCTAACCTCCTTCCAATCCTGCAGTCTCTGTCTTTGGGCTGTGTGTCCAGCCGTTTGCTTTTTTTCTCCTCCTTTCTGTTTCTCAGGATTACTCATCATCTCTGGGGTCTCTAAAGCACGGCCAGATTGCTTTACCATTCGGAAACTGGAGATTCAGCAATACAGGAAGCTGAACCAAACCTTTTAGGTTTAATTCTGACAGAAATTCTCCATTAGGATTTAGGAATTCACCATCTCTCTGTGGCAGTATCTCACAAACGGGGCAGTGGTGTTCCTCAGCCCCTCTGTTTCAGGTATAAGCCGTTTGAGGCAAATGCTCCTTATCTCTTATGTGATTGCTGCCTTGGGGTTTGCATTTGGACTCTGAGTACAACCGAAATGTAAAATATGTAATGGTAAGTCCCTCTGCTAAGTTCTAATAACTACCACTGAAGATACGCTGATTATTGCCCATCCTAAAGAACTATATCTTAAGTAAGGCAAAAAGTTGGAAAAAGCTGCATCTTGCATAAGCTTTAGTCTGCTGTTTCCGTGATATTTTGGAAGCTGAATGTTTTGTTTGAGATGGATGTTTGCAGTTAAAATTCAGTGGTCTTAGAGAATAAAGGCTCTGCATTTGGGGCATTTGAAATGTGTGGTTCATTTTATTTTCCTCTGAATTTTTGTATGCTGGCTTTATTTACATTTTATGCGCAGATGGTTTTCTTTAACGTCTTAGTATAACTTACATGTAACATCTTGCACCAGCGTTGTTTTCTTGATTTATGCCTTTGTGTTTGAATAGTTTGAAAACTTTGTGAGGGCACCTAATGGGGAAACTGCTTTTTTAACACTGCGGATGGCTGTTCTCTGTCAACAGAAAACTGGAAACGTGTGGTTTGTGTGTGAGTTGTCGGACAGTGTTACAGTAGTGGCATGCTGTTTGTTTTATTTTATTTTATCCTTTAAAGAAGCTTAACACCTTTGCTCCCAGTTGAAAGAGTGTTCTTTTTTTAGCACATTAGTAGCTCTGCAATTAAGTATTAAGTAATTAATTTCTGTTTTTCATAAGGGATCATACTCTTCTCATGTAGAAGATGCTAAGGCCTGTGTGAATAGGAAAAAGATGGAACTTATGAGCTGGTATGTGTGATGTGAACTATTCATGGAAGGAAATTCCCATGTCAGGAAGAACTAGAAATGTTCATTGAGTAGATAAAGCGCCTGCAAATATAGCCATTCTCTGCTCCGTGTCATCTGAAAGAAAAGGTTGTACAGTAAAGAAATACTTACAAAAAACCTTAAAATTAACCCTGCAACCTGATGTGCAAGTCAGGTGTCCTGCATTGTAGCAGATCATTTTGTTCCAGGAGTAGAAGTACCTGCTTTGCAATGGCAGCCTCTAACAATAGGATGTATAGGAATCCATGAGGTGTTGAATTGAGCTAGCAATTGAGGGTATTCGCAAAACAAAATAACCCAGGCTTCCTTCTTTCTGCATCTGGGGAGGGCCTGAGGGCTTCTGAGATTGCTTAAAAGATGAAGTATAATTGTGAATGAAATTATGCAGCTGGCACAAGGAGTTGGTTTCTGGTTGGTTTTGACGAGGCCAGTTGGAAAGCTGTTTGGCTGCAATGACGAACGAGTATTTCTGTTCCACTGGTGACAAAATGGGCTAGTGGTAGTCACAAACAATGGCGTTTGTGGTTTTCTCTTGAAATGTCCTGTTGCCAGCATTCTATTTCATCCCCATTTAGGGGAAAGAAGAGTAGGAAAGCATCTGATTTTTGTAAAACGTGAATGTAATAGAAATTAGGCAGAGTACATCACATTGCTTACTGTAAATGTGCCATCTAAACTGGTGAAGCCTCAGTGACACTGGTAAAGTGAGACATCACCTAGTTACACCTGGCCAACAGACTGAGATCTTTCCAGGGAGACAGGGCTTCTGTGCAGTCTCAGAGAGATGAGAGCTATTAAAGTAATGACTAGTTACACAGATAAGTACCTACTTCCTGTCTGAAAATCTTTCCATAGAAGTTTGTTTGCGTCTCATACCCCCTTCAGACAGTGCTTCGAGGGAAATGCTATGCTAAATTCACTATGTTGACAAAAGGTAAATAGAAAACTTGAAAACAGGAGCTTTCGCTAAATGGTTATTTGTAAGTAATACTGAATTTTGGGAGCCTGTGCTCTACATTCAGACTCACTTTCAGCTGAACATACCAGAGCACAGCAACTCCGCAAGCAGCTTGAAGCATGGTCAGATGTGTGGCTCTGAGTGGAAGAACAAGTCTTACTTTCATTGACTGCAACATTTCTGTTTGTTAGGGTCCTACAGTGCTGCAGACCACCATTGGTAAAGTATACATTTTTCTGAATTAATCTTATGACTTGATGATTTAGTGGAAGAATTTAAATCCTTTTAGTCTGATAAAGGACTGTTAGGATTTCATTGCTTTTAAGACTTCTTTATATTTCTGCTTTTTTTGCAGAATAGCAAAAAAAAAAAACAAAAAAACTTGCAGGCTTAGAAACCCTTAGAGCAATTTACTACTTTCTGTATTTTTATTTGGAGTTGAGCGTGTTTAATGCAGACTTGTGGTCTGTTTTAAGTTGTGCTATTCTGTGAAGCCTTTGTCTCCCAAATGATGGTAATTCTCCCTGCATTGCATAATTTTGATTTCTCACTTAGTGGAGGAAGGGAAGGTACCTGTGAAGACATTTCAGTTCTGTAGGGCTCCTCCTAGGTGCTGCAGGCAAATGGCTACTCGTGTTTGCCCTTCAGTTCTCTGGGAGAGAGGCGAAGGTCTCCTCTTGTTGGTCTGATACCGCTGTGGTGCTGAGTCTGCTGCTGGCACTGCTCGTCCTGCCACTGAGAGAGAATTCACAAACCTACGCTTTCCCACGTGTTTGGGCAAGGTTCTTCCTAATTCATGTTCATGGATTTCCTTTATTTGCTGCTGATCTTGCTCCTGTGCCCATTTTTCAGGCTGTTATCTCTGTTGGTTTCAGCACCTGCTCATCAGCTAATCCCCTGAGCCTCTGCCATCCTTCAGAGCGGGGAAAGCACCAGAGGTCTTTTTGATGCTCTTTGCCCTCAAAATGCAGCTCTTCAGTATTAACTCCCTAAACAATATCCTTGGCTGAATAAGAAGCTTTTCTGTCTAAGCTTTGCTCTGCAGCTGCATCGTCTCCCTTCAGTGCCCTGTTGCTGTTATAGTCTTGTGCTTAATTTCTGTCCCGAATTCCTGTACTCCAGAGTGAGGCCTCTCTTCGGTTGCTTGAATAACAAGAGTTGTCTTCTGGCACATAGCTATCACTATCCCTCCTCTAGTATTTCTTCCACAATCACAAACAGCCTGGTTATTTCCTTCCTCACCCACTGGAATTTGGAAATAAAGAACCACTACATGAATTAAAACTCAACCTGAGTGGGTTCCCTTGCTGCGTTTCTTCAGTCCTCTCAAGAAAGTCGACTTGGCAAGTGAAGGTGGACTCGGTGAGCAAGAGATTTTCTGAGGAGACTGGAAACTGCTCAGGCCTGAAATGTTGCATTGAAACCAGTCTTCAGGGATATGTTGGAAGTAGTCATCAGACACAGCTATTTATTAAGTGCTTTGAAATTCCGTTTTTTACCACTTGCAGAAGTCCCAGGACTTTGCACAGGCCTTGTTGGCTCAGGTGCCCCGTAAGCATGAGTAGGCTCTGGATCAGTTTACTTCAAGCCAACTTGATATGTCTGTTTTGATCTTCCATGTTTCCAGTATTAACCTGAGTTAAGAGAGTTTGGACAGAGCCAGCTTAGTTCTTCCTGAGCCCAAAAGCCTGTAGGAATGTCCACTCAGCGTGTGAAGGGAGGAAACCAGCACGTGAATGCAGGAAACGAGCATGTGAAGGGAGGAAACCAGCGTGTGAGTGGGGCCAAGGAAAGGGAGAAAAAGGGAATGAAGTGGAAAAGGCAGGTGGTAGTGAAAAATCAACATGGTCCTGAAAAGCTCTCCCAGAAGATGCAGTACTTGCTATGAACAGACTAGTTAAGAAAAACTTGCTAAGTTTTATGTTTGCTTTTTAGAGATAGATGTTTTGGCTGTCTCCAGTGAAACTACTGCATTAAAATGTGAAATTGCAGATTTTAGAGTAAAAGAATGTATCTAGTGAGACAAAAGAAGAGCAAGCTATAAATATGGTCTGCCATTGGTGTACATATATTCAAAAGACTATTATTTTTTTAAGCAGAAGTCAGGCACTAGTTAAATAACTATTGCATGTAACTGCCTTTTTTGGCTTTCTTTTCAAAAGATGTTTGAAACAAGGCATGTAGCTTGCTACTGTGTTAGCATTTCTGTAGATTATGGGGAATAATGGAAAGATCCATTCATGGGTAATTTAAACATATTCTTTTTTTCAACAAAATTATCTGACAGACTTAAAAAGAGGGATCTCAACATCCAAGTTAACTGCCTTTTGGAATGCTGGCCGTGAATCTTCCCAGAAGAATGTAGAACGAATTTAACTTTTCAGGGGGCAAGGATATTTAAAGCAATACAAGCTATGTAAAGAGCTTAGGGATAGTCACCGAATAGTTCTCTGTTGACTCAGGCACTCTTTTTCTTATTGTCACGCAGCAAGGGATCAAGGGTGCTGGAAATATGCATGTGAGGAAGGGTGAAGAAATGGTGCTCTCGCTTTGTATATCTTAGTGGCTTTTTTAGACTTGGCCTTACTGCAACATAGTTACTGTTGCTACACTCCCATCTGGAATCTTTCCATCAGAAATGCTATTTTGAGTACTGACTTCTAAATGTTTTGTGTCTCATTGTTCTGAAATTTGTCACATCTAGAGCTTGAGAGGCAAATTAAATCCCATTTAATTTTAGATGGGTTCTTTGCTATGCTAAAGACCAGATTTGTTTTTGTTACTTTTTTGGCTTAAGACTTCTACTGATTTCTGAAGGCAGAAACATTAGGGTCGCAGAGGTGGTAGCAGAGTTGTCTGAATGGCTCGAGTAACTTGGCATGGGACGTGTGCTTTGTGTGTAGACTAAGACAGGTATTTTTTGAAATGTTTAGTATTAGTCTAACTTTGCATCAGCTTAGTTGAATTAAAAGTACGATGAACACGGTGTTTCTGGAATTCCTATTCATGCAATACGGATACTCATAGATAGATAGCACCAAGCTAACTTGCTACCCATTTTCTTTGTTCCACTTAAACAATAGTAGATGTACATCATTCAGGTTTGTTTTGACAGGATGAGTAGAGCATGTCTCTTGCTCGGTGTGTAAACCCCAGCCGTATCCTGAAGGAATTCCTGGACAGACGAAGAGGGTCATTTGGCAATAGTCAGTGTGGATTCATTGCCTTCTCTGATGAAATGATGACATCTGTGGATGAGGGGATTGCAGTGGATATTGTCTGCCTTAACTTTAGCCAGACTTTTGACGTGGTCTCCCATGGCACCCTTGGGTCCAAGTTGGGGTGTTAGTGCAGAGAGTTGAAACAGTGGCTGGATGTGAAACACGGCTGGAGGGTTGGGCTCAGGGGGTACCAGTTAATAGTTGATTCTATACCTGGAGTCCCATTACCCATGGAGTTCCTGAGAGTCTGTTCTTGGGCCTATCTGTGTAATGTCCTATTCAATATCTTTATTGATGACCTGGAGAAGGAAATGGAATGCAGCTTGATTAAATTTGGATGACACCAAAGTGAAGGGAGCAGTCGGTACATATGAAGGTAATGTTACTGTTTAGAATGACCTGGATAGCCTGGAGGAACAGGCCAACCATGGCCTTGTGAAATTCAACAAGGACAGATGCAAAGTCCCACGCCTGGGAGGAACTGACCTCATTCAGTGGATGACTGGCTGGATGGCAGCTCTTCTGACCAGGATTGGGTGCTCTGGTGGGCTAACCATGAGCCAGTACCATCCTGGGCTGTGTCAACGGGAACATAACGAGTAGACTGAGGGAAGCGATTATCCCCCTTTACTCAGCACTCATTAAACCCCATCCTGATTACCACGTCCAGTCGTAGGTCCCCCAGTACCAGAGAGATGGTAAATTTGGACAAGTTTAGTGCAGGGCCACCAATGTGATCTGGAGGCTGGAGCCCATGATCCATGAGGTGAGGCTGAGACAACGGTCACCTTAGCCCTTGGGTGCCTTCCAACCCGAATGATTCTATAAAATAAATAACATGTAAGCAAATAAATGTAATCCGGCCCTTGTGGAGGGCATTATGCTGCCTACAGAAACTACCACCAGAATGTGGATCTTGAATGTACATCTACTCAGAAATGTAGTCAGACAGTTACATTTGGTTTCTGAGTGTCATCTCACAAGTGTAGACCTGACTTGGTCACTCTGTCTGACAGCTCCACACAGAGATTTCAGTTGTGAGACTAGAGACTGGAATAAAGAATCTTAAAGACAAGATCTGGAAGTAGGATGAGAGAGAAGACAGTCAAGAACACCGTTGCATGTCTGAGCTGTGAGTGACTGATTTCAGAGGTTTGGCAGATTAATTTAATGTTAATTTACTGTTCATGTTGATCAGGTTGAAGTGGTTGCTGCCAGGGTGCTTCTAACACTGAGGCTAAATTTCCAATTGTCAACCCTGAACACGATAGTAATGTGAATGTTTGCAAACGTTTTTCTGCCTCTGTATTTCTATCTGGATTCCCACTTGTGGAATTTCCATGCATTTTGGGATTAAGTGCAGATGCTCTGAATCTCTTTGCCTAGTGGTCAGTAGATTAAACAACTGGCAAGCATTGTTGTTGCTTCTGAAAGCAAAATATCAGAAAATATATGTATTTCCAGCTCTATTGCAGAAACCCTCTCTTGATCACACTATCATGGAGGCAAGGATAAGTGGTAAGATTGCTCTCCTTCTGGCCCCAGCATTTTTTTTGCAGTGTCATTTTAATTAAATCAAGAATGGTGGGATTTTATTGATCTATTAATTTTTGAGGAGCTCTTCTTACACAGTGTGTTCTTGATGAATACAAACTGGAACATCTGGTAGACTTAGCACATAAAGGCAATGCAATTACATTTTGGTAACTGATCCAGCTTGCATGAATTTTCATAACGCATTAGTCACTGCTCTGTGAATTAAGGTGGAGAGAAATAATGGCTGTGGGCACAGAAACAATGAATGTAGACATTGTATCTCATTCTGTGAATGACAGGGATATCGAAGAGAACGGCTTGATTGCATTCTCTGGCGACCTCCTGTGTGTAATTATTTTGTACAGTGAGTGGCTGTGTTCTAGCTTCACGTTAAACATCCCAGAGGAGGGATTTAGCAGATGTAACTGCAGTGGAACATTCTCTGGCTGTATTTTCCTTCTTTTCAGCTTAAGTCTTATTACAGGACCTACTGTTTCTTTAAAATATTTTACCAATTCCTTTCCTTCCTAAGGGGAGTTCTTTCTCTGAACATTTCTAAGCAAATTCTTCCTATCGTATGTTTCAGTCCAGCTTTTCTCCTGTTTATATTGGTACATCTTCAGTGAATTTAATTCGACCACATTGGTGTAATTGAGAGAAGAAGACTTTTCTTTAATCTTTCTGCATAAGTAATCTATTTCCCCAATCAGTTTTTTCCCCTGCTTGGAATGTCTTCAAATTTGTCAACATCTTCAGGGTAAGGAGGCTCTCCCTGTTCCAATAGCACCTGAATTCTTTTTGAAGCACAGAACATGTTTCCGCAGGCATGTTATTAATTATGGATATTTCCCTAATTCCACTTCTCTGACTGTTGTCCAACAGTTCACATCTGCCTGTCCACATCTGGTACAAATAAAAAAAAGTTTTGTGTTTTTCATATCAAACATATCATAATGACCATTTTGCTTTTGTTCTTATTTTATATCAAAGTTTGTAAATCCTTTTTGTATAATCTCTTAAGCCTTATAATATTGCACAGGATGAGGCAGCTTTTTTATGCTTTGCTTCGCTACATTTACTTTCCTGCTTCTGGACAACTAGTGATTAGAGGTCTGAGACCTTTGTATCATTTCCCTTCTGAATATTTGCTCCATTTGGAGCTAGCAAAGCCATAACTAGAATCAACAAAGTTATGCAAAACTTCTTCATACGAGGTATGAGCTGGA
>JAOXJM010000005.1:837204-848502 GCA_026413425.1 Tringa solitaria | reverse complement strand
TTCTTCATAAGAGGTATGAGCTGGAATAGAAGCCGCTCGTGGGCTGCAGAGGCTCCGGAGCTGTGTTTTGTGCCTGTATCGCCTTCCACGTGAGGAGCTCAGTGCAAGTTCTTCTCTGGAAGCAAACTGGAACATTAAGAAGCCTTCTAGAGTTAATAGTCAAATTACTTTTTAAGAGGTGTAATTTTCCCTGTTCCTTCCTGCAGCCAACACACATAAACATACGTGTGCACATGGCTGTTGACATCCCGGTTGTGCCGATCTCCTAACGGCGTTTGTACACGCGGGTTTAGAGCTGTTCCAGCCCTGGCTGGGCTTCCCAGGCAAGTATTCCCAGCAACCCTCAGACTGGTTTCCTAACATAGGTAGGAACAGCCCTGGCTCCCTTTCCCCTCTTTAGTCACTAACCTTGGTTGCTGCCAAAGCATGCTACGGGAATAAATTTTTGTTCTTTTCGCATTAAGCATTTTGACGGGGCGAGGGGGGGGGAGATAGTTTCTGTAATGGCTGCTTTTTGCAGAGGAGAGAGGACAACACAGCCCATCCGAATGACCCTGGCATACTCCCAGCCGTGAATTTCAGACAAAATGTTTTATTTGGGAATGTACAGTGAAATGAGAAGGATGTTTTCAAGGAAAAAACTGAATATGATACGTATAATAAAGAATCCTAGAAAGATTTTTAGATACAAACACTGACTATAGCTCTATCAGTGTAAAAAGAGTGGGGAGGGCTGTTGATGTGACTTTAATTTTGCTCTGTAAATGCCTTGGTAACGTGTCAGAGGCTTTGCTTTGCAGAAGCGAAGTATAATTCAGAAAGACATATTGAAGCCTGACTCCATAAAGGCTTGGCTGCCCATGGCTGTGGAGAAGGACTGACCTCGCAGCAGCACTACTGAACCCAAGTAGCATCCAGAGGCATCTGGAAAACAAGCCCACAGTAGGTTATGAAACAGCTCCCACGGCTTTCGTCCAAGTGCTCGTTTTGTTAATGGCATAAGAATCTTCGATAAGAATCAGTCTAATATATCTGAACTAGCTTACTCTGAAACACTTCCAGTCGTTGCTGGATTATAATATTATATCCAGTGTTGTACTTAGAATTGCTTGTTTTGTCAATCAGTGAAACAAAGACATGCTACAAATGCATATACTCAAAACTTGTGATGCTTGAAAAACAAGATGATGGATTGATTAATTGACTGTATTAGAATCACCTTGCTTTGTTTTGTTTTTTAAACCCTACCAATCATTAGGGACTGATAATGAGACTTACACAGTGGGTTTTGTAAAACCAAAATAGTCTATACGCCCATGGCACAAGAATCCTTTTTGACTACTTTGCAAAGCACCCACAAATATGTTCCAGTGAGTTCATCCCTTGTTTAACTGGCTCTTGTAGTTCTTCTAAACTCACACATTACATAAATACAGAACGTATTTAGGCAGTTGTAATGAGCTGTCACCAGGTACACTGACTTTGACTGTGAGAAAGAAAACCGCTTTTTTCTATTTAAATCTGGCTTAAACTGAAGAGAGTGGCTTAGAACCAAACTGTGGTAACGCTCCAGTTCCCGGGAAGACACGGCTTAAGTTATGTGCATCTACGTGACATTTATCGGGTTCCACCCGGACACTTTAAATGTGCTGTTAAAATCTCAGAGTATTTTAAACTCTAGAAAAAAAAAACCCTATTGACCTTTTCATCCATGTGACTTTTGTGGAATGCTGATGGTAAATGAAGAATAGAGGCCAGGAGTCTTAATCTGCAGCCATAATTCTACACTAATCCTTAAGGTAAAATTAATGGTTTAACCAGGCTGCTTAACTGCATGAACATGATTATAATATAAACACTCGTGAATGGAACAAATTTAGTTGTGTAAATAAAACAGGGGCAACATAGAAACCCAGCCAGTGAGTGCCAGTAACGCAAACCCAGCGTGTTCAGGTACCTCTCTGGGTACCAGCCGTGACCAGAGCACAGACACAGGAATAGGAAATATTTTAGGCACTGTGTTTTGGGCAAGCTATTGACAAACAAGAATTCAGGAGTAAAAAAATAGGACAGGAAAGAAAGTCTGTTCCAGCCCTAAATAACATTATACCTATAGTAAGAAATACTTGCCTTAGCTGTTACTGAAGTTCCCAAGTGATGAAGAGTCTTTAATCTCCCGGAGTTATTTGTTACATGCTTAGTTGCTCCTTAAATGGGAAGCTTTTCTTGATATCTAGTTTATATGCTGCAAATTAAGCCCATAATTTTATACCTCCCCGGAATGGATGTGGAAGAGAGGTGATTGGGATAGTATTCCCACATTGTTCTACTGAATTTTTTTGTGCATATTTCCTTAATTTTCTCTTCTGATAACTAGCTAGCTCTTGTTATCTTTTCTCATCTATTGTGTATTCAAAGCGTATCTTTTTATTTGTTGGTGATCTCTGGGCTTGCTCTGGTTGGTTCTCACCCCTCTCGTCCACCCTTGTGTGTGGGTTGGGGTTTGCCAGGCAGAGCAGTGAAGTATCAATCATTATAATAAGATGTAATTCAAAAGTTTGAAACAATAAGAACTAATCTCCTCACATCTAAAGCTGAAACATCCTCTTATTTACGATCTATTTGAGTAGATGTAGGTGTTGAATATGGATCTTATCAGTGATCAGCATTTCATATTAATTTACTTCCTTCAGCGGGAGGAGAAAAGTTGACGAGATGCATTCATGTGCAAAGGAATCTCAGATTTGCTTATAGCAAAGCAATGATCCATCAGAACTGCTGCTGACTTTGAAGGATAGAGAAACACAGATTTTTCTCTGTGCCTGGTGCCCTCATGTGGCTTTGATGTTCAGCTTCTTGCAGATTAATTAAATACATTGCTTAAAACCCTTTGTATGATTCACAATATAAGAACAGTAGAAGTTTAAGTATGGAATTTGACTATAATGTAGAAGTGGAATGTTTCTAATGTTTTTCATTTTAATCAAGCAAGTGAATGCACTTAGTCAAATTAAAATATCTAATTATTTATTCACATAGAAACCGGTAAATTTCAGGATTTGTAGCACAAAACTTTTTCTTAAAAAAAGAAAACAAGTTATGCCATATAGCTTCTTTACTCTCAATAAATTAGCATCATTGCAGTTAAACTTAAGAGTACAACAAAGTGAAACATTCCAGATTATATTGGTCGGAGCACAATGTGATGAGTAGAATGAGAAAATCCTTGTCAGAAATTTTACCACAAGGAAATATCAATAGCGAACATCCATATTCTCCAACTAGAAATCAAGAATATTTGAGTAGGTCTTGGCATAAAAGGCACAAAACACAAAGCAGAGCATGCTTGTGTCGTTTGTCACAAAGAAGCATTGACATTTGTGCAACATGGAAAAAGATCAGCATTTTTCCAGTCCCTTCCGACATCACTTCCAATAGGGAACAGATCTTCCCTTAATGCCAGGGGGTCGCTCCCAGCCCAGATGGAAGTGACCGCAAGAAAAGAGGAGTGTCTAGAAGAGAACACTCCCGTACCCTTCCGGGAGATCTTAGCTCCTGTGCTGAGGAAGCAGCTGCTCAGGGTTGTCAGTAGGAAAGAAATACACCACGGCCTGGTGCAGCGACTGGCAGCGCTGGTGGGAATCAGCTAAGACAGGGAAGGATGTTTCCAATGCTGGAAGCCCCTCCTCAGCGCAGGTTTGCCACTTGCATTGCAGTGGGTGATGCCAGCTCCCTCTTGGCTTCAAACAACCTTCTTTAAAAAACTTGAAGTCTTTGAAATAAAGGACTCTCTTCAGAAGAGAACGCTGCCTATTGCACAGAGGAATGGCTTCTCTGATTTTAAGGTGCTTCAGAAAGACAGGTCGAACATCGAGGTATTTCCTTCTGTGATGGGCCATCATACGAGCATCTCGTTAGCAGCCCGTCTGCTATATTTCTATGACAAGCCTGTCTTCGTCATCACTGCTAGTGTCATCGTACTCAACCCTGCTTTGCTTCCTCATCATCTCTAACCCTCTCTTTTTGTACGTCTTGGAGGGTGTTGCAGAGTAAGTCTCGCACTCGGGGGACCTGAGAGTGACCAGGGGCTTTGTGAAGGCAGCAGTGGCCGTTGCAGGGGGCTGTCCGTGGCTCTTCTCCTGCCGGGGGGCTCCCTTCCCGTCGGTGCTTCCCTGACGGTCGAGGGTTGCTTGGGAGAAGTTTGGCCGCTCGGTGTGTTCCGTACTGGGTAATTCAGCCCCTGTGGCTGACTCTGTGTTTGAGCCAAATAAATGTGAACGTCCAGGCTGGGAGCTGGGCACGGAGGTGTCTTTTGGGGATGGATATGTGTTTGCTTCACCTGGAGGTTTCTCCCTTCCCAAGACCTGGGTCGGCGGCTCCAAGGTCCCAGACCTTTGACCCTCTGGCTCCACGTTCAGCGTGTTCTTCTGGCTCCCTTCTAGGTGTAAGGACTCAGTAGTCTCTGAGGCTGTGCTGTCAGGTTGGTCACCTCTGCCTGTATTCGCAAAATGAGAAGGACAAGGCCGAGCAGGTGCCATTGAGTCCCTCGGGATGTTTGGCTGTGACCCCCCAGGGAGCGATGGCTGAAGTGTCACCGAGCAGCAGATCCCCCCCTCGCTGCTGGCCGCCTGCCCGGCAGCGTCCACGGGGGCTGACAGGGAATGAGCTGGCACAGGGATTTCCAGAGGAGCTGAGCTGTTCTGAAAAGAGAAGTTTGTTCTTGTGTGTTCCCTGATTTGCCCAGAAATGTCCTGTGGAAACTAGCGAGGGGGGGGAAATTATCAACTGAGTAATTAAGTATAATGTCAACCTTTATTTGTACAACTGTGATTATATTTGCACTCTTTTTTTTTTATTATTTCATTACTGCAGAGCAAGTTACTCATCCCTTTTTTTATGAGAAAACTTTTTCTCCCAGTGTGTGGGGGAGGCGTAGTAAAGGATCTGTTTTTTCTGTAGTTATTTTTCTGTGGGGTAGGTGACAGACCACGCTAATGACTTATGGATGACAGGGCTTGGGGGTTTCAAGCTGCGTTCGTATGTACTGTCTGGGATGATGCTCCTTTCATTAAGATATTTCAATATACGTGCTGCAATGATGTTTGTGCAGTGTAGGGGGAAAGGTTTGTCATGAATCTGTAAGAAATATTACAGTGTCTGAGGTGGTGAGATATGTGTAGGAAATAAAATTATTTAGTCAAAGACATTTTAAGGATTAGGTTCCTAAAAATGATACTGCTTATGCTACAGGAAGAACCTGCCTGAGGATACGCTGGGCTCTGTCTGCCGGCACCTCCGGCGTCAGTGGAAACGGGTCTGAGAGCGAGCCCGGGAAATAGCCTGTTCAATTGATGCAAGTTTGAGTGTCCTCTTAAAAAATCTGGTTCTAACATTAGTAAGTTTTCATTATATTATAACCCCCAAAATACCCTTAACGCATTTTTAAACCAAATCTGTGATACAAAGTAGTCTCAACTTGAACTTTAAAACAGCTGAATGTGATTCAAGTTTTAATTAACAATATTTTTTTTTCTTTTAATGAAAAAGTAATACATGAGTCAAGGTACAATACCTACCTTTTTATCCATTTTGTGTTTTTGTTTAACATGGTTTAGATTTTCAGTATGGGAAGATATTCCTGAGTTATTCTTTCCTTCTTTTTTCCTTCTGCAAGGTGGCTTGTCTGAGGTGGAACGAGATGTGGCTTGTTGCTGGTGTAGGTAATTCTCTGTTGAAAAGAAGTTGAAGAAACTTTTACTTTGATTTTTATTCCCCCAGATGCTAGAACTTACTAAATTTCTCATCATATCACTGAGCTAACTTCTATGTTTTTACTATTTTCTGAAATTTTTATTCTAAGCCTGATACATTTTCTCATTTACTTCCGTGCGTTTGGGGGTTCTTATTGGCCATTACTGTCCTGCGAAGTAATAGCCGTAGGTATCTGCTGTGAGCCAAGAGAAGGTATTGTCCCTGCTGCCAATTTGGGTGTGGCATCAACATCATTTGCATTAATACCACTAATTACATGGGGGTGCTGGTCTGAAACACAGAAAGCAACTCGACACACTGAACCCATTTCCCACTGCAAACACACAGTCTTGTTTCAGAAACAGAAAAAGACCCATCTTAAAACTGTTTAGGCTTCTAGTGGAAGGTTATTTTGAATTATTTATTTTTAAAATGCCCTCCTAGTTGTCAAATTCACATATGTAGTATGCATATGAAAATTGTGCGGTCAGTTCTGTAAATGCACAAGATGTTTTGACGTTCAATATATTAAAAAATATTCAAAATACTTACCCTGTACCTTTGATTGAGGAGAATGGCACTTCTTATTAACTCTGAAGGGTTGTGATAAAGAGCCCTTTTTCCAAGCATCCAGTGCTCTGTTGGGAAAGCAGTGCCGTTTGCTGAGGCCGTTCAACTGAGCGTGTCCGTGTGCGAGCCTCCCTCTGTACCTGCATGGCCACGGCATGCAAAGGGTAAACAGATATGTGCGATGGACGAGCAGCCAGAGTAGAATAATACCACATCATCGGGTAAATTTAGGTCCAGCAGCAATTTACTGCTGTGAAGGAGGTGTTTGTTTATGTTGCCAAAAAAAACCTAATGCTCTAGGCAATCCTGCTTCAGCAGGGGAGTTGGACTAGATGATCTCTATGGTCCCTTCCAACTCTAAAAATTCAGTGAAATTCAGTGAAATCAGGATTTTAGACAAGAGACCTGTACTTAACCGAGTCCCTGTACTTATTTGATATAGCCAAATAGATAAATTCTGAGACCAGCAGGAAAAAAACAAACCAAACCAAAGAAACACCCCCAAACCAAAACGAACAAAGCCCTAGAAGAGCGTCACTGGACTGGATAACATAGCCCTCAGTCTTTCTTCTATTTTTGTTCTTATGATCCTTCAGAACTGCGGTGCTGTTTGCCAAAGCAGACATGGTGATTGGGTCACTGACACTGATTTGTGCTCAAGGGAGTCACTCTGTCTGATTTTGGTGATGAAATAAAGTAAGAGGGATGTATGCACACAATATGTGCCTCTTATTGAAGCGATTTGTCAGCTGTTGCGCTGCCCCGTGCTCCTGGAAGAGCCAAGGCTAAATCTTCCTCTGATAGAATTCCCATTATTTACAGAGAAAGTGCCCATTGAGACAATGTGCCTGTGATAGTTTTGTTCTCAAACTCTTCCTGCTCTTCATTTAAGCTGATCCTTTAAACTACAGGTGGCTGTGTTAGTTCGTGCTAGAATTTGATATTCATTCTTCTGCATTCTCATGTGAATCCAAGTTCAGGATACAGATCTTCTGAGGGCATATATCATTAGATCTATCAGAATTAAAAACGGAAGTATTTTGGTTCCCTTCAAATGGAAGTAACTGCTGACAATTTGGCAGATAAGAACAATTTCGAAAGCACAGTGGGACGCAGCCGACCAGGACTTATCTTTCTTCGGCGTAGGTCTGTTGTGCTTAGAAAAGTCTGTTCCTGATGGTAAACACCACACTGGGAGCTTTTATAGATTACATTTGTGGAACTCCTGCTTTTTCTACAAGATTCTTTTTTCCCCCAATTTTGACAAGGTTGATTTTGGGCATGACTTTTTATTTTCTGTGGACTTTTTACACCCATTTTAGCAAAATTTTGTCTGTATCTAGGGAAGCTGAAAACCATATTCCTTACCATTTTGGGGTGACTTTAATCTTTTTCTGTTTGTGGCTCCTTTTCAGTTTATTCGTTGACAGTTTTTCCTTTTTGCAAACTACTGTTTTCTTCCTTTGCTCTGAAATATTTCTGAAAGCACCACCAGGAGCTGCTGAGTTCAACTGTTGAGAATATTGGGAAAAAATGAAGTACATGAAAACTGTGAGTTACATTAACTGAGAGATTGAAATCTATGCTCTTTTAAAATAGCACTGAATAGCATAGTAGTTAAATAGCACAACTCTGAATTCTTCCTAGAATTTTTGTGTTAGTTTTTTCTAATAACTTTGTCCATCTACTTTTATAAAATAAAATTTGAACAACTCCCTGCTTTTCTGGATCTATACGGAATTAGTGTATGTGCTTTCGTATTCTTCTTCCTATGTAAAAAGTAAGCTCAGTCTCCCAGAGCTGCTCTGGGATCTGCACAGACAGACTGGTCTGTCTTCACTTACCTGAGAAAGAAAAGCTTTCAAATCTTAAACACTTTATAGGGGATTAATGCAGTTTGGGTTTGTGATGTTTCAGTGTATGTAAGTGATGAGAGATGGAGTACACAGGCTGTCTTGGACTCCAAGTACAATAAAGTCTTGACACTAATGGTCTACTTAAGTCCTACTCTAATTTAAATATTCATTAAAATGAAAACAGTGGAATACGTATGCTGTTACAGAAGAATATAAGATATAAAGAGAAAAATCAAGAAATAGAAGTACACTCTTCTCACTGGAAAGTGCTCCTACTGAAATTCCTGAGTGAAAGAAACTTAAATATTCACACAAAAGAATGTGTCTTTCATGCATCAAATGAATATGTAACTTATCTTATTAAAACATAAATTGTAAATCCTGTATGGACAAAGCCTGCAAATCTCCATAAATATACTTTTGATAATTCTTTTATTTTTCTAATGGGGGTGGGGAAGTGTCAGCCAATTCCACCCTCTTGAGAAAGGAAATGGCATTGTTAATATTACCTCCTGAGTCTGCTGTCCTTTAGAAAAGGATGAAACCAGTGTTTTTAAGCTCCTGTTCGTTAGGCCGTGTGCCCCAGTCCTGCTAATGTTCTTCATTTTGAAAACAGAAATAGCGTATTTCGACGGCGTGGGTTCGTTGCTGGCTGCCTCGTGGCGGGGCCGCAGGGGGGAGCGGGCAGAGTCCGCCTCCCCCGGCCGCTGGGCTGGCAGAGGGAGGCTCCTCGTTAAACAGCACCAGGTTAATTGGGGTTCGGCATTTAGGGATGGGAAGGTGCCCTTCGCGCTTGGTGCTGCTGAAGCTCCAGAGCAGCACGTGGCAGCGCTGCGGGCGGGCGCTGGGGATGCCTCACAGGGAGTGCTGAGCGCAGGGCGATAGAAAGGGCCGCACGAATGGCCGCAGCAAGCGGGGCTGGAGCGGTGCGTGTCCTGCAGCCCTGGGGAAGGGGCCGTAAGAACACAGGGAGGTCCTCCTCTCTCCCACCCCGCGACTGCTGGCTCCACAGCCCTGCTGGACACTGGTGTCCCTATCAAAGAGTCACGTCCCGAGCAAGGACCGTGGAGAACCTTCCTCTCTTCTTTGATGTCAGCTGACAGGAGGAAACCACTTGTATACACAGAAGTAAAGCATATTTTCTTCTGGGGGGTCTGTGTAGAGGAAGCAGCTATGCTCATCCACTTCTCTTCTGCTTGCCTTCGATAATTTAATTCATTTTTGTTCTGTTTGTTTTTCCAAGCATCTCTTATAATATCCTGCTGCCTGAAGCTTTGGTTATTAAAGGTGCTATTTGCTGTGGTTAAGGTATTTGTTGTTTCTGAACTGACTGGTGAACAAAACACTGGAGTTTTCCAGTTGGCATCGATGCTCCATCGGAGTTCTCCATCGGTGGCCTTTTGTCTGACTTCAGGTTTTGCAGGGGACCAAGCGGCATCGTGAGGACGAGAACCGAGCGCTCTGCTGGTGGCAGAGCAGGGGGGGGTGGCCGAGGTGTCTGTCACAGGTGTGCAAGGGGGATTCTTCTCTTCTAGTTGAAGGAAAAGCGACAAACCTGAGGCTCTCTTGTCTTGCGGCAATGTAAGGATGTATTTTGGAGGAAAGGTATTTTGTTGTGGGATTGGAGTTAAATGACCAGATTGCAGATGAGGAATTTTAGAAGACACATCAACAGCGTTGTCACTGAAAACCGGTGCCTTTGCTCCTGTTTTCACAAGACATGTTTTGACATCTGTATCTGTTGCATTGTGCAAGGCAGAAGAATTGCAATCACTTCCCCTAAATTCAGGCCCTAAAAACCCCACAAACGAAGCTTTTGAGATACCTGCTGAATGCGAAAGAGGGTTGACGTCACCGTAATTCAGAGCTTTTGTGGGGAGTTTGATTGTTTTCATATACTCCACGTGCTCAGTACCGCCAGTGGATTCATTAATTCCTGTGCTTAATTTTTGCTCCTCTGCTTTCCTGGCGAGCATCAGGGGTGCTGTGGGCACACACTGGGCGCTGCTGCAACGGACCCGCTCCGCTTCATTTCCCGCCTGGCTTTCGGTGCTGGGACTAGGGCAGGACTTTGCAATAACGTTGGGTGCCTTCTCCACTTCAAATTTCAGCTTTTTTCTCTCGGATGGTAAATTCTGGGATTTCCCAGCAGCTTCTCTGGTGCTGTTGCAGTGGGCCCCCGGGGGGGTCAGGACAGGCTGGCCGGTCCCCTCGCTCCCGCTGTGGCTTCCATCAGCGTTTGAGGTGCTTTTACGCTCCGATTCAAATGCACTGGATTCCTTCCCAGGGCTTGGTTTTCCCCATTCACTACTCTGTGCTGGCAAGCGGTCGTCGTTCCTGCCGTTCAGCTGGCACCGTGGATTTTTGAGCCCGAGCTCACAACTGCTGGGAGCTGGGGACGCGCTGTTGTCACCTCTGCGTTTGTCTGTGTCACTGTCACCAAGCTGTGGGGAGGTCCTGCTCGTCACAGCCTGTGCTGGAGCGTTTCCTGGGTGGGATGTCTCCATCGCGCAGGTTAGACTGTCCGCAGTGCCCTCGGGGGACAGGTTCTGTACCGTGTGGTTACCCTTAGTACAGGTCTCTGATTTACCCAGGTTCAAACCTGTTGCCAGGAGGGAGGGGAGACTGTCACTTGCAGAGCTCCTGCTGTCCCTCTGCTCAGGGATTTCAGTGCTGCTGACTGCTTCCTTTGAATCAGGAGTGAGGCTTGTCATATCCGTAATCTTATTCCCCCTTTGGTTCATTTTCTTGGCATTTTGACTGCTCTTCATTTTTTGGTAGATTTTCTTAAACGTTTCATCTCCATACATCTGCCATTTTTCATGAGAGAACATCTTTAGCTTCCTTTGATTGTGTTTCTTGTTTCTCGCAGCGGTTCCTGCTCCAGCCCCCCCCTGGCTCTCTTGCAGCTCCTCCGGGGGCGCGGGATGCTCGGCCGCGCTGCTGAGCGGCAAATCATCCACGGCTGCCTGTCGGACCAGAGCTCGGGGATGGCTGTTGGGAAAATCCAGGGAATTTGCAGGGGGGGTGTTGCCAGGCAGCAGAGCGGCAGCGCGGGGGGGGTTGGGGGGCGCGTGGCCTCCATGGGCGGGGTCTAGGATGGGCGGAGCCTGATGGGGTT
>JAOXJM010000005.1:816174-830194 GCA_026413425.1 Tringa solitaria | reverse complement strand
GCCTGACCAATTCAGGGCTGACCAAAAGTTAAAGCATGTTATTAAGGGCATTGTCTGAATGACTCCGAAGCACTGCTAAGCTTGGGGCATTGACCACCTCTCTGGGATCTCTCTGCAAGATTATTTGTATTCATTTACATTCAAAACAATTCCTGCTCGGAGAAACCCAATGAACTTCAGTTGGCTCAAGATACAGCAAAGTATCTGTTTTAACTCTGCAGAAAGGTGCGCCTGTGGCAGGTTCTACAGAGCAGGGAGGACGTGGTGCTGTACGGCTCTTCACTCTCAGCTCATGTCTTCATCAGGATTTGGGGAGATGACCCCACATACCGTGGTATGTGGTTCTGGGCTCCGAGAGTCTGCAGAAAGTGCCCCTTCCCAGGTGTCTAAAACACTCTGTCCCTCAAAGATACCAACGGGGTTTAGTCAAAGGTGGAATGAAGGGAAAGTAGCAATAAGCATCTTTCTGTAGGAAAGAATAAGGAAATAGATTTCAAAGACCCTATCAACTACATATTTTAAAGTACTTGACAAACTTAAATGAAAAGAAAGTACCTTATAGGATTGTTAATTATTATTTTTTCTTATGGGGACAATGATGCTGAGAGCAGCACACAATATCCTACTGTCAGCAGAAGATACAGATACTGGAATTAGCATTTCCAGTTGCTGGTCCATACTGACAGCCAGCACGAGGGGCTGGTGTTTATGAGGAACTCCCTTGGTTGACTGGACAAAACTCCTACTTAAATACTAGTATAATAGGGAAACACAGGGTCCGTAATATATTTTGTGCAGGGACTTTAAACACTACCTGTTTGATGGAAAGGTTTATGAGTACCCTAATTCTGGCGCTTTCTAGACCTTAATTCAGACTAGCAAAACAGAACTGATACATTTCCCAATTAACCCAGAAGTTACCGTTAATCTTGTTTTCTACTATTTCTGCCTTGCTCGTTTCTCAGTTTGAGTTCGTACCTCGAAATGTCTCATACCACAAGTACTGACTTCACCCTTCCTGCGCTGGGAAGGGCTGTGGCTGCTCTCACAGCCTGCAGAGCACTTACAGCCTCAGCAACAGCTGAGCCCCAGCCTCCTGCAGAGTTAGGGTGAAGACGTGGGATTCCCTGATATTCCGAAACCCTCGTAATCTTTCAGTGAGAACGTTTCTTGCTCGGATTCTGACTTTGGGAAGTCCTGCTACTTGTTAAGAAGTCATTGTTCCTGAAGTTCTGCCCTACTCCATGTGTTACCAAAGTACAAAGCAACTAGAAAAAACCCTGATCAAACTTTGAAATTCTTGTACCGTTTCCTGAGGATGAGTATTTTTGACACTGTACTTCCACGATGGTGTAATATCAGTGAAATTGGTTTATTTTTTTATTTTTGTGAACACTGTAGCAGAATACAGTATTAGAACCTTTGAAGTAGAATGAAATCTGTAACACCTTTCCTTCGTTCTAGAATAGCACCAGTTGTGTTGATCATTTTCTATCATATCTATGTTTTCTATATTTTTGATTCTCCTTTTCTTGAATATCCATAAATGAAAACATTCAAAAGGCTTAAATCAATAAGAATATTGTTAGCTAAAATTTATTTTAGTGTGTAAGTAAACATTGTATTGGCCCTTTTGAGCTCTTCATGCAATTTGTATGAGAGAATATTTCCTATTCTACTTCCTATGCTGCTACTTTTCTCAGTTCCAGTCATAAGAAATGGTTTCTAGTTTATTATATGTCTTTATTTTAAATTTATGCCACAATTTAATTTAAATTTACACCACTTATTTCTAAAAAGAAACACATCTCACCCATCTTTTGGTTTTATAACACTGTTGGTGGTTTCACAATGAAAAAAAATAGGATTGATAGTGCTCAAAAAAGTCTAAAAACCTTAATGGATTTACATTCTTTTGTCCTTTCATCAAATTCACTTCCGTGCATTTCCCTTGTTAGGAAAGAGTTAACAACCTCCAGCCAGCAGTCTGTAATCAACAGGTTGCTCTAACAGAGAAATAATAACCCTAATCCATCTTTTAAAGTTTAGGAGGTTGGACTAAATGATGAAGAAATACTGATTAAAGCCCTCCTAGAAACAGAAGTGGGGCCAGTACTAAAATGCTTTGTGTTTTAGGAAAAATCTTTCTCATTGCTAACTGAAAGAACCATCACATAAAAAAAATATATAACTTTAAAATTTCTGTCTTAATGATATCTCTGTCTATATAAAATGATAACAAAACACTTGCTAACCTTTAGGTGGCCAATTCACAGGCAGGTGGAGAGGTTCAGGTCTCCCTGGAATAGCGTTGAGACAAAAGCAGCATCCTGTTTCCTTTTTTCAGTGTCTTTCTCTTCTCTTTTTTTTAAGCATGTGAACATTGAGGGGTGGGTGGTGGGGTGTGTGCGCGGAGAGGAGGGGGCGAAGGCAGCCCACGCCTGGTGGGGGAAGAGTTTTAATGGCCGATGCTGGTAATATGGTTTGCTGCTACGGTGTCTGCACTACTGCAGCTCTGTGTGTGGGCGTAAAGAAATGACACGACTGGGTTTCAAACCATTACACTGAAGATTTGCAAACAGTTAAAAAAAAAAAAACCCACAGCCCCATCAGGCACAAATAAAAATTATTACTTTTTTTCTTTTATCTTTTCCTAAGGTTTGTTTGTTGGTTTTTTGGGTTTTCTTTTTTTTTTTAACTTAACAGATGTAATCCAGTCAAGTTTATTCCTCAGCCTCTAAATTTAAAAAGGGAAATTAAGTATTTAGGAAGGTTTTTGATTTTACATAGTGCGAACATTTTGTTATGATTTTTGCTGCTATTTTTTAATTAACTTACAAGGGCCCATATTCCAAAAGGCATCCAGGTTTCCACAGCAAAAGTCTTCAGGGGACACTATATTTCTGCCTTTGAACACGCTAAATAGGTACCCAGATCGTGGTAGCACCGAGTAGCGAGGCAGCACAGCCACAGCAGGCACTGCCCACCCGGCCGGTGGGAGACCTTAGACCATGAGTGTCCCCTCCAATATTCCCCAAATCCCAGCCAGGAAAAGGGCCGTCCCACCAGCCTGTTCCTGCTCAGCGATACCCGGCTTCCCCATCCGCAGCGGGCAGGAATCACACGGAATGTTTGCTGCAACAATGGGGTATAAAGGAGACCACCAGGAATGAGACAAAGGGGCTGCTCTCTATAATATCATGGGTTTAAGCTGAAATGTAGTTATTGGCACAAGAGCAGGTGAAGATAAAGGGTTAGGAGTACACTGGTTTGGGAGGGATGGGTGGAAGGTTTTTGTCAGACAAGCAAGAACACTTCTCAAATGTATTTTTGACCCCGAAGAGTGAAACAGAGACAAATCAGTTTGTAGAAAGGAGCTTGAAAACTTTAAGGAACCTTAATGACTTGGCTGCTCCATGACAGTAAGGGACAGAGACAAATCAGTTTGTAGAAAGGAGCTTGAAAACTTTAAGGAACCTTTATGACTCGGCTGCTCCATGACAGTAAGGGACCAGCACTTGTTAAACACGTATCTTCACATAGACATTCAGCTGGAAAATCACGTGAAACCAGCACAGCTGGACTTGGGGACTACTAATCCCAACCTTTAACAGAGAATCTGATAAAGGCAGTTAAACAATGAATCACGCTGCAATGAATGGAAAACAATCTTCAGTTCTACATCTGTCTGGTAAATCTGTCAGGGATACTGCCGCTAATACCCTGAAGTACAGCCTGACTTGGTATTAAATGGGGTTGGCTACTGGCCACAGTAGAAGCTTCAATTCTTCTTTCGTGTATAAACTAACAGCTGAGCTCAGCTCCATGAAAATTTTGCCAGAGAACTGTCTGTGGCCTCAGGTGAGACAGAAAAGTGCACGTTTGGAGAGAAAAGAAATCCAGCTGCCAGCAGGGGTACGTTCATGCAGACTGCGTGCCATTGTACGACGTGATGTAGATTGCAAACTGAAATGGCTTAAACCAATTCAGTAAAACTGGTCATTTCCCTAGCATTGTAATTGTTTTGTGCATATCGAAGTTAAAAGACAGATTTTTACCTTTTTATTTCTTTGACTTTCTCTAAAAGCTAAATTAATCTTTGTGTACTGTCTGCTCAATGAGGACACTTTTTGCCCAGTTAAACCCTCTGCGTTATTAACGAGTAGTATCGTTTGCATCTTTTTGTATTTTAAAAAAAATACTAATTAGTTTTCTCGACCCAGTTTGAAAAGTGTAGTAACAGAGCACATAGGCTGAAGCAGTAACTCTGAGGGGTCCGTGCTGCTCATTTTGGTCTCTGTAGGTCACAGAAGCTCATGTGCAGGGGCTGCAGCACTCGCATTGCCCTGCGGCATCCCTCAGCTCTGCCGTGGTATTGGCCACTTTGCTGCAGATAAAGTAACAGCTGGAATGTCTAAATGCACCTAATCCTCCAAGGAGGAGGAAGATTAATCTCTTCCCATGAAGAATCATTACATATTATTGCTATCTGTTATCACAAATAGCAATATTTCTTTTATAGAGGTGAACTCTTGAGTTTGGAAGTACGGGAGTCACGGTTACCTCCACAACTTTTGTTTGGCCAAAGGCACATTTCCACCATAGCACTTAACATGGCTTTTTTTCCCCCCAAAGATCACAGCTCTGTAAATTGACAGAATCTTTCAAAGCAAGTATTAAAAATCTGGAAAAAAAATTGAATATTAAAAAAAATATTCAAAGCAGGAGGAGTGAAGGCATTCTAGTAAATTGGGCTATTACCCTCACGTCAACACTGCACGGTGACTACTGAGACTCACGTGGCACTTCGGTGTATTTTGTTGAAGGAGGAAGCGCCACCCTGAAGAGCAGTGTAACCCTCACATACTGGTCAGGCCATACCACACAAAAAAAAGTCCAAGAGAAAACAAAAATGTGCTTGAACAGCAAAAGGGAGAGACACAGCTTCATTGGGAGCAAATATGGGTGTGCTTGCCAAAGAAAAGCCAGTACGAGGGAAAAAGCTAAAACACAAGGCAAAAGTAATAGATCCTGCAGGGAAAAGACCCCGGGGCTGCTGAGGAAATGCTCAGGCAATCACAAAAATGAGAAGGTTCAGCTGGTTGTGCATGCAACACTAGTGTTTCACTGAGAACTGAATTTCTTCTGTAAAGTGCTTGGGTTATTTTCACACCCCAACAGCAGGGTGTACGTGGAGATGCTCACCTGAAGGGAAAACAAAAAGCTAGTCTCAAAGAAGCTTCCACAGCTAAAATCCCACAGACCTTTTTTTTCCAAATTTAGATTTAATGTGTTTTAGGTCAGGTTTTAAATACTGAATCATCTTACAGGGTTGATTTGGGGTTTATTTGGTTTGGGTTTTAGTATTAATTCAGCACAAGCATGGGTTAATTCACAAGGACAGTTACAACCCAAGAAAACCCCCAGACACCCAGGAGAACAGGCAGACGTGGGAGCCCGGCTTTGCTTCTGGAGCACCAGGGGTCAGGGCTGTGATGAGGAGAGCCCCAGTTACCCCTCCTCAGTCAAGTCATCCTTGTGCTGATGCTTCAGCGGTTAAAAAGTGGAGGATGTTGTGATGCCTCTTCTACAAAATAGATGTTTTGCGGGAGGAATATGAAGGGTCTTTCCAATTCTTTTAGGTTGCAGGAGTAATAAGCTATAGTATTTTCAGGCATATCATGTCATAAATATGAGTAATTACAATTATGATGCATTTAAAATCAATGTAGCAGAGGAACAGTTGCTTCAACTCCAGAAGCCAGCGAGGTTAGTTGGGTTTCACACAGGCACAAGCTGGAGTACAGACATATTTCTGCCATCTGTTTCTTGTTTGTCATAGAAAAACATAACTTCTGATAGTCATCAGAAATGCTCTAAAAGCCACCAGCTACGCTAATATAAATGTATTTTACAGAAAATGAGACTAGAATTTGACAGGGTCATTGGTCATTTGAACCACCTTTCAGATCCGTGTCAGAACCAGCAGAAGGAAGCACCGCTGACTGAACCGTGGGCACAGCGCGTTCCTGTCCCCGCAGCCCCCGTCACGCAGGTAAATCCCTGTCCCAACCCTTCAGCCAACCCAACTATATTTTTTTTTTTTTCATTTTCTCCATAATCTTTTATGTAGTTGTGGTTTTTCTCAACACGTTGTCAAGGAAACCCTACATTCTTGTAGCTCAGTATCCAGCTCTTTATTGCTACAGACACAAACAATTTAGGATTTTGAATGCATTGATACACTTCCCTTCGCGCTACAAAGGGATGCACTCAATACCATGGGCTGGGTAGAGTTGAACAAAGACCCTGTTTTGAAGATTCGATTCTTCCAAAATGCCTATGGGAAATTTGCCAACTAACTCTTCCGTTTATCAATTTAATTAAATTATTGTACATATCAATATTCAGTATCATGTCAACACATATCAGTTGTGCTGTACACTGTCCACTGGAAGACAGCCCTGTAATCCTACTGGTGTCTTATTCACCTCTGTCTCACATCCTCTCATCTTGCTGTCCTTCAACAATGTCGAGTTCCTCGGACAAAAGTATTTCTGGCTTGTGTGAGAGCAGCTAGTTAAACCTGGAGTGGTAATAATTAGTTGTACACTCCTTGCATCCCTTTTGTATCATAGTCTTACCTAATATTTACACAGCTTTTCACTGGGAAAAGCGGTGCTGTGTGTATGGATAGTACGTTTGTGTGTATATGCAGAGAATTTCTGTTGCACTCCAGGGAACAAGTGCTCTTGGACAGCTGGGTGTGGGACAGCAGCGTCCCCTCTGCCCGTGGCCACCTCTCTGTGGAGGACACTCAGTGGAACACACAGGACGTCTCAGGCTGGGGGGTAGCTGCACCAGGGATGGTCCTGTGGAGAGAGTTCCTGCCGCTTCGTGGCAGTGACGTGTCCCACGGCGCTGGCCGTGAGTTTCAGCGGTGTGTCAGGGTAAAAGGCGTTTCTGTCCTTCTCCCCTCTGGGGTTCACGGAGCTGTGCTTTTATCTGTTGTCAAGGAAACACCAGGGTTTTTTCCCCCTCGCTCATTAATGTCTGCATTTTTGTTTCCATAGCTACAAAGGAGCCTTAGTGTTTTAAAATAGCTGTAATTGGATTACCATGACTTTTTGTAATTTATCGACACCATTAATGGCTCTGATTTTCAAAACCAGACACCAAAACTGCATCAGCAGTTTTTCAACTATTAACATTCGTTATCTCCTTGTCCTGAAATCCCGGGTACAGGGCAAGAAGTGTCTTCAGCCCCCAGACCCTGGCTGCACCCAGGCTCAGACTGCACGGGGAATCTCGCCTAAGTCACCGAGTCCTCAGCGAGAAGAGGCAATCTGTTGTATTTAAATGTGGGGCTCTCTCCATGCTAATCAGTTACATGGGGAACTGTGGAGATTTAGCCTGTTTGTTCTTCCGTTACAAGTTGCTAAAGATTCCTTAAATAACCACACTGAAATGTGACTGTTAACTTTTAAGTGGCAGTTTCCCTCACCATACGTACTGAATTTGGCACAGGCTGAATTTCCAAACACCTGCCCCAAAATGCCTTCACCTTGGCACAAAATATGAGCTGAAATTACTGAAAATAAAAGTCTGGGGTTTAGTTGTATTATTTTTAATTTCTGATGGTCACCTGCAAAGGTTCCATTGTGAGTTTGCTGGATGTTAACCCCACCTTCTAACACATCACTGATCCTTTGTGAATGTGACCCCAGAAGAATAATCTGGAAGGTTTTTTCCAGGCAGATAGCTGGCACGCTGGATACAGGGACGTGGGAAAGCACAAAGAATTGAGAGCAGGAGCGTTGCTGAGAACTGGTATCACTTAGCAGGGGAATAACTCACTTCTGAAGACAAACCCTGAAACTCCCAGACAGGCTGATGTGTGTGTCTGTCTGTCTGTGTCTGTGCACACTCCTGCCATGCCAAAATTGTTACCCTGCTGCCTCCAACACTTCTGATTCATTTGTTACAGGTGACTTGCCTATTTGAAGTGGCTACAAAGGACCCTAAATGCATATTCTGTACCCATGCCCTTCCTTTCTGGTCTCTCTGGCCTAGCAGCAGCTGAATTCACCCCATGGACTTCCTGCCCCTGGTGTCACCACCTGGGGCTTCTCCGCTCTCTGCTGAGCCCCACTCCCACAGTCTAACTCGATTACAATTAACCAACAGTTTAAGAAGTTGTACGAGGAGGACAGGCAGAATGACTACATACCACCTATTGCTTCAGAAAAACAAGCCAAAGAGAGTCACCAGCGTAATCAGTTTACAGTGTGGGGATAAGAATAAGGTGACAAGAAGTGGCTGGACACAGATAAGTATAAACAAGGAACCCCTTTAGTCTAAAACATGAGTTCTTACTTTTCATGCCGGATTTCTGTGCATCCTTGAGGCTCAGACATTCCATTACCATAGAAACGGGATCCTGTGCCATCGTGGACCTTACTGTAGATGGGTGCTGTTATGGAAACAGACGTCTTAACAGCTGGCCACACGTTATGTATTTCAGTTACTGTGTTTGTAGGGAGCCATTACAGGATTCATTTTAATCAAAACTAAGTTTCTTAAGTATTTAGCAATTTAATAGACAACTCAAGGCTGCTCAAAATTAAAAAAAAGACAGCATTAGAACAATATGTATATTAAAATTAGTGTCCGTTCAATAATTACCTACCTTTCCAAATCTCTAGCATCTGCAGAGGTTCGGGGAAAGAGCTGATCTGTCCACCCCAAAATTCATCAGTAAAACTGCTTCAGGAAAGGAAGTTTGTAAGCCATGTGTGAGGGCTCCTCTGCACACACATCGTGTGTGCATGCATGCACCGAAAGGAAAGGAAAAACATCAGAAAGTTCAATGAGAAAATGTGGCTTAGTTGGCTGAACTGGGAGCTGTGAATTCTAAATTCTAATGCCAGATGAACCATTCTTTTGTCTTGGAAAAGCCATCAAAGACAGATCTTGAAAAAGAGAAATGTGAGGTGGAAGCTCAGCTCCCACTAACCCTTTCCTGGGAGCCGAGTCTGGAGCTGATTCTAAGAGCCTTGAGAGAATCTCTGCGACATTTCCCTATTTGTAACACCTGAGATACTACTGCTTGTTTACTCACTACAGTTCTGGGGGCTGTAGTGAGCATAAATGGGCTTAAATCTGGGCTCTACCTGGTCTCTGGCCCACAAAACTGAACAGAAATGATTTAATGGCTTGCCTTGACCATAGCTCTGTGTCAGCCTTTGACAGATGCAAGTGAGGGGGATCTCAGGACTGTTTGGTTTATAATTGATCTGATAATTGTCTCTGTGCTGTTGCAGTTGTCAGCACTGATGACCAAGTAGCCACTTCCGTGCAGTAGTTTGTCTATGAAGAATTCTCAACTTTTATTTCCAGGTTAGGGTTTCTGAAAGAAAATTTCTGAAAGAAAACCAGATTTCTGAAAGAAAGAGCTTTATATAGATTTGGATCCAGGAGCACGGTTTGAAGACCATGAGTGAATATAACTCTCTGTGATTTAACACATAGTATGTCGTGACCACAACCTGTCAGGGAGGGTTCCTCAAGGTTTTACGAGAGAAAGTTGCATTCAACAAATGTTTGACAGTGTGGTGTGTTTTTGTAAGAGATGATGTCATCTTTAGAATTAACCAAGGATCAGATGTAGGGGAGACCTACATGAGTATTTCCAAACAACACAAGATTATCAGCAATTTCAAAGTACTTTAAAATACGTGGTTTTGTCTTTAATTGTGCTGTTACTGTGCTTGCTCATGAGCTGTGGGTGATAACATGTGATTATCATCTGCCTACTTGATCACATGCACATTTGTGATGCTTGCAAGAAAAAACATGATCTGGCTGGGAGCTGTCACATCCCGCAGAGCTGAGGAGACTGTTTCCCAGACAACAGAACGGTCCTGTTCCATCCCTGAACCCTGCTCCGTTGTGCCTCTGCCCTTCAGTCCAACGCCGCGGGGACTCGGGAAGGTGGAGCTGTTTGTGGAGCCATAAACGAGCTCCCCGAACCGTGGGAGCCAAGGAAATTGTACAAGAAATGAAAAAAAAAAAGAGTCCAAATTAATGGTTCTAATGAGTCACGCAGCACATACCTTGTTACAAATTTTGAGTCAGTGTTTAAGTTGAAACGAAGTCATTCGCTGGCCAAAAGCTGTCGAAGGGCCACGTGCTACGTTTGGGACCCCACTGCACAACGTGACACGGCGTGTCCTGTCACCGCGGCCTCCGAGTGTGTGGAACAGAGCCCACGGAGGGCAGGGGGAGACCTGACCCCGGGAGCAGCCCGCCGGGACAGGGAGGTGACCACCTGGGTCTCATCCTACGGTTACTGTTTACATTCTGTGGGTTGGCAGCTGGGAGGAAAAGAGTTATTTGCAGTCAGATGAGAGGAAGGGTGTTGGCACCCCGTTAGCGCAGTGTCGGACGGGGTGTTTCACAACGGCAGTCGGCGCAGCGCAGGCTTGGTAAGGAGGGTGTTTGGCCAGTTTGGCACATGAGGCCACAGCGCCGTGAGGTTGTAGAGCTTTAAGCCTCTTGGGACGTTTTATGGCAGAAGAATAAAATAAAAGGAATCTGAAGATCAAATATTTGTTCCAGGGCTAGTGCCAGATCGTTCTATTAAATGCACATTTTTAAGGTACCCCAGCTTAAACTAAATGTTCTGAAGCAAATATAATGATGGGGTCTGAATTTTTTTTCTTTTTTGGGGGGGCGGGAGTGGGGGGGCACAGGGGTAGGATGTTGGTGGGGTTTGAGGTTTTGTTTCAAGGTGTGGGGGTTATTTGGGGAAGGAAGAGACATTAAATGCTAAAAAACTCAATCTGTCTTTGATGCTCTTAGGCTCAATCGGCTACAAAGGAGTGTGGTTTGGCAGCGGGGGGGCTGTACCGTCGCTCAGCTCTTGGTTCCCCGTCAGATGGACACAGGTTTCTGGTCACAAATTTTTCATGTTTTACTTATGAGGAATGTCTTCAGTGGGAGTGGAAGAGGAAAGGAATTTGATTTCTGAGCCCATGACATTCGCACAGAATGTCCTGAGAATTTCTCTCTGGGGTGGGTCGTTGTCTGTGGTGGTACCTGGGCTCAGGGTACCATCTGATGAATGATTTATCATCTTCTATACAGCGCTTTCACGTGTAGTCTCTGGCTGCGGCTCTGCCTTTCAGAGCTTTTCTGAGAAGAGTCAATTCCATGGCAAGAAGAAGAGGCCATTCTCTCTTCAACCAAAGACTACTTTAAAATGGTTTGAAATAAGTGTTGCCTTCTGTGAAGAGCTTACGTTGTGAGTGCTGTCCTGGGCGTACCTGACTGCTCCCGTGCAGTGTCATTGAATCCCATACAGCATACATTGAGTGCACATGTCCGCAGCAGAGTACTGTGGCAGAAGCTGGCACTCTGGATTTTTTTCAGGTTTTTCTGTCTTGAAAGCGGAGCCTGCCTTTACCTGAGACATCGTACGTGTGTTATTGAAGTCAGGTCACTGAGAGCTGGGTGTGCTGTGGTGACATATTGCATAAGTGGTGACAAGCATCTTCAAAGGAAAGAAAAGCGACTTCATCCTAGATGTGGAGTTCTGGAAACTGAAGTCTAAATGACTGTTCATGAGTATGTGGGGTGTCACCTAGAGAGTGGAATACGTAGGCAACACCTGAAATCCAGCATTCTGCCCTGCTGGTGAGTGGTGTTTATTTTAGCTTGAGAAACTCCTTTGGTGCGGGAATCGGCTGCTTATGAATAGAAAAAAATCCCAGTGTTTCTTTAAAAGCAATTATCAAACAATGTGTTTGAGTTGACTACTTTGGAAATACTGTTTATAAAGTATCACCGTGGTAGCACCAGCTCTTTGTTTGTCTGGGTAGAGAAGGTTCAGGTATTCGTCAAATGAACGGGCAAAACGGCTTTGCCTGTTCCTCAGCAGCGGGTGAGGTCAGCCTCGTGCTGAACAGGTGAATGTGATTTTAGCTTTAGGACTACAAAGAACAAAGCCAAAAAGATCATACAGCAGAGAGAAAACAGCTGTGCTTTTCAGCTGTGGTTACAAACCTGATCAATAAGATGCTCTGAATGCTTTTAGCGTGGATGGTGTGAGACCATTGACACTAACTCACTGAAATAATTTCAACTTTCTGCCTCATTAGGGATTCAAACGGCTTTTTGCAGTTCTGCTGTTACGTGATTGAAAAGTTCCCTCTCCCTAGTACCTGCCTACTCACCGCATGCACTCTTAAAGCTACATTTTTTAAACTGTTTGTTAAAAATTACCCATTTATTTTTATGAACATCTTACATATTTGTCATAGCGGGTTCTTGTCACTTAAATTTGCAGGAATAAATATTTGTGAGTTCATTAAGTGTAATTTTTGCCCCTTCTAGGTGTGGTGATGCAGAGTTAGTTCCTGGCACGGACGGGACCTCCCGTGGTCGGTGTGTGCGGCTCCTCGAGGGGGCTGCAGGGCCCTCTCTGCGGGGCGGGGGCCGGGGCAAAACAGCGAATATGGGGTGGTGAGGAGCCGCCGGGGAGACCCACAGCCTCGGGGGAGGATGTGTCTGCTCGGCTGCACCCCCAGAGGGTTCTGACTCTCAACAAAACCAAAGCACAGTCACTGGAATTGTCCAGTGTTGAAGGAATTTATACAAACCTGGCAAAGAATCTCGTGTATTCCCGGGCTGCTTTACTGAGTGAGTGGAAACACCTCCTTCCCACAAACACATCTCGGATGACCTCCAAAAGATCATGTGTTATTGTAGAGCTTAGAAATTATTTTGGGAGCCAGACTGTTTTAAATGTGTCTGAGAAGGAAATGAGCATAATTTTGAAACAGGAAATAGATTTGCAATAGCATCATTAAGAAATTACATCCCTTTTTTTTCAGCTCCCTGTGTCATCATGCCAGGGAGCAGCAGCGCTTTTTGACTGTGGCCTTTGTACAGCCCTGGTACATCCACACATGGAGGGGAAAGATGGAAGCAGTACAAAAATCATATATATTAAGCAACTTCAGGAAGAACTCTTTTAGTGCCATCAGTATTGGAAAACAAATTCTGAATCTGCATATAGATCTGTGGAAAAGAGTCAGTACTTCACTGGTTTTAATCCCAGGAAGGAAGAAGTCTATCTGCCCCTTTTTGTGATAAAGGAACTAGAATATGGAAGCTGAGAATGAGCGATTTTCATTACACGCTCTGCCTTTTGTGTCATCTTTGTCCCCCCAAAAGAAAAGCAAAGCTGAGACAAACGTGTGAGCTGTGGTTTGCACTCGTGTTTCACTGCGGCGATAACACGTGGGCAGCAGAACTGCACTGTCCTGTCCCGGGCCTGATGCTGCCCCGTGAGCAACTGACTTCTCTGCCCTTCGTTTCCATTCCACACGGGATGTAAAATCCTGCCATAAAAAAGTGGTCTGGAAACCGTCTGGGCAGGCAACCAGATGTTCTCAATGGCCAGAGTCTCATGGGGTTCCTGCTGCCTGAGTTTCACTTGCCCTTGGGGGAAGGCAAACGTTGAAGGTGAGCGGAGAGAGATGCAGCAGCAGTGTCTCCGTACCGTGCCCGAGACCTCGGGGGGTCTCGGTGCGTTCGGAAGGCGCTGGCAGAAGCAGTGGGGTTTGGGGGGGGGGTGTGTTACTCGGTGTAGGTTTCCTGCAGCAGAGACCAGGTGGGCAGTGACCGTCCCTGTCCCGAGGTGGGTGCAGGTCACAGGCGTGTCGGGGGGGCGGCGCGTTCCTGCTGGGAAATCCTGGGGTGCAGGCGCGCGGGGTCCGTGCCGCCGGGAAGGGTTTCAGCCGGGCTAAGAGCGGGCCCGTGTCGAAAGGCCCGTTTGTGGCCACACGTTCCCGTCTGCTCCAGTTTGCTGCTGCTGAGATGGAATCAGTGGAGTGGGCCAGCAGTAACTCAGGGCTGGTTTGGAGGTTTGAGTTAGTGCCAAATTAAGCAGGCTTAACTACAGGATAGAAAAGGGACCTTTATTATTTATTATTATTGTTGTTGTTGTTGTTGT
>JAOXJM010000005.1:796412-807110 GCA_026413425.1 Tringa solitaria | reverse complement strand
TAACTATTCTAAATATTTTTGTAAAAATAAATGGTTTGAGACTACCTCAATAAATTTAAAACATTGAGGTTTGCCATGCTTTTCTAGGAGGTTATAACTGAAATAGCATTTCAATTTAAGAAAGTGTGAAACTTCTGCAAAACGGTACCATCATTTCTGATAAAAATGCACTGCTTGAAACTCATTTTAAATGTTTCTTTAGCCATTAGCATCACTTGACATTTTAAAGACAATTTTTTTTCTTTTCCTCGTTTTTCTGCACTAAGGACTGTATAGGATGAACTCACAGTTTGCTCTTGCACTGAAAAACCTTTTGTGTTTGTAAGCATTCAACAGCTTCTTGAAAGATGGTGATTTTCTTTGTTCTACTTTATTTATATGCCTGCATTTTCATTCTGTCAGGGAGTATGGCTTTCTGTACGTGGCACTTTTTAAATAAAACTTTATCTGAGTTCTGGGTAGTTCCTGAAACTTTCTGATCTATTTGGGGTTTTTTAACTGCTAGACAAGGAACATAAAATGAGGAGGGTGAAGGTGAGGAAATACTCTGGAGTCAATAGCTTCTTTTATTGAATTACATTTCCTAAAATGCACATTTACAGCTGCTGTGGTCTTTTGTGCTTCTTAATAGCTGCTTGTCTGCAAATCTGACACATTAATCAGTAAGCAGGTTTGCTAGATCCTGTGGAAAGATTTTTGGTCTACTTGGATTGTGACTTGTACACTAGGATTTACCTGCTGTGGAATGTGTCTCTGCATAGGGAATCTAATGCTCACTGGTAAGAGCAGAAGAGAACATGGTGTTTAGGTCCAAAGAGTCACGAAACAGCTCGTTTCTTTACTTGCAATTCTCACAACAGGAGACTGCACCTGCAGCAGCGCTGCTTGGTGGGGAGCAGGGACTCTGTGTGCAGCTCCTAAGGGTTTCTACCAGGAGGAGGGACATGCTACAAGTCTCCAAGACAAAGCAGGCTGCATCTGGCAATGCTATTGCAGTTAATTTAAAGCCAGGACTTTAAATTGCAGTAGCTGGAACTTTGGGGTGTTGGCAAGCTTAATGCCCTCTTCTGTTGAGACTGAACACTTGCATCATCTGCTGGTTTTACTTGAAACATGGTGCTTTTGAGTTCTCATACTTGTATGGATGTAGCCCTGTGCCTACGGAAAGCTGCTTCTGAATGAAACTGCTTGCCTGATTTGTATCTAAAAGTTGAAACGAAGAATGTGAAAATTACTTTTTCTCAGGTTTGATATAAGAATTGGCCATACCAGTGGTGGGATTTTGGTGTTAACATAGTAAAAAAATTTGTACTGTAAATTACGTTCACCTTGTCCCTCGCTTCTTGATTCGAACAGGCTCGGGATGGCTGAAGTAGCAGTTTAATGGATCAACTTGTTTAACGTTAATGGCAAGGCATTCTAAGAACAAGCTTATAAGGTTTTAATTTTTTTAAAGATACTTAGTTGCCCAGCTTCCATGTACCCATCTGCACTATAAACTTGTCAAAGACTCATGTTTGTGCACCTTGCTAATGGCCTGCTGCTCTTGTGGTCTGCAAGGTACTGCTTTTGACAATCTGAAATGAAAGCTGCTATCACAGAAGAAAACAAAATCTTAGATTTACTGTGACAGTGAAACGAGTTGTGTCTGTATGAACACTAAAACAATACCACTTTCTTCAGTAAGCAATAGAAAAGAAGTATTTTTAAAAAGGCTTAATTTACCTGAGAAGTATTTCTTCTTGCTGACAATGGGTGTCAGCACCTGTTCAGTAATATAGCAGTTAACTATGAATGCAAAGCAGTTGTTTGTTTTGGAAAAAAACCAGAAAAACCTTTAATCACCATTTCCTACAACATTGCTGATGTGTCTGTTGTGGTCGGTCCTTGCAGTGAAGCCAGCATATTGAGTAGCATATTTCCAATAAATGTCACATATGATAAACCCAAGCACCAGTGTCTGAAAACCACAACCTTTGGCAGCCCCTGGCACTGGCAGCGCGGCGGCTCAAAGGACAGAGCCGCATCCTGTCGAGGCTCACGGTTACGGAAGAACTGAAGAGGCTGATGGAGAGAGCGTGGGTGAAAGCACTGACTCAGTTTAGAACCCTTCTGTTTTGCAAGGTGAAGGTTGTTCTTTCACTTGCACAGAACCTGTTTATTTCGTTCTCAAATAAGCTGACAGCTTTGCTTTATATGTTGCCATAAATCAAATTACTCTAAAGGTGAGGTTACCTCTTAGTTGCAACCAAGCTGAACTAATTGCTTACCTTCAATGAAAAGGAAGTGTCTGTCTGCCTGCCTTCTTGCTCCTGGCTCTGCTGTCCCACTTCTTCCCTTGCACTGAAGATAGACATCTCCACACCCTCTGTTGAGCCAAAACCCCAGGAATATTTGAAGTGATATAATCCTTATGCAGCAAGATGAGACAGGCTGAAAGAGGAGAAATGGAGGATCCCCCTTACCTATAGGAATCTCTTGGGTGGGCTGACATTATATTGCCTCTGCAATGTGCATTAAAATAAATCCCATATTGCACCTACTAGAAAGAGCATTTCATGCTGTAAACAACGTATGTTATTAAAACAGAAAAAAAATACAGTTTTGCAAAACAGTAACAGTAAAGTATTTCTTCTCAGACACATGTATCACAAGAATTCAGCACAAGATGACTTTTTTAAATTTTCTCCAGAAAGGTTTGACAGTCCTTTAATCAAAAAGTTCAAAAGCACTGAACTAAAAAAATAGTATCAGCTAGATAACATATATATGTAATCAAACTGAATATACCAGCTAGAATATAATAAAATGAGCAACATATGTACTAAATATTTTTTAATCACATACCCAATCCTTTTTATGCCAAATCAAATGAAACAATTGCTCATGCGGTGAATGTTGCTATTCCTAGAGCCTGCTGAACGTTGTGGACACCCTGGTAAGAACTCTGTTTTACAATATGGCAAATAGCATCACTTGGGTGAGTTCCTGTTAATGTTTTTTGGGGGGCACTATGTAGATATTACTTACCTGTGAGGTAACTGCTTTGGTTTATCAAGATTTAAACTCATTTGTACATAGGAGCTGCAGGAAAATCTAGTAGGTATGTTGTGAAATTGGCAGTAAGGAAGTGTGTATCAGAACTCATACTGGAATTTATTTCTATTTTATAGTCATGTCATATTCTGAACAATCTAGCTGAAATACTGGAAGCATGTAACCTTCTTAGCCTGATGCTCTATATAGTTTTAGTTTCTCTATTTATAATTGCCAGTTTTGAGGGACATTCAGCAAGCTACGCCGTTTCCCTGCTTTTCCTGTGAAGGACCAGACAGCCCAAGCAGCAGCAGGGTGCTACTGCACAGGTGATGTCAGTTCCCTCTCGCCAAAGTGAGGTGCAATTATGGCCCTCAATACCTAGGAACCCAAGGCTCCCTTGGTGGTCAAAGTAGTGTAAGCACCTCTGAGCCTTCACAGTTTCTGAAAACAGGCTCCAGCCACTGATGTCACCCAGTGCTTTTAAAACTTTCATTCCATAGTATCAACTGTGGACATAATGTTTTACATTGCTGTGCTATTTTGACATAACAACATTTAAAAAGTAACATAGCTAATAAAAGTTATTTAACACATTAAAATATAAAGTAATGCAGAAGATTCTTATAACGAGAGCGTACCTGAATTCTGCTCTGCAGATCCTGGGTTTCTCCAGAGACTATTTATGCCAGAATTTGTAGAATGGAGAGTGAGAACTTGGATGGCACTGCAAAATTATTTTTTACTTTGAATCCAGGTGTCCAAAAGTTAGAAATTAATGTCTTCATCTCCTTCATCAAGTAACCTTCCAAATGTTGCCCTGTAATAGGAAACAGCACAGCACTGCAACTTTATCTTAAGATTAGAGCTGATTTTGGAGTTTGTTTTCCACCGGTGCTCGGTGCAGAGTGCTGTACTTAGACAAGAGGAGATTTAACAGGCGATGACCCGTATTGTCATCAGCATGGCATGATTTCCAGTTGCTGTGGAACAGATTAGGGTCATCAGCAGAGAGAACAGCAGAGCTTTACCAGCACAGCCCAGTATGGCTTACACAGGCAGAGAAAGGAGATAAATCCACAGCCATCAAAGGTAGGAAGCATTATTACTGACCTGTTCATTTTATACAATAATGACCATAATTCCATGTTTCTTGGCAGAGTTATTTCATAGGAAAATGTGCAATCTTGACCATTTTAAATTAAGGCAGAAGGAACACAGTGAAGGGATGATGGCACTTACAGTCTGTTGGAAATCCTGTTGATACTGGCTTTTTATTGTATTGGAATTTGCCTTCCGTATAATTATTTGCTTTGCCCTGTACAATGCACTTGAGAATCTTTTAAGAAAGATAAAGTCAGTCACAAAATGATAGTGTTGGTAGATAGCAAGGGTCAGGGGGAGGGGCATAGGGGTAAATTATTTTTGTTCTTTTATTAAGAATATAGGTCAGCAAGCAAATTTGTAATTCCATCACAAATCATGCATGTTAAGAAGAATTCATTTGTTTTGCCATTTACTCTATCAACTTTGTACTCTTGCTAGAACTACAGCCATGGTGCATGAGCTCTAAAATTACAGCTGCATTATGAATAAATACTAAGTGTATTCAAGGACCATGTCAGGTCTCACCATTGGTACACGAGCAGCTTTTTTCCAGTCTGGTAATTTTTGGGTTGTGCCAAGTCCCCCACTTTGTGTAGTTAGACATCATTCCTTTCGACTTCAGTCCATGTTCAGCAGACACCTGCTTCTGTTCCGAGGTGACCTCGGTGGGAGTTCCACCCATGGTGATTATGTTAAATCCATTAGACATGCATCTGGACCTCAGTTGTGTAATAGCACAGTCAAAGCTCGGGTGTATTCACCTGAGAAGCCGCAGCCTCCTCTATGTGTGTATTTTCACTTCCTTGGCTCATAAAATACCTTTGTGATGACTGTTTGAAAAGCTCTATATGCTTTCCTGTGCCTATGCGTGGAAAGACAACAGCAGGTTTCAGCCACTCTCTGCTTTGAAGCAGAGCCTTGAGATGAGCGAGGGCAGCTGTAGATCACCCTCTTGACCTATTCATACTATAATTAGATGCACCTTTATGAACTGAAATATAAGCTGTTCTGTTCCCTTTTTAATTAGATGCCTGCCTTCTATCAGAACTTCACTTTAGAATATTTTTATTAAACTATTCAAACTAACCACCAATAAAAAATTACTGTTATTATAGTTCAGGTTTTATGTCCAGAGGTACAAAATAAAAGCAATAAAATAAAATCTCTTTTTATCTGAAAACCAAGTAGAACTATGTTGCTGAAATGTGTATTTCTTAGTGACACAATCAGTTTAGCACACTGCTAGCTTCCAAAGATAAATCCTGCGCACACTGCCAAGAAAAATATGGTTTTCTTTGCCATTTTTGTTAGCGTCATCAGGAAGATCCATATTTTTTAGTTAAATGTTGTGACTCAAGAGGAAATAATCCCTCATACCTTTGTAGTCAGAGGCCCAGTTTGACTTGTTGCCATTTACAACCATGTATTTTTTCTGAGTCTCTCTCCATAACCAGTAAGCAGCCTAGTATCTGAATAGCCTATGGAATCTGGGAAAGAAGAACAAAAACATTTTAATTTCTACTCTCTCACATAACTGTTATTTTATTCCAGACCTTCTGTACTGCTCCTCTCTGAAGGAGCAATACTCTAAATTAGTCTGTAAGCTCTTATTACTAGATTTTTTCTGCACCAAAAGAGAAACTGCTGAGAGACACCAAGATTAAAACTCTATGCTTACTTATTTTCAAAAGCAATGTTATCTGAGTTCATTAGGTCTTTTTGTTTTGTTTTGGCGTGTTATTAGAGATCTTTAGTTTAAAATACTTCTGATTTAACACCAGTCATCTTGTGGATTTGCTTGGCTTTTCAGTGTCGTCTCTTTGATCTGCTCAGACCTCCTTGGTCTCACTTTTTTGGCCTCCCTGGACCCCTCCAGTGTCAAGACTTCAGCCTCCTTGGAACTTTTTAAAATCCCTTTTTCAGATTCTTTGGATTTATCCAGTCTGAGCTCTTCATCCTCTGTGGACTTCTCCAGTCTCACTTCATCTTCTCTGGACCTTTCAAGTCTCACATCTTCAGCCTCTTCGGACTTCTCCAGTAGCTCCTCTTCACTCTCCTTAGAGCTCTCCAGTCTCACCTCTTCAGATTCCTGGGAGCGCTCCAGTTTCACCTCTTCGATCTCACTGGACCTATCAAGTCTCACTTCATCAGGCTCTCTGGATCTCTCTGGCGACAGCTCTTCAATCTCCTTAGACCTCTCAAGTCTCACCTCTGTACCCTCCTCAGATTTTTCCAGTCCTACTTCTTCACCCTCTCTAGACCTCTCCAGTCTCACTTCTTCACCCTCCCTCGATGTCTCCAGTCACAGCTCCTCAGCTTCCCTGGACCTTTCCTGTACGATCCCTCCATCCTCACTGGGTGTCTCAGAGCACACCTCCTCAACCTCTTCAGAATCACTAGATCACACAGATTTTAACTATTTCATGTTTCAGGGCTCCTCCGAATTACCGTCATCGACCTCTGAGGATGTTTCTAATCTCATTGCTACACCCTTTCTGGATGTCTCCACTCTCACCTTTCGGGAGGCTTCCTCCCTCACTCCCTCAGTGTCTTTGGACATTTCCAATCTCACAGCTCTAGTTCCCCCAGACCTATCCAGGCTCACCTTTCTGGAGGTTGCTAATCGCACCGCTTCAGCTTCTCTTGATCTCTGCATCTAACCCTCTTAACATAGCCCTTCCTCTCACTCCAAACTCTCTGTATCTTTCTAAACTTTCCTCCCCTGTGTGCTCTTTCCTAACTTCTGTCTCTGAAAGTTCTTATCTGAGGACAGTTCAGGGCTTTACAAATATATCCTAGCATCTGAACAGAACTGGGCATGAAAACAGGTCATACAAATCTATAATGGTGCCTTGTTTACAGCTGCAGAAACATCAATATATATTCTGGAATTTTTGTAGAGCACAATTTCTGTCACTAATCTGACTTCCATTCTGTCTCAGCATGGTATCTCTCCCAAAGGTTCTTTTTTTTTTTTTTTTAATTCATGCTGAATTACCAAATAGTAAATAGCTCTAAATGTGCAAATAATTACATCCAAGTTGTATATCTCCATTCCAGATTTAAATCTGAGTGCATTGCGTGGAATTACAGGCAGAGCCATTTCACGCGGAGGTACAGAGAGAGAAATGTGGGGATAAAGGCAGCAAGGGAAAAGAGCAGAGAGGGGGCAGGGAGAGGAATGGGAGAAGGTGTGGGGTGGGAACAGAGGGACGTGTAGCTGGAAGAAACATGTCCAACTCTGCTAGCATTATTTTCTTCTGCCAAGCCATATTTGTGGCCTGGGCTGCCTGTGAGCCTTTAAATAATCTTATCAATAATTATTTTACCTATCAAATCATTAGATATTACCATTAAAACAGCATTTTTGTATAACATCCCCCTTATCAATATATATAATTAGTGCATTTACTTGTGTTGCAGCAAATACGTTGCTTCAGTAGCAGGGAGGGGCTTCCTTAAATCTTCGGTGCTTTCTTGTATCTTTTTGTTATGGTTGTTATAGTTGGGTTTTACAAAACAAGTGTGTTTTGTTCCAGTATCATCTCACTGGCACCCCTTCTGTGTTAAAAGCATGGGTTTTAATTGATTTAATTTTTACAAGTTGGAAAGCTTTGCTCCAATACACGTCTGTCTCAAAATTAGGTTCACACAAAAAAATAAATATGGAAATAAATGTATGAAATAAGGATTATTTTCTGCCTCATTTATACTAGTTATTTCTTTAAAACTAAGTAGGAAAGATTGTAATACATGGATTTTTTTTTTAAAATGAGCCCCAAATTCAATAGAGCAAAGTTGTTTAGCAGTTATTAAGAAAACTCAACAAATTGTTGGTCCAGATGGAAAGAATGAGTGTAATGTAGCATCTCGGTGTCCACTGCAAAAATGTTGTCACAGCTGGCACTAACTAGAGTCTTCTTCAGTAATCTCAGGAGAGAGATTAAGTAGGCAAATTAAGGACAGAAAATTCTTTCCATCTTCCCACTCTTCCTTCCTGGTTGGTGCTATTCCTAATTACACTAATAGGCAATCTTCCCTTTCTGCCATATGCTATCCTGGAGACAGACTCTGACATACCTGGTGAACAATTGCTCTTTCTGTTCTGGCGGATCCATACTGACATCCTGATTCTGGACTGTTAATTGCAATGGCTCTGGACAAAGTGAGGTCCCTAATAAAGCCGAAAATTTCTGCTTCATGTAAAGTGAGAACATGGCTGCGTAGTGGTGTGGAACCACTGGCTGATTTCCAGGACTTTGCACTTCAGCAGATACTGAAACGGGCAGGAGGACACCCAGCCTCTCTGCAGAGGACCAGTCACCAGCGTTCCCCAAGGCCTCTACAGCTTCTGGAGTTTCCTGTATTTTGTGGCGTGGTTTGGCTCTGGCTGGAAGGAATGGAGAGACAAGGTATACATACTTCAGTGCAAGGATTTAATAAAAACCAATCCATAATCTCCTTAAATCCTTAGTCCTCGTTATTTACATGAACATTAGAACTAAATTGATTCCGTATCAAACATGATTTGAGTCTTCTCATAACTTTTTGCTTATTGTCTAATTTCCCATCAAGTCTCAACAGATGATAGTTTCTAGTTTGCTGTTGTCTTTTATGAATTTTAGAGGGAACAACTGAATATAATTATAGACTTTCAGGTGTATGCATAAATGCTGTTACATCCAGAGGAATCCCATGCCAAGGCATTGTGTCCGACAAGACAAAACTCTGAACGTGGCAGAGCTCAGCCACACAGGGACTGAAACTCCAAACTGAAGACAGTCTGTGTTTATAGAAACCATCAGCTCCACGTGTGTGTAAACTGTTCTTTACGGTCATACCTAGAAAAAACTAAGAACTGATGGCTTGGGTAATGACAACTGATTGAACTAACTAGACTTAACTAACATGCTTTAAACTAGATTTAACTAACATGCTTTAAACTACTTGCTTGGATTCTTAGATTACAACAGGACTACTTCGGAGGGAGTTAATATGTAACTAAGATAACTGCCATATAACTAGCTATTAGCTTCATAGAAGAGTCAGGCCTTAATTTCCGTTCTTTAGTTAATTGACCTATAGTGTGTTTCTGGAAAATTACCGGCTCCGAACCACAGAAGGCCGCACACCTCCCGGCTCTCCCGGAGGCCCGGGGCAAGCTGCAGCCGGGCACACCCGGAGGCGGGGTTGAGGCCTCCCCAACAGGGAAGGTGCCAAACCTTTCCCAAGCAGTTCCTACCGAGGGCGCAGGGACAAACGCGGCGCCGTGTGGCCATAGGAGAGCAGCCCGCGGCCCCGGACTGCCTCCTCCCTCCGCGGCGGGCAGCGCTGAGCCCCACACCAGCAGGACCGGGCCGGGCCGCGGCTCCTCGGGCGGAAGGGGCGGGACTCACGGGCCTCATTCGGCCGTCTGATTGGTCGCTGCCAGAGGAGAGAGCAGGTGACTGGCGGGGCGGCTGAGCAGTTGCCATTGGTTAGCAGCCCTGAGGTAATGTGGATTCCGATTGGCGGGAGGAATCATTCCGGCTTTGTTGATTGGCTGGAGCGCAGCGCCGTGGTCTTTCCCCTTCCGGTGGGCGCTGACCTTGCCGGGAGCGCAGCCCGCAGCCATGGTGGCCTACTGGCGGCAGGCCGGGCTCAGGTACTGCTGCCGGTCGCGCGGCGCCTCTCGCCGCTCCCTCGGGGCAGCGGGAACGGCGGGGGGCGAGGGCCTGGCGGGGCAGGGTCGCGGTGGCGGCGGGGGGGGCCTGCGGGAGGTGTCTGACCCTTATCTTCGGTTTCCCCGTGTCCGTAGTTACATCCGCTACTCCCAGATCTGCGCCCAGGTGGTCAGGGCGGCCATGAAGCCTCAGTACAAAGCGGAGGCGGAGAGGGCGGCAATGGCCACTGTGAAAACGGTGAAACCCAAGAAGGAATGAAATGTAAGTGAATGGAAGGGGCTGGGGCGCCTCGGTGTAGCGTTACACGGGAGCGCTGGCTGCCCCGGTCAGTCGGGTCAGGGACAGCCGGTAACTGCTGGGATTGTTTCCTGCTCTGTGCGGGGAAATCGGCTCTGAGCTGGGGAGGGATTGGGGAAGGATTGGGGAGGACTCGCTGAGGGGTTTAGTGCAGCAGATAGTGCGCAGTCTGGGTCCCGCCTGCCTGTGGGATGCGAGGCAGCGTCGGTGAGATGTCCTCTCCATCGAGCCCCGCTTCAGACGATCCGGGGTTTGGTCAAAGTTGTTAGGGGCTAGTGCAAACCAGCCGGGTGTCTGGTGCGATGCTCACGGGTTTCCCGTCTCTTCACGAAGCCAGGAGACAGCCTCTGAGCTGCTGTTGCCTCCATCAGCAGATGTGGTTGTGTAGGGGTTGTTGGCTGGCTGGGACGGGCAGATGCTGCTTGTACCTTCATTGCTGACGTTGTACACATCACGAGCAGCTGAAATCTCTTCTAAGAACACCTTCTATTCCTGATCTGAGATTAAATGTTATTACCTTTTGTTTGAAGCATGCTGTGTCTATACTCTTCATTCAAATAACTAGCATTTTAAATCTCTCGTAGGAACCAGTCTG
>JAOXJM010000005.1:772189-786933 GCA_026413425.1 Tringa solitaria | reverse complement strand
CGTCCCGGGACCCCCGAAAGCTGGGGTTGGGGGGGAAAAAAATCATCCCGCCGCTGCGGGCAGCCCGGGAGCTGGCGCCTTCCCCCCCCCTCTCCCCCCGCAGGACCTACCCCCGCCCGCACGAGTCCCTGGGGGCGGCGGCGCTGCCCCGCAGCTGGGACTGGAGGAACGTGAACGGCGTCAACTTCGCCAGCACCACCCGGAACCAGCACATCCCCCGGTACTGCGGGTCCTGCTGGGCACACGGCAGCACCAGCGCCCTGGCAGGTACGTCCCGGGGACCGGCACGGCCCCCTCTCCCCCCGTCCCCGGTAACGGACGGAGCCAAGCCCGGGCGTGGGAAGGGGGGTTGGGCGGTGCGGGGGCGGCGGCGGCAGATGTGAAAGCAGTTACCCGTCTCCTTCCCGGTTTTGGAACCTCGGCACCGGCCGCAGCCCGGCTGCCAGGGGCGAGAGAAGGAGAAGCCGTCCCTGGTGGGAAGGGCCCGCGGGGTACCGGCCTCGGGAGCCCCCCTCCCAGGTTCCTGGGAAAGGGGAAGCGGGGGTTGCTTCAGCCGGAGAAGTGTTTTCTCCGGAGGGGGTGTGCGCTGATTTGCCGGCAGCAGGAAGGGGTTTGTGCCGGGGGCTGTGAGGGGATGAGCCGTGGAGGAGAAATTGAGGAAACCGCAGGAATGGGAATACTCGGCAGGTGTGAGCAGGCAGCAGGAGGGCAAAGGACCTGTTCTTAAGCACTACAAGAATATAGACATGTCTGAAACCTGCCACGATGTAGGGAAGGACTAGGACAGATCACCTACTAATTTGTGTAACTTTGGTTAAAGCTTAATTGCATCCTTAGGTGTGCCAATGTGGGCGTAAGTATAAAAGGTTGACTTTAAAAATCGGGGTATCTTTTCTGAACTGCTGTGACTAGTTAAAGAGCTCATCCCTTCTCTCCTTGTGGGAAGAGGGGCTGGGATAACGCCTCCCCGTCCCGCTGAGTACAGCGGAGCGTTGTTAGTGCTAATAGGATTAAAAGCACTAACAGCGGCATCAGTTAAGACACTTAATGCAGAGGGAGCAGCAGTTTATAAATACTCATGGGAAGCTTTTCAGCCAAGTAAGCTGGTCCTTTCTGACAAAATAAGGCAGTAAAGCGGCGTTGCCTGTCCAAGATGGCAGGGTAACAGTGACGTGTTGACTCACCAGTGAGGATATACTTTGGAAAGCTTCTCCTTGCTTTAAGCTTGGGAAGATTTTGTCTCACAGCCGGAGACCTGGGCTGCGGGGGCTCGTGAGTCCCTGTGTGGGTTTATGCATGAACCCCTACTCCTGCAGAAGGGGCTGGTGAGCGCTGGCTTTAGCGTGTGTATTTGCAAACTCTTTGCTGTCAAAGCCAGAAACAGATCTGGAAGGTTTCAGAAGCTGCGACGTGAATTAGAAGAGGTTCAGAGCACTTCAAGGCTCTAAACAGATCTTACTGTTTAGTCACATGCAGGTATTTTTGCTGATTTCTTAGTGAAAAGAGCTTCTAACGGAAGCCCACGCTAATACCCCAGCCTGCTGGTTTGAGCTAGGGGGCAGGGGCGTTTCCAGCCCCAAGTACTGGTGCCTGCAGACAGTTACTGGTTCAGCAGAGGAGAGACAGGTTTAACACTTGTCGCAGGGTGTAACCGCCCACGTGTTCCCCTGACAAAACCCCGTTTCTTATCCTTACAGATCGAATCAACATAAAGAGGAAAGGTGCGTGGCCATCCGCCTACCTCTCTGTTCAGAACGTGATTGACTGTGCTGACGCCGGATCCTGCGAGGGGGGGGACCACGCTGGCGTGTGGAAATACGCTCACGACCACGGCATTCCAGATGAGACTTGCAACAACTACCAGGCTAAGGATCAGAGTATGATGCCTACTTGCTTTGCTGTCAGGCTTCAGCCCAGGTTTAGCAGATCTTAATAGGAAAAAAAAAAAGAAAAAAGGTAGTTTTTTGGGTTTTCAATGTACTGGTTCCTGCCTTTGGGTTGTACCTGCTGTTTGACTGACAGAACAGGTTTTCTGTACAGGCCTGTGTCTCTCTACTCCAGCCCAACAGCAGAGCATGAAATCATGCCCAGACAAGTATGCACAGCTAAATTGTTTTAACTTAATCTCTTAAATCCATGATATACGATCTCTGATGTACTGAAATATTTACAAGTGTCACATTAGCTAAACAAAGGAGAAATGTAACTTTTGTCTGGTCATGTATGACTGGAAGTTTCTGCATCTAGAGAGCTGAAACGCTTCCTCATTAAAGCACTCATCTAAGAAGTAAAGAATAGTAACGACTGTAGGGACTTTGAATGTGGTTCCAGAAAGAGTAGGTGTCAGTCATTACTCTTAAGTTATTAATATCTGCCTTAAAAAAAAATACAGCTTAGTGTCATATCATTAATTCACTTGAAGATGAGCATTTCCTTGCAGTGATAATCTCACTTTTGTTTTGTAGAGTGCAAGAAGTTTAACCAGTGTGGAACCTGCGTCACGTTTGGAGAATGCCACGTGATAAAGAACTACACTCTCTGGAAAGTTGCTGACTATGGGTCTGTCAGTGGAAGAGAAAAGATGATGGCAGAAATCTATACTAACGGACCAATCAGGTAAAAAAAAAAAACCAAACCACAAAACCAACCAAATAACCTTGAATGGTAAAAAAGACGTTTATCTACTCGTACTACAGGGATTGAAATACCCGAGACTCAGTCTAGGGCCTGAAGCGTGCTTCTCCGCTCTGGCCTAGGTTGACAGCTCTTCACTGACACGCAGGCTTTAGTTAGCTTGTTTGAGCTCTGAAGTCAAAATGCAAGGAAACCAGTAGGTTTTTAGCCAGGCCCTTGCCCTGATCCCCTTGTATAAAAACCGCTTTCTGTGTTTTATTACAGCTGTGGCATAATGGCTACTGAGAAGCTGGATGCTTACACTGGAGGGCTCTATTCCGAGTACAACCCCTCGCCTGTGGTGAACCACATCGTATCTGTGGCTGGCTGGGGAGTGGAAAATGGCACAGAATATTGGATTGTTCGTAACTCGTGGGGTGAACCCTGGGTAAGGAAACATGGGAACAAGTGGATTTGCACACTTTGGACTTTAGAGGAAAGGTGGGGTCTTTCACCTGCCAAGAGGAAGCTGCAGAGCTAGTCTGTGGGTAAGAAATGTAAAACTTTCTTTGAGCTAGACTAGCCCAACAAAATGAAACTGATCTGAAGACAAGGATATTCAGGCAAAGTTACTTGAATAATGGCAACTGAATCCCAAATATCTTCCACTGACATGCAGCTGCTCTTATGGGCAACTGTAAATTACAATTGTAGGCAAAAATCAAGTCACACCTGGAATCGACAAGGGGGGTGTGAACTCACTGGAGCAGACTGTCCCCATGGACCCAGCGTTAAACAGCAGCGCCAGTGAATTCCCAGGTTCACCTAGAAGTTGTTCATATTTGGGTGGCAGAACAGCCTACATTTTCTATAGTTGTGTTTTCTAACTCACAATGCAAATTCATTCTTTACAGGGTGAAAGAGGGTGGCTGAGAATTGTGACAAGTGCATATAAAGGTGGAAGAGGAGGAGAATACAATCTTGCTATTGAAGAGGACTGTGCATACGGAGATCCTATAGTTCCTTGATGCCATATTGTACCTCTTGTCTGTTTAGGAACCACTCTGTTTGGACACTTCCCAGCACAACCTTTTTTTGTTTAAGGAGTAATTGTCTAAAACACCTTCACAGTTCAATACCACCAGGCAGTTCTGCAAAATTAGCCCAGATAGCAACACAATGTCTTCAAAATAAAATAAATACAGAGCTGCCTTTAGATGATTTACAACTTAAAAAAAAGTAATTTACCCATGAAAAAGTTGTCTGCCTTGATGCACAGTATTTAAGTCATACTGACTTAGTCACAGAAACTGTATATGTAAATCCCTGTATGTTTTTTAAATACAAGTTATGTGGACATACTGGGAAGGAAAAATTATACTCAATATTTGGGTCTAGAGCTTATATTAAATTCTCTAACAGTATTGAGCAGTGGTGCAGATGAAAAAAAGAGCTAAGTTTGGACATGATACATTCAAAAAATTAAATCTCTTGTTGTTTCCTTGGCCTCCTGGTGAAGCAGCATTGGTGGAAGTCTCACAAAATACAGTGCTTTTGTCCAACCAAAGTGACATAACAGGAATTACTTTGAGCAAGAGGCGAAGTCTAAACATTTCTTAGTTATTTAATTGATCTTGTCTTTGCTTAAATTCCTCACTTTAATAAGTGATTGATTGGCTGTGCCATTTTTCTCCTTAAGAGGCAACATATAAATTGCCACAAGCCAGAACTCTATCCCAATTTGAAGGTAGCAAATTCTCTTCCTTAAAACTGAGCCAGATACTAAGTGGCAAATCGGTGCCATATCAAATGTTACTAACTAGGCATTGTTAATTGCATTTAATAAATGGACTTTTTCCTTTTATGTGACTCTATGTGCATTATAAGAGCTTATTAGTACAAGTTTGTGGTCATCTTCTATTGTTGTCCCTAACAAGCAGGCTCAGGTGGCAGCCCCAAAGCTCACCCAGGATGGTACTGCTTCTACTGGACTGTTTCTTGTGAAAGGCTTGGCTGACGCTAGTCCATACAGCAACTATGACGGCTCAGATGACAACTGGAGTTATACACTACCTTTGCCCATGCTGGAGGTTAAGGTATAGGCTACAAGGAAGCATCCAACTTCAAGCACGGGAGAGAGGAGACATTCAGCTGTTGGAGAATGTGACAGTCCTGATCACAGCATTGTGGAAGTTTCAACTAGTTAAAAATCACCTATATAGAGAGAAGCAGAGAGGAACTCAAGTGTTCAGAGGATGTGACACCAAGCTTGAATGCAGAGGAAAGCAGAAGTGCATCTTGTTTAAACAGGTGGCAGATTTGCAACAGAAACAGGAACAAAGTGCTCTTGATTACCACTAGAAGCTGATACACGAGGCAGGGCTACAGCCCAAACTGGAGCTCTATAAGGCAAATTAATTGTAATTAATTGTAATTACAATGTAATGTAAAAAAATTTAATTCCACAAAGAAAGGTAGTCACAGCTACAAAAAGCCAAAACTGTATATTAATTCAACTTAAAATACTATGAAAAGTAGGTCTCATGCAAGTTTAAATGGCATGAATTAGCTAGAATGTTAGTGCATCTTCTAGTCAGATATGCAAAGAAGTTCAGAACAGCTGCAGAAGCAAGTTTTGTCCTTTCCACACTGTGCTTGAAGCTGATGAGAACATTGTGGTGTTACGGTGAGCTCTATTGCTGTGGAATGAGGGGAAGATGCACTCCTTTTTATAAGGAGTTTAGAATCTACACCATTGGCTGCTGTTTCAAGAAGTATCATGGTAGCTTAGAGTTCCCATTCGTGAATCACTAACAACAGAGAAGAACAAAGTTGTTTCCTATTTAAATTTACAGCCAGTTGTTGGACTTAAAATGTCACTGTCTTGTAGAAAGCAGGTTCTTCAGCAAACAGATGTGCTTGGAAAAGCACAATGGGCTTGTCCATACTCCTCACTTGTAAACAAGCAGTATTTGCCCATACACAGGGAAATCCAGCCCAATGGACAGAAAGGAAGAGGGGTCTGAATGAAACTTTGAAAAGTCTCTGGAAAAGAAAAACACCTTTATTTAAAGCTAAGTTATAATCTTGGGTGTATCTCCCACTGTTTGGCATCAACCAGGACAGAGGAGAGGTAAGTATAAAAACCAAGCCACAACAAGTAGTATGGACGTTTCTGCACACAGTCGTATTTTCGGAGAGCAGCAGAATTTTGCCCCGGTAATGAAACTTACCAGTAACACCTGATGCATCTATTTAACAAAAATAGATTCTTAAAGATAACACACTCATGTAGGATTCATCTGTTAATACAAAACTAGCCTTGATTGTTGCAACTCCACTTGTGTTACACAAAAGGTTTTCTTCATAGCAGTAAATACGTAGGATATTTAGAATTCTAATAGAACGCAAGGGTGAGAAAGAGGCATTGAGGCTTCTCTGCAGCACAGAGCCAGCCACACTAATTCCTCGTTGTAAAAACTTAAAGCCTTCAAGATTTAGTCTTCAGAGACCTATCATCAAAGTGGTTTTAGTAGGAACTCCCTTCCCCATTCTTCAGGTTTTGTGTATTACACAAAGAATCAGTGACAAATTCTGCAAGTAACCAAAATACTGGTCCTTGAAATAAATCTCTTTCTCTCCTGCTGTCCCCTTCAGAATGTTCAGATTTATACCAATTTGTATAGGACCAGGAAATCCTTCAGTATTATTCCAAGTCCAGTAACAGTCCTCTGATATGAAGCTCAAGGTCACCACACAAGTCAATCAAATGCCCTTCTTCCCATTCTTCCTTTTCTGGGGTTTCTTGGTTTGTTTTTGTTGGGTTTTTCCTTTGCTGCTGTGAATATTACTGGTGGAGAGTATGGCAAAGTGGTCATCACGTGCTCTGCATTCTTGATATTTTCCACTGCTTAGTTCATCATAATAAAGTTAGATTTGCAGTGAGCTTAAAAGAAAAAAAAAAAGTGCTCAGTACATGACTGATTTATCCGCTTGCATGTGGGTTTTTGCTTTACGTAAATAATTAGGATTTTGGGGTCTGGACAGATGTTTTTGTGCTAGTTCTCAAAAAAACTGTATTTGTCTTCAAGTTCCTCACTAGTACCTAGAGATTCTTGATTAAAGGAAACTTTCTAAACACAGACCCCCAAAAGGGAAGTTACCTGTGAAAATACCTGGCAGGTATTCCTATGTTTAGCAATCCTCCTCCTAAACATCGTTTGCAAATTGTAACAGATAGGAAAGGAAGCAGGTACGGAAGGAATAAATGTGACTTACCTATAAACTCAGTGACAGGATCGTGTTCGCCTTCTGTTTTAATAGTACCTGCAATACTTTCATTTTCCAAGATGGGAAGAAAAAGCTGTACGAAGTCTGAGGTATATGGAGGAGCAATCACATCCAGCACCTAAAAGAGCAGGCAAAACTGGATTATTCTTCCAGTTAGAGGGGTAGTAGGAACGATATTTAATTCACAATACTAGTATTGAAAGCATACAACTAGTCACACTCAAGATCTCTTGTTCTCCATACAAGTAATCAATCATGTATCCTTGCAGTGCTCCATCCAGTACCTTCATACTTTCAGGAGTCAGCAGGACTAAGTCACACCTAGTGAATACTGATATTACTTACAGGGCTCAGAATCTCATCTCATATCTTGAAATATTTCTGAACCTGAGGCAAGCTGATTTAATATCTGAACACACAAAACTGATATTAGAGTTTATTTCTATATGTTAGTAAACTACTGACCTCCGTAACAAAATATCTGATGAGAGAGATATCAGTGTCCAGCTTCTCCAGGCATTTGCGGATGTAGCTGACGACGGGCAGGACATATCCCCGGCTCAGTAAATGCACCATTCGATCCAAGAGAGTCTTCTTCAACTCCAGCTGGTGGGATGGGAAGGGAAGAACCCAGATTGGAACTCCCTCTCCAAAGTGTGCATTTTTTAGTGCTCATTCTTATTGACTCAGTATCTGCTATGTTACTTTTTAACCATGACCATATTCCCAAATTAAACTCTTAAAACTGCTGTGACAGCAAAAGTGGTCATCTTGACTAAGCGTAACTAATACAAATACCAAATCCTTTGAGAATCACCTGCTCCATCACATCAAGCTGTGAATGTTCTGTTTCGAAGAGCTTGACAAGGAGTTGCAGAACTTGGGGATGAAGCAGCTGATGGCACGTACTGATCTGCAAACAAGATGGGAAAGTCAGATCCTCACAACTTCAATCTAAAAACCAATGCACTGGTTTTTACCAGACAAGTTTACACCAGTGTGCAGTGCCAGATGTAAATTCTGTCAAAAAAAGTATTCTACTGTTTCTTTCTTTAATACCTAAGTTTTCCTAGTGTAAATAATGCTGAGGTGACAAAACCAAGTAATTAACTCTGAATAGAGATTCATCCTTGTATATTTACTTAACTGGACGTGCTTCCAGTTACAGGTGTCAAAACTGGTTTTACTCTCCAGCTAGATTTTATATATGCTTTTACCTCATCCAATAATGCCAGATGAACTGGGGTGTGATCAGTCTGCAGTTGGAAGTATCGTGGCTCTGACACTGTCCAGTCCACCCACTTTAATACACCCATTGCCACCACTGGGAACCTACAGAAAGAGAGATCACTTTAGCACAGGAGGATAAAAAACAAACCCAAAACAACAACAACCACCAAACAAAAAACTCACAGTAAATATTTTTTTTTTAAAAATCATCTTGCAGTATAGTGTAATGATTGCTAGAGTTTCAGTTTAACTTACAGCAGAATTCATAAAGCTCAAAAGGTTCTGCTTGAAAAGTTGCCAGCACATCCAAAGCACTTTGGATAGGCTGGATGAAAACTCTTTCTACAAAACACTCTGTGCTATGCACAAAATGCAAAAAACAGGCAACAAAATTAATGTACACTCCAAGTTTGTTCCAGTTTATTCAATATCTGCTGTTTCATACTTTTAAGAGGAGAGGAAAGGACACATCTATTGCTAAGAAAGCTTTATTAGAAGACAAAGTAATCTCTTGTCTTTTTGCAATGGCAGAAAAAAAGCATGTTCTGTGATACAAGAAGGACAAGTTGTCTGTGGAAGCCAGAATTTATGTCCTCATGAGAGACATTCCAAAGAGTCCGATGTACAATTTCAGAAGCTGCTTTCAAACCACAACTTCACGGATCCTCCATTGAGGATTTTCTCACAGAGTGGTCCACAAAGGACTCCCCTTTAGCAGTGCTGCCTCTCCTAAACAACACTTTCCTTCCAGCAGCTGAAGCTCAGGACCAGCCTCTCTGCTCACCTGATGCACTGGTAGAGAGTGCTCAGTTCTGCAACCAGCTCTGATGCTCCTTTGTTCTCATTGCAACACAGGTTGTGAACGGTTTCAATGGCTTTCGAAGTTGACTTGAGTTCATCCTTGTTTATGCTGACCCTCTTGTTCTGTAAAATTGCAAAGATTGAATGCAATGAATATACAGGATACCTGTGGTTATTTAAGGAAAGGAATTGTAACCTGTAATAAGCTTAAGATCACGTTTCTCAAAATTTAGACTCAAATGCAAGTTTTGGAAGAACTAATTATCAATGAGCTGAAGTGCACAGACGTTTCCTCTATTTAATTCCCTAAGAACTACTTTATCCACTTCATAGAATTAAATTCCTCTTCCTCTGAGAAAGCACATATAGTTCTAGTAGCACAGAACTGCTGTTGATAATCTTTGGGGGGAGGCAGGGGAACAGAGCAAAACTACTGAGTGCACTCAGACTTTTATAGTACTATTTGATTATCAGGATCTGCATTTTTGGTAATTTCCGTTGAAACCAGAAACATTTCATATTAAAATAAGTAAGTTAAACTGAATACATTGTTTTAAACTGAGCAACTTCACAACCATACATTTTCTTCAGGCCACTGTAGGTAAAAATAATGTTGTTCACAGAACTGAACATCACCTTTTTCCACATCTCTACTACACTTGCTGCATATGCCAGGATGTGAATGTATTTATGTTTGTGGTCCTGGTTGATCTTAGCACCTGGTTTGAACAACGACTGCATGAAGAGGTCCAGAAAGGCAGGTACTCGAATCTGTGAATAAAACAGTTTATCAGAGCCCAAAAATTATGAGAGGTGACTAAAAATACAGTTTTTGCATCTGATATACCTCGCATAGATAGAGATATAGCACATTCCCCCTTGGGAATAGGTTAGATAGTTTTCCAAAGAGACCCAAACTTTTGACAAAACAAAGAAACAAAGAAACCCCAAGCCAACAAACAACAACAAAAAAAGAAACAGAGTTACAGAATGTATTACTAAAGTATCTAAATGCCACCATTTGTTACCAGAACCCATGTCAGAACCAGGCAGTGAGAAATGTGAAACATGCCATTTAGGCCTGCTTATAACAAACCGCAAAGCTGCGTGGGTTTTTTAATGATTTTTTACTTTTTGTTAAAAAAAGTTAATTAATTCCTTGCCATCTTTATCTCCTATTGAAAAGTTCTTGAATGAATTTAATTATATATAAAAAAGGCAACTTGGAATGATTAAAAACAAAACACTCAAGAAGCTAATGCTAAACAGCATAGAAGCAGACATTACTTGAAGTTATAGAGGGATGAGTCCAGTGCTAACTTTTATTTTGTGTCGATACAGCACTTAGCACAACAAGACCTCTTACTTCCGAGTGCTACTGAAGTTTCAGAGGTTATAAAAAGGCTGCCCAGGCAGGGTGTGGAGTCCCCTTCTCTGGAGATTTTCAAGACCCTCCTGGATGCAGCCCTGAGTAACATGCTCTAACAGGCTCCAGGCAATCCTGCTTCGGCAGGGGAGTTGGACTAGATGATCTCTATGGTCCCTTCCAACTCTAAAAATTCAGTGAAATTCAGTGAAGAAGACAACTACTAACCAGCTCTACTGGGGGTGGGTCCATGCTTGTGAACATTTTGAACAGGACAGTGATGTCTGCTGGATTCAGAGCTCCTTTGGACAACATGGCACCGAGAGCCTGGCATGCTCGAGGGTAGGAGGCTGCAGTCCCCAGCGCTAACGTGATCTGACTAGCATCGTGGCCTCTAGACAAAGAGCAAACATACATAACAGCTTATTTTCTAAATTCAGACATTTTAGTTTTAGCCTCACCAAGACAACAGGCCATAGGAAGTGCCATGTAATGCCTTAGGGCAGAACCCCTTATCCTTAGTAATTATAGAAATAGGCCTGCATTTCCCTTGTTTGTTTCTAAAATATTCATAGAATAATAAAAAACTATATTTTTTAATAGACAGAAACTTAAATTCTTTATTCCTCTTATGTCAGGTCTCCTAGTACAGGACAGAACTTTTCTGTTGCCCTATGAATTAAAGCTTGCTACAAGAACTGCTCTGTTGCAGCCAAGAATTCTCCCTTTGCTGGTAAAAGGCAATCAAGAATGAGCAAAATCCAGTGGTGTGCACGTTTCGGTGATACTTACTTCTCATGAGCGTATCGCTGCACCTCCTGAGCAATCCGCCTGACAGCTGACCCTCCCTGCTCCTCTTGAGCTAATATGGACATCATAGACTGAGCGAAGAGATAGGTGTGCTCTCCGTGGCACACCATTTTCTGCAAAAGCACACATCAAAAGTCTTACCCATCAACAAGAAACAGGCAAGCACGCTCCAGTGATTGCATTGCCATAGCAGCAAAGATTTCACTGAAATCTACTAATCAAAGGAAAAAAACCCAAACCAACACACAACCAAATACACAAGGAAACCAAAAACCCACCAGCCAAGACAAAAGTACAGAGTACTATGCATCAGTACCACGCAAGAAGAGATGGCTACATTGAGAACTTTGTTTCTTAAATGCTGAAATTGAGGGGAAATTCTATCCTACAGTACTTCCTCTGCAATGTTTAATGTAAGTAAGAGAAGTACAAAGCCATCCAAGAGTCATTACGCTGTTTAACAACACAGAACATATGCTGGGTTGATTCAGATGGCAACTTCCCCACTGACATGGATGACAAGAGAATTATTTTAATTTACCAGGGGATTGACTAGACTGATCTTCAGATCTTGCATGAGATGCGAAAGACAACAGTTCTACCTTCACCTTTTTACAATCCATTTAATAAGAATTGTCACATAAGCAACCCAAGGATTTGTCACAGACTGAACAAAAAGCCCAAATTTCTATTTTTGAACTTGAATATACAAAATCTTTTGAAGAGAAAGTTAAGACGTGATAAGATGCCAAGATCTTCTACAATCCCGTAATGATTTGTATATCCTAACCAGAAAGGAAAACACTGTTTTCTTTCCACATAAAAAGGAAAAAAAAAAAAAAAACCAAGCCCCAAAAAAACTTACAGCGAACTCAGGGAGGTTTTTTTCAAGGTTTTCTTCTCCTCCATCTAGAATTGTTGCCAGAGATGTACGCAGGACTCTGGAAAACACTTCCAGTTGCTGACAAGCCGTTGAAACGCTGGTTATTTCCCCTTGATATCCAGCATCAGATATAAGCTACAAAACCAAAAACATCACAGAAAACTTGTATTATTTACACTTACATTTCAGATATCCTAACAAGTCTAGGAGAACACACAGAACATAAGATTTGCCTCTGCATACACTTACTAGAATTCACATTCATCTTTCGGACTACAGAAAAGGAAACCAATAAAGATGTAGCAAAAAGAAAGTAAACTATAATGACAGAAAAACACTCCAGATCACACCAAGATATATCATAACATTCTTTCCCTGTCACAGAAACACACAAAACTGACTGAAATGTTCCATTGCATCAGAAATCCATAATTTTGAAATACACATCAAAGAAAAAAACCCAAACCAAACAAGAAACACAACAGCCTCTCCCCACCCAACCAAAAAAAAAAAATCTTAAAAAGCAGTACCTCAAACCAGGAAACTACACTTACCACTTGCAGCCTGTAACATAATTCCTCCCACCAGTACTTATTTGTACAGTTCTGATGCTTGAATAAGCAGTATTATGCAGGAATACATAAAAGATACAGGCAAGACCACAGCCAATATCTGAGGCCAGAACAATAAGACCTTTATGGGTATCTATTAGACTTGAGTATATTACCTTAACTGTAAAATTAAGCATTAAACAGTCGGGATGGGCTTCTGCCAACTTGTAAAAGAGATCTCTCCACGTAGTATGTGCTATCATTTGCTCAAGCCAGGCTGGAGTCTGAAAACATCAGAGCAATAGAGAGAAATGTAAGAATATCTAGTTGTCAAGATCATGAAAAGTAAGCCTTTTACCCTCTCAGGAGCCCTGTGAGTCGTTACGCAGCACTTTATTACAAAGGAGGATGCAAAGTTTCTAAGTTCTCTAAGCCTCAGAGGACTCCAGTGAGACACAACTGGTTTTCTGAAACCACCTGTTTCTTAACCAAAGAGCTCTGAAGATACAGTTTCCCTTCCCCCACCATGTACTACTCCATGGGATGCAGGCATCTCTGTAGGATTCACTCATGTAAAGACAGCAACACGGATTCCATGCACACCTCTCCTTCCTCTGTAAAGATGGAATCTGCTTTCCGAGGGTCAAAATGCTTGATAAGCAAGCTCTTTAAATGGTTTTCTACAGTCTCCTGAACTTGCACTGGCTCGACACCTGTATAGAAGGAACAAAAAACATGGTAGATGCAATCCAATCAAACACAGCAGCAACATCTTAAGTTTTTCAACATGAACAGGAACTACTCAGTTATTTGTCAACACACAGAAGATGAGAAGGGAGCCATCAGTTCTACTATCAAGCCAAAATTAAACAGACAGATTTAGAGATTCTCAATCTTTTTTCCTAACAAACACTCCTAAAGATTGTTTAGGGTGACAGGCAGGTTCCGCTAGTCACAGAATCACAGAATTGTGGTGGTTGGAAGGGACCTCAGAGATCATCGAGTCCAACCACAAAAGTGGTCCTTTTCCTCCTGCTCTCTTCGGCAGCCACACAAACAGCAACACCAGTCATCTCACAGGACTGTTACTGGGTACGATACCAAAATGCACATATCTTAAACAGAAAAGGCATTACCAGAGTTGGTGCACAAACCCACCTTACTACAGACTAAAGCCCATCCTTTTAATATATTGGCTATCAGTAGCTTTGATAGCATACTACAAAACGACACACAAAGCAGTAATAAGTAGATCTACATTTCTGAGATTAGAGTATAATAATTCTGATAGTTTGCAAACAAAAGTTTCTATTAGCTAAGCACAAAGATACCACAAGATAATGCTAAGCATGTCTTGCAAGAGGCTGCTGAAGAATTCACAAGTAGATTGGCAATATGGAATTCTGGTCTCAGAGAATACAGGCAGGCACCCATGAGAACCTTCATCTAACCACTGGTCCACTAAAAGGGAACAGTGACTTGTAGTAAGGTATTTGTTTTTTCAGTATTAATTACATAACACTATAACAAAATATCAAATATTGCTAACACCATCTACATAACAGTATCCTGGCCCTTATGCATGAAAGAAAACAACACCTTTTATTCTTACCCTTTATAATATAGTTTGTGGGTGTTGCAAAATGTTCATCAGTAGATTACTTATTCTCTGAGCAGAATAAATGGATTTTCACTGAATTTTTGGAGTTGGAAGGGACCATAGAGATCAACACAGGATGACAACTTTATAACGATCTATTTCCTGAGTATGATCAAATTCATCACCAATTCAGATATTTCTGACAAAAGAAAGACTATAGACCCAAATTATATTTTATCAGTTTTTGTACCTGTTTGAATGAGCCACTCTGCCAGCAGATTCACAGTCTGTGCCACTGCAGTGTAGTTTTCAGAGAGAAGCTGGATAACATTCTCTGGAGAACCTCCTGCTTGGAAATACCTGATGAAAGGATTGGAAAAGAACCATGTGAAATTCATGTTAAAAAAAACAACAAACTCAACCAAAACCAACTGACCTCCAAACAAAGGGAAAATAATCATACAATTGCATCATTTATCCATTTTTCCCCACACTTCCATACAAAGCAGTAACACCCAATAGAATCACAGACTGGTTTTGGTTGAAGGGACATTAAAGCCCCCCCGGTGCCACCCCCTGCCCTGGGCAGGGACACCTCCC
>JAOXJM010000005.1:755876-771174 GCA_026413425.1 Tringa solitaria | reverse complement strand
CCGAGCCGAGCCGAGCCGAGCCGAGGAGGGGGATCGCGGCGGCGCTCGGAGCGGGGGCCCCTGGTCCCTCAGCCGCTGGAGACGGCGAGGAGTCTCCGGGCCCAGGCCGTGCCCGCCCCGGGCCGCGCTGACAGGGCCGGGCGGCCGTTACCTCACGCCTCGGCGCGGGAGGCCGGTGCCTGGTGAGGGACGGCGGGAACCGGCCGCAAACGAGCGGCAGCAGAGGGAAATGAAATAGGGAGACCCGGGAGCTGCCCGCGGCGGCGGGGGGCCGCGGCCTCGGCGGTTCGGCCCCGTCAGCCGCTGCTGAGGGCCCAGGCAGAGCCCGCACAGGCTGAGGGGGAAATACAGGCTGAGGGGAAGAAGAAGCCAGTGGGAACTCAAAAGCGAGCTCCTGCAGCCCGCGATGGCTCCCGGCGGGTCCCGGCGCGGCGGTGAGGGGACGGGGTCCCCGGGGAGAGGGAAGATGGAAGCGTCGCTCCTTGCTGTGTCAGGGCAGCTCCGCACCGCGGCTGGGGCCTGGGGAGGGCAGCAAGGGGATAGGAATGATCAAATGTTATCCTAGAATTAAAAAAAAACCCCACTATCAAGTAGGAGAAAAAAAGAATGACTGGAGAAGATAACTTTGGTGGAATGGAAGTGGTAGGATTTTTAGGACCAGAGTTTATTGGTAAAGTTTTAGGACCAGCATTGGTGTAACTCTGAGTACCCAGAACTTGCCGGAGAGTTACACTAAATAACACTTCTCCCCTTTCTCATTGCAAATAAATTTTTTGGCAGTTACTTTTTAGCCTAAGACAAAACCCTGAAGTCTTTGATCTAAAAAAGTCTTAATAAACCAAGGATGGTCTCTATAAATAACAGTATTGGTGCTGCAGTTGCCGGTTTCGTTTCTGGGCGGCAGAGCCCTGTGCTGTGTGAGCCCCGCTCCCTGTCCCCCGGCTCCGGGGCCGTCGGGTTTGCCCCGTAGGAGGATGGATGCCCACGGTGGTGGCAGTGCCCACCTGGGGACAGCCCTTCCCGGGGTCCCCAGGGGATGGTGAGCGGGGGGCTGGCTAAGGGGCCCCCCCCAGCGAAGGAGGGGAGTTACAGACAAATGAAGAGGGGATACGTGTAAAGTGACACCTGATGGTACAATCTGACCTTAGGCAAGGAGACAGGTGCTACCGAAATGGAAACCACCGGAGAGAAACACTGTCCCTTTGTCTGTCCTCAGACGGACTCCCCTTCTTCAGTTGTGTAAGGGTTTAACCGTGAGAAAGGGGAGGGCGAGGGTGTGTTCTGTGGTTTGGAGGGCAGCCAAGAGCATCACTGATTAAGTATTTAAAAGGTCCTTTATTCTCATTCAGTTTCTAACTGAAAAAATAGTAAAAAGGAATGACATAGTCTTCCATGCAGTCCATGAAATCGCTTGGTAGCAAAGGCCAAAAAACCCTGTTCAGAAATAAGTTGCTGTAGATGTTCAAGAGACATGTTCCTTGTTCAAGCGTGGTTGCTGTACTGGTTAAAGGGATTACTGCACTTAAATTTCACTGTAGAAAATACACACCACCACCTGAACTGCAGCAGAGCACGAGTTGTGCTCTCATATGCTGCCCTACAGTGGTGAAACAACCCTTTTGGAAACATTTCTTCAACTCTTTTGTGAACCCAGGATAATATTCTTTTTGCTCTGTCAACAGAAAGGAAAAGAGACTTTTCCAGAACAAAAGGCATGGATTGAGGCAGAGGCACAACGGACACGTTCTCTACCTGTGCCAGACAGTTACTCCACTGCCGGCAGCCGGGATGACGGTGAGGTGACGTTTCAACGTTTACGGAAGCACAGGCCATTTTTTCTGAGGGAAGAGCTGGGGGGGAAGGACAGGCTGAGGCTGGAGGCCAATGGAAATAGCCTTGAGAAAAAGGTTTTGGCCTATTTCCATTTAGTTAGCGGGCAATTTCCATCTCATAGACGTGAGAAAATAATAGTGTACTCAGAACAGAGCGATTAACCAGTCAGAACTCCTAAGAAAATACCAGACCTGAATTTCATCTATCCTAAACCAAGTAAGAAAAAGTATTTTCTGAGAGTCTAAAGAGAACCATCTCTATACCTTCTGGGCTTCACCAGCTCTTGTTTTGGCTTGTGATGATATATAGTGATATAAGATGCAGGACAAGTTCTCTGAAGGTGATTTCAGAGTAGGTATTACATTACCTTAAGAGAAGGTTCAGAAAATGTAAAACTGGAGAAAAAGCATTTTTTTTTTTGTACCTTGAGAATTCAGAGTGACTGGTAACAGCGTTATTGCAGCCCCTGAACACCGTGATGCTTTGCTTGGGGAACTGAGGAGTATTTCCAGACAAAACGAGGTGGTTTTAGGTTGCTGATACAAGGTCATTCCAGTCTCCTTCAAACGTCAACTTGGAAGTTGGAACAGTATTTATATACTGTGCAGTGGGTAAAAGCAAAGCCTCACAGTGCCCCAAGTACTGTTCAAGATGAGCCTATAATGGAAACATTTTCTTGCTGCAAAGCAAGTTCCAGTTGATTCACGTACTGATCATTAAACTTACACTTCACTGAAGTATCTCCCGGCTCTATAATGTACGTGGTAAGTGTTTTTTTTTGCAGTTCCTTACTTGGAGATATCCTGGCCTCTTAGAGAAATTAATTCTCTGACCTTGAGTGTTTGTATAAGGATTCCAAACTGGGTCACTTACCTGGGGAATGAAGTTTTCCCCCCCCAGATCTATTTTTCAATGCTCAAGATGATGCATTTAGGAGCCTTGTTTATCTGGCTTTTCCTAGTTCCAGTGACGTTTCAGTGAGGCTCTCTGAGCTTTCATAGCTGCTCTGTTCTCTTACCAACCAGATTGGTTACAGGAGTAGGTGGGTGGGAGGTGAGGGCAGGAGAAAGCAGCTGAATCCAAAGGCAGTGGGTTTTGGGCCCCGATGTTGGACAGAACAACTGGTTGTCAAGCTCCCCAGCTGTAATTCACAACTAGTGAACTTTAGTGGCTGGTGGCAGCGCTGGGCTCCCAGACTGTCTTACACAGACCAGCCCCGGTAGCTCAGCAGAGATTTGCCCTGCGGGAAACAGAACTCAAGGTTAGCACCAAAACACCCATCAGGTCTGGTGCTTCATTCTGAATGTTGTGCCTTCAAGCACAGAGAACAAATACTGAGCCACGTATGAATCATCACATGCTTCAGGAAAGACGCTGTCTCCTGTGGCTCTAACACCAGTTGGAAGTACCTTTCATTAATGGTTTGGGGTCTTACACAGATGTGTATTTGCTTCTATCACGGAATCACAGAATTGTCAGAGTTGGAAGGGACCTCTAGAGATCATCTAGTCCAACTCCCCTTCTAAAGCAGGATTGCCCAGAGCAATTACATTACGCAGGACCGACCCCTATCTATCACCCGAGCCCTTCATTTGTCTTTTTGTGGAAGTTCTTCTAAGTGAAGGACTAGAAGGGCCCCCCTTTCCTTGTGGCCCGACAGCCTGATGGGGTGATCCAGAGCCCCTGCACAGCAGCTCCTCTCTCTGCCCGGTCCCCCAGGGCACTCCAGCACTTCAGTTGCAAGAATGATACAGTTCCAAAGTCGTATCAAGTAGTAGTCAGAAAACTACAAATAGAAACACTGTACTTCACTATTAATAATTCCCATAAAAGTCACAGCCTAAAACCATCGGTTTGTGTAACAGAATGAGAGCACTGAGAGAATTCCCCACATGCTGCCTCTCTCCTAAGCTTGTTCTTTCTCCAAAATCAAGTAGTAGTATACTGAAAAAAAGTATTAGCCAACTCATTTAATAAAACAACTGGGTAAGTGAAAGTGAAGAGATACATTCACATTTTAATTTTGAATTTGCTTACATTTATCTGCTGATAATCACAGCCTTAGAAAGTGTCTTATGGTACATAAAACCCCCTCATGTCAGCATCTCCTTCAAAAAATGTATCCTTCTCTCTGTATTTGGGACAATGTTTAAAGGCTTTATTCTATCCTGTCATTAAAAAAGAGATTTTTTGATGCGGACTTCCTAAGTGAAAAAAATTAGGAAAATCTGTAAATTCTGGTTTGGTGGGGTTTTTTGGTTTTCTTAAAAAGCAGCTTTTCTATGAGACACCTCGTTGCAGAGGCATCGGTGAGCACTGGCTGTTGTTAACCTAGAGAAGAACTCCCTATTTTTCCCACAGAACCAGGCTAAGTTACAGGACCCAGAAGTTAGAGAACCACCCCACCTTTTTATTTTTACGTTCAATGTGGTGAGAGATTAGTTTGCCTCCCCAGCTCCTCCCAAGCTGCTTTTCCAAATAGACTTGTGCTTTAAACTGCCCCCATTCTGCTCAGCTCAGTACACTGAAAACAGGGTAAAAAGCAGTTTTAACTTTTAATGAGCTGAGAATCAGGGTTGAAGACAATTAATCACGAAGCCTGTATTCACGGCGGAGGTTTTAGCCATCTCTGCGCTACAGTGACACGCTCCAACCCAGTTCTCCTGCCCGGGAACCCAAACACAGCCCCTCGCGGGATTTCAGCCGACTGGTTCTGGTCGGGACTGAAACAGGTTCACTCTTGGGATTTCTGTCTTGTCAGGCACCAGGGATTTCTCAGGGTAACGGATTTCACCAGCAGAGCTGCAGAAATCCCCTTTGTAACTTGTTTTATGTATAAAGACACTTCAAAGTTTGTCATAGAACAGAGAGACTTTCCCAGTGGATGAGTTTTCAGCACCGTTTGGGTTGGGGCTGCAAACAGGTGTTTGCTTGTAGGTATTTTTACTGTTCTACAAACACAGTGAGTGTTGGGGACGAGGAACTGTTCTGTGAGAGATTCCCACTGACAGCGCCCACGGCCCCATCCTGCTTCTTACAGTTACTGGGAATTTTATCATCCGCCCCCACAGGAGAGGCCCTGTGAGTGCCAGCTTCGTTAGAAACACACATTAGATACAGCTGGGGCCAGAAAAGAAATTGCTCTCTCCCAGAACAAGTTGCCGAATTTTATAACTTGTACCAACTTGATCAATGTGGGACCTTCGCACAGAACCAGTCACCACCAGTCTCTCGCTACGGCACTGGCTGCTGCCAGCTGTCCCGGGGGCTTGTCTCCGGATCCACGGGCTATTTCCCGTGGAATCACCTTTGTGTCTTTTGGTTTTCCTGGTGCATCATTTTCGACATTGGAAAATAGGGTATAACAGAACATCCTGCATCATTTACAGGAACGTTGCACCACGACTAATTACCGGATGCTCAGATCCTAGAGTGATAAACATTAATATCTCTGTGCGTAGATCTGCTGGTAAAAGACAAAGACCTTGCAGGTACCAGTTCCGTGCAACACGCTGGAAGGGAGTTAGCACCAGTCCCCCTGGAGACAGGGACATGCTCCTGGTGAAACCCTGTCCTTCAGGCCACCATCCAGAACAGCCTTTAGAGAAACACAGCTCAGCCCTCAGGGCTCCCACCGCTCAGAGCCCCAGCCCCTCAGGAGCAGGACTCGGTGCTCCAGCAGCAGCCAAACCTCCCTGGAGTCCGGGTTCGCCTCTCCACGGTATCAGTAACCCCCCGGGGCAGCTTCTGCTGGCCTGCTGCCTCTCACCGGCTGTTGAACCTCCACTGATGTACACGTTCCTTCAAGTTCTTGGGCTGAAATAAGTTACTGCAAATGCACCAGGAGCTGATTTTGAAACCACAACATCTCTACAATTTATTATTATTTTTACAAAATACCCAAAGTGATCAGACCATATTGTAGTTACTGGCTTGCCAAAGGTTATGTTTGAAAATCAAAACCATTTCTGAGTTACAGAAGTGCCAAAACCAATCTCAAACCAGGTTTGTTTGTTGTTTTTTGGGTTTTTTTTGGTTTTTTTGTTGTTGTTTTGTTAAACCAACCCCCAGCCAACAAAACAGTTGTAAAACTTAAAACAGAACCAAGAGTTTGTGTTGGAAAGTGTTTAAAATCCAACCCACCGGATGACGCTTGAGCAGAAGCAGCCTCATACAGCAGAGGTTTAGCTTCGGGCAAACTGGTGCCACGGGGTTCCGATGGAAATACTGACACAACCTCCACTGCAGCGATGCAGACGTGCCCTAAAACACTGGATTTGCTTTTATTAATCAAAGTGGTAGTGTTTACATTTGCAGGTATCTTACACTTCAGCATCACCACGAATACTGAGTAGAATGAGTTAAGTTTTGGCTGTAAGGTCAGAAGTTTCCAAACAGATGAAGAAGACAGAAATGAAAGTCCTCAATCATGAAAACAAGAAGTTCAAATAAATAAATAAAACAAAACTAGGAAATATGGGTAAGCATTAGGTTGGAATGGTTCAATTAACTGCAAATTATGGCCGCTAAATTAGAGACAGAAGAAAACACAGTTACTTATTAAATAGCAAGCATTAAAGCTTTATGGTTTTGTATTAAAAAAAAAAAAAGCTGTTAAAAATAAGACTTGCATTTCCCAGGCCACCAAACCGCAAGGACTAATAGAGACTAAGGAAGGCAATACTGAGACGTTAAGACACACACACTCCGTCCTGTGCAACTCAACCACATCCAAAACAACTGCCTTTTCCTCACTTCAGGGAAAAAAAAAAGCATCATCCCCTGAACATTTCTGTTCACGTAAAGCTTTGGGTTTCTGCAGCTGCTGCTGTCGTACAGAGCTCTGTCACACGGACCCTTCTCGTTAGCAGAGGAAGAAGCTTGTTGGTTTTGATTTGTTACTGGAGGTGCTTTGTTTCTCTCGGCTGAGAGGTTACATTCCTCACACCACCACGGGTTTCCCCACGTAGGGACTGGTGCTCACACCGACTCCTCCCAGGCTTAGAGACACAGGGGTTGGCACTAAATTAAAGATTTTGGCTCCTGTAACTAAAATTAAGGCTCACAACGAATTTCCTTCCCAGGACGTGTTCCTTTCCTGCCTGGAGGAAAGCCCAGCCGTGACCCACAGGCACTGGATACATTCTGAACCCGGAGGGCATCTTGTCGGTCGTGTTCTCCTACAGCTCTACTGAGTTCGGGTGGCAACTTTCTAAACCTGCAACAGGAGAGATCATTTTAAAAAGATGAGTAGCAGCCGCAGCTACAATTTTTAGCCGATTTAGTGTCTTCTGGAAGATCACCAGTAATTTTGAATTTAGGGAGATGGGACGGTAATTCCATCAAGTCCCCGCTCGTTAGGTAAAAATGGAGGAGGTGATTAATTGTCATTTAAAAGTTCAGCCACAGAAGCAGTGAAAAATCCCAGCCCCGAATAGCTGCGGTTCTGGCTGTGAAAAAGGTGTGGGATGCCCGAAGCCAATCTCGCTGCACGGCCACCGCCGCCACGGGCCACCACCGTGGGCACCGCCACGGGCCACCACCGTCCCGGGCTGGGCTTGGGCCAGGATCTTCCCGAATGAGAGAGTTCCCGGCGGGTGCGGGAGCTGCGGGGGCGAGGGGCTGGCGCCTGGTGTCTGTCCCTTCCCTGGTGCAGTCCCTGCAGCCGGATGCGGAGCCGCCCCGGGGTGAGTGAGGGGAGCGGGCGCTGACGATCTCGCTAACACTGTTCTAGAGGGGCTGTTACAGCTGTAATTTCTGACTGTACAAATTGTACACGAAGGTTTAGACACATGAAAAAGTAACACACTCACAGAGACATAAAACACCTAGGTATAAAATATAAAGCAGTGTAGTAGTTACTAAAATTACATGCTCTCTTATTGCTACAGTGATTTTTGCTCTTTTTCTTTTTACTGTACCACATGTTGTTCTAAGCATATAATTTGCATAAATTATTCAAGTTTAAGAAAAATCCACACATCTTCACTTTAAGCTACTTATATAGTTAATATAAAACAAAAAGGTTCTAAAGTATCTCTTTATTAAAAGAGAAATAAAAAGGTCGTTTGGGACTGGAGTTGAGTGGCCAAATCCGAGGGCAGAGCACGCCGTGTGCCCCCGCGGGGACGGGGAGCCGGTCACCCAGCGGCACCGTGCCCTGCCTGTCCGCTACCGCTCTGCTCTGGCTTCAGCAAAAAGGACTATGAATGACCAAAGACTAACATTTATAATTTGTAGCAAAATTTGGTTTATGTAGAAACAAGCCATGTTTTTGCATTTGGATAGAGATTTAAATGAATTAAAGCTAAAAATTAAAAAGCACGATGCTGCAACATCTGGTCACTTGTTGAAGACCTCACTTTTAAAGTGGTTAAGTTTGCACAATTTGTACTTTTTTCTCTTTTTTTTTCTTTTTTTTTTCATTTTTTTTTTTACTAAACAGTATTTTTCCTTCTTTTATAAACCAGAAAAACTAAACTACAGATAAATTTTCCCTACCTTGAGCTAATGCTGCAGATAGGGTTGACAAAGCTGTACAGCGCAATCAAACATACTTACATCTTAGCTCATTGTACAGGTACAGCCATAATCAAGGCACAAAGATCTTCTACAAGTTATTTCTTTTCAATAAAGTTGTACAAAATAATACATTTTACAGTCTGTACAAGAATAATAATCCAGCAGTAAAATAAAAAATGAGGGGAGGGAGGAAGAAGAAGAAGAAGGAGAGGAGGAAGGGCCGGACTGTGAGGAGCACGGTCCAGGTGATGGTTTCTAGCAGACGGGATCGTCAGTGACAACTGAGAACAGTGTGTGGGAACTCGGCCACCGCAGCCCGAAGGCAGCGCCGCTCACAAGCGTCCACGGTCGTCCTTAGACCACCACGACCGGGTGAAACCCCCTCCTGACGGGCTGCGGGCGGTGTCTGCGCGCTCTGGCTCTGCCGTACAATTGTCAGTGTTTCCGCTCAAAGCCACGTTACAGTCAGAGAACCGAACCCCAGGGTCTGTCTTCGAGCTCGGGCTGTGACTCGGCACCTTCTTTGCTCTGACGCAGCGAGTGACACAAAGTGGAGATCAGGGGTTAGAGACTATGCCCACGGCAGCGCTAAATTACCTACAGGTTTCTCTTCCCAATTTTTGTTTTACGTTTTAATTTGTTATCCCCAATTCTTTCAGGTGCTCCACATTCAGGGCTTTTAATTAATTAGTTTTTATTTCTATTTTTTTTTTTCCTCTTTTTTGTTAATAACAGTGTTAGGGAATCCTCACGGAAACGGCCTTTTAAGTGTTAGGGGCCATCTCACACTGTCCGAGGGGTACAGAAGCAAGCTTAGAAGTGCTGCTATTGTCCAGCAAGGAGAAAAAGTTGAGGGGTGCAAATCAATGGGAGATTCAAACAGTTCTCGGCCACCCTGTGTGGGCAAGGGTGGCTTCTTTCTTTTTTTTAATAAGGAATAAGGAGTCCGAAACACAGAAAAAAGTGCTCTCCATCACAACAACTCGTATTGGCGAAGGTGCATGCGCTGAATAATGTCCCGACAGTCATTGAAAACCCTCCGGATGTTCTCCGTGTCCACGGCGCAGGTGAAGTGGGGGTAGCAGTAGTGCCGTCCGTCGCCGCTCGCTGTGCTGATTCTCTGCGTAACGCGAGAGAGAGACACCGGGTTAAAACAAACCGACCGGGGGAGAAAAACATACTCTCCAAGCTCAGATGCACGAAGGTCAAGACACGTTTGTGTGAGTTGTGTTGAAGTGGCAAAATGCCCACTTTTCCACTCGCACCTGAACCACGACATTTAAAACGATGAGAATTCTACGGTGAGACGGTGACTGGATACCGGGGGGTGGCAGAGCCGAAGGAGAGCTCAGGGAAGTGCTGTTATTTATACGCAGCTTTGGTGAGTTCAGCCACCCGACTCCTGGTCGGTTTGGCCAGGAAGAAAGTGGGATTTTGGCTCCTCGGACGCGGTCTGATCCCTGCTCTGCACCTCCACAAACCCTCCCTCAAAACTTTCATTTTGCTCCATTGTAAAATGAGTTCACAATTGGATTGCCGTGCTCACCACTGCAGGTAACTGCACTAGTATTTGAAAAAAAAAAATCTATTATAGCTTCAGCTATAATGGGAAGGATAATACGTAAAAAACGTTAATATTTTACAGATGATGCATCTTTTGATTAGTCTTCATCTTTACAAATAATGCATGGAATAAAAATCTGGCCCCATCAATAACAGCAGTTCTCATCATTCTGTTGGAGGTTTCTTAACTCTTACCAACTCTTGCTGTCTAACTGTGTGCTGTGTCAACAAGCAAACACCCGAAGAGCCGCCAACAAACAGCAGTGGAGCTTTGAACAGAGCAGTGGTTTATGCAGCGTGGAAGTGAAACGTAAACAACACAAAAAGTGACAGCATTTTGCAGCAGCAGAAGGTGCAAAGAGCTTGTATTTGAGAAGAGCCACATAAGAAATACTGAAAGAAAGGAAATACTTACAAGAAACTCGTCTCTAATAAAATACTTGGCCCTTGTAACTCTGGGATCCTCACCAGGCTCTGGTGTTGCTGGTTAATAACAAAATAAGTATCTCATTAAAACAGATGGTTTTGGCGATAGCGCCTAAAATCGTAACAACTTCTGTTTTCTGCTCACACACTTTGCAAAACTGACCATGAGATAAACCAAACTGTAACCTATTATTTATTTAAACCAGTAAGGGTTCAGAACAAAGGGCTATTGCGGTGCCCACGGCACCGGGCGTTTGCCAGCAGAGAAGTGACCACAGGAACAGGCGGGGGGCAGGGGGGTGTCTGTGACTGCGCGGGGGCTACGCCAGCAAAGGCACGGAGCTCTGGCAGGATTGAATTGTTAATATATTAAATGTACAAAGGACAGGATTCTCTCATTATTAACACCTAAGATTTAACACCACGGTTTGGCTGAAGGACAATGAATGTTACATCTACCCAAGAGTTTTCAAGTCTCAGCTGAAATTACCAAAACCATTGCAAACGTGATTTAACAAGGAAATGATAAAATGCCAATAAAACTTAGAAATCTTACCATCATCTGGTGTAGTGTAGCGAGCAAATTCTGGAAAGTAGTCTTCAATTTTAGATTTCCCTGCCAAAACTTTCTCTGCTAGCAAATCTTGTTTATTCAGGAAAAGAATTACTGAAATGGTCCGTAGCCACCTGCAGAGAAGGGGAAGGGAAAGCCGGGATCAGGCGGGAGACAGAGACAAGTCACAGGGCGCACCAGCAATTCGGGAAGGTCCCTTTTACACCCGGCCGGTGTGATTCCGGGTGTACACCCCGGGGTTGGTGCTTCGGTGTGTCACTGGTGTGTTCTCAGCACCGTTCCAGCCCCCATCTAAACCACCGTATGAGCTGCCATGAAGAAAATGACCTCTCTCCTGGCCAGTGCCCGGGTCCTGACTACGGTACGGGCTGGCATCGCTAATTAACGTGATACAAACAGTGAAACTGCCCCCACAGACCTGTTGTTCCAGATACTCTTGAAGAGGTTTAGTGCTTCTTGAAGCCGATTGGTCTGGTTGTCCTCTCGTATAACCATGTTGTAGCTACTGCTCGCCACCACGAATATGATTGCAGTCACATCTAAACCAAGAAATACCCCCCGGTTAACATCACGCTTCACAAGAAACATCCAGGATTTCCTGCCCCGCCCCGAAAAAACCAAAACATGCAGAGAACTATTTTATAAAACAAACATAAATTCCAATCCTACCGTTAAAACACTGGATCCATTTTCGGCGTTCATCTCGCTGCCCTCCAACATCAAACATACTATGGAAAAAAAACACAAATTGAGTCAGAACATATTTTGTGTTTGGGCTTTTCTTCCCCCAAAGGCAAACAGAAAACACATGAAATTTTAGGACTTTCACGTCATAGAAGCTAAAAGGAATCGAGGTTTATGAGAACCCAAAGAGGTGTCAATGCACCAACAGCCGCACACACAGCTCTCATCACAAACACAACTGCCTTCGCTTTCACCAACAGCCGAGGGTATAAATTCTGGCGTATGCACACTGCAGGTTCACCAGCAGCCTTAGACACAACGACACTAAAAAAGACCCCACAAGAAGTCATTTGCAGAAACAAGTATCACAGATCTAAAGTCAACAGGACCAGATTCAGCATTCTATTAAAAAAAGGGGAAAAAATAAGGATACTTACTGAAAATTTACTTTATCCACCTGAAACTTGGTTTCAAAAATTCCAGATGTCAAAACTCTGCATCTGAGAAGATCCTGGGGCAGAAAGGGAAGGTCAGAGGTTACACAGATACCGCACAATTCTCCTTGTACCCAGCGGCAGAAATACCTCTTCACCCCACGCTGAGTCGGAGACAGTCCCCGTGGGGCTGCAGCCAGGGCTCCGATGGTGAACACGCGTGCACAGGCGTGGGCGTGCTCAGCAGTTAACATGTACGTTGACCAGGGGGCTGTAAGGGCCGGGCACAGGGGCCAGTTCCAGCCGGGGCGAGTCACCGGGGTCTGTGAACCGCCCCAGGGAGCCCCAGCCCCTCGGCGCTTGGCCACCAAAACAAGTGTCTAAGTCTCAAAACTTTCCATTTTTTCCTTCCAAGGCCTGGCAGTTCAACCACTTAAATCCTACAAGAATTGGGCTTTTCAAAGACAAATTTGAAATCCAAAATGATGATCGGAAGTTGTGAGCTACAAACAACTGCAATTGCTGTAAGTGCTACAAACCCTACCAGAGCACCGGCTTTTCTGCAGAGCGCGCCAGACCCAGCGCCCTGAGGGGATGGGCTGCAGAGAGGGCACAGGCCACATACAACCAACTACAAACCACCACCCTGAATTCAACTACAGCCTCTAGAATTTAGGGCTTGAAGTTCTGCTGTTCTTCATGATGGGTCTAAGCAGCAGATAAATCGTAACACTTGTAGAGACACCACCACGTGAGCAGAACAGACCCAAAGAACAACTCTCTGCCCAACAAAAGCTCTGTCCTCAGCACCAGGTACCAAACTGGTCAGTCAAAGTCAAACCCACACAAAATCCAAAGGTTAGACCAGGCTGTTCAATCATTAAACACAATGGCTACATCTAACATCACTTTCCTGACAGTAAATTATTGTTGTCTGGCTATTTTAGTACTCGTACTGAAAGATGTATCTAAACATTGCTCTAACTCATGTTTGAGACAGTTTTTAATTCTGAATGCCCCAGTAAAGAGAAGGAAATTTGGAGAACTGGACTCTGGAGCTCTGTGTCTCTGGAAATCAACAGAGGTATGATGTTAAAGGAGGGGAAAAAAAAAAAAAAGAGAAAAATCAGTCACACACCTTAAGGGGGAAAAAAAAGGGAAGTGATTTGATTATTGCACTCAGGGGCTCTTTTAGGAGAAAGCTGGAACATCCCAGGGGATAAACCCAACGGGGCCCAGTTACAGTGTGCCTGGGGCAGCCAGCGGTCCCCGGTCCCAAACCTGAACCGTGAGCACTTACTGTCACCCGCAAAGGTAAAGGTATGGCACTATTTTACTGAAGTAACTACCTAACTACTCACCCCACTTCAATAATTACAGTAAGTAAATTGTAAGCACTGCACTTAGTACCATACACTAAGTAAATGCAAGTTAAAGTCCCTCCTGATGCCCTGAGCCCCCAGTATAAAACTCATTCTTGTTTTGAAGTTTCATATCTGAAAATTAGTTACTCCAAATTTCAAATATAATAACCTGTATTTTTAGTATTTTGTTTCTTCAAAATAGAATCATTTCAGTGATAAAAATTCTCATTTATAAAAAAATTCAGATTTCTAAAAGGATGAATGATTAATTTATACTTGAACAACTTTAAAGATACAAACTGTCCTCTCCCATCAACACTGTCTGTGAAAGTTTAGGGACACCGATATGTCTTTTGGTTATTTACCTACAGAAGTATGCCAGATGCTTAATTGCATTATTGATGGCCAGGAAGTTAGGAACATACATGTGATTTTGGATTAGGGATTTGGTCCTAAAAAGATCTTCTGATTATCTCTAATAAAATGAAAACTACAATTCCCATTGCAATAAAAAAGAAGAATCTTCTAACAAAGTTATTTTTACAAAATCTGGTTTCCAGTGGGAGCCAGAGGGGCTGAGGGGCCACCAACCACCTCTGCATCGAAGGAAGGGGGGGGCAGTTGTTCAGCAAAGAGGCAAAACACTGCAAATCCCTCATTCCAAGGGGTCCTGGAGTTCCCAGCAGCGCGGGGGGTCCTGGATCCCGGCAGCTCTTCAATTCACAGTACGTTTAGAGGGGTAAACATCATCTCATTTCAAGTGATAAAGTGATTTTTACTGGATTTCTGAATAACTACGGTGCGTGGTAATACCTGAATCAGCGTCACAGATGGCAGGTAGATAATTAGGGAGAGAGTTACCTTCAAAGATGGAGAAATAAACTGTGTAATCTCTTAACGAAGCTGTGCTTACCTGGTCAGACGGCGTGTACTCGTTTTGTTTGACGATGTCAATCTTGTCTAGAAAACTGGGGAAAGGAAAGAAAAAGTGTGACTTGTTGTTCTCCAGTTCCAGCACCCACCCAAGGCCTCGGTGTTTTGGTGGATTCCCACGTGCTCCATGGGATGAGGGATGAGGGATGAGCACGTGCGTCTCCGGGGCTCCCAGCAGAGGGCCAGACCCCGGGATCATTCCTGCTCCCTTCCAGCCCCTCCTTCAGTTTAGGCCATTTGTTCAGATAAATGGTACAATACAACGTGCTACCACCAGCAGCAAGCGATGGTTCAGATGAATTCCCTACATGTCATTTTCCTGAAAGTAAGGCAAGTATTTTTAAAATTTGTTCACCCCCGTAATTCCTTTAAATAAATGAAATCCCCAGACCCATTTCATGACAAGTTCAGTTAGCGAAAGGGAATACTGATATTTCTGTTAATTGTTAGTGCCAGCTTTTCAGTCTACTTTCTGGAGGAGCAGCACTAAGCCAAAAAGAAGTATAAAAAGACAGATTTTATTCCAATTCATTAGGCGTTACCTAACGAGGCCATCCTGGGGTCTTTAAAATCTTTTTAACCATTTAACTGTAACCTTCTAATTATCCTTCCCCCTTCAACACCAAGAGCAGAGCCCCAGGGCCCCGATGTGTTCCCTGCCTGTTGGGGTGCTGGCCCCCCCCCGGGGCTGCCCTCGGGGTGCCAGCGCTGCCTTTATTGTCATTAGTGCTCATTACTGGGACAGCAGCAACACTTCTGCAGTCACAGCTCTACCCATGAGCTTCACACCAACAGCACGTTTCCCTTTAAATTCCTGTGCATTAACTCTTTCCTTAGGAAGCAGGGACCACAAAGCAAAGGAGTGTTGTGTTCCCCAGGTTTGCTGCCCCAGGCACAGGGGACTGAAAGGGGGGAAAAGCCGGGTCCCAGAGTCACAAACTGGAGCCGACCCCGGGAGGGTCCCA
>JAOXJM010000005.1:740871-752181 GCA_026413425.1 Tringa solitaria | reverse complement strand
GGGCCACGGGGCAGGGGACAGTGGCAACCCACCCCTGGACGGGGCAACCCACCCCATTCTGTTACATTTGGGCTCCCCTATTTGGCGCGGGCAGCAGAACAGCAGCAAAGTTACAGGGAAGATGCACATGAAAAAAGCAAAGACTCAATCTGCTGGTGTTTATGTTCTCCTGCAAACACGGGCAGTTCCTGAAACCAAACTTGTCAGGCTTTGCCTCAAAACGAAATTAAAAATCAAAACTGGGACATCAGTAGACTTCTTGTTTTGTTTTGTCTTTAAAGATATACTGATATTTTCTATCATTTGCAAAGGCGGGTTTTTTATCCTTACGGGACTCTCAGAGACGTGCCACAAACATGTTACCGGACGATTAAAAATATTCAGCACAGCACCGCTCTTTTTCCCCCTGAACAAAACTAAAACAAGGAGAGAGAAAAGAATCCATCAAAACCTTTGCAATGACTTTAACTACTTCACAAAGAAAATTAAGGGGGAGAAAAAAAGCTTTTAGAGGCAGGCGCACGGGGACAGCACTGTACCAAACCCTGCGATGAGCGCTATATCCCATGTAACGCCGTCTCACACACGGCACTCCTGTAACGAAACTCTGCACGCCCGTTCTCGGACACCAGGACCCCGATCAAACCAGTTTCATATTGGAAATGAACTTCAAAACATAGCGTAAGTCCCGAACAGAAGTAACCAAAAACCAACTCTTTAGAAAACTTCCCCAAGAAGCTGCAAATCTTTTATTTCCCATTTAAAGTGAGCCGATCGCTATGATTTCCTTATCAGACAGGATAAAGCCCCTCTGGAGCCGGGAGTTTAATTAGGGCGGGCGTTAAGGTGCCCGTGTGCCCCCAGCGGGGACCCCGGCGCATTCCAGCCGCCGGGAGGCAGAGGGGCACCACGGCCTCCTTTTGCAGCAAATCATGCGAAAGCTGCAAAGTATGACTCCATGGATCTGGAATCAGCTTGTGGCAATCAAGGTTACAGCTCCTTATATGGTGCGGGGAGCACGGAGCGCACAACAGACAGGGTCTCAGACCTGGGGGCTCCAACGAACCGCAGCCCCCGGGAGGTGCAGAGCCCCCCCGTCCCGTGCTGCCCCCGACGCAGACCCTGCCCCAGGGCCGGGGGCTAAACCCCCCCACCCCGGGGCCACGGGCACCGTCCAGCCAGGCGTGAGCCCCCCCCTCGCAAACCCCCCGCCACCGACCCCAGAAACGGGGCAAAGGTGGGAGAAAAAGGCAAGAATCCATTTCCAGAGGTTGTGGTTGTCTCCCCCCCCCCCGGAGCTGGGCTGGCTCCGAGGATGCACCAACTTTCCCAATCCGTTTTACATTACAGCACAGCGCCAGAAATAGCTCCCAGCCGCCTTGGCCTCTAGCACGGTTGCCATGGCAACGGAACCACAGCGCTATAAATAGCTCATCAGCACCAAATCTTGTGAGACACATCTGGAGCGGGGCCAGCCCCGACAAATAAAAATAGGCACAGGCAGTTCCGAGGCTGGAGGAGGGACCGGGGGGGCCGGGGGGGCCGGGTCCCTTCCACGGGGCCCGGGGAGAAGTACAGAAGTCTCTCCAGGGCAGGCTCCGCTCTCAGCCCTGCTTCCTCTTCGGGCCCGTTCTTCTTCCTTTTGCCCTCCTCTGGGCAGAGCCCCCCGGTTCCGACCCCGGAACGATGCAGGCTTTGGCCCAGGACAAACAGAAGAAAAGAGATTTTCAAAACCTCTCCCTCTCGCTCCCGTCCGTGCCCGGCTCCGCAGGGGCTGGAGCGGGTCCCTCCCGGGCTCCTGGGGACACCCCGGCACCCCCTGTCCCCCAACCCCCCTCGGAGCAACCGCTCCCTCACTCAGTGGGGGAGAAAAGGGCGTATTTTTAGCACAGACTCTTGATCAACCCATTCAATTACATCCAAATTATCTGTGTGGGAACAGAATGTTATGTCAAAAATGCTCTTCAGTCTATTTGTCATTATTACCCAACAGAAGACATCTGTATCATCCCGACACCCGTGCGAGCGGCGCGGAGGGACCCGCCGGAGCTGAGGCTGCTGTTTCACAGCCGGTGTGACACCGCACAGCCAGCCCCCTCCCGCACACCCCACGGCTCCCCGGACACCAGCAGAGGACACCAGAACCGGCCACCCACCCTCACCAGCCCTGCAGCCCCAGAGGAGCGCCCCCCCGCCCCACACCCGTGGCGTCCCGCGGGGGTATCCCCATCTCTAAACCGCGTGGAGTGACGTCCCCCCGGGCTGCGACTGTACGGAACCCCCTCCCCACACCCAGGCCATCCCTCCCCACCCGGACACGTCTGCCTCGGAACGCGGCCGCTGAATCTTTATACCTCAATGCTTCAATTTCACGTGTCATTTTTAACGTGGCAACAACCTATGGTTTCATTAGGACACATCCCCTACCGCAGGTTGCTCTGAGAAATGAGAACAGGTCAGCCCAACGGGACATCCTCTCACTGTGCTCTAACAGAGTCTTGGTATGAACCGTGTCCTCACGGTCTTTAGCTCCCTCCGGTGCCATCCAATCAGCAGAATTACTTGCAGCTGATAAAGACTATCACGTACATAAAATTTTAAAGTTGACAATATTAGTGACATCACTAATAAATGAAATTTAAAAATTTAATAATTTAAGATGTTAATAAAAGCCTATTCCCTTTTGCAAACAGGCAGTAATTTTGACTGTTACCCTGCTCAAAGGACACTCAAATCTTTCATTTCCCACATGACTCTTGCTGCGACAGTTGGGGTCTCCCCAGGACCCCCTGCCCGCACCCCCCCGGCACCTCGCAGCACCCCCACCGCCGTGCCTGCTCTTCTCGGGGGCATGTCCTCCACCCCTCGTTTATTTTTTAAATGGTCTTTTTCCAACTTGGGAAAAACAAGTCCTGGCCCCTGTAAAAGGAGGCACAGAACCTGCCACCCGGGATTAAAGGCACCTGTGAAGGGCACACCTCTCATTCTGCAGAGAGTTGGAATATGAAGTTATTCTTCTTTTTTCTTCAAAACATTTGCTTGATCATGGAATTTATTACCAGACATACTTAAAAAAAAAAATCATTTTAAAACAAGCAAGTGATAGGGAGCTGCAGTAGCTACTTTATACTGGTAATTTTGAGCAGCACAGTGACCCTAATCCTTGGCTGCTGCCTCACCTGCCCATACCCGTTCCTGGGTTCTTGTGCCACACAACGAAACGAAGAAGTCAGATTTAAGTGCGTGTCTCTCCCTGGTACACGTTACATTCAGGCAGATAAAAGGCCCAAGAAATCAAGCTTGAAGGCAAATTCAAAGGCAAACAATAAAGGTGACCACAGAAGTCCTGTGGGAGAGCGGTTCACAGCAGTGACCACGCTCCTCAAGAGGCGCAGCCTCCGGTCCTCCCAGGAACGTGACACGTCCACAGAGCTGTGGGTCCCCGGGGCACGGGTTTGCTCTGGGCTTACATTTTTGCTACTCTTAAAAGGAAAAATCTTATACAGACCCCCCCGCCTTCGCTTACTCACGGGTTGTTTGTGATACTGAGGTGGCTCTAGAGGGGACACGTCCGTGCGGTCCCTGTGGCCTCAGCACCCTCCTGGCCTCCCCGGCGGCGACGCTGCCCAGAGCCAAGGGCAGGGGCTTCTCCCCCAGCCCCGTCCTTCGCTGGCCACAACCCACCCTCCCAGCGGGCCGAGGTGTGCTGCACGGGGCTCGGTGACACTTCAGCTACTGCCACCTTCTCTGCAGACCTTCACCTCGTCCCCCGCTCCTGGTGGGAAGGGGGGAGGAGGAAGACTCTGGCCGTTGGGGTTGTGAAGCAGGCACAGAAGGGTGCCCTCAGCTCCACCGAGGGGTGGAAAAGAGTTCCACCTCAGCAGGCATAAACCCTGGAACTCCAGAGGCGCTGGTTCATGCTTTTTTATTTTATTGCACTGAAAAGAAAGTATCCCGAGCTGTGAATAATGTGTTTTTGCATCACACGTGGGGGGACTCCACCCCCCACTCCCGGGGGGCAGCACAGCGGGGAAGCCCAGGGAAGGAGAAGCCCCACTGAAGAGCCCAAGGTGCGCATCCAAGTGCCAGGAAACTTCCGAATTCCACCGGACGGCTCAAAGCCGCAAGATTCCAGCAAAGGACAGGGATCTTGACCCTCTCTTTGTCTGCAGAGGGCAGTGTCTCATGTTTGCGCTTTAAATGGCTGAAACCCTAAACCTAAATTATTTATTAACAGATTAAAAATTTCCTCTTCTGCACAAAAGGAACATTTAAACAGTCTCAGGAGAAGAGCTGAACTACCCGGTCCTACCCAGACCTTGGGTAGGATTGCTGCAGTGGGCAAGAGGAGAAGGGGCCTAAGAAGGTGTTTCACCGCACGCCATGGGGCTGTGAACCCACCCCCGCAAAGCCGTGCTCAGTGCCCAGCTCTGGAATTCTGCACGAAGACACGAGCCCCGTGACCCTCGCACGAGGGGCACTAAGGGACGGGCAGCCCTGGCTCACACGGGGGCACCGGGGTCCCAGCCGTGCCGGGCTCTGGGGACCATGAGGACCTGGTCTGCACCCGCTCACCTACTGCTCCGGTACCTGGAGGAGGAACCAGGCGCTGTAAGAGTGCTGGAGACAATTCCAGGATTTCCATTTGTCGGGCATTACTATAATTAGAGCTTCCGGATCAGGGCTCACCCCGAGCCCAGCGGCAGAGGGAAGGTGAAGGGCCTCGGCTCAGATGGGGAAGTCACAGAGAAAGCTCTGTGCTCCTGGAGAAAGGGAGCCGTGTTCTGACGCTGCTGACACCCCCGGGTGCTCACACACTATGGGCAGATGTGAAACACAGCTTTTAATCGCATTTTAACTCCACTTCTTCTACTCAGCAGCAAATTATTAGATGCACCACAAAAAAGAGCGCGGAAGTGCAGCAACTGGTACAACGAACAGGAATTAATAATAAATTATTAATATGCAACTACCAGATACAGCCATTCCCTGTTTTCTTCTACAGTTTCCAGCCTAGAACATCTCTGCAGCCCCTTGAACCCATGGGGTGATGCTGGGGACTCCGCAGAGCTCCCGGTGCTCCCACCTGGAAAACACCCTCGGACACACTGGGTAAGGCACGGGGCAGGAATTCCAAGGAACAGACTGCCAGGGAGCGGATCTGACAATTAACAAAGACCCGAGAGACTGATCAGCCACGCCAGGATGATACACTGCAGCTAAAGCCAGGCTTTAAAGGAGCATCAGGGGTACTTCTGCGATAAACATATCCTTCCTTTTAATGAGAGAAGAAAAACTCCCTCCTTTGAATGAGTCCACTTCCATTTGAAAGGCCTGCGATTTATTAGCACATCTTTGATTTTCTGTTTCTTTGCTTAAAGACAACAGAATGGGGAAGAAAAGAAGAAGAAAAAAAGGCTGATCTAATTTACATTCGGGTCACTGACTTTCTTGATTGTGGCACCGAACACCAAGCCTTTAGAAAGGAAAAAGCCCAACCACCCGAGCCCTGCTCAGCACCTCCTCCTCCTCCTCAGACCTGCTTTCCCTCTCACCGGTGGGAGCTGCACCAGCCGAGTTACAGTCAAGGAAGAAAACAAACCTTCACAACTGAAAAGTGCAACTTTTCTAACAAAGTACTGATTTCTAAGCAGCACGTGTGCGGGGAAGCTGCCATACATTTACACAGATATATATGTGTCCAGCTCTCTAAAAATCTATTTCAGCTTTCTGCATGTGCAGCACTAACCCATTACGATGCTCTGGGGTACGGATGTTAGGAATAAATGTGGAACAGTTCAGAATTTAAAAGATATGCTATTTAAACACAGCTACTACAACCTGATTTGCCCTGAGGTGCATGGGTGTATAAAGGCAGCAAACGCTTGTACAGATTCTGGTAATTACAGAGGTTTGTTTCAAAAATGCACAACGTTTCATACAATATAAACACGGTAATTGTCACTTTATCTCACAATCTACACTGGGATTTCAATTATGCACAACAAAGGGACTGCTCATGAGAACTGAGCCGAGAGGGTAAATCGCACCCCTCATAATAATAGTAACAAGCCTGTGTTCGTTAGTGTTTGTTTGTTTTTAAAAAGTATTTGTTGAATTATTACAAACGTCTCTTACAGAGGGGTGAAAAAAGAAAATAGGTTCTGGGTGCGGCCCCGATCTCCCACTCGTGAGCCTGAGCCCGTCTGCAGAGAAATCAGTTTCGAACTCTTGACAGCCACGTGGCTTTATCAGAAAACCACAGCCCCGATTCGGGCACCGGCAGCAGGACCTCCTTCCTTCCAGCCAGCCCAGGAGCGGGTGCCGAGGGAAAGAACCGCATTCCCCATCGTCAGGGGAAGCCAGAGCCGAAGTGGAGGTACCAGCCTCTGCCCAGAGCAGCACAAATCCGGCCTATTTTTAGCTCACAATTCCAATAAGAAAACAGTTGGGAGTCTCATGAAAATATCTTGGTGACAAATGTAATGGACTGAACTCTAAAGTTACTATTTTTAAATAAAGTTCCTAATTATGGTTCAAGCCAAGCAGCAATTAAGCAGTAGTGGAGAGACGGCTCCCCGAGCGTCTGGCGGGGCTGGCTCCCATCAGGCTGAAACTGGGAAACGGCTCATCACCTTTCTGATCCTGAGAACTGGTTGAGGGCCAGGCTGGGGCTTTGGTTGGGGGTTTTTCAGTGTAATGGAAGCAGTTCTGCTTTGGCCTGTCCAGTCCTGCCTTGCCCTGTTTTCCCTGCCCATTCCCCGCTCCCGGCACGACTCCCATCGCGCCTGGAGAGGTGGGGAGGAGACCAGACCCGGAGCCACTGTGTCTGACGAGAGCTGGTGGAAAGGAGACAAGACCCCGAACCGCTCAAGCCTTGGAGCAGCAGAGCCCTGTGAGCAGAGGTGGCAGGGAAGGACTCGGGCCATGGTGAAGGGTCTCTCCCCTGGCAAAGAGCCCTGGGAGCAGAGAGCACGGAGCCTGTCCATGGCTGCAAATTCACTGGACGAGCCACAGACATCACAACAACGCGAGCTATGATCTGACCCGTTCTTCTCCGAGTCGCTCTTTAAAACTAGACATTTTAATTACCGGTTCCCTTGATAACGCACTGCGACAATAATCAGTGTTTTATACTTGTAACCTCACCCAGGACTGTTCCACACCTCACACGTACTGCACGCCTTATGCTGGAAACAAACTTCTTGTAACAGAGACGGAGAATTAGAGTTGCCATTGAAAACACACAGATCCCATATGACTATCTCCGTTTGAACGTGACACAGCAGGGTCCCAGCGTCTGGAATGCCCATCCAGGGAATGTATCATCCATGCTGGTAAGACAGGAGACCCCCAAATCCATCCTCTCACCCCTTCACAAAACCACCTCATCACATCACGATGCTTGCAACAACACTGCTTGGCAAAGACCATCCAGCAGCACCTGGGCACGGGGCCACGCTGGGCACTCCCTGGGCAGCCCCCCCGGCCCATCAGCCCCGCTCTGCGTGTTCCGGGGGCTGCCCTCGGCACCAGCCTCCTGGGGGACGGGAGCCCCGGGGGGGGGGCACCCTCAGCACCTCACAGGGCGCTTGCTGGGCAGCCAGCACGCTCCCAGTCCAGATCCCCCCCAGACACAGAGACCCCTCGCTGGGCAGCCAGCACGCTCCCAGTCCAGATCCCCCCCAGACACAGAGACCCCTCGCTTGCACAGCGAATACACCACCGTTTAGCTTTATCGGTGGACAGCCTTCTCAGAGACTTAGTGTGCCACAACACAGTACAGTTAACACAGAATTACATTTAACTGTAACAACTGATTTTTAACACGTTTCAGCTACAAAATCAATGTATTATCTACTAAAGAGTAATCAGGTCAACAATGGTATTTCAAACCACAAAACCTATCAAAGACATCCTGCCTATAAAATCATTCTTAATCACGTGTAAAAGTAGCTAGTAATTTCAGTTAATTTAGGACTCAGTCACATACCATTAAAAATACTTAAAGAATACGCCCTCCGCCCCGCAGTAAGGGTCTGATGACCGCGTTCTCCCCCGCACGCAGGCTCTCAGTGGGCGTTGGAGGGGCTGGCACACACACACACACCCCCCAGACCTACCGCAGCCGTCTGGGGGGGCTCTCCCAAGCAGTGAGCTCAGCCGTACCTGTGAGCACCCAGACAACAGGCACTCAGGGGAGGAAAGGCTTCGGTGGACCATCCAAGAGGGAAGTTCCCTGAAGAGGAAAAGGATGGAGAGAGCCCGCGAGGGGCACGGGGTGCTGCCTCTCCCTGGCACTCATGTACCCGCAGCGCTTCAGCCCCGGGAACAATCGGAATCGAACCTGGTGTTCCACACTGCTCCAGAAAAGGTAACTGTACTGGCCCCACTCCATCCTTGCAACGGGAATTTTTTGCCGCCTCCTATCTTTTGGAACACTGTTGCTTTTAATTCCTTTTTTTAAAGCAAGTCTTTAATGAGGTTTTACGGTATCTTTTTAGGTCTTACCTTGATGAAAGCATTCTCCTAATTGTCGTCTCCTAATCTCCAAGCAGGAGTGATAAGAGCTCTCAGAAAGAAAACAACCACCCATCTCCAAAAGCTGCCGCCCTGCTGACTGCCAATACCAGCAACAGCAGGTCCCAAGGTCGGGCAAAGCCCTCCAGCAGCGACTGGCCCACCATGGCCACGAACCGCCAAACCCTCAGCTCACACCAGCTCCTGTCGGTGGCCATGGGCACCCCAGCGAGCCCTCTCTGCTGGGCCCCGTGCCATCACCCTGCACCGCGGTGCCAAACCCACCGGGCACCGTCTTAGACATAGGGAACCCAGAAGTGATGCCATCGGCCCCAAACTCCTCGATTCCTCAAGTGTTTATTTCTAGCTCACCCGGGGCAGGGAGTGAGGGGGGAGGCAGGAACCAGATTCCTGCAGGAAGCGGTTAATCCCCTCATCAGGATTGAAGAGGACAGGGTGGGCATCACACAGACCCCAAAAGCCCGTGGGATGCCTTCTTACATTATTCACAGTTTGGACTTGTAAAGGTCTTTCTGCCACGATGGCTCATCACCTCTTGTCTTTTCACTTAGCAAGTACTCCAGGACACCTTCTGTTTTACCTTGCTTCATCCTGGGGTGTAATCTATTTTGAAGACAGAGAAGTTTATCTGGGGTTGAGCGTAGCTTGGAATTATGAATTTATGATTAGCTGTGACAACAGTGGGAACATGTGTTGGGTTCATAATCCATTTATTGGCTAAATTTAGGTAATCTGGTTTTCACAGCACTTGGCAGCAGGCACATCCCTGCCATTGCCAGTCAGCAAGAAAGGGCAGACGCAGGAGCAGTTTGGTGCAATTCAGCTACTTACACATTTGGACTCATTTTGTCCGTAGTGACTTCCCTGAAGCCACACGAGTTACTGTGCTCCCCAGCACCTCCAGCAACCTGCTCCAGTACCCCACTGGACTGCAGGGAACAGATAGCCTGGGCTGTGTATATATTTATTTTTTTTAATTGAAATTTAACCTTGTTTAAAACATGATCCTCTGTTCCCTCAGGCTGAAGAAGAGTCGGGAGAAGACCCTAATTCAGCTCTAAGTGCTCTGGAACACCGTCGGGCGGGTTTCTCACCAAGACTAAGGCTGGACGATCCGGGATCCATACTCCCCTGGGCTGCCCAGGACCTCACGCGGCAGTCGGCAAGTGCATCAGTGTTAGATCAGCCAAAGGGGACATGGATATTATTCTTCCTCATGGGAATGTTTAACAATATAATTGTTAATGTCCGTAAGAAGCTCGTGTGTGCCAGGAATATAGGCCAGGGAAATTCCTGCCCTGCTGAATGGGAGCACACAGACACTGCTTGCAGGGCTGGAGGAGACAGGAGCAACCGCTCTGCCAAACTCACAGCCAGTGGAAAGAAAGGAAAAAGAAAAAAAGTAATAAATAATATGGATAAGAAACTAGACTAACAGTAGCACCACTGATAAATCAGCCACTATTTAAAAAGGTGAGACTTTCAGCAAACAGACTTTGCTGCGTGTTCCATGAAGGGAGCTTTGTCATGAAATCAACATGGAAGAAAATCATTAAGCGCTCAGACAGGGGCTCTTAATTGCTCTCTTAAAGTCAGCAAATCCAGAAATAAAACACACCATAAATCTTAATAAAAATATAAAGAATTCACAACCCATAACAAATTAGAAATTAAGAAAACAGTGTGTCCACACCTGCTGACCCTTCAGTGGGCTAATAGCTGCATGTCCCCCCAGCCCCCCCTTCCTTTGATAACTATTTTAAAAACAAACGTCTTAAAAAAATTCTTCTCCTGAAGCTCTCCTGCAGCTCTCCTGGCACAGTTTCAGGCTATCGGGGCGGCTCTGGACCGGGATCTCTCCCTGCCTGTGCTCACTCCTTCCCCACCATGGCAGCGGCAGGACCCGGGGAGAAGGGGGCTCCCTCAGCTGCTCCCCCCAACCCCCGGCACCGCAGGGACATCACGGGCCCTGGTCAGACCATACAGGACAGTCCCTCGTCCCTGGTGCCACAAAGAGCACGTTCCCACGGGGGAGGTCCCACGGGCTCTGCGGGCGCTGCTCTTTGGGATGCTCCCCAGCCCAAGCCCCGGGAGCCAGCACTGGTGGCACCCCAGGGAGCCCGGAGGTGACAGAAGGCACAGCTCTGACAAACAGCTCTGGGCCCAATACAGAGGAAATGGCTCCCGTATTCTCAATATTAAGTAATATATTCTAAATAAAATGCAATCCTGTGCCTTCAAGGAAGAAATATGAGGGATGGCAAATCGTTCATTTACCACCGTTTGGGGTTCTCCATACTCCAGACACTCGTGCGTTTCTGTCACTGCCCAGGAGCGGTCCCACACGGCGGCTCCAGCACAAACGTCCCCTCTCCCTGTGAGCATCTCCCCACCGGAGAATGAAAGGTCGTCTCCCTGTAGGGAACAAAGGCTCCCTCCTCCCAGCTACAACACTTTCCTCTCAGAGAGAAACTGGTGACAACCACACAGCCCGTGTTCTTCTAAAAGCAGAACTGAAACTAGTTACTTAGTCCAGCTAAGAAAAGGGAAGCGGCCTCTGTTCCTCTCAGCCCCTCGAGGCTGCCCCGGACACCCAGGGAGAGCCCAGGTCCCTCTGAAGGGACACTGTGAGGGAACCACTGAGACGGGAGATGGGGCAAGACTCCAGGAGGGCTCTCAGCAGAGGTGGCCACTGGCCAGAAGCCCCGACTTTAGAGCCCCTCTGCTGGGAGGGGGGGCTGAGAGAGTTGGGGGGTTCAGCCTGGAGAA
>JAOXJM010000005.1:725899-739978 GCA_026413425.1 Tringa solitaria | reverse complement strand
CTTGGAGCAACCTGGGCTGGTGGGAGGTGTCCCTGCCCAGGGCAGGGGGTGGCACCGGGGGGCTTAAATGTCCCTTCCAACCCAAACCAGTCTGTGATTCTACGACTCTGATATCAGCATTTCTGACCACCAAACAGATCACTGTGAGACTCACACTCCCAGCTGCTCCCCGCTCAGAGACAGGACACTTTTTCAGAACCTCCTTGCAAAGCTTCCTGTATATAACCATGTCACTTCCAAGAGTGACAAAAACCCTCCTTTTAAAAAAAAAAAAGCATAATGTTGTATGAACCCATATCGAGACAAAGTTTACACTAAGCAACTCACACTTCAAAAAAATAACAGTTTAAAAAAATTGAAAATTTTACATTTATAAATGTTAACTTAACATTGTTCAGAATTTTCAAGTAGTTCTCTGAACTAAGAAACCATTAATATTTAAGAATTTATTCAACTTTAAGAGCAAGAAGGGATTTTTGGAAGCTGCACTGATCTTGAAAGAGAAAAGCCGCTTTTCCGCCTTCCATTCGAAGCATGACTTTCTTGTTTTAAGCAGGGACTTCAAAAGGGCAAAGTGTTGAGAACCCAAGACTCTTCTCGGAAAGAACTGACAACTCCACCGCAGTTTGCTCCACTTTCTCTTTTAGCTTCTATTAGCCCTAATGTCAGTAACTTGCACAATCAAATTAGAATAGTCCCCACTTGATAAATCTCAGCTACATTTCACACTTTGCCTTTGCTGTATTTTTTTCAGAGTGTGCTCACTAGGTTCATTTCCAGGTATCACTCATGCCAGATTTTACAGGAAGCAGTTTTTGTCAGCTCTCTTGAAAACTGAATATGATAAAAACAAGCTCAGAATTTCAAAGTGACGTTCACCTCTGAGCAAACATTTTGCCATTAAAAAACTCTTACTTTGCATATTCTATTATTAAAACCACCACCCCTGCATGACCAAAACTGCCAGAATGGACAAGAACCAGCAAAACTAACAATTAGAAAGCACATTCTGCAAGAAAAGAACATGATATACTTTACTATAAAATTGAATAAATATTAGAATTATTAAATATTTTTAGAAGGAGACAGCAACAGTATCTTAGAAAAAAAATAACTGTAATTTGTCAGCAATGTTCAAGGTTTATTTTTGGCTCAAGAGCCCATGATGTAGAATTAAGTGTTCCACTAGATGGAGCAGGACGGTAGAGCCATCATGACAGCCATCCTCTTGCTGACCCATGAAAAAGTCAATGCCCAGCAATCCAGGATGAGAAGAATTTTAGCTTTAGAAGTTTTTTAGAATTTTAGAATTTGTTCCTCTTCCAAGAAAGGGCAACACCAACCCCCCTGAGCCCTTACCAACACTTGCTTCTTCCCTTCATGGGCGTTGACTACTGACAACCACTAACCAGGCACAAACAGGTCACCAAGCACTATCAGAAAGAGAACTAGTTTTCTCCCCCCATTTCTATCAACTTTACACTAGAAAGACAAAATTTACTGGACACTTGACATAAATGAGAATCTTGTAGTGTTTTTTATTTTGTAGCAACTAACTTGCAGAAGGATCCGTGCCAAAGGAACAACCACCAGCCCCCTGATGCGAAAGACATCGCCACTCATCAAACCCCCACCAGAAACAATGGCAAACTTCAAAGAGGCTCCCGAAAACTTGGAGCTGCACAAGTCATAGTAAAACCATCTCCCTGGTCTCTTTTCAACCAGAGCTAATTGTTGATTTACCTTTAAGTCTTTCTAAACAAAGAACCCCACAAGTTCTATTTCATCGAAAAGAGATGCAGTAGTAGACAAACTGCCGTTGTCCATCATCATGCGAGATGAGAAACCTGCCTTTCCTTGACCATTAAACCTTATTTCAGCTTCTCCAAAAGAAGTAGAGAGAGTATAAACTAACAAACAACAGTTTTAACCATTAATATTCTAAATTTAAATCCTGCAATTCTTGAGTATACACAACAAGAATAGCAGGAGCAGTCACAATTATCACAAACATCTTGCCATAATGGATTCTGAACCCCAGTATATTGCTATATGTGATAAATAACTGCAAACACGCAGCAGTCTCTCATGACAACACTAATTATCACAGGGGTATAAATAGCAGAGCAGAATGAATCAGGCTCGGATCCGTGCGTGAGGGCACACCAGCAGGGACCTGCTGACGGATCACAGGCTGCTGCCCGGGATCGCCGCTGCGTGTCTTTTTTTCAGGGAAATAAACTGCTTGGAAACCAAAAGCTACAAACATGGGCAGGTTTCACCCCAAAGCACCTCCCAGCTTCCTGAACTTACTGCAGTGCCTGAAGCTGTCATTTGGGAAGGAACTGGGTTAAGTGGAAGCAGCAGGAAATTTGGTGTTTGAGACAATATGATTGTCCAGCGCATCAAGGTGTCGCCTCTCATAAGAGATCTGAAAGCATCTGCAAGGGTTTCCGTACAGATATTCGTGTCTAACTGAACGCTGGGTTCTCCTACCTCTCTAAAGAACTGATGACTAAGAATTCACCATGTAGCATACACTCCCAAGGTAAGGAAAAGCAAGCATCAGGACCACCCAAAACACCGTCACGAACATTCAATAAAAAACTGTGTGCGTTGCAGTCAATACATCAGAAGAGACAATACTTACTACTGCGCACAGTCAATCAGCTGATACTCATTAGATCTCTCATAGCAGGCCTTCACACCTTCGTCTTGCCAAAGTGTTTTTGTATGTTCATAAAACTCCTGAAAGAGTGAAAATATTATTAGCAAAATGGATTATATGTGAAGAGAATTGGCAGATGGTAACGTAACTGATTCTCAATCATTTTGATTGAGTCCAACTACGTACTGAAAGAAGGGTTAATTGGCATTTTTAACAATCAATGCTATTTGGTACCATTTGTTCTTTAACTCACGATTTCACTGCACGTTATGTTCATGCTGTCAAGATTCTATTTTGTTTCTTCAATACAACACTACTTCTCAGTAATTCCTACATCAGGTAGCAAATGTTTAGGTTTTACTTGACTTTCCAAGTTCATGAGGATCTTTGGGGATTATATGGACATCTGTACCTCACTTAACTCTGTATCACTTAACTCAAAGTATTTGCAGAATTTTTTCTTTTATGGTGTAGAAGGACATCAAGCTACAGAAGAAACAGAGTGATACAAAGCCAGACCGTGTTTTCACTCTGTGAACCTTAAAGACAAGGAGCCCAGCTCCACCGGCCAGGGACACAGCACTGCGGTTCTGCTGAACCTGGAGCACAAGAATTAACCCCAGCAGGAGCCCGTTTCTGATGCCCTTTGGCTCCCCAGGGTGTGTGTGTGACCTGTAACTGCATTTCTGGCCACCAGTCCAACAACCCTGGACGGACTCGGAGCGAACAGTGACCTAAGCACACAGCTCACCACGGGCAACGCTCTTACCAACAGCCCCGGGCTTCTCCTGCTGGTGTCTCAGAGCTCAGCAAGGGGTTTGGACTCAATACTTTTAGTCTGATTTGAAGTCACTGAGGTAACTTTTTGTTTTGTTTTTAAAAGTGAACTAGATGACTTGTGAGCACCAAATAGGAGAGCCTGGTGCTGACCCGTTACACAGCTGGAAACCCCAGGTGTTCACCGAGAAAAGCCAGAGCTGGGCCGAGAGCTCATCGTGCTTTGCTCGACGCCTACTGCTGCCACGGACTGACTTTGGAATTAAGACATAGTAGTTAGTTGCAAAAAACTAGATTCTCCCTCCTCCCCAATACACCTACACTAACCACAACTCTGAAATAGTATTTAAGAAAAAGAGTAACATAAGAAATCCTCAGCATCCCATTTGAGTCATGGAACGTAGCCTGGGGCTACTCTCAGGGAAGGCAAGTAAAACCACAAGATTTGCTATATATTTAGGTAAAACAGGGGCTTCGGAGGCCACTAGAAAAAAATCAAGTTAGCAACAGGGTGGCTGGTTCTTTTTAGTTAAGTAGGTCTAATTTGTATGAGATCTCTAAAAATAATGAGTTAGGAAACAAATTAACCAAAAGTAGCAGGCAAATTTCCTAAAAAGAAATAGCCAAAAAACTAGTCCTTACATGTCTGGTTCTTGTTTCTGTACCACTGATTCATTTCCTGGCACATTCTAATATACCAGACCCTAAGCAGCACTGACACAGGCTTCTCTTGCACCACAAACCAGAACTCCTAACAAAACAGCTAAAATAAACAAATAATACTAAATAACACTTTGGATTGAGATGCCATCCCACAATACACAAGGTTTAAATGTTAGGTTCCAAACAATCCATCGCATTTGCAAAGTGCAGTCGTATTATCCATTCTTGCCCTATGCACACTTAAAACTGAAAAAAAATATTCAAGTTATGTAATTTTCCATTAAGAAAAACCCCTGCAGTTACACAGCCCCCCTGAGACCCCGTGAGAGCCCCAGCTGAAGCCGAGCACGGCCACAGGAGTCCGGGCGATGGGAGCAGGGCATCCCCGAGGCGAGAGGTGAAACCTTCCCAGGAATTGGGTCACGACCGTAGTATTTTCTTACCCCCAGACCAGACTCTGCACTTTTCAAAGCGCTGACATGGCCCTAGAGAGGGAGAACACCTTCCCTGTGTAGAACCCCTGGGAAAGTGATGCCAAGGTAACAAGCCTGAACAGAGCAAACAGGGCTCGACCTGCCCGGAGCTCAGGCTGGACTGGGGCACTGCTGGAGTTGGGGGCACAACCCCCCCCCATGGGCCGCGCTGCTGAGAAACTGTAAAAAGCTCAGAAAATCCGCTGGCCGGGTCAAAACCCCCTCCAGCCGAACCTGGGAAACTGCAGTATCGGGGCCCATGAGTGGCTGATGGCCACGAGCCTCATCTCTCGCCATGCCCTAACCCCGCAGTACTTGGAAAGTCCTATTTATGTGAAAAGAAATGTATTTCAGTATTAATGTTTTATTTACTGTAAGATGCTTTCTCCACCGGCTGAAAGTTTCCCAATACACTGAGTCAACAGTATTTATAACTGGCATGTGTTCACTGACAGCCATCCACACAGACCCCCAGAGAACACCCTCATCACACCTTCCCACGTACAAGGGACGCCTGGAGAGCAGTGCCTTGTTCCAGAAAGATCTTACTGACACAACTCTGGATTAGAGAAGGGGCCATACAGAGTCTAATCAAGTTTAAAAAATCTACTTGTATTAGAAAATTTCAACAAATTGGATAAATGGCAGTAGGTAAACAGTGGTTTTGTTAGACATAAAACCAGAGAAAGTGTTAAAGAACTTGGAAGTTGAGTGTTTTGGTTGTTAAAAAAAAATAAATCCTCAAGAGACACTGCAGGCCTGGGAAAAAATAAGGAACCAAGCTCAGCTTTGGAGAGACATTCTGAAAGGATAAAATATCAGCAGAAAATGAAAGAGAAAAACTGGACATACTGTCTACAAGGTTTTGTTCCCTCCAGATATATAAATACTCAAGAGACTTTTAAAAAAATGTTTATGAAGCAATGTTTTGTAGGCATTAAGATGTTGGCAGGGAAAAACGTTGGCACAGTTCTTGCCACTGTGACACCATGTTCACAGGAACCCTAGCACAGACACGCAACATTACCTGCTCTCTGTAAAGATAATACAGGGTGGATCTGTCCTTAGAACAGCTTATTTACTGATTCCAGCAAAAGTCCATGCCATTGAAAAAAACCCCTTACCTACTAAAAGGTGTGTACAACCGTTACACAATGTTGTGGTTAAAGCTGGGATTCAGTTCCCGGGCAAAGTTCACTGTCCCATGGAGCTGCACGTTTCATAAGAAGAGTTTTAAATAGGTCAGCCGCTTATAAACCTAATGATTAAAGGTCAAACCCAACCAGCTCCTAACCATAAAACTGGATCTCGGGGGACATTTGCTTCCTGACGCGTTCAGCGTCCAACAGCAGCGGTGACCACCGGTGGGAAGCCCCTTTCCAAGCCCCTCCGGGAGGTGGGGACAGACGGACACCCCGTCCCCGGCCGTTCTGCCACATTCCTCTGACACACAGCAAGGTCACAGGACGGAGGGCAGCACCACGCATTCCAAGATAAACTCCACAGGTTGATTTTCTCCTTCCAGGATAGGAAAATACACAACAAACTGATTTGTTTTTCATTGCTTATACCTAAAATCAAGTGATGGTTATTGCCCGTATGGCCACCCAGAAGGAAACGGATGGCACCTCGTCATTGTCCCCTGGCTGGGCAGGGACACCAGAAGGTGTTAAATTTGTCAAATCAGACAGTTTAATAAGCCACTTTCTTGAATAGGGAAACATCTGCATTCCTAATGGTGTGAACAAGTGTTAATTATTGCTTGCTATTTTAGGGCGAATACGCCGATGATATCACAAAGGAAACACATACCTACAAATAGCCGAAGATATTCTCCGGCCCCTGGCGCCCGGCCAGGGCTGAACACAGCACTGGGAGAGGCCGGGGCGCTCAGCGCTTCCCAGACCCGTGCTCAGCCAGGACTCGCTCACACCATCAGTAGTTTTTCGTGCTTAGACAAGAAGAATGATGCTGAAATATTTTGGGGTTCTGCTCACTGTATCTTCACATTTTTAGCAGCACAAATTAAACCGAATGTGGCTGCAGGGAATGGACAACAGGGAGGCGGTTTTATTTAACAAACTCCAGTGAAGTTTGAACTTCATTTTTCCCCTTTGTTAAGGGTTTCAAAACTCCACAGTATTTGAGAAATGTGCCAAGACACAATTCCATACCGGTAATCTACAAAGTGCCTTTGATTAAAGGACCTCACTAGCACAATATCACACCATTTCTCTTTTCTTCCTACTTTCACAGGAAGTTTAATGCCACAGAAGCTAATTCTGGCCGTACCAGAGCGCTGCTCAGGTTTAATCCTTTCTCACATCACACTCACTGGGGAGGAAGGACTCGCCTTCGGGGACACTGAGACAGAAGTTGGCAGACGGGGACCCTACTCCCCATTTCATCAACATTCCTCTGCGATTTTAAACCGAGTAATCAATGGTCCTCTGCTTCTTCAGAGCGTGCGTGTACATGGGAAGAAGGCAACTCATTAATGGATCAGCACTAAGGGCTCAGAGTCTTCTCTGCCATCCCGGCTCCCTCGTGGGCAGCAGAGAGGCCAACAGGGGCATCTCAACAGCAGCTATTGGTGTAGGAAGGTTTAAGAGGCTAAGAAGGAAGGTTTAATAAAACTCTGAGAAATGAATATATAATAAACTTAAAACAAACAGTCAAAGCAAATGGCTGTATTACCTTATGCATTGCTAAGAACAAACACCACTTCAAATAACAGGTTGAACCCAGGACTGCGCCGCAACTTTGCTGCCCCCTTTCAGGTTGGCAACAAAAAGCCTATTTTTGTCAAAAACTTCCACCAACAAAAAAAAGGGTAAAAGATAAAATAGTTCCTCCTCATTCTAAATTCAAATGAATCCCAAGGACAGATCACTAATCATCTTACAACCTTTCTGAAGGGCAGAACCTGCATCCACAGGCTCATAACATTGTCTACATGGAGAAATCAAGCCCACGTACACTTACAAGAGAAACTGAAACTTCTGGGTATTTGCTGGGATTTGCTTTAAGAGTGAAAAGCCAACCAGTTTCCCAGGAGCTTAAGAAATCTTAAATTTTCCTGGGATGCTGAAGCAGTGCCATGCGCTCTCCAAGGGCACGTTGAAAGCCCCAACAACCAGCTGGCTCCCCCGGCAGAGACCACACCAGAGGAGCACCCTGAGAGCCCCGTCCAGGCTGCCCTCCAGCCCCTCCAGGGATGGGACAGCTTTTCATCTCCCCTCAGAACTTCCCCAACTCCCACGGCGCTCCCTGCCGCTCCCGGGAACGTCGGGCTCTGCCGGGGGGGCTCACACGGGGTCACACATACAAAGGTGACTTTGCACAACTCGGCCCCACTGCAAAGTATTGCGTTTGGTACTAACAAAAACCAGCTTTGAATTTAGCACTGCGGGACACAGGTAAGAAGAGCAAAGAGCATTCCACAGAGCCAAAATGTAAGACAGATGACAATAGTTTTCATTTTTTTCTTTTTAGCCACTTCCATGCTCATCCAAGTTCATCCCTGGCTCATCTGACACAGGATGTAAATTATATTAAAATAACAAAGTCAAGATTTTTTAGAAACACGTTTACCATTGCATTTCCATATCTTTGTACATTACAGGATTTTTATGCCCAAAGGCACGGTTTATTGTTCGCCCAAAAAGCATGTCCCTGGGGCAATTAACACCCTTAGGTGTTGCTTCCCCTTCCCACAGCCCCCGGCAGAACACCCCCTCGGCCGCTGCAGGGTCGGGCAGGCTCACAGGTAAAACTGTACTTCATTTCTGCATACACTGAGATTTTGTGATAGCCTCTTACTGTGATTAAAACCAGAAAATGCTTAAGAATTTCTATATTAAATTTATGCCTATTTCCTGTTTAATTCAGCTGACAGCTCTTCTATTTCAACATAAATTGAATTAATCTGCCCTTGTTCTTCAAGACTGCTCTGAGGAAAACAAAGAAGATGCATGAAGAGAAATTAAGCCACGATTTCTTCAAATGAATTTCTAGAAGTGAACCTGCGACCCTATGAATATGGTATGGTGGGGATTGACTGGATAAAAATACAAGTATAGAATAGAGCATCATTTACTTCAAATACTAATCAAATAAATAAATAATAAAACAAAATACAGGGTGGGGATTTGCACTATAAAAACAACCGCACTACAGAAAAGATCTGCAGATAATGCCACTGAGGTCCCAGACTGCTGATTCTCCAATTTAAGGAAATACTTTATGGGATTTCACAAGAACTACATGAACACCTCAGTGCAGAATTCAGTGGGACACTCCTTTAATCTTCTAGCCAAAAATATCTTCACTTCAGCCACAGGATACGTTTTATTTTACAGCACTTAACAATCCAAAGCAGAAATAAGAGCACCCCCATTTTCCCCTCCCGGGGCAGGAACCCAGTGCAGCACCAAATCCCAAACACATCCAGAGACTAATCACCACATGGAAATGCAATGCTAATTAGTAGCTCTTATATTTCATCTCATTTCTGTTCACAGAAGCCAGAAGGAAGACTGCCTTTTTTTTTTTTTTTTTTTCCTTTTTGAAGCACACCCGTGCTCATTATTTGGGCTGTGTTTAAATCACGGTGCTGTAACAGCACTGCTCTTCTGAAAGACTGGCCTAGGCTGAATACAGGCGTAACAACTTATGGAATTCCTCCTGTAGAGGTGTCGCTGGTTGACAACTTTCTATTTTCTTCAGAAAAACAGATTCTCAAGCTTTTTCCTACAAATTAAAACTTGGGAAGAAAAGAAACTCTAAACCAAAGTGAAAACTAGGGGGGACTTAATCTGTATTTGAGCAAAAGAGGGACAATAGAAAAATCAACATTCTGACACTGCTAACCTATTTATTGGAAGGGATTTCTTTTAACCGAGCTTCAGCCCGCAGCACCTGAGCTTTAGTTCAGCTGTAACGACCCCACTGCATTTGCCAGATTATCCGCTTCATTCATACAAATAAAACATTCGTCTCGGGCATTACCCATGTGGACAAAAATCAGAGATTTCAGGAGATTCATTTGCAAATAAGTTATACATGTTATAATTACAACAAACAGAAATGAAGTCAAGTGGTTGCCTACCTCGGGATCCCTATACTGAAAGGCGGCTTCAAAAGAACTCTTTAATTAATCTGTATTCAGGAATTTATTTCTGCCATTAATGGATCAGAAAAACAGCTTTAAATCCTGTTAAACACCGATCAGGTAAATTCAATTGGATTATCTAGAAGCCCATCGAAAAGGAGCTGCTCTGCGTAGATAAGATAGTGGAGATTTAAGAAAGAGTAATTAAAGATTCTTTCAGAAGATCTAGTGTCCCATCGCTCTGCTGCACTGCCTGTAACATCCCCGTTCCTTTTTGCTAATGACATTAACATTCCCAAGTTAAAAATCCTTCACGTATTTACATTTTCTACCAGTTTTTCCCCTCAAAATGTTTAAATGTATCTCCAAGATACATATATTATCACTATTTCAGAGACTGCAGGATATAAAGACCATTAAAACCATGGAAGTGGCAGTGAGGACAGTAGGGTGACTTGCTCGAAACAGTGAAGCCAGAGTGGACAAGACAGAGCCAGAGCCCCGGATGGGCCACGTCCTCAGACCATTCCTGACCCCAGGGACCCCAGTAGGTGCCCACTCCCCACCCCAATTCTGGGACATTTCAGACAGCCCCACGGGAAGCCTCCCCCTTAGAGAGGGTGTGTTTGTCACCAGGGCTGCTGTCAAAGCCCTACAGCTCCCCTCCTCCGCCACCCCGCACTGGGATGGGAATAATGACACGTCCATCGTTCTGCACATCAGGGGGATTATTTTTGTTCTCTTGCCGACATAATTAAGGAACACTTTTGGCAGCAAAGAGATCTTAGTTCACATCTTTTCTTACTCAGACTAGTTTCTCTTGTTATTTTCTTGAAGATGGTGGTTTAAAGCACAGTGTCCCAGTAAAGCCTGTATTAATCTGGTTACACAGAAGATTAAAGAGTAAAATTTACCCCTACAAGGTTTAGCTGTGTGAGAGAAGCACAGAAGCAGCTCTAGCACACGCTCAGCAAGCTCTCAAATCCACTGCTCAAGCAAACTAACTTTTTTACTTGCTTCTTTCAAAAGCCTCAATGATGGGCATAATTACTTTTATAATTTCTGATCACTTACAAACGTCTTCTCTTTAAAAAATACTATTTATTTTGATATAACCTTAAAATACAAGCCCAGCAGCAGTAATTACACGTGCACCATCAGATCTGCACCAATAGTTCGACACAGAAAGATTCCTACAATCACCTCAATCATTAAAATTAAATGCTTCAGCTATCTCAGCCGAGCTGGGTTTGATTAACTTGGAGGTTTCCTTACTTCAACTTCCTTTCCCTTTGCTTAAAGTAATCATGCTGGCCAGTGACAACTTAATCGTATGATAAAAACTTAACTTGAATAAAGGCAATAATGGATCTTCTTAAATGATAATCTTTCATAAAAATTGGTACTGTAGTGTTTTAGAAAAGACAGAGTTCTGCTTTCAGTTCTTCTCTGGGAAAAGCGTGATCTGGGTGATTCTCAGGGCTCACCCAAACCAGCAGGGCCAGACTTTTTTCCAAGACTTCAGTCATTTAATGTCCTGTCATTTTAGTAAGAATGTTTCCCAATGATGCACAGCGAATACTACACATGGTATTTATCAGTGCTACTCATAATACAGCAATAGCTTACATCGACCTGCTCTAAGGAAAGGCTGTGCAACAAGCCCAGGAATAACAAGGACAGATTTTACCCTCAAAAGAAGCAGAGTATTTCGCAGAACTAAAGCAGAGCAGCACTCCATTAGCCACGGAGACACCATTCCTCCAGCTATGTCAGAACTCTGCAGCGTGCTGAGGCAGAAAATACTTCACATAAAACCATGAACTTACTTGTTTCGCCTAGAATATCACTAATTACCATTCTCCCCAGGTTCAGTGTGGTTATGTTGCCTTTATCAATCCACTTCAGTCACAGTTTTGGGTTCCTTTTTGTATTTCAGAAACTGGCTGTTGAAAACATACCAAAACCAAGGGAAACCGGACCATGGGCTGTAAGAGGGAAACTCTGCTGAGCTCCTGCCAAGGGCACGCACAGGATGGTGAAACAACGTGGAAGGACTGCAAAAGGGACTGCAGATTGAATCTACCAAATATTGCAATACTTTAAATCACCAGCATGAGTTTGTGGACCTTTCAGTAAGTACTACCCTTCTCCTTTCCCCATCTGCTACTATTTGTATTCAAGAAATCTAACTGCTTAGTACCAAGCATCCTGAATTAATAAATCTCCGACTTAGTAATTTTTCAGTTTCAGAGGGAAGGTTTAACCGACGTGGCACCGTACCAGCAGTATTTTTAACTCGAGTTGTTTTTTTTCTTCTTTTTGAAATTTGATACAATATACTTTACACAAGTGACACACATTTCCTATAAGTCAAAAACTGCAAAGCTAACACCCGGAGACAAAGCCTACAAAAAGAATTATAATAATATCAGAATACCAAAGCTGCTCCTCAAATCCTAGATATACAGGGCCAGAACCCTACACAGCCATCGCTCTGCAAAGCTCCTGTGCCTCTCCCATAACACCAACTTTCACTGTAAGGAAGCCTAAATTCCAGCCTTGCCTGTACCACAGATAATGATAAACACACATTTTGGTGTGTGTTTTAAACTTCATTTAAACGACTTCATGTACAGAAGAAGGCTGAGGCCTCATGTTCTAAAGAAGATCTCCAGTGGCTGGAGAAGTGACACAACCCTACTGCTAAGTCTGAGCACTGCCTTCTGCAAAGTCTGCTAAATTAATCTTTAGGAAAAAATCAAGGGGCATTTAAAGGGAAGCAAAATGCCCTTGTTTGTTCATCGAGTATGGTGCCAAGGACTGACAGCCCTAAGGAACACCTCCTCAGCACACAAGTGTTCTTCCTCCATACCTTCATGTTCTTCCTATGGCAGAGAAGAGCAGCATCAAACACTCTCCTGAGGAAAGCCTGGCTCCCCAACAGCTGAATGGCTTCCCCATGGAGAAAACAGAAGAGACAGAAAGCAGGTTCTGCAGCTCAAACCAGACAGCATTACGTACCACTAACATTGCTAAAACCTCCCTCCCTTCTGCATTGACACGCTCAATAGGAAAGGGTTTAGCTGCTAGTTTATTAAATTCTCCCACCACAGTACTGAAGAAGAAAGCAGGTTATAATAGGATATAAGACCTAAGACTTCCTTAGATATAAAGTGTGACTAGCATAAGGCTATCCTTTCCACTTACAGAAAATTATTTCTTCCTCAAAGTTTTAATTAAACTATAAGGAACCCAACAAGCACATATTTTTGATACTACGCACTGAGAGTCAGCATCTAGGGACATTCTAGACCTTAACTTCATTTGAAATATGTAATTAAAATGCAGGTTGTTTTCCAGGTACCAGAGGGCTATACCCTGCATTCAGACAAAGAGCAATCAGGTACAAACTAGTGTACATCGTTGCTGAGGGCAGAGGGAGCCAGCAATACTCCTGCAGAATTAGTGGGTAATGTATATCCAGTCTCAAAGCTCAACCCTACAAACATTTACATATGAAACAGTTAATCATGGCAAGGAAGCCACCCTAAACCTCTGTAGATTCAGAGCTTAAAAATTTAACACAATACCTTTGCTAAGAGAAGAAAAACTAGTTTTATTGGAGCACTGTTATTCCTGACGTTGTGTGTCACTCAACACAAAGACACTTCAATGAACTTGAAATTATTTACAGGTCTGGTAAGTATATTTCCATTGCTTTAGACAGCACGGGCTTGCTACCACGTATCCTACCAGAGATAATACCTAATGAATAGTAATTTTTATATAAGAAACGGTTAATGTAACACATACACACTTGACTTATCCACTTACCGCTACACAATTACCCCTTGCATTGGGGGGGGTGTGGGGAAATCACTTCATTCCAATTGAATGGAAGAACAAACCTCTCTGAGACAGAAGAGACAAGGAAACCCAAAAATTTCAGCAGGAGGTAGGTGGCAGGAACTCTCAGAGCATTGTTAGAGATCACAACCTGAGCTGTCCCAGAACAATGGGAGCGGGGGAGCCGCGGGCACCCGGCCAGCCCCGGAGCTCGCAGGGCACAGTGCGGAGCCGCTGCCTTTTCTCTCGAATATTCTCCTCACACTGCCTTCAAAGCATCAGGTCTTTTGTCCCCCAGCAGGAAAGACCATCCACGAGGGGACCAAGCATTCCTATGAGTAACACTGAAAAGGGCCAAAATTTAAGAGGTGTCAAGTTAAAAATCTCAAATCCTCTAACCTATTTAAGAATCTTTAAGATAAAATGACTAGTATTACATCCCCCTCTCCATCAGCCTCTGAGTCTATGATTCTGTGAACCCGTCTGTGCCTGCTGATTTCAAGATTACTGGATTTGGAAACTACAATGCCAGTAGT
>JAOXJM010000005.1:690779-725799 GCA_026413425.1 Tringa solitaria | reverse complement strand
CTCAAATCCTCTAACCTATTTAAGAATCTTTAAGATAAAATGACTAGTATTACATTGTATGGGCTAGAGAGGAATCACACATCCCCCTCTCCATCAGCCTCTGAGTCTATGATTCTGTGAACCTGTCTGTGCCTGCTGATTTCAAGATTACTGGATTTGGAAACTACAATGCCAGTAGTTCCAATTAATTGCCGATAGCATGACTTCTGCTTGCATACAAAGTTTGTGGGTCAGGTTGTTTGGTTTTTGCTTTTAATAAAGGCTGACTGAGCAGAGAAATTCCCAGAAGTGGCAGCAAAGGTAACTGCCATTGGTTTCACAGACCAGCTTGTTCAATCATGTTTGTAAATCCCTGTTACGAAAACCTCACAGTGGTGCAAACAATCCCACTTCTCACTACAACCTGCACTTGCACTTTCCTTTCAAGCACCTGGGACCAACTGCTGCTGGAAACAAAATTCTGGTGTAAATGGACACGATTTTGATCCGCTCTTTGGAACGGTGCAGGGAGAGTGCAGGCTTGGAAACACCCCCGGAAGGCTGCAAGTGTAAGGTCATTAATGAAACTATTTTCTCAGTGTTTAAGAGTTCAGCATTTGCAAACTGTGTTTTCATGGGCTTCTGCTACTAGTCTGATGGAGATACAGCACAAATTAATCAGGGTGACTGGGCACCAAATTATACCATCAAACAAATAATTCTGCTCTCTGCGGTTACGCTGGGGCTGCCGGCACTGGGAATGATTAACCTGGGGAGGACCGAGCACAGGGAGCCTCTGCACCAGGTCTGGCTGACACAGCTCCCTGAGAACGCGCCTGGATCAGCAAGAAAACTCCACTATTCCTCCAAAAGAGAGAAATACAACATCGCCCAACGCCCGCTCATCGTAACCGCCCGCTGTGCCCACCTTCACTCCTCCGGGGCAGGACCAAGGACACCTGCTGGAGCCATTCCCAAAGAGCAGCTCACTGCTTTTTGTAAATATTTACTACAGTGCAGTGAAATATAATCATTTGCAAAAAAAGCATGACTGCAGCCAATCTGAGATATTTACTTACCGGTGGGAAATCAAAGTCTATCTGGTTAGCTAAATTTAAGATGTAGTCGATTCGAAACTGGTTCTCTGGGTTGGCTAGTTCAACTGGAGGTGCCAAATTGCCCATCGCGGTCACTATCGTCTGCAAAGAAAACAAGTAATAAATATTGCAGAACGTCTAAATAGTCAGCGTTGAATAGTTAAAAGCAATAGCTCAGAAGTTCACCTCTATAGCTTCTTTAATATTGTTTTTAATATCCTGAATTTTCATTTTCTTCTCCCTGTAATAAAAAAAAAAAATTTATTAAGTTTATACGGCATAAAAGCAGAATATCTTTTTGAAACAGAACATGAACTTCAAAAGTACTTTATCAAAACCGTATTGTAGCTATTGACCAAAGTGCACTTGGTCACTGAATACTTTTTAAACATCTCACGATTTTTCTACAGTAACCATCTATTTGTATCCAAGCCAGTATCTAATGATCCTTAAATAAAAACTCACTGCAGTCTTAAGGTCAAGACTAAGACCTTCTGCAAAATCAGACTTTGATTCATTTGAATGCAGAACACTGGACATAGGTGGAAGTGAGTTAGAAAAATGTAAACTAGAAACAAGTAGAGAAAAAAGAAATGGTTAAGTTATTAAAAGTAGAAACAGATGGAAGGAGACCAAAGAACCTTGAACAAAAAAATTAAAGCACAGAAATGATGTCATAGCAGAAAAAGGCAGAGCAGAGAACACAACCTGACAGAGACATTCAAACTAACAGTTTGGGCATAAAATCTAAAATAAATTAATAATTTCTTGCTATACACAGCATAAAACTACTACTTTGACATGAACCAACTTAGCCACATAAATACTAAAAAAAAAATCCACCTAAATTGTTGAAGTGACCTTTTAGTCTTCATTAAACTGTTTTTACAGAACACTTTCATTATCTGTATATTTATACCAACTATTTTTAATTTTTTCAATCTCAAAGCTAACATTTTCCAGCACAGCATCCCAGAGACCTGAAATTACCAACACTATGTTTTCTTTTTTTACCCTTTAAAAGGTAGTGCCCACACTTTCAGTTTACAGACCATGGCCTCATTTTACTGAGTTAATTAAGCACCCCTATTGCAAAGGCTTTGTATCACTTTTTCCTTCCTATAATTACTCACAACCAACAACCAAAATGAAACCGAAAGCGTATTCACCAACCAGGAACGCAGAGGAATGGCAGGCTGAAAAAAAAGAAGTACTGCTTAATGAGCAAGGCAGGCGCGGATGTCAAGGGGTGGTGGGATTTTGGTTATCAGATACAAGATTAATGCAACTTCTATAAAAGCCAGGGTGAGGGAACCTCAGCCGTGGTGGCCACACGTCACGCTGCCCGTCAGAGCCAGCTGGGAAGCAGCAGCAGCCCCAAGCCACCTTTCTGGGGACAACATGGTGTCCACCGCGGAGCTCTGCTGAGGTCCTCCCCGACCACCCCACGCTCTCAGGACGCAGGGCAGGGCTGGGCAGTGAGGCTTGATGCAGAAAGCAGATAAACCCATCACTAATGAGATGGAAATTCTGGGGCCCTCTCGATCTCCTGGTCTCCCCACAGAGCACCGGTGCCTGGAGAGCAGCAGATTCTGCCATAGGATCTGGCGACAGGAGCAGAGAGGAAAAGCTGAGGCCTTTTCATCTTCTTCCTTCTCTTCTTCCACACCTTCTACTGCCCCAGCTCTTGAGACGCTCTCCCTTGCACACTCCCAGACCCCCGGTAGGTACCAATACCGCCTCTCCAGCCTGTGCACACACAGCTGCCAAAACATCAGCTACTTGCTGTTTCTAATGATGTTCCTTGTTAAAAAATGTAAATAATGGTATGAGGCAGGAAATGTTTATCATTGACAGTGTAAGCAATTTCTCTGGCTTCATTTTGCCTCCAATTTTCATCTGGGTCTTGATCTTCACGAATGTGTATCCAGATTCTGCCCCATTAAGATCAAAAAGGCTACTGATAAAGTTAATCATGATACCAGTATTTGCAAAGGAGTAAGTAAAGAAGTAATTCAGTGATTTTGCTTTGTTTTGGAACATCATTAGAAAGACAGAAGTTTAGAAAGTCTCCTGATTTTCTTAATTTATTTTTTCTTTTCATTAAGCAAACTCGATTACATTCTCCCCCGGCACACCTGCAGGTACCTGGCTCACAGCACTGCCCAAGGGCACCGTTCCCTGACACCCCCCCCCCACCCAACGGAAAATGGTACTTTTATTGTAGGTTTCGATCAAACTTCCCTGATCTCACCCTACCAGCAGTGCTGCAAAGTGACCATGAACGGGGAGTGATGTTTAACCCCAAATCAACAAATGGCTTGAGAAGCATCATCATCTTTCCAAGAAGCCCCTGGGAGCCCCGCTCCCGAGTGTGTTGCCGTGGCCCCACAGCGCGTGGGGGACCCAGGAGTCGAAGGCACCACCTCGCTTTGTGTTTGTAAGGTTTGCTGAGCACAAGTTTTCCATGACAATGAGATACTTCATTCTTCCGGAGCTCAACGTGTTCCTCCGTGGCCCACCCACCAGCATATGTTCCACTCCAACTTCTCCTCGGGAAGGGACAGGTGAAGGCCCTTTACCCAGGGCCTAACGCAGCGCAGGGACAGCCCCCCCGGAGCATCCCGGCCGGGCTGCGCCTCCCGTGCCCAGAAATTACAGAGCTTTGTTTTCCCCAGCCACGAAAACTGAACTTTCATCTGAGAAGCAGGCTCGTGGTTTGTTCCCCTTGCTCCCGGGTGCTGGCAGGATGGGCAAAGCCCCTCAGAAGATCCGTGGGCTCCCCGGGTGTTTCCCGGGGGCAGCGGGAGCAGGTGGGCACCAGCACTGGGGCAGGAGGGCCCCGCGTCCCCGCAGGCTGCTCCGCGTCTTTAGGTGCCGCGGGTTAATAAGGGCACATTTTTAATCCTGTTTAAAACTTTTGCTTAGGCTGTGTAGGGTAGGCCAAACAAAGCATTAAACTCTATTAGTTGAGGATTATAAGAAAAATCTCAAATCCTGCTGTTTTCAATATTTAAATGGGCCAAAGCAAAGCTGCACATAGCTTTCAGGAAAACTAATAAAGTCTATTTTAGGTACTATAAAAAAAGATGACATTTTAATTCAAATAACATGAAATTAGAATGACATAAAAGGTCAGGAAAATCAAATATTCCTTGAAAACAAACCTAATCAGTATTTAGTAAAGAACTTCTCCACCTGTGGCTGAGCTTTACCATTAGAACGGCACATTTTTACTCAGACTTTATCAAATCTTATGCAATGAACACATTACCAAACAGATTATCAGAAAGCAAACTAATTTAATTGTAATGTTCATTTCTGGTTTACCTTCCAGATATTATGAATAACCATTCTTTGAACTTGGAAAAAAATATTTACAGTTTGAAAAGAACATTCCAGAAGACCAAGGCTTCAGCTCACCCAGTATAAACACCTCACGGCTAGAAAAGTTAAAAAAATACAGTGCTGAAATGAACGGTAAAACCAAAACATGTTAAAGAGTTTAAAAAAAAAAAGAAAACAAGAGAAAAAAAAGAAGTAATAAATCCTGTGACGCCTTTGTGCCATTAACTGAAATCACCGAAAGCAGAGAAGTTTGGATTTCCTGGTGGCTCATAAGAAGGCACACATCTCATCACAGCCCTGTTCAACAGGGCTTGGACAAGACCAAAGAGAAAAACACAAGGAACTACCTCGTTTTAAATCAATATGTAGCATATTACTACTTTTTTTCCAGCAAAAAATAGAGACTTTATGAACAGAAATAAGACGACACCTTCCTTCAGACCCCACAGAGCTAGGATAAGATTGCTAGAAAAAAAACCCCAAAACACGCAGAGTGCAAAGAAACAACTATTTTTTTTCTTCATTTAGAAGGAAAGATATTATAGCACTATCATTTTAAAACAAATCAATTATTCAGATTAGCGGGGAAACTCTCACCACATCTTCCCCAAATCCCCAGATTACACAGGAAACTCACGCTTTAAAATTAGCATTATTTCAGGAACCAAACATTAGACATGCCACGAAGAACACTGTGAAGAGGCACATTTACTGTGGGAAGCATCATTTGTGTGAAAGTAAAAAGACTTTGATCAGGTAATATGCAACATAAAAAGGCTTTTAATGAGGGTAAATTATGATTGTCAATTAATCCCACTATGAACAGGGACTAAAAAAGGAACATGCCCCAGAACATGAATACTTACAACGGGAATTCAAAATACTGGAACGTTCTCTGCACATTGCTGATGGAACACTACTTCCATTTTGGAAAAATGTCATTTTCTTTCTCAGTTTTTCTTTTAGCATATGATTTTATATGTGCAGCCTTAGCATAATAAACAATACCACCTAATGGTGTGCCAATTGGCGGTGTGTATACATTATTTCACCATAAGTGAGTCTGAGGGCACGTATCAGCCCGGGCAGAGAACAGCAACACAGGGACACCCCCTTCAAACCACTGCCTTTGTATTACACAATAGTCCCCCAAAACCATGGTAAAGCTTTCTTTGTTAATTACCTTCCCACTTCTATGTAGTTATCAGGATGCTGTTGCAAATAATAAGAAAGCAGAAAGTTTCTCCTTAAACTAGTGCTGCAAAATGTGCACACCTCACGAGTACACCCAGACCACTATAACTGGGTATATTAAAATGTAATTGCACAATGTCAGTACCGAGCATTGGCCTTGGTCTTTACAAAATTGGCTTCATTTTGGAAGCCCCGTTGACACCCACCCTCGATCCCACCAACACAGCACTATGGAGCCCCCCTGCCCAGCACTGCCCCTCACCATCCAGTGCCAGAGCCACGGCGAAAATCTTAGAAATGATTCATTTGCCTCTGCCTTTGCAGAGGAGGAAAGGACGTCGTCGTGTTCCAACACAGGTACTGTGTCCCGCTCTGCTGTCAGGTACCGTCTCCTGCTCACCCCCAAAAGCCCATCGCGATTGCACGCTGAAAGCACCGTCTGAGAGTGAAAAGCTCAGATTTCAGTTTCATTTTAAAACACAATTTCAGCACTTTGACAGGCAGTCACCCGCTCTACTGGCACATGTGCTTTAACACAGCTATTCGTCTAAATATGGTGCTTTTGATGCAGTGAAACGTGCCCATAGATTTCATAAACATTCCATAAAATCTGCATTAAAATTTGTTTTCTGCACCTTATGGGAGTTACCAAAAACGCAAACAGTGCGACCTGCCAATCCACCTCATAAAAACCCAGCAGCACAGTCGGGAGCTTCAGACACGAGACCACAAGCAAGGAAATTCAATTAAGATTTTGCTACCAATCCACATTACCCAAATTCTGCGGTACTTCACCATTCAGCAGTAAGATAGATCGGTTTAGCAGCCTGCGTTATCCCAAACAGAACAACATGGCAATTACCTCAGAATTCAACAGCTAGGACAGCAAAAGGGCAGAGGCCAAGTTAGAGGCACTTGAACACAGGGGGAAATAAGTGCCCAGAGTACTCTGAGTGAAGCTGAAATAATTCATCTTAGACCTAAGACAAAGTACCACATTTACAGCCAGAGCTGCTAAAATGCAACAGCAAAAAATGCTGACTATCTTTTGCAAATCGAGCTCTCCATTTATAACCCACCACAGAGATACCTCGGTAGTTCTGCCAACTTGAAAGAGATGTTCTAGTTTGTCCCGTTCAAGAAGACAGAGGACAATCCCATGCGGTTCCCACACAGCTGGGAACACGGACACTGGGCACAGCTCTGCCCAGCTTGGACTGGGGCGGGGAGCTACTGGGGTCCTCACTCGCAGCAGAATTGAAAGAAGTCTTCTAACCACGTTAACACTTTGTCCTCGATAACTCCGTCGCCTCGCAAGCTGAAATGAAGCCACCTGAAGAGCTTTCATGCCCTGAAGCCCACCCCATGGGCAGTGCCGTGCTGGTACCACTGCCCACCTCCACAGGGGCATCTCACCCAAAGCAACGGCCCCCGACCCCTCTGGGCACGGGAACGGCTTCCCCCCCGGTGCCACCTCCCACCCCAGCTGCCACCACACTCTGGAGACTCTTGGGTTTATTTCTTTGAGATTTGGGGTAACGACAAATTGTACCGCCCAGCTACCAAAGATGATTTACTGTTAGAAGAAATAAAAATAGAAAAAGAAGAGCTGGGAGGATAGACTTGTCACTTTCTCTGCAAATAACAGCTTTATGAAAACAAATAATCCAACAGGTGGAATAATTTGATCATGACATACTTTGATTGAAAGACAGTTAAAAATTAATTACGTTGTACAGGTCTGGTTGCGATCTAAATGATTTGGGAGAACTTAGCTCAGTTATCCCCTGAAGTAGAACCACCTTCAGACACACACACGACACAATATATAGAACAGACAGTACATATGGGGTGTTCAAAAGGTCCCTTTTAAATATTGAAAACGCACTCTAAACTGCTTTACCATTGCTTTTAAAAATACATTACAATATTTACCTGCATGAGCTATATGCATGTCTTAATATGTGGCCATAAATAGATGAACATACGATAAGAAATTTAAGCGCAGCGATAGCTTCTATTTACGGAATGACAGAATCATTCTCCAAGTTAAAAGGCAAGAAATACAAATTACTGAAGCACTGATTAAAAACAGTTGTCACAACAGAAGAAAAAATCTGTCAAGAAATCAAATGTAGACAAGGGAAAGCAGAGATGATGTTATTTTTGATCACTATTTACATGGGAGCATTGGGGGCCGGGGAGATGACTGGTTTCCTTGTCTTAGGGAACAGCCCCACGACAAAGTTACTGTGAAATGTTAAAAAAGGCACCCCTACATATACACCCAATTCCCCCAGCACTGAGGTTTGTTGTACCGTGCCCAGGGTGATCTCCTGGGTGAACAGGCCGAGGGTACCTTCGCTGCCCGACATCGACGGTGGCCGGGGCAGGTCCCGATGGAGCGGGGTGGTGGCACCCAGGGCTCTGTCCCATACCCGGGGATGTGACACCGAGATGCTGCTCTGGCTCTGGGCCACCTTGGGGCTCCTGGCTTCGCTAATTCCTACACAAAACCAGTTTAACTGGTTTGCAGTCCCTTTATACCTGTAAGTGGCACAAAGAGACCATCACATAGCCAGTATTAAGAAGCATAATTCTGCTCCTGCGGCTCCATTTACCTCGGCTAATTAACTAGCAATAGTTCAGGTACGGTCTGAAAATAGAAGTCTTCACAAAGAGCTCTGTGATGTACGAGGCTGACAAAGAACCTTTAATTCATATTGTGCAATTAAACACTTTGTGAATTGCAGACTTGGGCTCCAGTTCCTCAGGCACGTGCACCGAGGGTAACACCATTCCCTTTTCCCGCTCTAAGTGCAGGTAATTAAGCGTATTACAATAAAAGGTGTCCCCAAAAGTTTAGTCTTCCCTCTAGACACTCGATACAATAATGACGGAGGTGAGAGTCTTCAGAGCAGGCTTTGTGGTCCTCTCCCGGTACAGAAGGTCGTCTCTCAGAACCAGGAGGATTCGGGTCAGACTTACTGAATCATCTTGCCTTGTACAACTCAGAATTCTGAGATAACCATTTCAAACTGCTGTCAGGAAGCACAGAGACATTTCAATTTATTTTAGCACTGTGAATGTGGAAAAAAGGAAACATGAACATTGGCTTTAAAATCCCGGCAGGTGATGAAGGCAGCACTACTGGGGGTCTTGTTCTCCCCTTAGTTTTCAGGCACTTTCAAAGGACTTGTGTTTAAACTTTGAAACATGGATTTGATGAGTGCCCCAAAAATTTCATCTGCTCCGACAGTATTTTGTAGATGTCTGTATTCCAGTGACTTCCTCACCCAGGGTTGGGGTACAGAGCTTTCCAAAGAGGGCGATCACGTCCCAGAGCTCCTCAGGGGCTGGTGTGCAAGAACGAGAGGAACAGCTCCCATCAGGGCTAATGACCTCACTGCTCCTCCAGAACAAACCAGCCCATGGCCGGCCAAGGGCCAATGATAAATGGAAAGCAGCTCTGAAGTAAAAGTGGGTGAACATGGGATGCCAAGAGAGTAGAGCAGAGCCAGTCCAGCAGGATGCACTGTGCTGGGAGGACAGCGAGGAGACAGCAGGGAGATGGTCAGTGTGAAACATCTTGGGATTTTTTAGGGATTATGATCTCCATTGTCATCTGAAGCACTTCTGGCACAGGACACTGCAGCCAGGGGAGGTGGAAGGTGCTCGCCTCTAACAAGGCTTTCCCCCCAAGCCCTGGTGCCAGCAGTGACACCCGTACCAGCAGGACAGGGCACGAGGAAACCGAAAAAGGGGAAGGCTCAAACTGTACCACGTGGGGTCCTATGAGAAACAAGGTAAATTCTACAAAATACATTTCTACAAGCATTCGCTGTAACTTCTGTCTGAATCACCTACTCCCACTCCAGCTTTCCAATCTCTTCATTGAATATCACTAAAGGCCACTAAAATACGCAAAGATCTTCGAAAGTGATCACAGAGCTTTCCAAGCTTTCAGCAGTTACCTCCGAGGATGATGAGCTGTCAGGTACACACAACTCCAGTTATAAGCCTTAAAACATTGCCCAAGTGCTCGCAAACTCAGCATCATCCCCAGAAGCTAGAGCAGCCCCTACTGATCTTAGCTTTGGGGAAGTTCAAGTCCACAATCATTCTTAACAATGTGCTCTCACCTCTAAGTGGCCACTTCCATTATGCACTTCATTAAAATCCAGATTTCAACAGAAAGTTAGTTTTGGGAAAAATGTTATACATGTCACGTTTCTATGTAAAGCATTAGCACAACATTCCCACTGAAGTCCCCAGACAAACATCCTGTGAAGTTTGTCAAGTACTGTTAGATTTAAAGAGTTGTAGTTGTGTATTTATACTTCCAGACAGCATATGAATTTACTACAAACGTGCATGAGAATTGCACCTTTAGAACAGCGGAGATAATACTGGAAGGAGCAAATCTGAAACTGTCCCTTGAAGACAGTGCAGGGGAGGCAGGTGTAACACAGCCCATGACAAAGCAAGGTGCTGACAACTTTGGCTCTAATCCATCAAAGCACTTAAGTACATGTTTAATTTTAAGCACATGAGTAATTCTATCAACTTTAATAGGGCTACTCATGGTTTAAGTACTGTGATGGATGGGGGCCAGAACATGCAGAGCCTTTAAGGATGCTGCATGGCCCATGTTGGATGGAGAAAAAGTGGCATTCTTCCACTGAAGAATTAAGTTATAAAAGCTTTGGAAACAAAATTTACCGTAAGTTGAACACAGGCCCGTTTCTGTAAACAGAGATGGAAGCTATTCTGCAGTCTTTGAAGATAAAATACAATGCAAGTTCTCAGGTGGAAAATGCCCACTTATCTACAGTTTGCCCGTCTTTTTTCCCAACAGCTCCGTGTCACGGCCGTACGTCACCTACAACCATCACACCTGGCTTCACAACAGGGGGGTCACAGCAGTCTTGTGACCAAAAATGTAGCTGCTACTTACACTTCTTAAATAAGATGCAACTAGATGCACTTTGCAGTCATTAGTGCCTTGTCCCGGGTGAGCTGCCTGGAGAGACACCTCGGTGACCCCCTCAGCAGCTCCCAGCCCCTCTCAACATCAGCTCTCTTGGATAGCCAAAGCTGTACACACACCTCTTGTATACTTACAGTATGTGGCAGATCCAGATTTCAGTAAAAATATGATTTATTTAAAATATTTAATACAGTCAATGTTAAAGATGTTAAAAACCCCCAAACCCACACACCCCCCCGGCCCCGGAGCTCTCCACCCAGGACAGCCCCTGGTCAGAGGGAACAGGCTGTGTCTCTGAACCCCTCACTACAAAACTCTGCATCTTTTATCTGCATAGGGCTCCAAAAATTGTTACCAAGTTTTAGAAAACAGTTTTCTACAAAAGGAAGATAATGGAACAATTTGAAAAATCCTCTATAGAGTTTTCCAGGGGGTCAAACCAGTCCCACTAAATAACAACACACAAGAGTTGGCTGGTTCTACCCCTGCACTTAAGTCATAAAAGCTCCAGAAAAATTGTGATCGCCGTATTGTCCCAAATGTAGACTGAATTCTAACAGCTTCTAATACAATACCAAGTGATATCTGCTCTGAAACAAGCAATGGGGAAGTCAATGTCATGTTTCTGCCCCACTGCCAGCCTCCAGGTCACGGCAAATGGGGAGGGGGACGAACGGCCCCCTGGGGAGCAAATCTCTCCTGCCAAACACTTCCAAGTTTTCCTTAGAGTGGAATAAAATTGAAGCCGATTATCATTTGCTTTTCCTTCCCCATCGTACCCCACAGCCAGCCATGGGGTGCAGAACCAGAGCAGCCAGACACCGTCCCGCTTCCCGCGCCGCAGGTCCGGGGCACTCAAGGCTGCTCTTCCAGAGGGGACAAGGAAGGCCGGGCAGGAGCGGCACGTCTGGGTCTGTCTTGATTCCAGTGCTCTCTCAGACCTCTCAGCTAAAATGTATTCCCTTCCTGGTTGCTAGCACTCAGAGTTTGCTATTGTATAGTTTCTGCTCTGTCTCTATTTTTTTTTTCCTTGCCGGTGAACACACAGCAAGGAGAACACAGAAATAAATAACTTTTGTGTGGATTATGTTTTCTGGGATATCTTCAGCAGGGGAATTATATACTACTACTTATTAGATGGAATTTATAGAAAATGAAATACACTACTAGGGGACTTCAAAATTCCCTTAAATACAGTCCAAGAAGAGAAGGCTCTGAATCTGTCACTGCAGAGTCTCTAATTTTTGCCAGAATTCTCAGCTTATTAAAACAGTGTGTCTGGTGTGGTTCATCAACACATCTTCTAGTGCTACTACTGTCAACAGTTCTTATAATAATTCTGACAATTTCTAACTTGAAGAGCTTTTTAAGTTATCACAATTGAGTTTTTTATTGTTATTTTTGTATAACAAGTGAGTTTATCTTTGTCTTCTAGTACTTCCCTGTCACTTGTGCACATCTCTCACAGCAGCGCTGCGGGAGAGCATGGGCTGGGATCCTCAGAGATGAGGGAAGGGAGGCAACGTGACTAGGGCTCCGAAAGGCGATGCACAGTAACTATGACACAAGTGAGCTTTTCTCCAAAAACATTCAGGAGCTGAAAGCATCATCTCAGGCTCCTACATACCAGAAGCCAAAAAGCAAAGCAAATCAAAACCCCACCATGGCATTTCTCTTCTCTGGGCGAACTCCTCAGCATCACACACAGCTCCCAACTAAACAGGGCCTTATTTCAGGTTACTATGTCCAATGATTTTAACACAATTTCCCATCTTTAAAATCAGAAACATACTTCATCTTGTGAACTTCAGCGTGTCCTCACAGCTTCCAGTCTCACACCAACGGAGCAGGGCTCTGTTACTCACTGACACACAGTTTGATTCTGTTATAAACTGGAATTCAAAGCAGTTTCTTCTTTATTCAGGGTGGTTTTAAAATACTTTTTCCCAAGTCCCAATGACTGTTCGATGATCTTCCCTTACATCTAGCCCAAGTGTCCGGGAGCAGGTAATCCCCAACAGAACAAGGCTACTAACATCCCCTGGGAACAACCCCCAGCTCCGTTACCCGAAGCACTGAGGTTGGATCTGACAGCGGCCGCGGAGCCTCACAGATTAACACCCAACCTCATGCTCAGGAAGGACAGGTCTGTTCCTGCCAGTCACACAACTCTTCTATGCAGGAAAAGCAGCTCTATCGTGCCGTGAGACGATGAGAATCAGAACAAGCGAGAGACTAAAACAGAGAAAACTTTTTCAGACCATGAAACCGATTGTCCAGAACCACAGTTGACTTGGCAACTGCACATCAAGTGCCAAGGAGACTTTTCCTCCTGGAATCTGACAAGTTTCAGGAGACATAGGTGTTGGTTGTAATAGCAGGATGAAACAAAGAAACCCCAACATGCCATCAATTTAGAGAAGCCAACCAAAAATTGGTCTTCTACCTGGAGTTTGTAACATTATACTCTATTTTCTACCTAGACTAGAAGGCAACATTGAAAACTGAATAAAAATCAAGTATGTAGGTAGTTGCTGACAGCACCCCAGGGTTCTTCTGAAAGCAGATCAGGAAGAGAACGCCCCAGAGTTTGGGGCGTATCGGGCAACAGCTGCCTTTGCAGTATCACACCAATTTCTGGAATTGTACTTCAGATGGTATGAAATATCTTCATTTCTTTTCCAGTTATTAAAAACTTTGCTCTACCAGAAGCAAGGCTAATACAAGAAAACTATTTGGAAATAAACACCAAATACTACCAGGCAACAACAGCAGACGTGTGTCCATCCCCCCCTTCCAGAGACAGAGTCACCACCACGTTAACCCCTCACCGAGACCCCTCGGGCAGCGCCAGGGAGTTTTGTTTCAGGCAACAGGTTCCACCTGCCTGCTCTTGCCAGCCCGACCAGGACACACTGCCAACCAAAGCACATCAAAACCAGGTATTTCATTTCTAGCCATCTAGGGCTGCATTTCCAGAAAAGTCAGAGCCAATTTACCTGTCAGTTTCTGTAGTGCTGCCTCTGAAATAGCTCTGCTCTGGATTTAGTCAATCTACTTAAAACCGTATTACAAGTTAACTGGCAAAATGTTTTAGTAAAAAAATCCCACACATTTAAGAGGAAAAAAAATATCCCTTCCCTCAGCAGAGAGGAGCCGCAGGAATGAATCTGAAATCACGACAGGTTTCCCTTACCTGACCATGCCCCGTTACACCCATTCAGTGACACGGGGTAGTAAGAGAACACAACTTCCACAGCTCAATTTTAGGGTCCCTTAACTGTGCCACAGGGAGCTAGTTTTAGTTCCAAGAGCTTCCGTGAGCCCCGCGCAGAGCTGGGGGGCTCCTGGGGGTGCCCAGCCCCACGCGGGGGGTGCTGAGGGGACTCACCCCCGCAAACCCCGCTCCCGAGGCACTGCTTTCCAAGCAAGTTTTGTTCAAGTTTGCAGTTTTTCTACAAGTCTCCCCTTACACAGGTCACTTCCCAGCTCGGCCCTGGGCTCCCTGCGGGGTTATTCCTCCTCAGCCCGCGCCCCACAGAGACCGAGCACCCCCAGATCTCTGCCCCGACGTGCCCCCCCCCCCCCAAACCCCCAGAGCAAGCTCTGCGAGAGAGGACCCGAGCAACCGCTCCAGGTAACAAATAGGCTGCTGAAAACAAACCAAACCAGAAGTTTTTCCCGTTTAAAATACCAATATTAAAACCCTAAACATTTCAAGTAGGACACACACAAAAAAAAATGTTGTTTTTCTTAAATCCACTTAGGAAGTGCTGTTTCTTGAAGCAAAGAACGTTCCCCGCAGGCCACAACCCACCACCAGCCGGGGTTCCCTGAGAACCCTGCCTTTATACCGGGAGGTACATCTGACCAGGGAGATACCTTTAGAGCCAGGAAGGTTCATTAATATTTTGGACAAACATTTTGGATCCAAATTAGCGCCTTCTCCAATGCAACACAAATTAACTGCAAAAATTCCAAGCAGCTCTTGTTGAGAGGGGTCTAGAAGTCACAACGGACGCAGCGAAGAAACTTTCACTTCACTGCGCTCAACATTTCCATATATTTGGACCCAACCAGTAAAAAGAATGACCTTTTACTGAGCTTAAAACTGGAAAGTAATTATACCTGAATAAGCACATTTATTATAATTTCCCCTGATAAAAGGGAAGTTATACTGCTGTAATTTAAGTCAAACTATGACAATGGCACAATTGTCATGTCCTGGCTCTGACCTGACATTTCTAAACGGTAACAAAAAAGTAAAAAATACAGTTCCTAGTGACAGTATATAATAAATTAGAGTATCAGGCTAGAAGAGTTATGTGCCAAATGATCTGCTGATACCTGGCACAGCAGTTAGAGTACCCGGCACTCTGCCGTAACGTCCGATTACTGTCACAGCACAGGGTCCTTTAAACAATAATACTGTCTAAGTAGGAAACTTGTACACAGGTGCACAAAATAGGAAACCTATACACAGCTGAGGACTCTTTAGATTATTCAAGTACTAGTCTTCTTAAAGAAACAGCAAAACATACTGAATGTGATTTAACTTCTTGTTCTGAATCTCCCTTCTCAGAGTTCCCAAGGAGCCAGTGGCAGAGGCCTGACCAGGAATCACTGTGAACCTTTCTCTCACGCTTTTTCCCTAATCCTCTCTAAGTACCGTTTCTGACACACGATCCTGGGGGACACAAACTGTGGGGCTCACCTGGCGTGGCGTGGATTCGTAGTAATTCTCTTCCTAGAAATTTCAGCAGACTAAGATGGTTTTGCCACTATGTTACAGAAAATGTCTGCTTAGAACCATGAATTTGATTAAAACTTTTTTTAAAAATTGGAAACTCATCAGTATCTGTAAAATTCTAAACAGATGTATAAACCAGACCAGGCAAACCACTTCTTCATTTAAATGAGGGACGCCTGGGAGACCAGGACGGCTCCATCCGTGTTCCGGGGGAGCAGGACCCGGCTCAGCCCGTGGCAGGAGGATGGGCACCGGGGCTCCCACGGACCGTGCTCCGTCCAGGTACGTCCCAGGCAGCGGGAGGAGAAGGGCAAGAACCACCCGCTTTAGTCATCGTGAACACACAGCCAGAAAGGCGAGACCTTCCTCCAAAATGTTTAACATTCGCAATTACAAAATCTCTTTCTCCGCAAAAAGCTGAACAGAAAGAGAAAGTAAGTTTACTCCCGCAAGCTACGAGAGCGTGTTTTCAACATGCAAACAACATGCAGAAATGCCTGTGACTCTGTTACCCGGGAATGGGACAGACCTGCCCGCAGCACAAGGACACTCGGTGGCAGCTCAGGCCTCCCGTGGGACACGGCACGACCAGCGGCACACGCTGCGCCTGACATATACAGTTATGAAATGTTTAAGTCGTGCTGTTTTAGTAGGTTATTAATAGCTGGTGTTGGCAGAGAAAAGCTTCATTTCTCTAAAAACATAAATCACGTAAACCTAGCCATAAACATTTTTATGAGTAGTTTTTTTTTTTTATAAAGCACTGTCCTGACATGAGCTAGTCAATCCTCAGCCTTCCCTAAGTATTAAAGTACATCCAAGGTGTGGCATCATATCAGTTCGCCCTCCGTGGCAGTTGCACTTACACAATTAGAGCAAATTCTCTGCCAGCTTCATCGCTGGAGACCAGGAACCTGTGACAATGCTGGGTGTTACCGAGGGGCCCCGAGGGAAAAGTCCCAGTGGATAACTCAGGTCGAGCGGTGTAACTACAAACTAAGTCACTGCAGGGAAAAAAAAAATAACTAAAATAACCATTTTCACACTACCTGACCATTATAGAATCCACGAGCTGTGAAGGCAGTGAGAGTGCTCTGTCTTGAGCACCGTGCCTTGGACACCACTTCTAGCACTGGTCTGACCTAACGATGCATTTATCCTTTCTCCATTAGGAATTGATAAAAAAGAAGAGGGGGGAGAACAAGTAACTGGGTAATAATTTCACCTTGGGCAATCAACATTCATATGCTGCATTAATATTCAGGAAATGCCCCAAGTCTCAATCATTAATGATTAAGTATCACCACACCCTGGAATATTTTACTACATATCTGTATTGACATCATGAGATCCAAACTTCAAACGTAATTGCCTGCTGTTTTAAAGATCTTCTTGGAATTGAGGGACGCTGCTACAGCAGCGTATCTGAACCCCACCTCTGTGCTAAGACAACAGGCAGCTTAATTAAAAAAGCTGTAGTTTCAACGTCCAACTCCGCCAACAGTTTGAAGACACAGGGGGACATTTTTAAATATAAACAGACACTTTTGCAAAATTGCATTTAGGAGATTTACACCTTAGACTAAGTGGAACTCCTTGTATTTAAGGAGAAGAGATCCTTTATCATCTCACCTCACTCGGCATCATACAGCCGCCACACAACTTCCCAACATCGGTTCAGCCGCTCCAGAGCAGGGACAGCCCTGCTTTTAGTGAGCACCGAGCACCCCCCGGGGGGCTGCTGAGCCCTGCTGGGGGGGGGGTCCCCGAAACCAGCAGCTTCGGAATGGGGGTTAATCCCTTCTTCCAGCAGCGCCAGCAGCACAGGTTGGCAGCCCGTGCCCTGCCAAGTGCAAGGGGCTCCGCAGCTGCCTCCCGCCAGACCCCCATTCCCTAGATTTCCTCCCCAGCATTCACAGAGCCTCGGGCAGTCCAGCGACACACAACTCCATTGGACTCGCTTCTGTAACGCTTCCAAATCAAGCTTCTTAAAAATCTAATCCAAGAAGTAAAGATTCAATGTTTAAATGCTTACCACCTTTTGGAATATTATTATTTTTAAAGACACTGAAGACAAATCTGAAATAAGCGATGTATTTACTTTCATTTTGCAAAAAAGGACATTTATTTTTGCAACACAGATGTTCTCCACAAAGTAACCGGGTGTCCTTTTTTTCTTGAAATGAAAGCTAGACAAAAAGAGAAAAGCAACAAGCAAACCGTGAACACTATCACGTTAGATGACACATTTGCTTGAAAACCTGAAGTTTAAGGCAGCGCAGGCCCACTGAGCACCACTCCACACAAAGGGTTAAGGTACAGCACGCAGCGATAACTGTCACAGATAACAACAGGGAGAGCTGGATCCATTGGTAGAAGGATAGCAGTGCAGTTTTATTACTGCCTCCAACACTTTTACTGATGTGCTTATTACTTTTTTTATAGTGCACTGCTCTTGAGCAACCAGTTTATAATATTTACCCATTTAAATCTAGGTATATAGGCAATACATATATATAAAAAAGGGCAACCGGAGTTTACATGGCAATCCTGGTGCCGCAGCGAGCCCATCACACACGTACAGCAACTACACTCATCTTGCACAGACAAACCTCCTCACGAGCCCGAGGCAACAGGCAGCTCCCAAAATCCACGCGCTTCATGCATTACAGAAAAGCATGAACTGGGACTGGGCTTTTTCTCTTAGAAGATGAGGATAAAAATACCACCACTACAAACAGGTTTTGTATACACATCACACACACAGACTACTTTTCTGTCTCTAAATTACCTCTATTAGCTGCAGTATGTCAAAAGAAATTTTAGTCCAACACAAATAAACCTTAGATGTTGAACGTGGTAAAAACACTACATAACACTGGCATGTTTCTTCATTATGTTTTAAACGTTTCCACACGTAGTTCTTTTGTATGCCTTCATTAATTCAATTTATGCTCAAGTCTAGAATCATCTAGTATTGTTTTTAGTTCTTACAATAAAAGCAACAAGTAACCCCCCACCAGCAGACCCAACCGCAGCGGGTGAGTGTCCCTTTGTACTGCTCTCACCCAGAAGCAGACAGGTCTGTTTCTGAGCCCACCGCCTTCAGAAAAGAGGAGTGGGAAGGAAAGCATTAAACTGGGATGGACCCAAAACTCGTGGGAACAGCCCGATTCACAACTTGGTGATTCCAGACAAACTGTGACCGAGGGAAAGCGAGTGTTCTCACTGTCAGAACCTGCTTTTAAAAAACCCACATTAGAGTTACTTACTGCTTTTAAGAGTTAAGTCACAGAATTTAAAATTGCCTTTTCCTACAGGCAGTCACTGGCAATGGGGTCCTAAATTAAAACGAACTCAAATAAAGGCCATCTTACTTCAGATAATTTTGAACTTATTTGCGCCCTCAGTAACATTGCTGTAGTCAGTCTACATGTAATATATAGTTTTATTTTTGAATTGAAATGAAACTATCATAGAAACTTAAAAATCTAAACCCAGAATAATTTTCCCAAATCAGATCCTTTGCCCTGCTCCTTTCTTTGCTGCTCAGATGTCAGGGGGGAGACACAACATAAAAAATTAAGCTCTAACTTACTGCATTACAACATTATCCAGCAATAAAGGACCCACACACCCTCTATCACACTTCTAGTCGTGAAGGCCTTCCAGATGACCAATATTTTAATGGAACAGCACACTGCAGGTGCCCCCGCGGGGAATGAACGGACAGTGCCAGCAAACACACCAACCACGACCCCCCGGTAATCGGCTGCCCAACCAGAAACACAGCGCAGCTCAGACACAAATACAAAATATACTGAACCAACTCCTTCCCTCTTGGGACTCCATCCTGCCCTCTGCTCAACGTGCTTCACTCACCGAAAGGGAAAAAAATAGTCTTTATTTAATACTCTTATGATTGCTTGATTAGTGCTTGGAAAATAAAAAGCACCATTTAAGTGCTACGTATTATTAGCTTTTTCAGAGCATCAGCTCCAAACTCGCCACTCCCCGTTTCCTTCTCCCATGACTCTTCATTCATGACATCAGGAGGCATCTTATTTTCAGCAATGACTACTCACTTCACTTTGTTATTTTTTTTTAAAATGCTGCTGATGTGCAGAGCTGCTGTTGAGGTTGCTTGGCAACCAGTGAGCCATTCCAGAGAGAGAGATAAGGTCCAGGATGAATGGAATTGAAGAGAACTATATTTGGTTTCATTAAGAGATACTAATGCACTCAAACCATACCAATTTGAATTCTCCACACTAAGGTGAAATTTTGCTATTTCTTTCAAAATACAGACATCCCTAATGGCAGAGCCCCACTAAATCCATTAAGCCACCTCCTCAGGCACACTCGTGGCCGCCTGCTCACAAGAGGCTTCAGAGGCAGGGCTTTCACCTGGCAGCCTGTACCCCCAGGAACAGGCACACTTTGTAGGTATTTTGGAGAATTTCAGGCCAGAGAGGACAGCTGGATACCCGGCGCCCCAGAAGCCACCGTACTTTTCCATAGACTTTACTATCAACCTGAAATTTCAAGTGAAACAATTTTTTCTGAAGGTCACAATTTGAAACACGATGAGACTGAACACCCGAGACTCCCGCAGCGGCAGGGAAGCGACTACAAAAAGTCTGCCCTAATAATTCAAGGAGGTCAAAAAAGCCTTTTGCAGCTGAAGATGGAAACGGGCCGTCCCCAGTGAAAGAGTTTCTGTCTCAAGCTCTTCAACTGACTTTATCTGGATCATGTGAGTGAGAACCAACCAGTCTGGCACAAAAGAGGATGCTCTCCCATCCTCGCAGCCCCTGCCCAAGCCGTGGTGCTTCAGAAGGAAGTGAAAACAGAGACAAAACCCAACTAACAAACCATCTGATGGGAAAAACAAACCCAAAGCCAGCCCCCGCAACCCCCACCTCTCTGATGCCTGCAGGCAAGCACACGTTTCCAGGCTTCAGATGCCAACACAGAATTGCACGTACCCTAATGTACATGCCAAAAAAAGCCAAAAAAAGCAGCTCAGAGTCGGGAAGGAAGCGGGTGTCTCGGCCCCGGAGCTGGTTCCGGGCTGCCCTGGCCGGGGTGGCCACCACCAGCTCGCACGCTTGCCACGGGGAAGCCCCGTCTCCAGAAGCTGGAGGAAAATACAGTTTAAAAATAAACCTGTCCTTCCCCAAGAGCCCAAATGAGGCTTCCTCACCCCCAACAATTATTTCAATTAAAGTACCTGTAACGCCAAGGAAGCGAATCTCAGGCCTGGCACGGCGGTACCTCTACGAGGCTGAATCCGCGCTGGGACACCCCATGTCCGAGCCCGGCACAGCTCCTGCCACGCTCCTCACAGTCCCCGCAGCAATTCCACATCCTTCACCACGCGAAGACACCAGCATGGGAAATACTACTTTACTAACACTTTTATCAGTGTTGGAAGCCCATTTTATTACTTATGTTTCACTTTCCCTTTTTTCAGGCATCCCAGCCTGCATTTGTCTTTTTGCCACAAAAAAGCACACTAAGATAATTAACTCACTGACTTTCAAGTCCTTTTCCAATTTCACAATCTTCACCCTGACCCCCGTGAGACTGTCTCACACTCCGCCGTGTTAAAACATCTTTATGAAGCACAGCTGTTAGACCCGTTATTCTGCTCACCCGAGGCAGCGCCTCCGCGGCGGCCGGTCATGGGGACCCACCAGTGAGCTCTGACATCCCCCCAACAGAGCCACCCTCAGCTCCACACAGTGCAATTCTGACAAACAAAATACAACGTGATGCTACACCGAGCGGCAGAAGAAAGCTGTTGATGCCAAACCAGTCAATCTTATCAGAGCTATGGTCCTTCCAAAAAGGCAGAGGTTCGCTCAACAAGATCTCACTATACGTGAAGATGCGCTGAGCGTTAATGATGTTCTTCCCATTCACCCTTGTTGCAAGAAACTATACTAAGTGATAATAACAAATTAAAATGCCTGTATTTGATACCAAGCATCTGGGCAACTTCTTACTTTAATCCCCTTTTTCTAAGAATTATAAGGAAATTACCATCAGGGTATCCCACAGTTTCTCATGTACTTCCTTTGGGATTCTTGTCCATTTCAGTGTTTTGAAAATACCCACATTCTACCAGATGATCTTGTTATGTTTCCAAAGTATGAATTCAATCATGAGTTAAAAAGCCAGGCAGTATGTTGCCTACATTATTTCAAAGTGTTTTTTCTGATTCCCTAGAATTGTGCAAAATAAGCAGTAACACTTTACTAAACTCAGTCTTTTTCACTTTTTCTAGCCCCTTATTTCCAGCGGTGCCACAGAGACACCGAGGTAACAGAACGCCACAAAGTTCTTTGGTGACAAACATAAGGAAAGCAAACATTTGATTGCGTAAGATGCAATTACATAAAATGAAGACCATCCAATTAAGCGAAGGCAAAACACAGGCAGAACGGAGCACCCTGAATTCCCAACGGTTTGGTGAAACTAGAGTCCAGCGACACAGCTCCCTCCCATTTTCAGTTCAAAAACCTAAAAGGCCAAATAGTTACATGTACAATTTTTAAGTGTCTGATGTGTAAGTTACGGAACGTATTTTTATCTACAATGTTCAGCCTAAGCAGAATGTGTTCCTATGAGTAACTATTTTGGAACAACATTAATCATTTTTACATACCAAAAGTAAAAGGTTGCATCTAATTTCCAGGCATCTATTTCAGTTTGCTTCAAAACCCAGGGCTGACAACTCAGTAACTTCCTACTCTGTAGAAATTCAACAAAAAACCCAAACAGCCCCAGTCAAGTAAATCTCCCAGAAAGCTGTATAACATGCCTGCCGTAAAATACAAAGTACCAAAACCATTTAACTTTAAATTGTTACCGGCACTGAGCTCTGCAACTGTTCTGCCAACTACCCGGAGGCGCGGGAAGCGCGGGCCGGGGTGGGAGAAGGGGAGCACACGGACGGGGCTGGGACACGGCACTATCAGCCTTCCCCGATCCCCAGGACCTCACCGAGCCTCTCTCCTTTCCCTTTTCTCACTCATTTAAGGAAAAAAAAAAAGTTCCTCAGCTTTGCATTGTGCTTACAGTTTTTTTCATGAATAATTCAGTGCTACAATTACATTCTCATTTCAGAGAAGTAAAAAAAAAAAAGTAATTAATAAAATCTTTTTAGCAAATAGTCCTTCTGATTATTATCTTTCGCTTATTTTTTTAAAAAGTTATTACAATGTTAAGTTTCCATCTTTATCTTAAGTGGTCTTAAACTGTTAAAGGCAACACAAAATATGTGAAGTCATGCCAATTGCTGTTATGCAATTAAATTAAAATTCATGAAACCAATTAGTTTAATTTTTCCACCGTAATGCCACATTAAATCAAATTTAACTAGCATACTTATTTTTGAGTTATTTAAATTATCAGCATTAAGACAGGTATACAGGTTTCTGAACTTACTGTGCTAAGTGGCCCATTACACATTCTTGTCTATTAAAAAAAAATAAAAATAAAAAATCAAGCAAGAGCTGAGCAAGGCATCCTTTCTCATTGCAAACTTCGGGAAGACACCTACTTCGCTGACACCCATTTATCTCCTTGCAACATTTTGTAATTAATATGAACATCTATATTACACAGGTAATTGTATTGGTGAAATGGAATAAAAATGTCTTAACCCGAGGGAAACAGAAGTGTATCTGCAGACAGGAGGAGGTCCCGAGGGCGAGGAGGGAAGGGGAGTCCCCCCAGCCCGGCCTCACGGCGAGGTGTCCCCTGGGACCCCACCAACCCTCCCAGGGGAAGCATCCTCCTCCTGCCCCTCCAGCAGCCCCGCTCCGGGAGGCCGCAGGGCTGCCGCTGGGAGAGATCATTACTCTCTGGGCCCCGAACTAAAAAGACAAGCGAACACAATGACTTATTAAACAGCCCTGGGAGAATAGCGGCAGCAACAGGTAGCTCGTGGAGAAGGTCTCCAGCCTCCTCACACTTTTGTAATAGCAAACACCTCAAAAGAGAACATCTCGTCAAGACATTCCACTACCACATTCCTCAAAAAGCAGGTAATTTTGCCCCTTAGTTGTCAGAAACATATCTGAATGTATTGCTGTTTCTAAGAAAGCAAGCTCAGCTGTAAACAAGTAATTCTAATTAACTGCATGTTTACATTAGAGTACAGTTGTAGAAATAAACAGTAAAAGCTGGTGCAGCTACACTTGCACTGTATCCCAAATACTTGTGCATTTACTGGGAACTCAAGATCCAATCGCCAAAGGAAAATAGAGGGCATATTATTTTCAACATCAGGAGTCAAATTACATTAAAAAAAATAAAAAACCCTCATGAGTGGAAATTCCTTCATTTCAACTTGAGAGCTCTGAATGACCAAGATCAAGCTGAACGGCTTCCGTATCTCAGCTCGTCATCAGAGATGGGACTCAGACAATCCTGATATACAAACGCATGATATAGCTAAAAATAAAGAGATAAATTTGCCTGCTGGATTATACTTCAAAGCATTAGCTATGCCTGCCTTGATCTAGGAGACACTTGGGATGGATGCGTACAAAACTGGAACAAAAGTAGTGTTTTTCATGTTGAAAATAAATAAATAAATAAATATGCCTTGGACTGGCCAGAGCTGGCTCTTGCTGACCCTGCCCCATGGGGACCATCGCCATCCCAAGGAACAGGCACCTACACCCGGATCCAGAGTGCTAGAAGGAGCTGAGAAAGGCACTGCACTTATTAATAATAAATTATGTCTTATATATACACAAACACACTAGGTTTTAACGTAATGAAACTGAAAGAAATCCCCCAGCTGGAATGACTGGCACCAGCTAAAAGGCAACTGGGGAAGGAGCAAGGGCAACCTTCAGGGACTGCGGGAATGTGAAGGTATAGCTTCAGTACCAGAAAGGTATTCCAGGGGCTTAGGATGTTCAAGCGTGCTGTTCAAACATAAAGAAACCCAAGCGTACATCTGGACAAATTAGTAAAACCATTTTTTTACTGGGAAAATCAGAGTACTGCCCATGAGAATATATGGGACAAGAAGAAACCCAGTGAGATTCCGTAACAGGGGCTAGAGAAAAGGTGATCACTCCACAGGTCCAGGTCTTGAGAAGAGCTGGGGTAACCCAGATCCACTGAATTGTTTTTCCGAAAGGAGAGTGAAGTGCGGAATACAGATATATACTTAATATTCCCTGCACGGCTACATTATTGAAATTATCTAAGGGGTTTTTTGGGGGGTATTTAATATAGTTTGTGATTTATTAAATACCAAGTTGAATAGAATATGTACTAGTAGATGTTTGCTTAAGATAAGAAAATGAAGAAAAGCACACCACTTCTACTTTAACTCATCAATGTGCAGAGTAAAAATATCCCAAAAAAATTTTGAAAGAATTGAGGAAGAGTAGGGTTCTTTTTAGCTGTTTTCTCTCAGTCTCACTCTCTCTCAGATACTGCTGTCCAACTTCAACCAAACCCAAAGGGGGGTTCCTGTTGCAGAGATTAATTTCCAGAAATGAAAGTCAGAGGCTGAGCAGAAGAGACCAAATCAGTGCTGCGGTGAGATGCAGGAGGAGTTGGTGTAGCCCTACAGCAGCCCCAGCACAAGCTGACTTCTGTCCAGGCAGGAGGACAAACCGAACAAAGGAAGATAAAGGGCAGGAGGATGCAGGAGTATTTAGGGGGTCGTCGGGGCTGTGGCCGAGGAGGAGGAGCGTGTGGGCAGGAGATGCAGAGGACAGCCCGGGTACCACGGGGGGAACTGCAGGTGCTGCAGGGAAGAGTCAGGAGACACAGGCCGAGCTACAGGGATCGGATGTCAGTGGCTCAGCTACCCACCAAACAGCTTATTTTCTGGCTTCAGAACGTAAAAGGAAATTGCCATTTTGTAAAACGGGGTTTATTTTCATGTGTTTGTTTTTACCAAAGCTAACGGATAAAATCCCACATCTACCATCAAAAGTCGGGACCCCCCCAGCCCCATTCAGAGTGTTTTCCACAGAGCTCAGCTGAAGCTCTCTCCTGTCTCCCCCTTTGCCTCTCACATTCCATCACTCCTGCCTCTTCCACTATTCATAGGCATTGCCCTCCAAGCTCTCCACAGCTCCAGCCATAAAGCTTTCTACTAGGCTGATAGTTGCCTATGCATACTTGAAAAGCTTTTGTGAAATTTAAACCTCAAAACAAATAAAACTACTGCCATATTTTTGGCCAGTCCCTTTACATGCCAAATCATGTCTGCAGCATATGCAAATTGAGCTTAAGGGACGTGTTTACTACTGGGGTTTTTTTGTTGTTGTTTTTCTAAATCAGAAGACTGAAATATTTAACTGAAAGCACAAATGTCAAGTTGCAAGGCCAGGAACAGTCATTCAGAAGACAGAGAGCTCTCAACGTGCAATGCCACAGAATGCATAGTTCAAATCCTGCTTTGCCAGGAGAATCCAACTACCAGCCCTCACCCAGCTGAGACTCCGCTACCAGCAATGCTTCGTTTCCCATCCTATCGTAAAAATGATGACATTTTTACATCCAGTTCTCACCATCCTTCTTCTACCTAGGTGACAGAGTTTCTTGAAAAAACAAACACACAAAGCAAGGAGTTGAAAATAAAGCATAATGCAAAATGCAGGTCTATACTTTCCTTCAATCCTGCGTTGTCATCTTCCCACTCCAGGTTAGCTGGAGCCCACCACGAGCACGTAAACACAGAACTAACCAGCTTTTAAACTTTCAGATGCCTTCCAGCATCATTTTTCTGACATACTGTCAGGAATATAAATAACATCATTTTGCACCCTAAAAAAACATATATTTTACTTCATTTGCACATTGAAATACTTTAATGGCTTGATTTCAGAATGCCTCTGAGCAAGGCCCAGGAGTTACTCCAGTGACTAGCAGAATATTCAGTACCACGGGATGTTCATACTCTTTGCCAAGTAAGGCCCAGCGTAGGTACTACAGACTATCAGAATCTTCTGAAAACTCATCCCACAGTATTTAAAAACACACCTGAATAGTAGATTTAAATGCAAAACATTGGCACGTGTTCCAGTGGAGAATGTCGCCTGCCTTAGGGTAAGATATCACAATAAACTTGAAAAACAATCTGGTAACTTTTTTCCTTATTTTTTTAATAACAGAAGGAAATACTAACGCTGCTTCACTGAGATACACTTTTTCAAAGAAAGGAATTTCCCCTTTTGTGGAAATAAGAGTATTTCCAAAGAAAAGATAATGTCAAGCACATAAACACAACATGAAACATCCTAACAATTAAGGAATTTCTGGTTTGCTGAGGTTGTTTAACGTCACCTTCCATTTCTTTCAAGTTGATGGAAGACAGTGATATTTAACTTGCATAAACATTTTGCATAAACTTTTACAAGCTATATGCAGCATTCAGTTCTTAATCGCAGTATTTATTCACTGTTGGTATATTCTTGGCTTTCGACAAAACCCGATTACACAACTGTGTCGGTTCTTAGGACAAGACCCAAAATAGCCCAAAATGCGCATCCTCCTCCCCGCCCACACCTTCGCTCCCTGCCCTGCATTCCCAGGAAGCACTCGCTTCCATCAAACCCCGTAACCAGTTGTTCAGCTGGAAGGGCACTTCCCAGAGTCCTGAACAGACACGTACACACAACTTTTCCAGCACCGTAACTCCTCAGCTGCGTCACCTCCTGCAACAGCAGCCGAGGGGATAAATGCTCCCCCTGAAGCCCGCGGGAGCCCTCAGGCACAGAGCGGGACACGGAGGAGGGAAGGAAGGGGAAAGGGGGAAATCACACACACCAGGCCCCACACGCCCCCTCCGATTTTCAATGTTCCTCGAAGACCAGGAAAGAATTAGTTTTGTTGCCAGCAGAGAAAAATCAGTTTGACAATGGAGTCAGTTTGTCTCTTGGCAAGAAACTGCTGTGACCATTCTAAAAACAAGGTGTTGGTACACAAATCTAAAGAAACCGTAGGAACAGAGCAGTATCACCTGTGCATGCAAACTAATAATAGCCATTAGGAGGGAATCCATTATTTTAAAAGACTTAGTTATAAATATTATACTTTTTCCTCACTCATGACATTAACTTCCTTTCCACAAAATCACACACATAAAAAGCCCAAAGTCAGAAAACAGAACACAGTATCAGACAGGAGATTGACACTGACCAACCTGACCAGACAACATCATTTACGGGTTTATGGGAAATAACGGTGGTAGCGCAGTACAGCTTTTGGTGGAGGAAACGTATACAGAAGAGATTAGAAAGCATCAATGACTACTTTTCCTTCCTCACAAACTACTAAATCTAGGTGAAAAAAAAAGTTCCAAAGCTTTCAGAGGTTGACTTGGCTTTCTCTACTTCCCCACTAAGAGAAAATAATTTTTAAAAGTACGTGAGAAATACAAACATATTTCTCATCTAAGTCTTGAAAATAAAGCTATTCAGTTCTTCTTCTGCCATCATCATTAACAGAACTGACCAACACACAAACTCCTATTCAACAATTCAAGAGACCAGTTGAAGGAAGTGTCATCGTTACGCATCGTTATACGTCATCAGCTGGGACACTGAGAAGCGTTACCTGAAATTCCCTGTAACCTCGAGACTTCCTGGATCATAAATACCATCCAAACTTACTAATCACAAAGGAACATTCCCCTTATTTGTCAATCTTTGTAGTGGATTTCGTAAGTCACATTTCAACAATTTATTTCTATCTAAATATTTCTGCTTGTCCCAGTTTTTCCCATGACACTTCAAAACTGCCTATCGCCCCTGCCAATTTCCAGCTTTCTAAAACTGTGCATGACAGTGACCCTCTCCTCAGAGCCCGTCAGCCAAACCCACAGCGATCACACAGGGGAAAGAGGACTTAAAAAAAATAATAAAGTCAGAGAAAGGCCACTATCTCAGAAGCAAAGCACCCCAGCCCCAAGATAATAAAGAGATTTTTTTCCTCTTCAACCTGAACTACGCATTTACATTCGTTCTTCCAACTACATTCGTTACTCCTCCTCCCTTTCCCACTTTCAATCCTTTCTGGTTCATAAAGATCGGCATCTGAACTTCTGCACAGCCAGAAAGTGGGTTTCGCTCCACTTTATCAGGGGATGCTCAGAAAGTGCAGCCCGCGCAGCAGAGAGCTGCTCCTGTGGAAGAGCCCCATGAAGGAGAGCAGAAGTGCTGAGCAGGAGGGAAGGGAAGGAAGGGAACTCATGGGCATCCAGCTACTACAAGCCAAACTCAACCCCGTTCTACATCACAAGGGGCTCTGGCACTGGCAGTAATGCAAAGAGGGGAAAATTTGGTTGATGCGGAGTCTTCATTATGCTTAAAATGCAGCTCTTCCATGTTAAAGATGATGCACCCTGCAAGAACCTTGTGGGGAAGCCCCACTCCCATTATGAAGCTGCTGTAGGAAGATACCAGCTGATGGCAGGGCCGAGGGCAGCCATCCTGCAGGAACGGGCCATGGCCTAAGCCCACCCAGAGCCCCATGCCGTAGACCATGCCTTGCTTCTCCAATATTCTACTCCCCTTCCCAATGCCACAGAGCTGTTCCTTCCCACACACCGCCTTCACAGCAGGGACAGAAAAAAAATAGGTATTTCTGTCTCTAACTCAACTATGATTATAAAAGGAAATGCAAAAAAATTCAAACAGTCTTTACTGTAGTTAACTTGGATAGAACTTTAACCACCTTCAAATCCACCTTAGCATTGTTAACTACCAAGCACATTAATTACCTGGAACACAGTTCCTCAAATAATTAATTAGCCAAAGTGAGCAAGAATTGGAGTCCCAAAGGAAATTCTTCTAGTTCTGTAGAATTACATAAATTTCACCTCATTAAATGCTACAACTCTACCTGAGGCCAATTCACCTAAAGGCACGTGACAACTGTCCCTTCATCTATTCAGCAGCAGAATCCCAAGACCAAAACAAATCAAAAATCCCCACAGTGACTGAAGGAAGCTGGTGTGTTTAGCACTGGATATCCTGCTTAGTCACCAGCAATGAAGAAGAGTATGTAACGCTAAAGAAAAACTTTTGATTTGCAGCACATTAGACATCTTTCATAACAGGTACCCTCTCTACTTCAAACAGCAGTTATCACAGGGCAACCAAATCAAAGGCAAGCAAGTTTTAGGCAGGACTTCAAACTGGACTTCTTTCAAGCCACATGAATAAGCGGCACTAACAGAAATAATTCAAAACTACAGTTATGTACATGGACACTAACATTAAAAACTATCTCTTCATCTCCAGCATACTTCAGTTTTCACAACTTCTCTGCTCTTATTCATCACATCAGCTGCGGTGGTGTATGCAAACAAGTTTATGTTCTAGAATGACTGATAAGAACACCAACAGAAGTAATGCTTTGCTTCTCCTACTCTTCCAAAAAACCTCCATGCTGTCTCTCGCATTACCTGAGCCCCGCATCATTTCCCCCCAGGTAAGCAGGGCACAAAGGGAACGGACTGGGCAAACGGCATAGCAGGGCAGGCAGGACAAGGCAGGGAGCAGTTGGGGACTTTGAAGAAAATACAACTTAAGGACTAACGTGTAACTTGCAAGAACTTCAAAACACTGAAAAATCAGCCTTCTCCCCCGTGCAAAGTGTATGTTATGATTTACTGATTATTTTTGGCAACAAAACCCTAAGACTAGATGCACTGTAATTTATGTCTTGTACATTTTATACATACCACTTTTTAATTTTATTTTTATGCACCTGAGTGTTCCGATACACACCACCCACAAAAGGACCGACTGCAAGACAGCATGCTGTGGGGTGGACAACCCCCAGTTCCCAAGCCGTGCCCGGCTCCGCTGTGGGGCTGGCTGTGGTTGGCACGGGGCTGTGGGTAACCCAAGCCCTCGCCGTGAGGGCGCAGACGCCAGCGAGGCTCCCGAGGCCACATCTGCCCTGGAATCCAGCCGCAGGCTGGGCTCAGCCCCAGCCCAGAGCACAAAGCCAGCTGCTCGAGGAAGGCACCGCTGCTGCAGACCCCAGTGCGTCCCAGTCCCTCCCCAGCTCCACAGGCTTTGGGGAACGGGACTCCGGGCTCAGAGCCGGGTATGGAGCTTGCAGGGCTCAGAACGTGATCTGCCCACGTAATTTATGGTACAGCACATCATCTCTTTAAGAGCATCTGTAGGCTTAGAAAACTTAGAAGAACTGTTGGTTAAATGGATTGATACTTTTAGAGGTGTCACGGATCCTTGACTTCCACTTTCATTGATGAACTTCTAACTTAGCACCTAATTTTGACAGCTGCTACATCAAAGCCAACTTATGCAAATCTTTTAAGTCACAGAAGTCTTTTAAGAGGTCTTTAGTAACAGGAGCAGCCAAAATAATGGAGACAATTTTGCAGTCACAGGATGCAGGACTGGGCACTTACGAAAAAGAATTGTTTTGGATAAAGAAAATATTCCCTATAAAGGGGAGCTAAAAACATGTAGCACAGAATGTAATTTAGTATGAATCAGTCTGAACTTTTTCCCAAAAGACTGTGTACCTTATCCTGAACTAGCATCTGAGAATTAGGAAGAAGTACTGTCCAGGCTCCTTGGCTAAACTTTTAGCTCAGACATTCTTACTAAAGAATCAGCTACTGAAAGATGAGTGAAGGCTTAATCTTCCCAAAAAGGCAGGATTCACAAAATAGATGACACTATTAGAAGCTAGAGGATGCCAATACAAAAATGCTATGTTTGAAAACAAGAAAGACAAAACCAGTAATATAATTTAAAGAAATCAAACACAGAGAATAAGCTCTGAAATTCCAATACCTTAATTCACTTGGAATTAGTTTAGCAGGCTTTGGTAAACACACACAGAGACGCTTGCAAGCGTAAACTAACAAGCAGGAGAATCTCTTCCTCCTCCCCAGCAAGGTTAGGTTTGTGTTTGCTAACTTTTCACTTTTCTCAGACAAAATAATAGATTTCCATTTTCCTTATCCTAATGCCATTTCCTTCCTCACAACTATCAAATAACTGAACACATTTAAAGTGTGAACATCTTTTAGCTTTTAGAAACATAATTTAACACAAGCATGTGGACAAGCAAACACAGCAGAAGAGAGAAGAGAATGTGACCTATTATGCCCAAAATTAATAGTACGGTCTCATTTTGTGAGGAGACAGAAACAAAAGCCTTACGTGCTCTAAGTAAAGCAAATTGCTTTCATTTTGTACACTAACAGGAGGCATGTTTACAGCAGGATGAATCAATGTGCTATAGCAGAGGTAAATCAGTGTCAGCCATGTTGAGAAAGAAACTGCAGCTAAAATAACAAAAACCCGAACCACAAAACTTAAGCCTTAATCAAATCGGCTACACTGAACCTTGATATAAATCATTTCATGCCGTTAGCTCTTACTTATTATTGGTGCATGACTTCTTCCAGTTAATGTCTATTAATCTCATCTAAAAATACACATCCAAATTCTAGACACTGTGAAACAGTAGCAAGAAGAAAATATACCAAGCTATAAAGCCACAGCAAGGACTACTGTGCGGCACGCAGGCATAAGGTAGGTTGTAAAGTGAAAAAACAAATTCACTTACTCAGCATTAAATCCATTCACGTGCAAGATCCTCATCTGTTTGACTATTGTGCTTTTACCAGATTCACCAGCACCTAGAAAATGAAAGTAAATTGATTTCAGAAGGAAGCACGAGTGATGAATTTTGCTACATTTTTATCCTCAGACGCTACCATTTTTTCTTCAGGCTGAAATCGAGAAAGTTGGTTTTCTCAGTGCAAGAGTGAAAAGTGAAACAAAAAGAAATAATTGCCACTGGAAACTTCAGTTGTAGCTAAAAATAAATGCCCAGCTCAAGTCATGTGTCAGATCTGAATCTTGGATCATTTCACTGTCCATTTTTCCAGTGTCAATGTTAAACGCAGATTGCAGGGTTTAGAAGGAAAAAGGACAATTTCAACATTTTATAGAGAACAAGATCGGGAACGTCAAAATCTGCTTGCTTGGTCACTACTATCTGATGGAGAGAGACTGACCGAAGTCCACACCAAACTGAAGTATTTTTGTTAGATCCTTAAAATATTTTAAGTTTGGCTGTGGTTATCATCGCCCAGTCAAAAGACTGTAAATTAAATCGCAAGAAATTAAAATACGTGGATACTCACATCTGAAAAAGGAAGGCATCCCTTTTGAGCCTCCACCCACAACGTGGAGAAACCTCCCCTAATTTGTGTCTTGTGAGCAACCTCCCACCCTCTCTCCGTGTTCCAAATCAGTCCCACATGCAGCGAGCGGCAGAGACCCCCTTCAGCGGCTGCGGCTCCCAAGGGCCCCCCCCCCCGGGGCTCCCCGCCGGCACTACAAACCCACTCCACTTCACTCCGGTTTCCACAGGCAGCCGTGCGCCGTTCCTGCTGCACGGATGCCAGAGCACAGGGCAGCCCATCTGCCCAAAGCACCCGCTCCTCCACACACTGAAAAGGCTCCAACAGCAGCATTCGGCTGAGCTGCTCCACGCTGCCAGATCAGGAGCTTTCCATAGAAAGCAAACAGATTTTCGCAAGAGTAGTACCATAACCCGGCAAAATTTAGAAAGATTCCCCTCCGCATCTCCTGGCGACTCGTTTATCCCTCTCCTTAGCCCAGGTCTCGGCGGCAGAGCGGGTCTGTGCGAGGCAGCTCGGGCGGAGAGGTGCAGTCTGTATTTATAGGATGCCGGGTCTGCGCTAGCACACGCTGACAGCACGAGCCTCCATTTTGAGCCTCGTGTTCAAAACTGTATTTTAGCAGCTACATCTCAAAGTTCCTTTTCTGACAGATGTACTCTCCTCTGCTTTCTCCCTTCCTTCCCTTCTCCCTTGCAAATTCCTAATACTCCTGCCCTTCTCCCCATAAAACCTGCTCACATGCTTTGTCACCTTAATCCCAGAGCCTTGCTCCTTTTCCCCCTCCTTGCTCACTCGTGTTTTGTAAGCACTTAGAGGGCAGTTTTTATCTACAACTCTTTACGCAAGCGCCATTTCCCCCCTAAACTACTATTTTATAACACACACACCCCAGGCATACTGCATCCTGCAATAAAGACTGGCAGCAAAACTCATCAAGAACGAGTAACTCGGGTTAAGATAGAGACTGTGTCCTCTTGACAACTAAGAGCTACTCGGGAATAGCGGTATGTGCTCCATGCAGAATAGTAACAGAATTTCAGCTGTAACTGTAAGTCACATCTTATAAGTCTTGGGAGCCAAAACCTCTTCTTCGCTCGGGCCAAGAACGGGGGGAGCAAGCTGCTGGTTTTTCTGGAAATGTGAACAGTTTGGTATTGACACAGTGGGCTCTCTGCATCGGCCACCACCAGCGAGCCAAGGTGAAGTGCTGCGTGTGAATTTCTATTTCTGAGTCCGGCTGCTCATTAAGGCCCTGTTCTGCCCAACAATTCTGGGAGGGCTCGGGCAGAAGGGGCACACGGCGGGGCCCAAACCCCACACAGCATTTAGGAGCTCCTCTTTGCTGGTATTTGAACATGATGTGAAAATATTCAGAATACTTTCAAACTACTTGGGGTCTTTACTTCACGTGTCTTATAAAGGTAACATATCAATAGGGATGTGAAGTTTTTTATTTTTTACCAGTGAGTTTGTGTTATACTGAGCACAATTCCTGACAGCTACTGTCAGAAACTGCAGCAGCCAAACTATCACTTTAAAGCACACACAAGCAGATGACCTCACAGCCATCGCTCAACACCTGAAAATTTTTATTTACAAGTATCCAAACTATTTTTCAGCCACCAAAACTAAAGAAAACAGGAGGACTATCCAGGCGAGCGCATGTTTCTGTTTTCTGAAATTCTGCCTCTGACGAAGTAACCCCTCTGATGACAAACGGCTCCTATGTATCTACTAATGTTCTTCAGCCTAAAACGTGGAAAGTCCACGACATTCCCAAGAGCTGAAGCGCAAATTACCCCGGCAAGGATTTCTGCCGGAGCCCTGGCAGACGCCTCGGTGCCGCAGGTGCTGCCGTAGACACAGTCGCTCTCCATTTACGTGAAACCTCTTTCTCCAAATTAGCGTTTGAAGGATTTTACTGGCGAGAGCACGCTTCCAAGCTCGCGGCCTTCGAAGGCTGTTTCTCCCGGAGCTGGGCAGAGCCCCGCCGGCGGGCCGAGGCCTACCCCCGCGGGCGAGAGCGAGCGCCGGGGTCCCGGCACCCAGCCTTGCTTTGAAACGCTGCTCGGGAATAACCAGTCCCGCACGCGAGTTCTGCTTCTCTCGGGGAACGACGTTTGGGACCTTCCCCTTCCTCGAAGCCGTAACCCGCACTTCTAAACCCGTCTCCGGGAAAACACGACACCCGGGGCTCGCCCAACGCAGCCGCCCGGCACCCGGCCCCGAGCGCGCGCTGCCCCCGTTACCGGGGCGCCGGCGGGAGGGCCGACGAGCCGGCGGGCGGAGGGAGGCCGTGCCCGGCCCGGCCCTGGCGCCGCGCTCCCTCGGCCCCGGCGCTTCCCTCCGGGACCGACATCCTCCCTCCGCTTCCCCCGAGCGATTCCCCGGCTTCCTCCCTTCCTCTTCCTCCTCTCCCCGGCCGCGCGTTCCGCGGCGCCCCAGCCCCCGGGGGCCGGAGGAGCTGCCCC
>JAOXJM010000005.1:662304-686227 GCA_026413425.1 Tringa solitaria | reverse complement strand
TGCTTGGGAAGATGTGAGGACACCCCTCAGCATCCCTGAGCATCCCTCACCACCCGTCAGCATCCCTCACCACCCCTCAGCATCCCTGAGCATCCCTGAGCATCCCTCACCACCCCTGAGCATCCCTCACCACCCCTCAGCATCCCTGAGCAGCCAGACCCAAATGGCAGTGCAGCTCTCGAGGGGGTGGCAGCCCCCCCGGCCTCCTCTGCTCCGGCCACGGTGGAGGAGACACCGCAGAGAGGACACAATCTGTAGCTCAAAAAGTAAAAGCGAGGGTGGTGACCTCACTGTGCCATTTCCTTCGTTTCTGTTTATAGGAAATAGCCTATTTTCAGCAAGTCTTTTTCATGGAAGGGTACAGAGCCCAATTCATCTGGGGAACACGTGAAACAAACACTTCTTGCAGCCACACCTTTATCTCTGATTTACTTTAGACTCTTTCCACTTGAAAACCTTGGCCGTAAACTTTGTAGCGTTCCTCTCCGGGATACCGGGATGGACCCAAGGAGCACCAGCCTTCGCCATGTGGAAAAAACCCGCAAACCCACCAGAAAAACGCCCTCTGACCTGAAGCTGCTGAGGCGGGGGTCAGCGCCCACCGACCCAGGGGGCACCTCCCTGCAACCCCCAAAATGCAGCTGCAGCCACGCGTCGCCCGTACCCCCCCGTGTCTCCCACCCCGGAACCCCCCACTCCCGCCTCGGCCGGGGCCGGCTCCCGCCCCAGGGTCAGCTCCGCGGGGAGAGGGTTCGGTCTTTTCACCGAGCACCCGGAGTTCCCCACAGCTCCACACACGCTACCGTACAACCTTGTTTTCTGTTGGTTTGGTTTTTTTCTTAAAAAAAAAATAATCTACGCATTCTTCTCCACTCTGTGATTCACTTGAGATTCATTATCTTTGTGTATCTTTGTAAGAAATGAGGACTTTTCAGGTACTTTTTATTTTTTCTTGCTAAGGTTTTCAAGGGATTTAAGGTAAATAAACAGTGAGTGAATTTCTATTAGAAAGGTGCAGGAGAAGTTCCCCCTGTGCGTACCGTCTTTGAGGATTAAAATCTTATGCAGAAATAAGAAGTAGCTGTGATTTTTTATGGTTTTTTTTTTAAGGAGCCTACATTACCCAACGCACTATTTTGCTGTTCCTACAAATTCCTAGCGCTGTGGCTGAGCAGTTCGAACTGACTTCCCTCTTTGAAAAGCAGGGATTATCTCCGGGACAGATTGACTCTTTCAGTTAAAGGACATTTTTTAATAGCACACACTGTACATTTTTGTGCACTGACACCTCTCTGGTTTAAAGCCCGTTACATTTTTTAGCTTTAGAAATAGAAGGGGCTTCATCCTGGGCCCCAGAATGATGCGCAGTTGAGAATCAGACCCAGCAACCTCAATGTATTTAATCCCCAGTAACTTCGTCTTCTGGTTAGTTATAGATGAGGGTTAATTAATGTTCTGATTTAGCCTCAGGTGAGTGTTTTTTCACCTGCTCTGAGCACCACCGGCTGCGGGGGCCGCTCTGCCACCCGCGCTCCCCGTCGGTGGAGCTGCCCCCGCCGGCTCTCGCCCTGCGAATCCTTTGGACTCTTGGAGGGACCAAGCTCCGTGATAAAACCAGGGACGGTTTCAAAGTCTCCAAGTTACCCTTTGACCTGCTGAACAAGGAACCCTTGAGTAATCTCAAACCCGTTTAAAGGAGAAACAAACAAATTGAAGCCAAACGATAATCTCAAAAGGAAAAACAAAGCAAACCCATGGGAACGGGAGCGAGAATCCAATGTGGGGTTTTCTTCCCCACCTTGGCTCTGGCTGCTGTTTCCTTTGCAGCAGCCACAACAAAAATCACTTTTAAAAGCATTAAAAGGTAAACAAGGTGGGAAATTAAGCCGGTATCAATCAAGCCTGGGGGGGGGGGCAAGGCAGCGTCACCGAGAACAGGAGGGGTTTGTCCGTCCTGGCGTGGGACGGAGGGAGCCCATCCCAACGCGGCGGAACCAGCATCGCGGGGAAGAAATGAATGCACAGCTAATGTCTGCAATAAAGAACAAACACAAAACACTTCACTACAGATACTCCAAAGCAAACAGTATGAAAAGGAGATACTTCCCTCTCTGGCAACGCAGAAGAATTTTTCCATACAGAAATTCTAAACTTGAGAGGGATCTTTGTTTTGTTTTTAAATAAAAACAAGCCCGAAGTCTACTAATAGAATTAACCAAGATCTTCCTTTAAACCGAACAAAAAAACCCCAAACTTGCCTCCCTCCTTTCACTTCGAAGTTTTTCCTCAGAAACATTAAAAGAGACTTTAAGGAACTCGTGGGATTATGGAAATAAAATACTGAGCAAGAACTTTTCACCCAGTAGCTTTTCTTGTTTTCTTGCAGGTTTTTTTCCTAATACTCCTCACTCCTCACGCTTTCTGCACTGCACTTTATTAAAAAAAAAGCCCTCTTATGTAAGAGGAGCAGCAGCACATCCCAGCTCTCCACAGACACATATGGAATGCCGATTACAGAAAAAAAATAAGTTGGAACAAGACTTTTCTCAGATTTAGTTTCAATATTTGTCAACATTCACCGCGGACCTACCCCTGCCTGCAAACTCTCTTACACAGATTTATTCTGCTTTAATCCTCGTTAAGTTTGGGTCACAAAGCCCAGGGAGGCGCCGTGGCAGAGGCTCCTCACGGGAGCACAAAGAGGGAGCAGCACAAGGATCCTGCCCCGTCCCCGTCCCCGCGCTAATGGCATTAATCACTGACACTGCACTCGCGTTCTGCAGCGCCTAACAGGAAGGGGAATAGGAGGATTGTTAAAATAGTTCTTGCTAAGTTGTCATACAGGTTTTAATGTGCTGTAAACATTCCTCTCCTTCTTTTACATTTTTTAAAATAGAAGGACATTCGGGCTTTCACGCTCATAATAACTTTATGTTTCAGTGCTAGCGAACCACGATACTCCCGATACCAGGAGCCATTACTGGAGACCATCTGCAAGGAAAACAGAACTGTGAGTTTGCTCCTCGGGCTCTGCACTGCTGAAGGCCTGAACGCGTCCCCTTTCAGACAGGGTATTTTCTCCCATCTTTTTCTTTAGATGGAAAAACGTTAAGCCTAGATCCTAAAATTACATACAGACACAATTATAGAGTAGGGGTCTTTTGTACCCTATTTTTCCTGGAAGAATCCAGCTGTCTGGCAAACTAACAGCATCATTACTTCTTAAGTGCCTTGATGTTAAATCAGAGTGCCCCACACACCCTAGGAATTTAGACACTTTCCTGGTGCTCCAAATAAGTCTTTCTGGTGGGTTTTTGGTTTTGTTTTTTTTTTTTTTGCTAGATTGTAGAAATGTCTATGACACAATTGATTATCTGAAAGCCTTTAGGTGTGCAGTGAGAGCCTTCCCTTGCTGCTCTGTCTCAGCCAAAGCCAGGAGAGCCATCCATCGCCCAGGCTGTGGGGTCTGGGCAGGCGTCGGGGTCCAGCCCCAGCCCCGGACCCAGCCCCAGCCCCAGCCCCAGCCCGGGTCAGAACCTCCAGTCCCACGCTGAGGTTTTGCCTCTGCCTTCAGAAAACCAGCCGAGGAGCAGGATTATCCCCTCCCACGGCCCCAGCCCGGGGGGATGCTCACAAAGTGTCAGTGGGGCCGAGGCGGGCGCAGGGACCACAGAGGGGAAGGGGCTGTGGGAGACCCGGCCCCCGGCAGGCGTTCGATCCGGCCCCGAGCCAAGCCTGACCTTGGACGAGCCACTTCCCCTTTCTGTGCCTCTTTTCCCAACGATCTTTTATCTGCCTCTCTCATATAGGTTGGGAGCTGTTTACTTCCGACATGTCTGCACAGCATCGAGCGGGGAGCCCTCATCTCCCGCCTGACCTTTAAGCCCTTCTGCTACACGTTTCATCATAAAATAATTATTCAAAAAAGGAAGCGATTTCTTTAATAGTCTGCCTTCCTTTTCTTAACACCTCTTCAATTCAGACATTCTCGGCAACATCAGATGAAAAAATAGGCTCTGTTCAAAATCTTAACACTGTTTTTCTTAAATGAAAATGCTGAGAAAGCTGCTAGTATTCTTTGGAGCCCTTCTCCCACAGGCCCTCCAGCAAAACCAGGGGAAGCTGGAATCAGCACGCTCGCTACACGCAAAGCACCAGACAAAGATACTTTTTATTTTGAAAACAGAAAAAAAGAAAAAAATGTCTGCACGCTTCTCAATCTCCCCTCGCACGGCACAAAGCAGCGAGGGGGCAGGAGCCCGGTGCCGCCTTCCCTCGCAGGTCACCTCCAGGTTTGCTTTGTGCTCCCCGGCGTTACAACAACCCATTTGTTTTTCCATTGCCCCGCACACACTCTTGTCTGAGTGACCCTTCCCTCCTGAAGCAACGGGCTCCTTACAGCTCCGTCCAGGCTCTGCAAACAGCCCAAGGGGGGGGCTGAGCCCGGTCCCGGGGCCAGGAGCCCACCTGTAAGGGCTTGGCTGGAGACCCTCCTGCCCCCCGCGCGGGCAGGGACCTGGGGACGCTGCGAGGGCTGGGGACCCAACCGCCGCCACCCCCCTGCCACCAGCACTGCCTCCTTCCAGCCCGGCTCCCCCACCGGCCCACGGACCACAAGCGATGGGTAACCCCCCCGGGGTGACAGCACGGGGACCCCCGTCCCAGCGCCCGGCACGGTGGGCACGGGAAGATGCCGAGTCCCCCCTGGCAGCGGTGACCCCGGCCGGAGGCAGGGCTGCGCTTCGCACCCTGTGTGTAAAACACGCAGCCCGACACGACCCTGAGAGATTCTCTCTCCGAGCGGGCGTCCCGAGGGATGCAGGTGCTGACTCCGTAGGTGGGAGAGCTAAGGAGGATTTGTCCAAGGAGCTACTTCCAGAGGAAGTGCTGGGCAGCCACATTATTTGTTTTGTTTAAAATGATTTCAGGCTTGATAACGTCTCTTTATCAAAACTATATGTGCTGAGCACGCTCCATGCTGTGTGTTGTGAGGCACACGGGAAGGGGTGGATTTAATTTATTCATTTATTATGAATATCGTGTTGCTGTAAGGAGAATCCTGGCTGACAGCGAGAAATAAAGACAAACTTTCAGAGGACACTTTGGGGCCTGAGTTCCTGTGCTGCCTTCTCGAATTCAGTCTTAAATTCTGTATCTGTAGTTCTCTGTCTGGACCATCTCGTGAACGGACACGTGTATTGTTACAGAGCTGAGAAAGCACCTCATAACGTTTGCCATTAATATCCATTTGAAAGAAAAATGGAGTTTAAGCCTCCTGGTTTTGCTTTCCCTGAGTGAGGGAGCTAGCGGGGGAGTTTATAAATTCACAGTTCTGGCAGGCCAAAGGGACCAAGGCGATGGTGACATGCCAAAAATAGCTCTCCATCAAAATGATAACCCTGATTTATTTTGTGAACATCACTTGGCTATAAGGTTTATTTGCATTTATTTGGCATCACACCCTCTGTGGTGGATCAAAGCATTCGTGTTGCTGGAGAGAACCATACCCAGCTGCGCGACGACGGCCACAAAGCAGAAACAGCCACTGCCACCGACCAGCTTTCAGCCCAGAAATAAGTCATTCTTTTCCACGCTAAATGCTGGCTTAGAGGGAAAGGGGGTCAGAAAGAGCGGACTTCGGAACCTATGAAGAGCCTATGTGTGTGCTTAGGACTGTTTAAAAGCAAAGTGACAAAGGCAAAGAAATTCCTTGTCTCGGGATGAATGGAGGAGTCCCCATTACCAGAGAGCGGAAACCGAGGGATCACTTCGTGGTGAAGTGAAGGACGTGAGATGCTGAAGCTGCATTTCCACCGGCTGAGACAACCGGCGGCAGGATCTCACTGCCCCAAAGAGTGTCCTACACGAGGTCTCTTTATAGAAACATCGACGAGAAGCCTGTGAGCAGGAGCACATGGCTCAGGTGAGAGGTGGTAGATGCCCAGTGACCCTCGGGCTGGATCCCAACGCTCGGAACTGCTCTGCCTGGGAGGAGGACGAGGCACGGTACGACAGCAACAATCTACCACCACTGGAGACCTCCTGCCCCACTAGCAGTTATGGAATTGTTACAGTCTCTTAATACCTGAGAAAGAAATCTTTTTATTGCATCAACTTCTCATGTCTAGACAGATAGACATCGTGAATGAATCACCACTGACTGGCTTTGAAGACCCGAGCCGGAGAGCGCTCCACAGTGTAAGCCACTATCTGGACACATCAACACTCAAGGAACAATTTTCTGGAGACAGTTCTTTCGGTACATTACCCCAGGGAATATTGGCTGTGAGAAACTCTGGCTTTCCAGCAGTGTCCTTAAAGGACTACAAAAGAAAGCAATACAGGCTCAGCAGAGGAACCTCTTAATCATAGAGACCTAAGTCTTAAGCAAAAAAAAAAAACACCTCCAAAAAAAAACACCAACCCAATAAAAAAAGCTAACAAAACCACATAAGCAAGGAACAAATACATGGGAAAAGCCAAACAGGCTTGAATTCACCTCTTGGCCATATTATGCCATTTCTAGCACCAATGAGTCTGCCTCTGCTCTCCCTGGAAAGTTTTGCTTCTTTGCGAGAGAGTGTCTCGTCCCCGAATGATTTGAACCCCTCCTCTGCCCCTTTGCTTCGGTTTCAAAAGTTGTTTTGTTCCTTTCCCAAACTGCAATCAGTTTCCTGAAAACTAGTTACTCTCTTAGGAAATCCCGTTCCTCAGTCATTCCGAATGATTCCCAGCTCTCCCGCTTGTCCTCTTGGAGGTGCTCCTCTCCTGGGCAAGGACCTGGGCACCTCCAGCCTGTTCTTGGCTTCAGCACAGACATCACCACGCGGGGCGAAGGATTCCGTGAAGGTTACGGTGTTCTCAAAAACTGTGTTCTCAAAACCACAGTTTGACTCACATATGCCCCCAAACAATCATACATTAGCAATTATAATGATCTTTAATTAAAAAAAGAAATATGTTGCTGTTCTCACAGATAAGGATCTATAGAAATACTTGTATAGGTGCCATGAAAGTCTATTTTTCAAACTGCATTTCAGTAAGGGAATATTTAACTACCATACCTACATTACTTGAATCCTACTCTACAATGAACCTCTTTGAAGTTTTCTTATTAAAAAAGCTTTAAAAATTAAGCAGTTTGAATTATTTTTTTCTATGCACCATATAATCTTCTTAAGTAGTAAAAAGTTAACTTCAGCTCAAGTCATTCCACTTGGAAAAAGGTGATGAGAGAAGCAGTAGATTCATGCATCTCGCCCTACATTTTCTCTAAATGTAACATCTAACCCCCGATTGTTATAATTTTTCATGGTAAAGCTTTCTGAGTGTTTATAGCCAACAGACTTTGGCTTTTATACTGGAAAGTCTGTTATATAAATGTCACTCTCATTTATATCCTCAGTTATAACAAAGTCATTAATGCAGCCGATTCCTAAGAAACCTTGTCTTTTAGCAACTTGTCCCAGCTCTGGTGCTGCCTAAAACAAACAGGTCTAACACAGAGCGTAAGAAAATCATACCTTGGAGATGCCACATTTTTTGAACTGGGGGTAGAAGCTAAATTCACATACTATTCTTGATATTCTTCAGCGGTTGTCAGAGTGTTATATTTTATCTCAAGAGAGCCACGATCACCTAACTACATTCTGCAGAGCGTAGTTATGGAATGTTTGGTACCGACGGAGTGAAGACGTGACGCTGGGTTGCAGCTTGGAACCTAAGGTCCCACAAGATGAGGATTTGGGACTGGATGCCACAGCACTGAAATTGCTCTTCAGAGATTCCATTGCTGTTGAAACCAGAACCCAAAAAACCTCCCCTCCTGGTTTTTAATCCTACTCAAACCCAAATACTGGAAGCAGGTCGAGATCTATGAACTAGTAGATCTGGCCCCTTGCCACGTGCCCTATTAAGATGCCATATTTAGCTCCTCATTCCCTAATACTCTGGCATTTAACCTGTTCCCTCCAGCCCTTTCATCCACTTCCAGCACACTGCTAACCAACATGGCTTTCGCCCTTCTATTTCTTTATTCCACTTCTCCGAGCTGTTTTACATCCAATTAGCGCCGCTGTCCCCTGGCACTGTTAACTTGTGCTCCCTCTGCTGTCTGACGGGCTCTGCAGCAGCCGCAATATTTCTTCTCGGCAGAAAGGTCTATTACTTACTATAATGTGAACAGCTGCTCTCTTACATTTATGAAAACGCATACTTAGAATATTAAGGTCCTGAACGGATAGACCTTCAACTAGCGTATCACTTGCCCAGAACTCCACAAGCTACGGGCGTCCTCTCCTGCTCTCCTGGGGCTGCCCAGCGTGAAGCGATGGAGCCTCGAGAAGCAGCTCTGGCAGCCGGGGTAAAACGCTTCACAACAGCCAAGCAGCAGAACTGCCATCAAAATCAATGTAAGCCACAAATACTTACGTTCCTCCCTCCCTTAAAGGCCAGGCCCTTTCAGTTTTGATTATTAGACCAGACAAGTCCTCGACAAGAGAACAGGAGGCCGGGTTCCAAGTTCTGACCCAGGGATTTGTGCTGTGCTTAGTTAGACCCACGGCTTTCACTTGACACGGCCCTCACTCCTTATTTGTCGTGGAAAAAGCATCTTGGTGTCTTACACTGCTGTTAAGAGTCCGTAAAGTGGGGAGTAGGAACAGGAAAAGACTTGTTGACCCTTCTGTGATTCCTTTCCATGAACACGGATGTTTCCCCCTGCTTTTTTGCAAGACAGATGAAAGCGGTGAAGGCAACTCTGAATTACAACTAGAAGCTCCTTTCAAGGACTACGAAGCACAGAACAGAGAACGAGCCTCGGAGTCAGCACCGTCGGCAGATCCAACAGTGAAGCACCACAGCTACTTTCTGCTGGAGCGCCTCATCTGTGGTTGGACATGGCTCACACTGATGGACACCAGCAAGCGGTGACCTCTCAGAACAGTGGGGATCATCAACTGAACAAACGATACCACACATCTGTGTTTTTTTCAGATGTGATCTGACCAAGGGGCCTCTGTGGGCGTGCAGAACAAATGACATGCACAGACACCATTGCTCTTGTCCAGCCTCCCAGGTGAGAGGGCCAAATAGACACTGGACACATCCTGAAGGCATCTGGTTCATCGTGCATATGGTACACGAAGACTGCCTTCATATTTACACGTGACGCCACACAAAGATAATGTCTGTGAAGAGAATGAAACAAACCCCAAAAATGCCAAGCAGTGAAACCTCTTCTCACTATTTTTGAGGGCCCTCTTGAGTGGCTTGCACGCCAAGCAAAGAGGTAAGGGACTCAGGCCAGAGCATCTGGAGAGGCACAGGGAAGAGCAGCCGTAGGAAGACAGCTTCACCGGAGGGGACAGCTGGACGACACCACCCACCTTTGATTCCCGGCCATTCCTCACGGGAAGCGGGACAGCCAGTTCCTAAAGATCGGCTGCCATTTCCCCGTTACGTGGTCCTGACACTGCCACGGGACCTGCCTCCCCACGGGCCATTCGGCAGCAAAGAGCATTTACTGCTATTTAACAACGCAGGGGCCGACAGACCTCACCAGTGACTCAACAGAGAACAGACTGGGTGCAGACCTTTGGAAGAAATGATCAACAGATTATGCTGTGCATTAAAAAAAAGGAAATATTTTATTTATTTTAAGAGACAAGCATCCAGAATAAAATGGATGGAGTGGAAGATACCTTCATGCTGTCTTTAGAAAAGACAATTTTGGTTGATTACTTTCAGAAATATTTAATTAACATTTAGGATATTATGGATTAAGTGAAAGGTTTACACTGGATTCTGTCTGAAACGTCTAAAAAATAAGCCTTTAACTCGTTGTTTATGTTGGCAGGTAACCTGGCTGAGTATAAAAGCCAAAGGCATGATTGACTACCTCACATATTTTACAACTGTTACACTAAATAGGTATTTCAGAATTTACATACTTACAGAAGAATCCTGAAATAGACTTTCTTTTGGGGCTTAAACCAAACATACTTTAGGACGTTGCTTCCTGTTTTGTTACTGTATTTAACTATACTTTAAGAATTGAATCTAGTTTTCCTTAAACAAAGATCCAGAAATTTAACTCTAAGTTAAATATGGAGATCACAGAAGTCTATCTTGTTGGTTTTAATGCACTGAATCTTTATGGAAATCAAAGCAGAGAACACTTACTAACACATTAGTAGTGTGAGCATATTTAGCCTTTAGACACAAAAGGCACGTGTGCATATTGCCCAGGATGGAAAACTTCTGCAAGTAAATTTCAAATAATAATTAAATCCCAGTTCACGGATTCGTTGTGCTTGTTACTTTCTTCTGCCTGCTTTTAGATGCTGAACAAGGTGCTACTGACATTCATTTCCCTCTACCTTCTCTAGCATTGTGTGGGGCAAATTCACAGTGCAAATCCATGCAAAAGCATGCAAACTGCCTTTTATTTAGAGCATTTAATATTCATCACCAACTTTCAGCGTTGACCAGCAGCTTTCCCATTGCCTGCAGTTGAATCAAACCGGGCACTGTGACCCCCTCGCAGTTAGAGGAGAGAGATGGCTTTTAAATAACCTGCTGTGGGTTTTGGTGCCGGGGTCTCCCATGTTCCCAGCTGCCAAGCGCCCGTCCCAGCGCTGCTCAACGCCCCGGGGGTCTCGGGGGGCGGCCAGCCCATCGCAGCCCAACGCTCCCCGATCCCTCATGAGGGCTCTGCGACGGCTTCAGAACTTACTGTGTCTCAGTCAGAACATCGGGGTCCCTCCTCCGCCCCCCGGCTGCACTCTCCCGTTACAGATGGGGAACAGAGCCTGCGCCTACCGCGCGGGAAAAAGAGGATACAGTGAGGATAAGCCCTTGGCAGCAAAAGGAATCTCCCCAGCACTTACTTCCAAAGCTGGCTGGAGCTGGAGGAGTTGGTGGTGTCCTGCAGGAGCCCATTTCTGCAGCAAACTGCAGAATCGTGCTGTAATCAGCAGTCAGGCACGGGCTCTGCTTCCATTTGATACACCGAAGGTACTCGCAGTTCTGGGAACTAAATTCAGCTTGTTAAACAAACCCTTTTTCTGCAGTTATTTCTGAAATGTGTGATATACTCCTTCATGCACAAGCCTTGGGAAGGAACCAGGTTAAGCTGATACTCGGGACAGCTGGGCTGGAGAAATCCCTTGGGGAACAGTTTTCAAAAGCACCTGGAGACCATATTTCAAGAGGTACCTTTGTATCTGAAGGCACAGGTAGAGCTCCGGAAGGGCTCCCGGATCTGCCATTCCTACCACAGGATTTCAAAAATAATCCCATTAGGAACTTTGCTGCATTTTTAGGCAACTAAATTCCTGCAACTACTCCACATTATATGACTTGGAATCTACATTTTCTTTTCGAAAGATGGTGTGAGCAACCCAGAAACACAAGGCTGCAGCGGCACTGTTGCTGTGGGAGCACGAGTCCCCAGTCCCCATGTGGCCACCAGCTGAGCAGGGTGACCACCCTCCCTGGAGCGGTTCTTCAGGCTTTCCAGCCCTTGGCCTGGGTTCCCGGGGGGAGGCTGAGTGTCTGACCGCTCCTCCTTCCCTTCTGCATTTCACACAAGCACCCACAAACGGGCCCTCGGGAAGACACCCCGTTGGGAAGCTCAGGTGGCACACACACCCCACATTAATGCACAGCCAATGCTGATGCTGTAAATTTAACATATCTAAACAGAAAAGCACATGCCAGCAGGCACAGACACCTCATGGTTATTTCAAAGAACTATTTCTGAACGTTCGCCGATTGCAGTTGGGATTCTGTTGGTTATTCAGCTTTTCACTTCCTTTTTTTGTACCTAGAACTACCACTTCAACTTGAACCCCTCTGAACAGTAAACTGTGCCCTCCTCTCCCCAAACCATCACTGCAAATCTCCTAACTAACGGAGTGCAGAATACAGCTTGTGACGCATTTGTGCTTCCCAGGACCTGATTCTAATAAAAGTTATATATATGTGATTATATCTGAGCTTGAAATAAGGACACCCCTACAACAGCAGGCACGCAGAGCCCATCTGGAGGGGACTCAGTGCTCCCTCAGCCACGCAGGGAGCACACACCGACCCTCACGCCCAGCCCAGATTTCCGTTAATTCTACAGAAATCTGCTTTATTTACTAGTATTCTTCAGTCAGTAGTTACCATCACCTGTGAAAAATGTTCTTTCTGTGGCCATCGTCCTTTTCAGAACAAAGAATCCAAAATGAGTTGCAAGACCTGTGAGCATTCACTGTGAACCAACAAACTGGATGTATAAATTTAGCCTATACAGGATCCAGCCAAAATCCCACAAACTGCTCTCAACGGGTGTTTTTTTCTTCCTTTTTGCCAGCTATCTCTTGCAAAGCTGCCATCTTCTGCTTTCTTGCAAATTCATGGTTTTCAGGGGGTTCTTGTTTCTGCTGCCTTCTCAGATTACAATTTCTTTTGTGTTAATTAAGCTCAAAAATTGAAAGAATGTCGCTGACTCTACAAAGAACACAAAACAGGCTTGCTTGAAAAGCTAAAAATAGATCGCTCTGTTCGGAAGACAGACGACTCAGTCCTCAAACTATTTGCACAATGCGAATTAATTGCAGATGGGCAATTCATTTACGGAGACCCCTGCGAGAGAGCCGGCCACTGCCGCGGCGGGTACCAGCACCAAGCTCCTCTCGGGGGTCGGTCCCATCCACCCCGGGGGGAGCACATCGAGCTCTTCTGCAACTCAACTCCTCAGGAAGTTTTCCGACCCAATTCCCTCTCTCCCAGCTCCCGCTCTCGCTCCCAACAGCTCGGATTTAAGACGTGAGACCGACGTGCACAAACTAAAAGTTAGGAGGGGCGGCTCACGATTCCTCCTAGCACTCGGTGTGGGCTGCACATCAGTCACAGTCCTGCGATTAACATCACATTTTATTATGATGTAAACGTTGTAACAAAACTCACCCAGACTATTTAACTTACTTGAAATTAGTGCCGTATGTCTTTTTTATGCCTCAATATTTGTTTTAAATAGTATTTTAATTTTTCCTTTTTTAGTCTTTCTGCTTAAAAGCAAAAGAAAGTTTAATTCCAAAAAAAAAAAAAAAAGTTATTGATTTAACGGGAGAGAATTCAGGAAAATCTAAATGGAAACTGCTATTCCATCCTGCCCTTTATTGTTAGATAAACGGGAGTTTTCCAAAAATACCACCTATTAGACTAGGGTCTATAAACTGTAGCTGTGAAATAAAAATATCATTGAACTAGATAAATTGTTTGGGATACAGAATGATCTGTACTAGGACTTTACAGCAGATCCTGAACAGCATGAGGCCTCCTTTGTGCTAGAAAACTAGAAACGTTGTCATTTGGGAGTCTAAATAAGCCAAGAAAAAGAAACTAAATATCAGAGTCCCTTTTCTCCAGCTCCAGTGTCTCCCCTTTGCAATTTTACTACTTTATGGTCTTTAAATCCTTGTTTGCAGTCCTGCTGACTTGAAGAACGTGCCGAAGCTGAGAGGAGAGGGTCTGAGCTACGAGGGCTGTGAGAAAACCTCCCAAGACGTTTCAGGTGGTTTGGTATCTGCCATGCTGATACTATCACACACACTACATTTTCCTGCTGCCTTTTCGAGTAACGTAATGTTGCTGTCTGCATTTCAAAGTATTTATATCACATCCCAAAGTCTTTAAATCAAGACTGGTGTTTTTTAAAGGCATTAATACTTATAAGCCAAAAATACAGCTCGATGCAGAAATGAATTAAATTTTCTGCCCAGACAAATAACCATAATCTATTAAATAAATTAAAATACCAGCCCTCTCCACATTTCAGGCTCCTTCTGAAAAACTTCTTATGAAGTTCCTTAAGCTTATTGGTTATCAAAGATTTAAAAGGGGGCAGACATCATCCTCCACTCTGTATTTTAAGCTATATTCCTTTGCTGCAACTTCACCCAAACTCCCCTCCATGTCCTGGGGAACAGTTTGTTCTCAAGCAACACAGACCAGGCTCTGCATCGAGGCTGTGGCACCTTCCCTCTGGTTTTACGGACCACAAACCAGTTCAAACAGAGCAACCAGCTTCCTAACAAGAAACAAATCCTTTCCCAAGGAAAGAAACTTTGCAGGATGCCTCTCAAAGACAACCTCCGCCCTGCAGGCTTCAAAATCTTTGTGTGCTCATCCTGGAAATACAGGTGATACCACAGTGGAGCAGAGGACAATAAAGCTGCTAAATAGCAAAGGTGACCTGCCTTCAGCTACATCTACAACAGAAGGTCAGCGATCCCCTCTGCTCAACGCAGGCAGAGCAGCACCGGGGCTACGGCGATGGGGAGGGGGACACCCACTATCTGTGACCTGCTCCAGCTCATGCCATTATACATGCTCCCATTTAAATTTGGTAGAAAACTGAAACTCTGTGGCCACACATCTAGAGAAGGAAATCCACTGTTGTTCTTGAGCACATGTAGTAAGGAAAATGCTATTGGGAACAGGTCAGGCAGGAGCCGGCGTACGTCAACCGGCCGTGTCCAAGTGATGAGACACTTGAAAAGGAAGAGCAACGAAGCTGATATTTTTTTTTTTTAAATTTATACTCCGTGGTGGGGCAGAATCCATAGGCATCGTGTCTTTACACAGACACATCTACCTCCTCTCAGAAGAGAAACATCTTTGTTTACTTAAACTATTTTTGTTAGACCTAATTTTTGCTGGTTCTAAAGAGTTTTGCCTTGCTTGTAGAGTAAACACCAACATCTTTGACAGAAGCACCACCTTTGAGTGCCCACAGAGTGTCTTGGTAGACCTTGTAAAGGTGAAATACATAGATAGATAGATGTTCACCGCTTGCTGTGGTGAATCATGTCAGCCAAGGTCTTTCTAAGAAATAAAATGCTTTCAAAGCATTATCTACTGAAGATAGAGGACAGCAGGAGCAGAAAATTTTTGCTATGCTCTACACCAGTATGTGCATCGAACAGCGGGGCTGCAAGAGAGGAGGGCTGGACCCAAGGATCACAGCCCAGGGCAGGTTTTGCAAAACCCCACGTGGAGCTGGAGAAGCGTTTCTTACAGACACTGACAGAGCCTGACACAACGCAAATTACCAAATTCCCAATTACTTGGGAAAACACATGTGGAATACCCCCCACCTACAAGCAAACCATCCGCCCTGTGACTAAACACCCGACAGAGGAACCGCTCTGTCCCTACGGTGGTAAGATAGCAGCAAAAAAGCAAGGGAAATAAATTAATTATTGGAATAATATTCTATAGGCTAAGTTATTAAGGAACACATTTCTCTGGCTGCAAGGCTGCCAGGTGTTGGCAACAAGAAGAGTGGTTAAGTGTCTGTAGGTTATTGATATCTTTCAGGACAGCACGAGAAGGTACAGCTTGCCCATACCCCGAAAAAGGCACCAACTCACTCCTCAGCAGCGACAACTTTGTTACAAAGCCAGAAAGCCATTTGTTGTTGAAGTAGCCTTTAATGGGTAAAGATGAAAATTCTGTGTTATCATTCTGATGCTCCATGATGGGGAGAAGGAAAAGACAGAGAGTGCTTAACTAGAGCTTTACCATTCTTTTCCAAATTTGTAGTATTTTGGGCTAGGAGGAATTTTAGTACGTCTTCTCTCTAGCACTTTGACTGCCTGTTCTTAAACCCAGAGGAGTGCTAGAACACAGCATCTCCCCAGCTGAGGGCCCAGACATGAGTGCCAGCCCAGCGCCGCTCCTCCACCAGACCTGTCCCTTCTCCGGTGGCCACAGGGGCTTATTGAAGCATCTCTGTGGCCACTGAAGGAGAACAGAGACAGCGAGGTGACACAAGCTCTGGCATATGTATGTACGGCCCCCATCCCAGCAGAGACTCATCTCTCTGGATGCAATTAGAGCTCAACGAACAGCCTGTCTTTTAAACCAAGATGACAGATATCAGGTTCGCGCTATTAAAAAAAAACAACCAAAAACTAAAAAGGAGAAAACCCTTCTTTGTACGGACTGCAACATTTCTCAGGTATTGAAAATTGAGATATCTCACTGTTACTCAGGATGAGTGAGGAGCTGCAGCACTCATGTTCTCAAAGGTCGCTGTCTTGTTTTCATTTCCCCATCAAGTTGCATGAAAGGAGCACTTTCTTTCATTTTGTTGAAAATCCAAACCATCAAATAAATATCAACATGGTTAAGCTAAAATAAATCTATCATCCTGGTAAATTTTTAAATAAATCAATATACTGTTATGTTTTGAAATGGTATAAGACATATTTCTCCCCCTCTATAATTCAAAACCAGCCTCAACCAATTACTTCAAACTTTTCCCCAGACAAGACACATCTCCTTTGGCTCAACGTTTCACATGAGAATTTTCAAGCCAAAAGGAGTTTCTTCCACAGACAAAATTGGAAATGAGAGATTAAAATCACCCTAATGATAGGTACTGGGTTATGCCTTTCAACTATGGATCCCTGCCCGTATCTCTATAATTGTGACAATATTTTTCCAAGCAGAGTATCATGTTGTATGTAACACTGAAACTTCCTGGTCTCTACTCCTTCTCCGCTGCATGGTTACCATCTTATTTTTATAAGCATTCCATTCTGGGGCTGGCCCTTCAGCTTTGGCAGAGCCAGGCGGCTTCTGCTCTAAAGCGGCTGTTTTGCAACTAGCTGCTGCTTGCTGCATCCCTCTTCCCCAGCCAGCCACCACCTGCAAGGTTCTCCTCTCCAGCACCGAGGAAGCAGCACCTTCCCACAGGTGCCACCCCTGAACTGGGCCCGTGGTGGGAATCACCAGCCGTGACCTGGACCGCCCACCGACTTGCCAGGGTGGGTTTCATGTCCGGCTTCTTTTCGGAAGGGCTGCAAAATGGCTGGGTTTAAGCAAGTTCATAAAAAAGTTTTCTAGATTCACACCCTGCTCATGCCGGCACTTCTGTCGCTGGACTAGCCAGGCCTGCACCAAAGGAAGGTTGTCATTGCCACCCCGAATCAATGGATAGACACCAGGGGAGCCACCAACAGCACCACCAGGCACTCCTGGCTCAGAAATACGGTCGGCAGGGCAATGGCAGCAGAATTTGCTTAATATTTTAAGCAAAGTAATTACCGTATGACTTAACTTTAATTGTTCTGTAGTAAGAATCTAGCCATTTACAAACAGTAATTAATGTTCTATATTTTCCTTAAAAGCAAACAAACAAAACCCCCAAGTGAGAGGATTTAGAGCACCCAAAGCACTCAGCAGTGCCTGTAGGGGAGGGCTGCTGGGGCAGGAGCCTTGCTCACACAACCAGCTGCCCACAGGACAAAGCAGCCACCTTGTCCCAGAGGCAAACATGGTTGTTTCCTTCCCATTTCCCTCAGCCTTTTAATTGTGGTACTGAAGAGTCACACACACGCGCAGGGGAACACCAACCGAGAGAAAAATTCAACCATCGTGACAGTCCCAGGGGCAGCTCAGCCTCCTGATCCCCCCAGGAGCCCTCAGGACATTTTGGCTGACTCTCGCTGCAGATCAGATATCTGCATCAGGGCACTAAGTACACCATGGATTTTTAGCAGAAGTTACTCGCTGCTCTGGCAGGCAGTAATTAGATTACGAGAATTAGAGAAATGACAGGCTGGCTGTCTACTCACTGTATGGGCAGCCTGCAGTGGCTTGGAGAAGAGTAAAGCATCCAGATTAGCACAGGGATGAGCTCAGTGTAAATCCAAATAATACCAAAATACGTATTAGCAAATAATGCCTATGAACCAGCTCATGCACTGCAGCAATGCTCGTCCCTATCCCCTACTGGCTCTGCCACCAAACCACCAGAGCAACTGTCCTGTGGATGGGGCCCTCTGGTCCTTTGCTTTTCTAGAGTGCCTCAGCATCGCGTCTTCTCCCCGTGAACCCGGTTCACACTTCTGTTAGTGTGAATCCTGTGTCAATTCCATTATTAAATCCTAAATAGGTGGGAAAACACTGGGACCCTGTCGGGAAACGGCTGCAAGCACACCTTGCATCAGCAACCGCAACGACAGCGCTCCGGATCCTGGCATACAGATGAACATAACGAGCATTCAGCTTCGCTTATAAAATTCCCATATTCAGCACTGCCACAACACACAGCTTTAAAAATTAGAGCAGGGTTTTCCCATATAAGGGCAAGTTGACCTGCGGCTGCCGCAACAGCGTCGCCCGCTGCCTCGCAGCCCCTGCCTGCTGCTCCCTCGAGCGCTCCGGGGCCGCGCTGCCTCGCAAGCAGCCTGTAGCCAGGTTATTCCTGCACTGGGGTCACTCGCCAGCTTGGCGGAACCCGTAACGATAAAGCAAGAACGTTTTACCAACCCTTCTCTCTAAAGCTGCATTCGTCCATGAATTGCTTCTGTGCCTACAGCAGGGCCATCACTGCGGTCTCGGCATCTGCATCCTCCTCCGGGCTTGGGCTTTACTCCCCTCGCAGGCTCCCTGGGGCCCGCTGGGCTTGGGAGCGCCTCTCGAGACCCCCGCCCCGGGCCAAGGGACCCCTCTGGGTCACGATTTAATGCTCATGAAACCCCGAGAGAGGCTGTTTGTAAGATCAGTGCTATGAGATGTCTCCCTAGAGCTGTGTGAAAGTGCTCGAGCAAGCCCATCGCTGCAGACCTCGTGGCTGTGGAGCCCCGATGGAGGGTGAAGGACGGTGCAGGGGTTCCCTCTGAACCGCCGGCAGCAGCTGCCAGTGGGTTTGGGAATACTCCATTGTTTTGAACGTACAGAAAGTGCAGAGAAGCCCGTGCCAGGGCCACTGCCAGCAGCTGGAGTGCTCTCCCTGGGAACAGTTCCTCCCGTGGGTTTGGTAACGCTCGCTCGTTGCATTAGTGCTTTTGAGTCAATCAACAGCCTCCTTGCTCACTCCATCCCAGCCCGGGTAAGGGCAGGAGCAGCAGTGTGTATTTACAAACAACCCCTGGGGAAGGGGGCCGAGCAGGGCTGGGACTGTCCGGCTGCAGCTCTGGCCGGTCACAGCCGCGGGGAGAAGCCCCGGTTCCGGGCAGGGACGCCCCACGATGCTTGCAGGAGCCTGGTTTGGCAGCTCAGGGCTGCCTCAGGTTGAGCTTTGAGAGGTGACTCTTTAAGACACCGGAGGTATGTGCTCGATACCTGGCTATGAGCCCCCAGGGATTTGCAGAGGGGGGGAAAAAAAAAAATAATAAAAAGGGTCTGGGTGAGCACCGTTAATCACTACATAACCACAACTACACATTTTCTTTTTTCACAGTTGTTAAAATCAAGCGATCAGTCCCACGTGACGTCCCAGCCTCCCGACACGCAGTGTGTGTTCGGCAGGCTGCAGCCCCCCGGGAGCGGGGCTGGGGGCTGCCCCGCGTGAGGGACCCCCCTGCAGCACCCGGTTCACCGGAGGGGCCGTGCGCGGGAGCCAGAGCCAGCAATTAAACCCGGGGTCCCAGAATAGTAACAGGACCGGCCAGACCTGACAGAAGGTGTTAAAGCTGTAGGCTGGTAATCTCCCTCAATTTTGTTATTTAAATGGAAACAAACTATTTAGGTAACCGAACGCCTTTCCTTAAGGAAATGTTAATTACATCAGTGGTTTTACTCTAGTAAGTTTCTTTTTTCCCTTCCAGTTTTCTAAAGCCTTAGGAATATTTCAAAGGGAATCCTTCCCAAATATGCAAACTGCAAGTCAATACTCTCAGGTTTTTTGCCAAGCTTCCTTTTCCCTACATCTCTCACTCAAGAAAACGATTAAAAATACATTCAAATAAATAGAAAGGAGGGCTAGAGGACGAGAGTTATTGCCAAATAGTTATAGAAAATCACAGTCCCCACTAAACTAGTCATACATTTACTGGAGCAGGGCCTCCTGCCGTTCGCGTGCTCCCTGTAATAAGCAGCGATGTAAAGGTCTGCTCCGGCTCCTGCGCGGGAGGGACAGGGCAGGTTTCTGCAGCGAGCTCCGGCAGGGCCCCCGCGGGATGCTCTTTGGGGGGGTTCTCTATTCCAACTGTGTCAAGAACGAGTCGGGTTTGTGTTCTCTCACCAAAGACCCTCAGCATTTTCCTTGTTTTAATTAACAATTTTTCCCTGGGGAAAAAACCAAACCAACAACTAAGGATCAAAAACAAATGTCATAATTAGTCTCTCACTAATTGCGTTCCTCCTTTTATTTAGAAATGCCACGCTACGGCTTCTCAGAATATTAGTCTTCCTTGTGCTCAGTTTTTACTATCTAAAAAAATGCTAAAAATCTATTTTGACCAAGATTGAGGAATTAAATGTTATTTTCAGAGTTAAAAATCAAAATTATTCAGTATTATTTTCTCCCGTCACTTAGGATTTCTAAATTTCTAGCCATGGCTGCTGCTATCAAATTTCCTACTTTTCCTTTAACTGTAGATGTTGCAATTGCATGTCTAACGCTACGGTTCCAGTTCACATTTAGGACAAAGCTGACTCCTTAGCACTGCACCACTATAAATGTACAGAATAATCTTCAAATACATGTAATACCGAGTTTATAGTAATGCTAACAAAATTAATTATACTAATCTGATAATCATGGAACATTATTTGCATGAAAAATTGGACCCACTCTAAATTAATTTAAAAAACATCAAAATTATGAAAAACATTAACTATATCCATCTTATTCATCTATGTATAAGTTTGTAACTGTAATATGAGGAAGAAACATATTATTCAAGAATTTAAATTAACAAATTTTATTAATTTAATCAGTGCATTAAATACAAGCAGAGGGGGGTAGGTTCCAAGGAAAAAAGCAAATATCAAAATGGCTGATTCAAAACTTCGCACCCCCATTTTCTCACTGGGGTAACATGCAGGAGAAAAAGGTTACCAGACAAAATTATAATTATTTTTTCTTAAGAGATTTTTGGCTTTGCACCTACTATCTTAGTTTTTTTTCTAAGAAAATGCAATTCTCCTGTTAAGTTTCTAGAGACCAGCACTGAATTCCCTACCACTCATCCCAAATTCTACTTCTGTGAAAGTCATTTGAACAAACAAGGAATGCGAGACCTCAGCCGTGACTTTCCACAGACAGTCTATCTTTACATTGTCAAAAAACTACTAGTATATTTTTTTTCAAAACCTTCTAATATATTCTCTATATAAAACAGTTTCTGACATTTTAATAACACAAGTTACCTCTTTCAAATAAAATGGTAAGTTTTTACTGCACTCTATATTCTGATACTTATATATGTTTTATTATTTTAGAGGGTAGTAAAAATACCCATGAGTGTTTAAGTACTTACTGTGTATGTTTGCAGTCTATGAACAATATCCTCACCATTGGCAGGAGGGGAGTTAAATTTTATTACTTATAAGTAACAATCACAGAATTGATTCTTTAAAGCTCAAGCAAATGAAAAAAATACAATTGGGGAATTTTGCTATGTAAAACAACATAATCCTAGCAGTTAATCTTAGCTAGCTGTTATCAATTACCAACATGAAGAGACACGCCACCTCCATTCTCAAAGTTGGAAAAACACAACAAAACGTTACAGCAGCTATGAACAGGAGCTAAACAACGCGAAAGGCAATGCTAACAACTTAACAGGTTAGTAAAGCCATATGCAGGAATACAGGAATTTCATTTATACTACAGCAGTGAGAAATTTTTTCAATTTTTTTAACTTTCACTCCTGAACCACCAGTGCTATTTGGAATGAAACATATATAACTGAACAATCCATTAACGTTATCAAAAACAATAAATGACCAACCAATGCATAACTATTTCTGAGTATCAAAGTATTTTTTACCTACACTACAGTAAAATAATACACTTGGGCATACCCTTTTTAAAGCCCTTCACAAGATTTATCATCTCAGTTTAATTTCTTTGCAAGGGATTAATTTCAATTACACTTGAGCTGTTTTCTCCTATTCTGACTTAATAAATTCTGGAGGGCAACAAATACTAAGTATGTAGAAAGGTAACAATTAAAAAATAAAATTCCTGGAAAAACCACTCTTTAAGTGTTAAATTCCCTAAAGAATAGAAACGGGCAAGATGTGTTTCAGACATCTGACTATTAGTCAACTATTGTTAAAACGATCCAATTATTAAATAGGCAAGAATTATTTGTTTTACTTATATAAACTATCCTTCTTTGCTGGGTCTGGAATAAATTAACACATCCACATGTTTCTTTGCTTACTATGCCAAAAAGAATGACTAATATTTTTCTATAATAATATTTTGATAAGAAAATGAATGTTCAGTTTAGATTCATAACAGGAGTTTCTGCATAGTTTTTATGTGTTGAATCAAATATGAAATGATCAAATCAGAAGGATTTGAACAATGTAATTTAAAAACAAAACAGCTTTGCTCAAATACAAAAAGTATTTTTTTAGCTACTCTATCAAATGAAAGCATATTTGTGCTTTCAAAAATATACTGGTTAAAGGATTTAGACAGGCTTCATATGAAGTATATTTAAACATCAAAACTAATTTAAAATGATCTAGAGAAACAAGCTGTGGAATGTCCAATCCTTAAAAAAAAAAAAAAGTAATTAAATGCTGAGGGCTTAGCTCGGTAAATACAATTAATGAGGTTCACCTCCATCCTGCCCCTCAGCGCCAGCCATGGCCCAGCACCTGCAGGCCCGCACCCAGCCTGAGCTGAGGGGCAGCCATCAACCTCCGTCTTAAACCCAACGAATTCCAGCTGCACTGGCCATGATATCTCCACACAGAAGCTGGCGTCACCTCGTCTGTCATGATCATCACATCTGTTGCGATCACCTTGTCTGTCGTGCTCGTTTCCCGTGCCCGCAACCGAGGAGCGGCCTGGTGGGCCCTAAAGAACATGGCTTCCCACCACAGGCTGCTCACTGGAGTAGAGGCATCGCCAACAGCACCCCAAGCCTTTAACCCAGGCAATAACAAGCCAGGTGCAAAGTTTCAGCTTAAAAAAAAATCCAAAACATGACCAAAATCATATTTTCCTCTCGACTACAGTGTCTTTTGCCTGCCCCCCATCCTGTGGTGGGGCAGCCTCAGCAGCCAGGCCTGTGGCCTGTCACAGCCACTGCTGCCCTGGCTCCCCAGCCGAGGCAAAACAACCCAAATTCACCGCCAGAGCCCCAAAACGGTCCCCCAGGGGGGTCCTGCGACCCTCTGCAGCCCATCCCATCCCCTCTGCAGCCCTAGACCCGTGCCAAGTGCTAGCACTGGCTAGCCCACGGCTCCCTGAGCTTGCCCCAGCCCTCCCTGCTCCCCCTGCCGCCCCATCCATCCGTCTGTCTGTCAGTCAGTCTGTCCCCACGTCGCAGGTCTGCTGCTGCTGGAGGGGGGTCCCAGGAGGGACCACCAGGCTGCAGGCTGTGGTCCTGGAGGCAGCAACAAGAGGGTCTCAAAAACCAAAGCAAGAATGCCACCAATAAAACAAAATAAATTAAAAAAAAGGAATCACGAAAAAGGTGAAAGAGAAGGAGAAAAAAAAGTCAGAAACAACCCCGAGGACCTTCTAACTGGTCTGTCCCAGGACTCTGCAAGAGGCTTAGCCGGAGATGAATTTGTCCCCCTTCTCTGGCACAAAGTTTCAGCAAACAAATAAACACCAAAAAAGAAAATCCATAAACCCGTCAAAAAGTAACCCAAGCTCACCCTCTGCAGTGTGCAGGGTGCTGCTTTAAGGCTCGGTCTGCAGAGGGGTTTGCTTTGGGATCCCTCGCTGTAGCAGGAGCGGGGAGCGGGGTAGGAGCGGGTGAAGGGGGGGGAAAGTTCCCTGCAGGAGTTACAGCACATCCACTGCTCCGCGCACTATTTTTAGCTCTGCTGTTACTATTTTTACCCATGTCACTGTTTTCCATTTGCTGACCTCTGTCCCTGCGCAGGCAGGGCCCCACCACCCTGCTCTCCCCTGCCGGGACCCTGCTTTCCCCCCGCCGCC
>JAOXJM010000005.1:641621-662204 GCA_026413425.1 Tringa solitaria | reverse complement strand
ACCCACAACCCGCTCCCCCCAGCTGGGACCCCGCTCCCCATCGCAGGCTGCACTTCTGGATTGCTTTACACAGCATCAGGAACGCCTGGGCTCCCCTCCTCCTGCCCCTCCTTTGCATGGAGAGACACGTTTTTATATATATACATATATATACACACATAAAAAAGTTGCACACAGAGCAAAGTCCAAAGGCGATCACCCAGCAAATCTCCTGCTTTAACTTCATTCCTCTCCAAACACATTCCTGCCAACGGGGAGGGGGGAAAGAAAAAGAAAAGAGAAAAAAAGGAAAAGCAAACAAACGCCACTGTTGCTAAGTTTTGCACTTTATACCCTTTTATATTTACAATCCTCTCTCAGCTAAAAATAGCAACCCCTGATCCATTTATAACTGGCCGGACGTGCCCCGCAGCCGCCGCGGGGCCCTGCCTGATGAAGGGAGCTCTCTGCGTTCCTTCTACCTGAGCTCATCCCGCCGAGAGGGCTCAGCCAGCCCCGCTCCCACAAAGCACACATTGACACCGCCGCTGCTGCCAGGGCAGGTCAGAGAAAGGGATGGGGAAAACAAGAAAAGGGAAAAAAAAGGCAGTAATCCAGGCAGGCTGCCCCATGCCCTTCTTGGCAGGCTGGAAAGCATACAACTGGGGAGGCAGTGGGGCAGGCTCTCGCCTGGCACACATCACGGGGGGGACAGAGGCAGCTCCAGCTTGGCTCCGTACGGATCAATGCCTTAATTCACCCCGGAGGAGAGCGGGGAGCGACTGCAGACCCGCACCCACGGGCAGGTCTGAAGGCAGCTCTGGAAATGACTTTAGAGTCACACTCAGAGGTGGGCGCTGGAAAGAACTCTAGACGTGGCTTTAGAGATGACACTGGAAATGGCTCCCGGTCTGCCTCCAGGCAACTCCAGCTGTGGGTTTGGGGCTTGGGCGGGCAATGCTGGGGTCAGCTCTCGGAGTTGGTCTACAAATGGCACCACAACTGGCAAAGACATAAATACACAGTGTTATCTGCAATAATTATTCATGCAGGAGATGTGGGATTCATTCCTTCACTGTTACTAAAGCCTCCCGAGTCTGATGTTAAACATTCCTGTTAGCACCCGTGCAGGACTCACAAACCACACGTGCAGCAGAGCTGCGGGACCGAAGTGAAGTCCCTGGCTGAGGCCAGTGCCCGGCATGATGGAAGCCTCCCCTTCCTGCCCAGGGAACCCAGGTGCCACATTAATGTCACCTCCCACATACCGACACGCTCCACATCTTAAAATTTCCTCTCTTGGAAGCACAGGTTTCCTCACTTTACTCCTGCTGCTGAAAGAAAGAATCCTGGTTCAGAGGCAGGATGATAACTCAGACATCACTGCGTAGTGGCAACAAAAAACACCACCAGCACCAAACAACACTATTTTAGTGCAATTTATCACAAATGTGTAAATTCCAGCCACTTAAAAATAAGGGGTCAAACGCTCCCAAAGTTATGAGACTTTGAAGGAAAATATACCTTCCAGTTATGGCTCTTTTGGGCACACTTGAAACGTTCCTCAGTACTCTTAAAAGCGAGAAAAGGTGGTTTGTTTGGACTGACAGCAGAAGCTCAGTGCCTGTGCTCCACAGACTGTAGCTCTGAGGAAAAAAGTAATAACCACGGTGGGACCCAGAGAAAAACTGGTAACAGTTGGCAACACCATTACCTACATCTATTCCTCCCAATAGCCCCGTTTCAGTTGCTTTTCTGATCCTATTCTTGATTTTGGCTTCTCAGTGGGAAATCACATCCCCTCGTGTCTTGTCTGCACAAGTGTTTTTGGGCTGTATTTTCCCTCCATAGCTCTTCCACGTATACACTCATCGCTTTGTTTATACAGGAACAAAAACCATCTATGTGCAGTGGTGCCTTTCCAAAATTTCGTGTATCACCAAAACAGACGTGCAGCAAGCTGGTCAGGCTTTTCTTGGAGCTGCGCTCATTATATGAATTTTACTTTTTTTAATTGTAATATACTGACTTCCATCAATTTCCACTAGCATGTAGCTGCCTGCTACAGGCAGGGGCTCACACTACCCACCTCCCATGATCTGACATTAGCAATCAAGTGCCATTTTCAGGCTGCTTGCAGAACAGCTAGAAACAAAATCGCTGAAAACCATGATCCTGAAAGTCATTAATCGGAGAATGCAGCAGTGGTTCTGCAGACACCTTCCTGGGAGGAGATGCTCTAAGCAGAGAAACGGAAACTTTGCTGCCACATTGCTATCAGTGCAGTAACTGTCTCCATCTTTGCAAGAAATCCAGATTATCCTTTCTTTCAGCCATCACCGAGCTGCTGCAGAGTGGCATCCAGCACACATTCAGAAGACAGATGTAAGTGTCCCTGGACAAACCTGCCACAAGGAACCCGTCCTGTTGTGGTTGCTGTGTAAGGTATTTCTCTGAGCAAGAGAGAGTTCAGCCCAAGGGCCAGGAGTACTTTCTAACCAGGCAGAGAGAGGAAATCTCTGCAAAGGCCTGAGTTTGCTGTGGAGGTGCTGTGCCCCTGGGCTTCAAAAGCCAAGAGAGAGACAAAAAAGGTACAACCCCACCCAAACTATGAATCAATTCTTGTGCAGTAACATTACAGAAATTGATATTATTATTATTAAGGTGAAGAATAGCTTGAGGAACTTCTTTTTTTCCAACTGAGTTGGAAATAATAACCCACTGCAGATGTAAACCCGTGGTGGGAGGACAGTGGTGGGCATACCCTGGAGCTGGACAGGTGCCCTGGCTCGCACCCGGAATGCTCCTCAGCAGAGGCTTGTCCTGGGCACCCCCAGAGCCAACAGGACCCATCTGGGCAGCTCCAAAACACAGCAAGCTTTTCCAGCACTGACATCTTTCTCCTGAATGTGTTCCCCCCAGGTTTCTTTTGCTGAGGAGCCCCCTGAGCCAGGAGGTCCGTACCCCTGTGCTGCAGCCGCCTGCCCCCTCCCCACGCTGTGCCCCGAGGAAGGTCCCGATTTCAGCTGCTTCCCCACCACACAAACCTCCTCAGTCCCTTCCCCTGCTCCTTTCCTTCCCTGGCTCCTTCCCATTTTCACCCTCTTCCTTCCTTAACCCGAAACCCACCCTCAGTCCTTGCAGCTTTGGCCCCCTCTTCTGTTAGCAAAACCAAACTCCCTGGTCACGTTCCCCTTGGAGGTTTGCCCAGGATTCATTCAGTGGAAATGCCACTTCTTCTTTTTCCTCCCTCCCCCCTTCTTTTTTTTTTTTTTTTCCCCTTCCTTTTTCCACCCTGCTTTTTGGCGGGCAATGGTAGAGCAGGCACAAAGAGAAGAGACCAGGTGAATTGTCCCTGCCATCCTGGGATGTTTGCTGGTATCCTCTGCAGCAGAACAGCATGGGCTCCAACACGGGTCTCGTGGCCACTGGTGCCAGGAGTGCCTGGCTTTGGCTCACTATCGTGAAGAGTAGAGTTGTAGAGATCTCATCACTCAGCGTCTTGCAAATACCCAGCCCCAGCCTGGCAGAAGCACGGAGGTGAGAAAGGGGAGCACGTGTATCTCGTGTAAAAATACATTCCATCCAGTTCTTCGTAACATGCATCCAGGCTGGGAGATGTTCTTGGAGACCATTTCTGCCCCGAAGCACTTCCACATTTCTGCCAAAGCTCCTGAGCAGGGAGTGCCCCCATAGGTTTGCTATTGCTGCTTCCCGATGTCACAGTCTAGTGTCCCCTGCTGAGACACGGCCGGGCATTTCGCCGTCAGACCAAGGCTGCAAGTCCAGCATCTCTCGCTGTGCCCAGGCGGGATGGCAGGGCAGGATCAGGGGCTCCAGGTACATGAAACCGTGACAGCAGTGGTGCAGTTAACTGTGTGCCAGAATTCTAGTGGCAGGGGGACATCCAGGGAGAACAATCCCAGAGCTGAGCAGGGGATGGGGACACTGGGTGTGATAACGGTAAAACCCAGCGTTGTGTGAGGCCGTATTTATTCTGGGATAATTCCTTCTGGAATAGAGTCACATGGCTCTTTAAATGGATTAGAATGTAATAAAACAGAAATGAAGTTGTATATGGAGATAAGTCCTCTAGACTGAAAAAATAAATTATGTTGGGGAAAAAGAGCTAATTAGATAACAGCTTTCCCATCCACACAATCATTTGTTCCTGCCTACAGACACGTAACATGCAGTATTTCACACACTGCCCTTCTGTCTTGGTCCAGACACTGCTGGTGTCTCCCCCGTAAGAATTTGGATCATCTTCCCCAGCCCGTACCAGGGAGCACCGAGGCAGCTGTAACAGGGGCTCCAGAGCAGCAAAACTCCCAGTGAAAGAAACGCAGTCAGTTTTGCATCCTGCAAATCAAAACCAGCCAAAGGTCACCTAAGGAAGGAGTTGTGTGAAACTCCACACATGTGCCATCGAGGAGCACCTGGGCCAAAGGCTTCAAAACTTCCTTGTTTAAGTGGCTAAAAAAAGCCCAAGTGATCCTGGGCTACCGGATCACCACATGGCCACTGACCTTTATATTTGTTTATTTTAAAGTTGTGTCACTATTTTATTTTTCTCATAAGTCAAACAGTTGAATGATTTCTAAAGTCTCTTCTCTCTGACTTCTTATTTTCTTCCTGTTTTATTCTAGAAATACTCATTCAAGACTCAAACATTAGGACTGGGTATGGCCCACACGTTGCAATTCTTCATTCCACAGATCGCTATCTATTGAAATTGCTATTCCCTCTGGATCCGGAGAAACCCACACAAAGGGACGCTACAAAATACATATTTGAATAGTGTATGCCAGGAACATAAAACAGAGACTTTGAAGTATCTTTACAAAATTGGCCATTTTGTCAAGGGCATTATTTTCACAAGAGGAGTGTTGTAAGTGATGCTTTCTGCTCTCAGCAATGTCTCAAAGTTCACTTTGTGGATCCAGGTAATTATTAGGTCCCATGATTGCATTACCCCCCTGGAATCATTCTCTCAGGCTAAATTTGCTTCTCCACACACACTGGTGCCCCTCAGAGATACTGCTTTTGAACAAAGATGACTTGACCTGCTTTGATCATATGTGCCGGGAGACAAGTGGTGGAGAGCTGAACAGAAGAGAATTCTGGAGAACAGAGGAAATCCCACAGCCAGCTTTGTCAGGCAGCTAAAATAGATGCTGCAATTTTGGAAGTGACTGTGGCTTTATTGCTCAGAAGCTGAAAAGCAGGGCTCGCAGCCTGGGCTCCCTCCAGGAGAGTGGGAATTCTGCTGGGAAAACCACAGTCCAGTGAGCCCAGGGGCTGGGGGCTCCTTGCACAGCCGGAACGATGCCGGTACGTTGAGGGTGGTGTAACACCTCCAGCAGCCCACAGCTGCTTTACGCTGCCATAGTTATGTCCACACAGCTTATACCGCTATAAATAGTGTATGGTCCACAGCTACCAGACATGGTTTTCGCAGTACAAAGTGAACACCACGTCTAAACCCAGACAAACCCTTCGTTAAGGTAATGACTCACACCAGAGGAGATCCTACTCCATTATCTCCACAGCCTAAACTAAGAAAGGGCCATGGGAGCTGCAGAACAGTTTACAAAGCTCTGCACTGGGCTCTGCAGGCACTGAGCACCCCAACTACAAACTGGCATCCTTCGGGACCTGGCCCATCACTGACCTGAAAGCTCCTCCTACCGTCACTTCCAGCCAGACCGGTCCTGATGGCACCTTTGGTACCACTCAGCAATTAAAACAGAAACTCCAAAGCTAGCACACTTCCCTTCACGCTATGATTAAGTTAAACAGTCTCAGAGGTTTGTGTGAGCACTCAAAATTACACCAAAATAATGTGTATGCTCTGACTGGGTTGAACATGCTAAAGAATCAAGCCCCAGCAAACCAGCCCCCAGTGTCCTGTGGGAGAGACACCACCAGACCTGTAAAATGTCGCAGCACTTGAGGGCGCTGCTGCAATAAATTTAACTCACCCTAAAAACCTCTACTTAAGTTTTGTTATGAATTAAAATCGCCTGTTAAAATATCAGCGACCAATGTTGACACTTACTTACCCTATTGCTGTTACACCGTGGCCCTTCTGTTTTGGAAAACAAGGAGCAGAAGTCAGGACTAACGTTTAACATCCAAGGTTAGCACCTAGTTGTCCTTTCAAATATTTGCACAAAGTGATAAAGTGGAAGGAGGACAAGAAAACAGTTTAATTCAGAACTACTTTTCTCAATATAATCGATTTGCTCTGGGTGAAATGAGAAGGTGTGAGAAAGTATCTCTCTTCATGGAATTAAAAAAAAAAAAACAACCAAAAATTGGGGGGGAAGATGCAAACACCCATTTCTCTTGAGGGAGATCCATGAGTTTATGGCCACACTGATGACACTGGTTTGCTCCGGTTTTCCCTGGCCTTTAATAGCATCGTCCCTGCAAAGGCTTCTTGGCCCTCAAATAAACCCACGTCCCTCCCACACCTTCCAGCTGCTACATCCCCCACCGCATCCTTCCTCCCAGCGGAGCTGGTCCTGCAGGATGCTGACGGGCAGAGTGGGATGCTCACTGCCAGATCCAAGATCAACTGTGTCATCGACCGTTTTCTCCAGATTCCACCCCAAGCTCATATCTACCTCCAGCAGACACCTACGTTCTCTATGAGTTGTGGCAATGTTTCCACTTTTTCTGAATTCAGGTAACTGGTCCCCCATTTGTTTCCTGCTCTGATGTGAAACAGGCTGGAGGATAAACAATTTTTTGACCGAAGTTACAATTTGCCAGCCTGAGAAAATTCTCTGTTCAGAAGTTCTGCCGATGCAACGTAGCATTTGATAACATCCTTTTTTTAAAAAAAATTCACAGGACTTCTGTAGCTTGTTCTCTCTTTCTCAACTATTGAGCAGTATGCTCAATATTTTTCATTGTAGTAGTTTATTAATTACAATGTTGTCTAAAAAAAAAAAAAAGTATTGGGGGGGAGAAAACTGTCAATTTCACATTTGAACTTCTGATGAAAACTGACTCCTTACCAGAGAAAGAGCAAAGGGAAACAGTGAAGACTGAAAAGAACTTTCACAACTTTTTAAAATTTTCCTGCAGCGCTGTATTTCCCTATCATTTTATTCAACAGTTGTCTGTGTCCTGAAGAATTTAATACTTAAAAAACATCCTTGCCAGTGTTTCAGAAAATGCTTGACCTTAATTTGGGGAAAGCAGAAATACCACAGAGCAGGTGAGTTTGACAAGACATCTAAAGCATACAGACTGGTTTGCCAAAGGTTAGAGACAACTACAGCATTAGTTCTCAAAAAATAAATTAGTGTAAGGACTACTGCTTACATGTCAAAAATAACCTACTAGTGTAAAAGGACAGGGACAAAACCAAAAAGCAACCAAAGAAAGATGTCCTAAAAATCTGTATTTGTCAAAAAAAGGTAAGAAAACAAAGAATAAAGCACAAAGTAACTCAGTACTTTATCTGCAAATGAATGAATCCTTTCTCCTTCGTTCTGTGATTAGTTAAGAGCTAAGCTTTAAAAATAAGTAATAACAAACAGTGTTTGTCCAATTTTAACAGTTCTTCTAGTTGTGGCATGATATGGATCTCTGTGTTTAGAGCTGGAAACCACAGCAGCACGTTTGTCCCTTGGGTTTTGCCTTTTGAAGCCCCACGAAGGCTCCAGGCACCCTGAGTCGGGGCAGAGCGAGAGCCGAGCTGCTCCCCGGGGTCAGTCCCCGACCAAGGGGTCTCCGTTTGGCGGGGCTGGAAATCTTTCCATCTCAGATCTAGTCCTGCCGAACCAGCATGGCTGGAGTCTTCTATTAACAGCCAGCACAGTAATTTGCTGAGCCTCAGACTTAGCATTCTACCAGGACATAAGAAAACCTCATACATCTGTTAAGTTAAATCCTTCTAGGAACAATTCCAGTAAGATGCTTCACATTTCCTGCTCCATGCAAAAAAAAAAAAAAAATATTAAATTAAATCTCATCTATAATTGACCTTGACAGATATTGAGAACATTTGGTGCCTATTAAAACCTCTTTAAGATGAGACCCTCTGAGCTATAGAAAGAAATGTAAATGTGAGCTTTATACCATGGTACGTTCAGTCAGTTATTTTCCATTAAAAAGTTACCTTAAAATATGTCCAAAACTAACTTTTAAAACATTCATTGAGCACGTAGGAGCTGTCTGTTTCATCCTATGCGTCTGCTTTTTGCAGGCAAACTGCTGAAAGAAATACCTGACAAAGATCTGCATAGCCTTGTCGTCATTCATCTGTCTGGCCCTCAGATACGCACAGGGACAGCTGGAGAAATACAAAAATCCACTTAATTAACTTCTGTACTGAGAGTTATTCCTCCATATAATGTACAAGATGACCAGAACCTCCATCAGACCACGTCTAGGAAGCAGAGGCAGAGCCAGGAGCTCTGTGCTGGTTGACACAAGGGCTGCTGTCATTAGAGCCACAAGCCACTGAAGTGACAAACAAAGCTGCAATCAAAGGACAGGAGCAGAAAACGTACTGGAGGTTTTTGAGGCCCAAGAACCCCACTCCTGCTTGAGAAACGGGAAGGTCCAGCTTGGAAACAGGACCAGCCAGCATTTGGCTCTCCTTACTACTTAAAGCCAAAGTGTTGGCTGTTACTGGAGTTCACCCAAGGAAAAGGCCTCCCCAACACTGTCCTCTCTGCTGGTCACCCCTGCCTGCGAGGGGCTCTCCCAGGACTCGCTGTGCAGAGACACTTTGTTTTCCTTGAGCATCTGGCTCAGATGTGACACAAAACGTGACATAAACTCTTTCTGGAGGGAATTTCAGGAAGCGCTGGAAAAGTGCTGCTTCCCAAGTGACAGGAGCAGTATTTTCTTTAGGCACAGTGGGATGCAGGTAGAGGATAAATCTAAAAAGTAAACAGAAATCTCATCTAGTAATGCAACACGGACAAATCCTAACGACCAAGACACACACTCTTGATTTACTGCAGTTTGCACGTTTGCCTGTGACGAAGGAGAGCTCCCGGGAGCCCACTCACATCTCGCTAAAGCAGCCCCACAAAGGAGTTCGCTTGCTCATCACAGCCTGGCTGGTTGGTATAAACACATCCTCTTCACCCCCCAAGGAAGTTTCAAGTGAATAAATGACTCTGTTGGACTTGGAAACAAGGTGTCCAAATTAAAACTGCATTCTCAAATGATTACTTTAAAATGACAGAAAATTAACGGGCTGAGGTGAAGCCTTAGGAGTGCAGCAGGACTGCGGCACAGAGCTGGGCTTTGCGCTCTCAATGCAAAGAAATATTTCAAGACACATTTGCCACAGTTTAACCCCTACACTAATACATAAACCTGCATGAAAATTCTGTTTTGTGAGGAAAATATACCAGAGAATATTAATATTTTCAATCTGATTCTAAAGATGCAACTTCAAAATGCAAACGCAAACCTAGCAAACTTGCTTTGACTGTGCAAATGAGTATTAAAAAAATTGTTTCTGGAAGCCCAGAAAAAGTTGGGCTTGAAATCTCTCAGTGGAATTACATTTTCATTCAAGCAATACCACATAGTTTGGAAGCCACAGAAAACATCTATTAAGACAGTTGCTAATTTAGAGAAAAAATGACCCCATCTGGAACGGTGTCTGCAGTGCTGCTCATTGCACCACAAGAAAAATATTATTGTACTGCAGAGTGTGAAGCTTTGTAACAAAGATGACGCCAGGTCAAAAAAATCTGACTTACAAAGAAAGGTTGAGGTTAAGGTCTTTCTTTTACTATAAAAGATTAAGTCCAAAAGGAAGTTTAACGTGAAGGAAAGGGCGGAAAAAAGATGAACTGAACTGATAATTAACATAAACTTTTTCCCCCGTGAACAAGAAAGACCTCCAGCTCTAGGACCGTGCTTTCCACTAACGCAAATTGAGGTAAGTAAATGAAAGTTTGGATTTATGAACAACAGGTTGAAGTCAGGGTGCGTCAGGGCGTTCACGATGGGAAACGGGTAGCCAAGGGGGCTGCACTGGGCATCGGCTGTGCAGCAGCACGGGGCCATGGCCAGCCCCGGGCACCTGTGGTAGGAGGCACGGTCACCAGAAAAATCCAAGGAAGCAAGAGAAGGACCGATGAGTCCAGCAATTGCCAGGACTAGGAAACATCTGACAGAGATACAGAGGACCTGAAACATAGCTTAAGGCATCAGAAAGGAAACGAGGCACTTCTGCCCTTTAGCTGAGTGAGTTCTGAGATAAGGCAAGGACAGAAGACAAGAGACCAGGAGAACAGAGCAGCAAGAAGCAGCTCACTGGGTGCCAGCTCTGTCCTGCCGAGAGCAGGAGGGAAGGGAACGGGCTCTGAACGAAGCAGCTGCAAAACGAGCTGAGAGTCCAGAGGGAAGCAGCTGTAGAAAAAGAGGTTCTGACAGGGCATTTGTGAAAATAAAAGTGAGATGGGTTTTTAGAAAGCATCCTGTCAGTGGTAAGGGTTCAGAAATGCTAATGTTATTTTTCTGAAAGCAGATCTGACATACTGCAGCTGTGGAAAGTGTGCTAGGAGACAGAGCAGCAAGCTAACCGACAGGGACAACAAGATGGAGTAGACAAGATGGAGACCAAGTAGTCACAGAGAACGCCCACTGAGATCAGCAGCGGTCCAGGGGAGACCACCCTTCTCTCAGGCTATGAGCTGTAGACCACAGATAACTCAAGCCCCATGTTTCTAATGGGATGCTGAGCACATGTGGAGGAACAAGCTGGTGACCACCCCAGGGAGGAGAACCTGGGGGAAGCAGGAGCTGTCATGGGTAGTGAGAGCAGACACTGTTTCCCTTCTCTCTTCTCTCCAGTACAACGCTCAATGCACTTCATTTATCCAGCCTGTGACCTGTGAATGGGGACATGAACTTCAGCACACGTGGCTTATGGGTGGATCGTATCACAGAATCCCAGGTTGGAAGGGACCTCAAGGATCATCTAGTTCAGCCTTTCTTGGCAAAAGCATGCTCTAGACATGACGGCCCAGCGCCCTGCCCAGCTGAACCTTACAAGTGTCCAGTGATGGGGAATCCACCCCTTTCCTGGGGAGATTATTCCAATGGCTGGTTGTTCTCAGCATGAAAAATTTTCCTCTTGTGTCCATTCAGAATCTCCTCAGGAGTAACTTGTATCCATCACCCCTTGTCTTTTCCATGGGACTCCTTGCAAAAAGGGAGTCTCCATCTTCTCAAGATGATGAAAGGTTTTAATAAGGACCAACTAAATGGCCTTTAACAAAGACTTGGAAAAAACTGTCAGAAACTGTTCCTGTTGGATCGGTGTTGAATTTTCTCACGTTGCACATGTCAAAATCTGAATGACAGATTGGTATTAAAGTTGGATAAGCAAATGATAAAGCCCTCCATTCCTATACGGCTTGCTCAAGTCTCTGTCATTCCTCCACAGCCAAAGCAACACCTGAGAATACACTGTCACATACACACCTGTATCGGCCAGGAAACGAGCGCATCACTAATGATACACCTCCGCCTCCAGAAGCCAGGCCATTCCCACCTAAACCCACCGGCAAATTTCTTCTCAACCGCAGCATCATCAGCCACAGGAATCCATCAATAAGTCATCCTCTAGACAACCTGCAGGGAATACTGCCCATCCTTGACTAAGACAGCAGGGATGTGCCGTGGTGTGATGGAGAGGTGCTGCGTGCCCGAGGAGACGGCTGCAGCTCCCACCGCCTCCGGCTCCTGGCTAGGGCTGTCCACCGGCACCGCGTCCATCGCCAGTCCCCGAATCCTCAACTCCAGCTTCACAGGAAATAACTCTTTCCTAAGAAAGAGGGTGAGATCGGTGGGAAATGAAGATACCAAGCATTTGAATACCACACCGAGCCTGTTGAATAATCCAGATTTCAGCCGATTTAAATGGCGCACAGCTACACAGGACTACAAACATCTGCTTTCAAGAGGTGTCCAGATCATTAGAAGCTAATTGTGTTTCTCTGTTACATTCCCTGCCATATGCTGGGGATAATCTCAGCAAGCAACAGGGATTTTCATCACAAATCCTAATAAATCTGCTCTGCAAGGTTTCATGGTTTTTCTTATGTCATTTATTAGATAATACCCCCCTGCTGCTCCTCTCTGCTCTTTCCATGCCTTGTGTCTACTCTTCCACAGCACCCAAAGGCTCCTGCAACCTCAGAGGAACAACTGACCATTTCTTCACGCCATCCCAGAAAAAATTCCCTCCCTTGTCAAGGCTAAATACAGAATTTACCTACTAGCTGTCCCCTGCCCAGCCAGCACTGCCACCTGCAAGAGGGGTAAGTCAGGACAGGCTCTCTGGACATTGATGTTCCTCACCAGCGGGAGGAACATCACTTTGGCCCCGGTCCAAGCTCCCATGTGCATGCAGCCAACAGTGTGTGAAGAACAAAGGAAGAAGATCTGAATGTATGAGCAACTTCATTAACTGAAATTCAGAGATCTTTCTGGCACTTTGCTTGGCCAAACCAAGGTGCCTTCACTGAAAGCTGTGATGGCACTTTTGTGGCATAAGAAAAGTGTATATACACAAACAGAATCTGATCTCTGGCATTAGCAACGATAACAACAAAACTGGAGGTGACTGCAGCACTGATAGAAGAGAGGGGACGGACTGCTCTGGACTCCCTTCTCCAGGGCACAAGCAGAAGCACCATGAATTGGTCCCAATCTCCAGCCTGGTGCCACCCCTTCTCTGCACAAGGGGGCACAGAACCTCACTCCAGCCTTGGCCTCTCTCTTCCCTCGTAAGGCGTTACCTGGGCTGGGCTCTCTGACCGACCTCCCGGGCACCTCCGGAACCCCGGCTGGAAGAGGAGCTGCCGGTGCTTCCATCCCACACATCCTGTCCTCCAGAGGATCGACGGCAGCAGACTGGATGGTGCACGAGCTGTGGCAAACCAGCCTGAGGGTGGGGAGAGCTGGCAGGATTTAGTGGTCCCATCTCCCGCCAGCAGCAGGATGAGAAGTTCTCGCGGTCCCACGGCTTCCACCCGAGCCACGAGCGGTGCTGCTGCTGGCGAGGAGGGACGTGCGCACGGGGTATTTTTATCTCCTCTTCATTCCCATCCCTGTCAATCCAAAACAAACTTCAGCTAGTTAGAGGTGGGAAAGATGGTTCACGATGAGAAAAGGATTCCCTGGCTTGCCTCGCGTGTCACCGCTGGATGGGTGCCACCACCGCAGTGGCACAGCTGCACCAGTCCCGGCTGCCCAGCTCCCAGTAACCTTTCCAGACTAAAATAGCAGACCTACTGCTTGATTTTTAGCAGCTGAAGAGCAGCAGTAAACCGCATAAGTATTATGTAAAATGATATTTTTCTAAGTATATGTTTACTGTGCACAGAAGAAGTGGATTTAATTACAAACAACTGGAAGTTTTTAACAGTCTGGATTGCCCCCTACTCCCTTTCTAAAAACTAGGGCTTGGCAGCAGCTTTTGGGTTTCATTGCAAGTCTTCTAAGTATTTCCTTGGAAAGACTTTACACTTGGTCCCAGGCAAAAAGTCAAAATCAACATTTAAAAAGCACGCCCTGCATAATTTCCAGGACTCAGCAGCATGAAGGTATACTTATGGAGGCCAGGAGGAGAACTGCTTTTTGTGCTTTTTGACTTTGTGCATAAAGCTGGTCTTCAGACAAGGAAGTTTATATTCCAAATAATATTTTTAACTACATGCGGTGAAGTACATAACTTATCAGGCCTTTCCTCATCCCCCTCCCAAAATAAGCCTGAATGGTAAATATCTTTGCAGTATTTAGTCTTTGCCTAGACCTCTGCCAGGAGGGACAGATTCTCAAGACTAATACAGAATTATTCAGTGGCAGAAAAAGTTGCAAATAACATTTTCTTAAACTCCTTTATAGAGTAGAACTCCAGTTTGGGCCCAATAGTGATACTCGGGCTAAACTGGCTGGTTCTGCGCGGAATCGGTTCGGCAGCGTTTCGCGGTGTGTCACCGTGACCCTGCCCGGGGGACGGCACACGGTCCCCTTCCCGAGAGAGGAGGCTCCCGCGGGCTCCGGGAGGGACGGCTGGCGCTGCCCTGGCTCTGTGAACAATCCCGCTGGAACCAGCGGGACCCACACGGAGGACGCAAGACTGAAACTCCTGCTTTGAGCCAAAGGCCAAGAATGAAGTTTCACCCATTTCGTCTATTTGCTACTCAAACAGGCCGGCGCACAGTGCTTCTGACTTCCCAATAGCAGCACACGTGGTGCTTTTGGGTACAAGGATATATACACGTTTAAGGATTATCCGCTCAAATTTTATCTCAATTTTTGTTCTGGGGAAAAACAAAAAAGGAGTATTTCCTTTGTCAATATTTGAAGTGTTTTTAAAAACAAATACATATTCTTCTGAAATATCTGCAAATCAAGTCCTGCATCAGTCACCACCTAAAACCACAAAATGCTGCAGACAAGAGATTAAACTTCACAGCAGCTGAGAGAAGCGAGACCACAAGCGGTGTTAAGGAATCAGGCTTAGAGGAGAAAATATGCTTTAGCTTTTAGTCTAAAAGGTATTTCTTGTATGTTTTTAATCAGCAGAGAAAAATCGGGTCCACCAAATTGTGGATTTCCTGTGAGGAGATAAGGCAAGGAAAACATCAAGAGAGTGTTTTATGCAGCATAGTTCTTCCAAGCAGATAGTTTTCGCCGGTATTTATAAAAAACAAATCTGAATGCAGGTTTTCAGCTCACAATAGCACGCCCTTCTCCTCGGTGTCTCTGTTTCCTCCCCTTGTAAAATCCCAGTATCACAAATCCCCTGGCGCTCCAGAAAACCTCCTGGCTAACCAGTGATCTTGAGATTTCAGCACAAAAACCAACCAGAAAAAATGCAAACCCAAACAAATACAGCCCACAAACTAAAAATTTTTTTTGGTGGGGGGTGGGGAAGGGAAGAGGTTGTGGTATAACCCGTGATGAGGATGTCACTGAGAAAGAGAAGGACAAACCCAATAAACCGCTTTTTTTTTTTTTCCGCAGCAGCATCGCTCCATCAGCACAGGGCTCAGAGTAACGCTGAGTGTGCCTTCCTCGGAGGTGGCACCTCTGCCCCCGAGGGGTGCCCGGGTGAGCAGGAGCAGCACAGGCACCAGAGAGGGCACTCACTCCTACGCTGAAACTCAGCCTGTGGCCACCCCTCGCTTACCCAGCCGGCAGGCGTGAGCATCGCCATCGTGCTGCCTCTCCAATCACAGAATTCTCTGGGTTGGAAGGGACCTTTCATATCGAGTCCAACCACCAACCCAACACTGCCAAACCCATGTCCCTCAGCACCACGTCTGCCCGGCTTTTAAATACCCCCAGGGATGGTGACTCCACCACTGCCCTGGGCAGCCTCTGCCAAGACTTGTCAACCCTTTCCATGAAGAAATTTTTCCTAATATTCAAACTAAACCTCCCCTGGTGCAACTTGAGGCTGTTGCCTCTTGTCCTATTGCCTGTTCCTTGGGAGAAGAGACCGACTTTCCAAAGTACTCTTTTAAGCAGCATCTAGAGCGATGGAAGATAATCTTTATCCCACCAGGTATTTAATGAGTAAAAACACAGATTGCCACTAACACAGAGATTGCACGTGTGCTGGGGAAGGGGGAGATCATGTACATCTGCGTCTGACTGCACAGCTGTGCCTGGGGCCAGGGACCAGGGAATCCCCACATTCCTCATCCCCTTCCCACAAAAATCCACGGTTACACACGCACAGAGCATCCCTTTCAGCATCAGCTGTAACTGTGAAAGTAATTATTCTGCAGTTTGGATCTCAGCACAGAGAGCATCATCCTAGCATCAGTACAGCCTGCCATCCGTTAGCCCTTCATCATAACACTTTTGTAGCAGTGCTGCTGGAGGTTTCCTGACACCTTCTCTTGCCAGACCCTGTTTGAAGCAGCTCAGACTTTGCCAGACTTCAAACAAGCTGGCTGAAGCTCTCCACACTGTGTGCCTGCCTGAGGCTAATGATTTTCTTGTTTACGTGAAGGTGGTACAAGGAAAAAGTAAGGTCAGGAGCTCTCAAGGAAAAAAAAAAAACCACAACCCCCCCACATACCGTCCCCAAAAAGCAAACAAAAAAAGCAGGGAATGATGAGTAGCTTGCCTGTCTTCTTTCTATGAAATTTTAAAATGGGAGCAGTAGAGAAAATACTTTATCAAGTGATCTAAAGCACAGAGGTGCCAGTGCTGAAGGCACTCCATTGCTGGGAGGTCCAGTGAATGTTCACCAGATGATGGCAAGGTCCTGGAGCCAGCACTGCTTGCACACCGAATACAGCCCTGTCAAACTCCGCAAAGCTTTCCAGGGACTTTTGTTCAGGGTGAGCATGCTCCAGACCCAGCAGAGCCCTGTTCACCAACTGACGGGGCAGCACTCTATGCCATAGAGCACATTCTGTATATGGCAGTGGGAACGGGGTGGGACTGGTCTCGCAGAAGCTCTTTGTCACAAAGGAAGGCTCATAATTAGCACACCACCTCCTGGTGTTCACAGCAGGATCGTTGTGCCTGCACTGGGCATTTGGAAACCAGAGAGATTCCCATGTCCAAGTGTTCTTGTATCTGGTGATTCCTGGGAACCCTGTTGGAAATACTGCAATCCCCTCACCGCTAACGACAGCGCCTTTGGAGGACCAGCGGTGGTGATGCCCAGCCACCACAGACTGGGCACTGGCTCCTCAGCAGAGCTGCCCCCGACCAGGTACTCCCATCACCAGCATCCCCAGGGATGGAGCCCAGGATTCTTTGGTTTTCCTATTCTTGCTTTTCTTAAAGTGGAAACTCAATACCAACTTGGTGTAACATGTTTAGTGTCAAAAATCTTGTTCTCAAGAAGTAGTAAGTGCCAGGATGAAGGTTCCCTCTACATTTTTAGTTTATTCTGTTCTGTACGTCTTTTACACAATCTTCTAATAAGGATCATACACTTTTTTGCAGGGCGTGTGCCCCCTCTTCTACCTCACAATACAAGAGCCAAATAGGTTGTAGGTGAATGGAACTATTGTCATTGGGGACAAGCTCCTGAGAGATGGAACTCGTCAAGTGCTTGAGCACGTGTCTGTCTTCATCCCTGGGTGTCCTCTCCTGGCCGCCCAACCCCGAGAGCAGCGGTGCAGGGAAACCACCTCACTGTAGGCAAGATGGGGAACCACAACAGGAGAAGGGATATTTTGTGGGATTTACCAGCTCCACGCTCCAAAAGCTGAGTACTACAGAGAAAAATTAGCATTAGGCAAAGATCAAGCATTTAAACATCAGGGGTAGCTTCGGACCGTTTTAGCTTCAGTCTTTGGTGGGATTTCCCCCTCGAGCATCCTCCAAAGGAGAGCGATGCCCCCTCGTTTCGGAGCGGTGCTGTGCACCGACGCGTGTGAAGCCTCCAGTCCCCACGATGGTCAGCGCTACAGAAAAACCCCTGGGGAGTTCAAGAGTCCTGTGTTCGGGGTGGGGACGGGGTGTCGGACACAGGGCGACCCATTGTATGAGGGGGAGAAGAACATTGAATGGCTGCTCATTCACTGCACAACACCCGGCTTGTGCCCCGAATGAAGTACCCTGTAGAAAAAAAATACAATGTAAACCACACAAAACAGTCTTTAATTACACGGGATGGGGGGGCTGGCCCTGCAGCACACACAGAGAGGGCTGACTGTGGTTACTCTTCACGCTGATATTCCTAGCTTTTTTAAATATGTTTTTCTTCCTGTATAATATATCCCCCCTATACAAAACTACAAGTTTGCATGCCCTACGTTCATATTTGTACCGATATAAATATTTCCGTTAGAAACGTTTTTACTTAAGCACCGATGTAGATAAGATTCAGAAGTGCCATTATTTAATACGTTTAGTTTAATATAAATACCTAAGATGACAAGTGCATCTATCTTTATTGGTATATTGCTATCCACGTTTCCTTTTCAGTATGGGAATAAGCTACAAGTACATTTTACCGAGGTAAGAGTTCAGCCAGGGAGAGCGAGCAAAGGCAGCGCACACAGAGCAGCCGGAGGAGCCAACAGGGTTTGTTGTAAGATACTAACTGATGAAAAGCATTAAAGCCCCTCAGACTGCACTACAAGTATTTGTTTTCATATAGTGTTCGTTGTAAGATAAAAAAACCACTAACCACAATTTAAGTAGAATTATACTTCAAAGTCTGAAAAAAAAAAAAAAAAAAAAGACGGAGGAAGCCCCACATTGCTGTCACCAATGAGAAGGCACACACAGAATGGAATCGGTTTATGGCAAAGTTGAAAATCCTTTCTCCCATAAGCACACACTTTCGGTTGTAGAGCCGGGATTGTTGTCAAACAAAAACTCACCCCCATGTGCTGCAACTCACCCTCCAGTAGCCAGTGGTAACCCTGGACTCACACTACACTGCCAACATGACAGCGATTGTGATCTTGAGGTTGCTGCTTGTACAGTGCACTAAACAAAATCCAGTGAGATTACACCTGATGGCGCATTTTCCTTTAAAAAACAAACAAACAAACAAAAAACCCAACAAAAATAAAAAGCCAAAAAACCCCCAAAATTTCCTGCAAGTACAAAGTCATATCATTGCTTCAAAAACAGAGCAGGTGTAAGATCTTTGCTCTACTGAAATTAAAGGTTTCATGAATAGGGAATTTACCTCACACATTTGTGTGATGAAAAAGGATTGAAAAAAATGGTAAAAAACTTCTAAAGTCAAGCAATAGGACATACAGCCATCCCCTGAGTAACTGTGCCCGTGCACTGCACGGCCCTGAGCACCCCCGTAAAGGGGCTGTTTTACACGTGCAGCCCACGAGCACCTCAGCACAGAGACACTCAGCCGTGGAGCGATACCCGCATATAAAGCACAACCAAGTACACCCCAAACTTCTCATTGCCTTTTAGAAACAGAAAATTCACACAGTAAGAGTGGGATGCAGGGGAGAAGCAGCAAAGGAAGGAAGCTAACGGGAAAACGACAGTCCCCGGGCAAGGAGCGGGGAAATGGGTCTCTCAGGCATCCCAAGATTTACAAGGGGGCCAAAAAGTGAGTTCCTGCTATTCAAGTCCAGGCTGAAATATAATAAACCAGTGCCAGCTTAACACTGGCTCCTGCCCATCAGATTTATAAATCAGTACTTTGACAAAGAACGCTCTCTCTGTTGGCTTCACCATAGATAATTTTGAACTGCCAAGGTACGTTGTTTTACACACTGAGTGGGTTATGTCGCTTCTGCAAACAGTGGTTCTGTGGCACAACACGTTAGAAGCAATATTCAAAGGCAGGCAAGTGAAATGTTGCCTACTGCAAACAGGGAAGCCTGTCGGATAGCCTCTGTGACTTAAGGGCTTAAAACCACAACACCCAACCCGTAAGGCTCCCACGGCACAGCCTGCGCTCGAGGGGAAAGCCCGGCTGCTGCGCGGGGAGATTTCTCACCAACACACTCCTTACAAGGGTCGGTTTTACGCGGGTGCTGCTCAGAAGGACACACACCTCTTCCAACAGAGCGGCACCAGCGGAGCTACAGCCACATCAAAAGAAGCTGAACTACTACAAGAAAAACTTTTACCACTTCGACCCTGAAAACCACGTCCAATATCGTTTTCTACAGCTCCTCAAAACCCAGCTCCTCTGTCTCAGGCTGCCAACACGCCGAGGAGGCCACGGCCAACCCCCGCGGCTCGTCACAGGGGGAGCCACGCACGGCCCCGGGGGGCGGGAGCCCCCACGGCACCTGCGGGCACCTGAAAATATTCTCTATTACTCCAAGATGCTCGGAGTTTTGCAGCCCACTCGTGCGGGACGCCGTGCTCCGCCCGCAGCCTGCGGGAGGGGGCGGGAGCATCCCCAGCCCCCGGCTCCCCCGAGGGCCGGCACACGGCTCCCCGACGGGGGTTTGCGCTGGGGTTCCGCACCGCTACCCCGCACCGCTCACACACCCCGCACCGCACCGCACCGGTACCCGGCACCGGCATCCCGCACTGCTCGCACACCCGGCACCGCACCGGTACCCGGCACCGGCATCCCGCACTGCTCACACACCCGGCACCGGCATCCCGCACTGCTCACACACCTGGCACCGCATCGGTACCCGGCACCGGCATCCCGCACTGCTCACATACCCCGCACTGACACCCCGCACTGGTACCCCGCACCGGCATCCCGCACTGCTCACACCCGGCACCGGCATCCCGCACTGCTCACATACCCCGCACTGACACCCCGCACCGGCATCCCGCACTGCTCACACACCCCGCACCGCACCGGCAGCGGGGACTACTCCCCCACCCCGCACCGCCGCCCCACACTGCTCATACACCCCGCACCGGCACCGGACGCCCCGCATCCCGGCAGACAGCGCCACGGTTCCCCTCTCGTTCTCCTCCCCCGGACGGAGCCCGGTGCCGCCGCAGGAGCATCCCCGCCCGGGGCCGGGGACTCACGCACCGACCGGGCGGGCTGGGACCCCCCGCCGCGTGCGGGGGCGGCGGCAGCAGAGGGTGAACGCGCGCACCGAAGCCGGGGCTTTCTCCGCGCGGGAGGACGGCACCGGCCGAGAGAGCCCGCCCGCCCCCGCCGCT
>JAOXJM010000005.1:626423-641015 GCA_026413425.1 Tringa solitaria | reverse complement strand
CCCCGGCCCCGGGGCGCCCCCCCCCCCGCACCCCCCCGCGGGCAGGCACCGGAGAGCCCCGGGGCGCCCCCCTTTCCCCCCCCCCACCCCCCCGGACCACCGCGGCTGTGCCCGGGCGGACGGCTCAGCCCGGCCCCCGTGAGGGTCTCTCCCGGCCGGGACCGGCGGTGACATTCCGGGCGCGGGGGTGCCGCGGGGGGGGAACCCCGGTCCGGGGGGGAGCTGGTGCCCCCCCACCGCAGCACCCCGGGGTCCTGGTGACATCTGTGGGGTCGCGCTCGGTGACATTAACGGTCCTCCCCAGCCTGAACGATGGGACCGTTCCGTTCCGTCGCAGCCCGCTGGAGGTGACACCGGGACCTGTGCCACGCCGGGGTGTGTCGGTGCCTCCTCGTCTTTTCCACCGGCACCACCGTCCCCTGGAGGAGTCCGGGACGGAGCCTGCTCTCTCGCTCTCCCCCTCCCCTCTGCAGGCACCACGTCTGCTCCCTTGCGACTCACCTCCTCAGCCCTTACCTGGGGAGGGGCGGTGGTGCCGGTCGGGGTAACATCCCCCCGGCAGCTCACGCCGTGCACAGCTTTGTCACACCGCATCCTACACCCGCCCCCGGCCACCTCTGACCGGCCACGTCCGACGTGACTAACGCTCTCGGGGCCCGGCCACGCGTCCCTGCGCTCGGGGGCTGGATCCTTCCAGCCGCGCTCTGGACCCCGGCCCGTCCCCTGCAAACAGCCCGGGAGGTTCTCTCTGAAACCTCGGGTTCTCCTGTAGGTGCTTTCTCACAAGTTTGGTGTCTCTGTGGTAGAAATTTCCCCTTCAAAAGCTCCTGCCAGCCTGGGCCAGCAGAAGGACAGATGTGTTAAGAGGGTGACCCTCTCTTTCCCCCTTATTAACGCCTCCTGAAAGGCCGAGCAGGTCTTGTAGGAAACCCTCGAGTGTTTGTGTTGCTGCAGCAGGACAGCTGTGACAGGCCCGAGCTGCCCTGGGGAATGACGGAGCTGCCCGCGGAGGTCACCGTTAGCCGGGTGAGCCGACCAGCTCTCGTCTCCGCACCTTTTGTCACTCCTAGTCGTGGGACCCAGCCTTAACCCAGCCCCTTTGGCCATGCTGCAGCAGAGGAGCAGCGTTCTGGGCAGTGTGGGTGTCTGGGGGGGCTCACCCCAAGCCCGGTCCTGCCGAGGGAGCTCGGGCTCCTCCACAAACTGGGTCCCTGTCGTCCCGCTCCCAGAGCGGCTCCGGGAGCAATCCACCACAGCACGTGGGGACACCAGAACAAGGGTCAGGAAACGTGTTTGGATGGTCTGTGAGCCTGGGCTCGGGCAGAGACACGAGCAAACGCATCACAGCGGAGAGACTCTCACCCGTTCTGTACGGGGACACCGTGTGTGTGTCCCTCGTAGGAAGGCTGTTAGTTATTTCAACAAGTTTATTTCTATTTGACTCACTTTTGGGCAGGCCTGGTAACTGACTGCCTGGTTCTGTGCTCCTGCAGATTATCCAGCGGAAAGTCCATGGGTCCATTCCCGGAGAAAGACATTGCCCGAGCAAAGGGAGGGAACTTCTCCTTCTTCCCGTTTGTCCTGTACTGATCAATGCCCTGCTGCCCGGCTGTTACAGACGTTAGTAAGTGTACAAATTAAATCATTACACAGCAGACAAGTTCACCTTACACATCACCACGAGCCCAGCAGCTTCAGCAACAGTTGCTGCGTCGCAGGAACTAATGCATCTCCTGCTGGCCCGAGGTGCCCACACGAGCCTCGCCGACCCCACCGCTCTAATGCCTTTTCCTCCGGGGCCCAGAGCTCGTCCTTCTGATGAACACACCCCTGAGAATGTAACATACTGAGAAAATGTAAAGGTCAGCCCAGAGGATAATTAATAGCGGTTTCCTTTTTCTTCCTGTGTGTTTTGGAGAGGCACCGAAAAGAGGAAGGTTACACGTGCAGAGGGGAGGGTTCTCTGGAGTGGGCTGCCTTGTGGGGATCTAGCGATGCGCCGCCCACAAAAGGAAGGTGAACTCTTGAGGGCTGTGAAGAAAACAAATCCAAACAGAGCCAAAAGGTAAAATGTAGAACTAGAAAGCAGCATTCAGCCTATGGATTTGCTCCCCTGGCTCCCGCTCGTGCAATTCACAGCAAGACAAGTTTAAGATCAGTCCCTCGTGGTTTCCTTACTCTGAGAACCTTTCCAGGGCAGGTGACAAGTTCTGCAAGGTGCACCAAGCCTGTGTCTGCTGTAATGGCCATCCCCTCCCAGGTATGAGCTGACGTGGAAATCTGAAAACGAAGTAGGATTTCCAAGTGGAGAACAGGCCTTCCCTCATCCTATTGTTCTGAACCTTTAGAATAACTCATAAAACTTATGAATTACTTGTTTCGGGAATTTCACACCCTGGTATACACCTGAGTATGGCCCTGCCTATCGTCACAGCAGAGATGTCGTTACTCAAATTGAGCTGTTGACAGTGTCAGACGCACAGGTCATGGGCTTCCCAGCTTATGCCAGTTTCAGTTGGTGGCAAAAGGGGACAGCAAGGGTAAGGTCATGCGATCTCTGGTCAAAGGTCTGCAGGTCTCTCTGTATTTTTATTCTGTTGTTTCTACCATCTGCAACAGGGGTAAAAAAAGGTGGGGAAGTTAAAAAGCAGAGTGGGACATCTGGGAATGCAAAAAATACCAAGGGAGAGACGCAATAGCTGCATTAAAAGGAGAGACATAGACACATAAGCAAAAAGCCTTGGATCAACACCCGGAAATATGTCAGCAAGAGAAATATAAGTGTGTAAAATCTGTATTTATTTGTGCCCTGGGAGGGAAGATAATTGGTTGAACTGAAACTCCCCCCCCCTTACTGTAAGTGAGCAACACGTGCACTGTTCACCTCCTGCTGCCGGACCCCCATGTGCCAGACCCGCTCGGGAGCTCCCCGCGCGGCCCCCCCGCAGGCAGCCCCCTCTGCACCCCCCTGCACCCCTCTGCTCCGGTGTCAGCAGCCATGCCCAGCACCTCCCCTAAAGGCATCTCGAGTCAGGGAGTTTGCTTTTCAAAGGGGCCCGGGGCCGCTGCTCACAACGTGGCTGGAGCAATCACGGTGCTGAGCACCCCTGGAAAACACATCCTGATGCCCAGTTGCAAAACTAGGCTTTTAGGTCAAAAGGAGAGGAGTCACCATTTTTGGAGTTTGCTCAGTGTCCGTACAATTGAGCGCCCACTGCAGACTGCAAGTGCTTTCCCTTCATTTTATCTGGACTTTGCCTTTGGTCCTTTGCATCAGGTCAATCCTTATTTTGCTGTTATTCCTCTGTTTCCTACACTAAACTCTAGATTTAAAAGACTGATTAAGCACCTAATTTCAATCTTGGATTCCTAAATCCTTGTTTAAGTCAGATCTGAACTGTTAACTTTTTCTCCTTTCAGAAAGCGAGAGCCAGGAGTTCCCAGTCCCTAAAACCACAAGTCCACCATCAGTGGCCTTCTCACATCTCTTAACTTGAAAGCCTGTTCACCTGGAAAATAAACACCGTGACACACAGATAAGGCACGGTAGGTAGAATTAGCTGCATTTGAACTGTATTTCAGATATAAAATGGCAAAAGGTGTTTGTGCTGGCAGTCACAGGACAGTGCTCTGAAGACAGGGTCAGCAAATGCAGCGTTGCCATTCCTGCCCAGCCTGGGCTCCTGAGGACATGGCCCGAGCAAAGCCCCTTCATCTGGGAAGATATTCAGTGTTTAAAGAGGACAAAGTCTTTATGTGGGGAGACTGCAGTGTATCGATATGGCTGCGGGGGGGGACGACATCCTGGTCTAATCCTCATTCCTGATTGATACCCTTTCAGCCCGTCTTTGGCTCCCGTAAGCCACGTGGTGAAGCCCTGGGCTCCAGGAGCAAAGCCATGCACTATGGCTGCGTGTAGGGGAATGGAGAAGCACCCAGCTTATTAATATCCTGATTGATTTTATGCAGATGTCAGTTATCCTGAAGCAATTCCCATGATGTCCTTCATCACCTCATCCAGCATTTCTCCTCTCTCTGGTCCTGACAAGACGGCGAGGGATGAGAGACGGGTGGTGGCAGGCAGAAGGGCATTCGGGGGTGGCAGTGGGACCTGGATAGCTGTATCCGAGGGCACTGCCTTCTGGGTTCAAAATGACATCGTGGGTATAAATTAAAGTGTGACTCCTGCTCCATTCCTCTTCCCAGGCTTGTGCAGACACTCGTGTTGGGGTCTGTGCTCGGGGGACACTGACTGCTCCCTGGCAGCCCCGCTTTACTGGGCACGCAACCAGCCAGTGTCACCAGCCAAACTCCAAAGTACAGACTTTTCACTCTGTTGAATACAATAAAACTTGCCTTTCCCCTGACTACCTTTATGGATGCTTAGTTGGTTTTCAGCATCATGCCCCAGTTTTCCTTCAGAAATATCAAAATATTTTCCCTTTTTTTATTTTTTTACCCACTGAAGACCATGTGTGAGGTTCCCTACAGTGTCTTTCTGGGCCCTAGGGCTGTCGCCTGAAAAAAATATTTATGGCTTCAGATGGAAAAAGAAGTACATTGTAAAATTCAGAAATCACACAACCAGATGACCTGCCCAGTTCCACTCCCTCCACCGGGCTGTGCACGTACATCTCACAGCAACCTGCAGGGGTGAGCGGCCCCGAGCTGGGCCGGAAAGCCACCGGGATTGCACTGGTGAGAACAGCAAAGCAATATTCTGATAAAGCAGCTTATTTCCATGCCTGAAGTGCTCTCCTACAGCCTGCAGATACCTCCTGCTCCCCCTCTGCGCCTCTCCAGCAGATAAAGCCACACGTCGGTTGTTGAGCTCATTGTGGCACCTTCGGCCGCCGGGGTTGTCATGGGACTGACTCCCTGCACAAACACAGCGGGGTTTCAAGGATAATTCACAGCACAAGTGAGCAGCCTTGTTCTGTCAACAAAAGCCTGTGTGTTTATAAGGACCCTCGAATGTGTTTTTATAAATACTCAGGGGGGTATTTTTAGCAGCACGAGCCTCTCCAGCCTCCCCCAAGGCACCGATGCGGTTCCCGGCCCTTCTCCCCGTCGCCCGCCCGGGCAGTGTCTGATGATGAACCCCCCCAGGGATGTTCCTGCGGCGGCTGAGACCCGAGCAGCCGCTCGGTGCCGTTTTTCGGGCTGCACTGACATCTGTTGGCTCCCAGGGACCGAGGGAGGAGAGAGCAAACCCGCTCGGTTCCCTGCGCGGGGACAAACCGCAGCAGCCCCGGCTGCCGTCCCGCGTAATTCACCGAGGGTCCCGTCCAGCGGGCAGGGTCCGGCAGGTCTGAAAGCTCAGGGCTGGTGATGGACCGTGTTCCTGTGAAACACCCAACTCCCAGCCATCGCCCTCGCAGTTCCCCTCAAACGGCTCCGGCGCTGCCTTTTCTGAGGGAGGGGGCTCCAGGCAGCGGGAAGAAGCCGAGAGCTTCCCCGAGAGCGCGTTGGCCTCTCCGTGTGACTAATTGAACCCGTGGGACGTGAACACTCATTTCTGAATCAGTGCCTGAACAGATCACACAACCTTTCGGAAAAAACAAGTAAGAAGCGAGCAGAGCGTTTCACTTGAACTGGCAGGGTCTTACTCAGCCGTACGGTTTCGATGGTACGACTGTGTGTTCAGCGTGATAAGCAAAGAAGAACCGGGTGTGCTGGAGCGCAGCCAGCATCTGCCTTGGCTGGAGCCTCCCCCCGCAGACACCGTGCCCCCGCCAGTGCCCTCCCTCGGAGCCCGCACCAGACCCCACGGCAGCGGGCACGGGGGCTGCCCGCTCCCCGGCAGGCTCGGCCCTGAGGCAGTCGCAGGACTCCTTTTTCTAAGTGACTAGTGCCCAGAGTGCGGCAAGTCCCACCTCTGAGTGTGCAGCCCAAGGGGTTTTCTGAGGAACGCTCCCAAGCGGGTGCCCCGTTTGGGGCCGACGTGACCCCGCGCTGGGGAGGGAGAGCAGGGGAGCCGGGGGGCGAGGAGGAGGCACAGCAGAGCATTGGCTTCTACAGGTTTCTAGAAACGGCTCCGTAGGAAAGGGCAAACTTTTGTATTTTGGATTATGACATCTTCTCACTGCTTTAATCATTTCTTTGTTTATATGATACAAGAGACTTTGTTTTCTGTTCCATTTAAAAATGTGCTTTTCCTTGCAGTGATGTCAGTCATATCGTAAGTGGTATTTGTCACTGGACAGCAAAGGAAGTTTTGACGGGCTTTACTGATTTCTGCTGATGACATTTACTTGTGCTCCCATTGTGAAATAATCCTTTCTACAGCCAGCACTGGAGTAGGTGTCTGCGGTCTTTCCAACAGGATTTTAGGTGCAGGACACAAAGTTAAGTACCATCCAGCCTTCCTGTGTCACAGAGAGCTTATAGCACTGAGTTAAATTCCACTGAGAGGAGAAATAACTTGGAGATGAATTTCATAGACAGACGAGCGCGTGAAGCCTGCAGAGCGTCGGTCCTTAATTGACTCCCTCACACTCGGGATTTCGGAAAGACACCTTCCTCTGCAGGACTGATGCTCCACGGGGACAAGCTCCCCGGGGACAGAGAGTGTAATTGAGGTGCCAGCCCCCCAGGGCACAGCCTGCCTCCCCACGGGCTGCAGGGGGGTCTCTGCTCCGGCACCTGGAGCACCTCCTGCCCTTCTCCACCGACCTCGGTGTCAGCAGGGCTGTTTCTCTCATATTCTCACTTCTCTCCCTGGCCACACTTGCCCAGTTGCACAGCTTAGAACTTTCCCCAAGTCTCTTCACTTGGCCTGTTAAGCATCTAAGGATGTGCTGCGTACAGACCGGCTGCATTCCTCTCAATCTCTAGAATTAGACTTTTGAACATTAATGAAAAAAAAAGAAAAATCAGAATTTTATTTGCAATTTGAAGAATTCTTCTTTTCTGACTAGTTATTTGCACCTGGAAAGAAACCAAGCAAAGAAACTCTAATTTAGAAAGAATGACCCAACAGCCACATTTCAGAACACCTGTTCAGCAATAAGGAGTCTGGATTAAAGTGAAACATAAGGGATCAGTAGTTCCCATTTCAGAGAAAATGAGGATTATTGGGCAGAAAACAAATCCCAGCATTTGGTTTGATGATTAGGAACGTATACATTTAAAATACCCGCAAAGCAATCGACGAATGCAGCTTGTGCTTTCCACTGGAGGCAGCAGAACAGCCCCCTGCCAGGTTCTCCCCAGCTCTGAGCAATGCAAGCCCTCGCTGTGGCCCGTGGCCCTGGAAGCCTTACGGTTTCCTACACCAGCCACAGAAGTGACATAAGGATCACGGAGAGTAATTTTGATCCTGGGTTGATTTTCAAAATAGTTTTGCCATTTGCCTTGGTAGCAAGTGAGATGATTTATTCATGGCTAGAATAGTGCAGCAGCGTGATGGGCAGAGCGAGCAGACCTTACTCCTAAAGTCATCGCACCAAGATCAACAAAGGTGAGGCATGATTGAAATTGAACCATGTATTTAAAATGTAACTAAATGTCACAGAGATGAGGAAAAAAAATAAATTTAGAAATATGATTTTTGGGAGCGACATTTGCTTGAGAAAAGCCCCGGCAGCGTGGCATCCCGTGGGGTGCGCGGTCTGGACAAAAGAACTGGGCAGACCTGGAAGGAGAGACAAGTAGGTGAAGGGCAGCCTCAGAAACTCTCCGGAACTCAGCAACTCTCTCACATATTCATTTTTCAGAACCATGGAAGATGTTATTTTTTTCAGAAGAATTTTCCTGTACCTGACTTCAGAGAAAAGGAGAGAGAGAGGGAGGAAGAGAACGATGATGCTTGGAAAGGAAGTTGCTATAAAAGCGCCCTGCTGCCTGCGCAGGGACACGGGTTGGACCTCACCCTCATCAGCAGTTGGATTTCTTTTCTCATAAAGGATTTCTTCTCCTTAAAACAGCCTTACTTATAAAATGTACATAGTTAAAATTTTAGTATATCATATATAACGCCATTTATCCTGCTGAAACTTTAGCATTCATACAGTTCTTGTATGTTTCTGTAACAATTTGATTCACAAGGCGTTTAAACACAGACTGCAGCTCCACTGAGATCCCAGTATTGCTGGTAGAGAGAAAACCGCATCGTTTTGGCTGCAGACAACATCACTGTGATGGCATTTGGAACAGGAACGGACAGGCACAGGGACTGTCCCCCCAAACTCTGTAAGTGCTGGAGACCAGGAAGGGCCAAGAACGGGTGCTGGCCTCTGGTTCCCTGAGGGACCATCCATCCCACCTCATTCCTTACAGCCGCGCCACCCCAGGCTGTTGGATGCCCCTTTGTTTGATGCAGACACGCAACGGGGTTTTTGGAGCTGGTTAATCCTTAATTTTGCTTTGCACAAAGGAATCAGAAGGCATAACGTAGCCCGTGGCGTTTCTGAGGTATCTGCTTGCAAGCCCATTGGTGTTTCACCAGCGGCGTTTCCTCCGCTGGGTGCCTGTTGCCGGTGACTTTGGAGCGTGGCACCTCCCAGCCCGGGGCCTCTGTTCTGCTGGCGCGGTCCTGCAGCGCTGGGACGGCTGGCGCTATCCTTGCGCAGTTCCCCATTCCTTCCTGCCTGTGGGAACATCCTGCTTGCCCTAAGCTTCTCTGCAGGGCTGAATGTCTCCCCAGAGGAATTCTTCCCTACAATCCCACAATCGGTTCTCATCAGCTTGGGTTTAAAACCGCACTGACTGCCAAGCACGCCTCTTGGCACGCAGGTAGTAATTCTGCATTTTCTCAGTGCCGGCTTAGGTGGGCCAGCGTGCCAGAGAACAATAAAACTGTATTTTTATTCTTGTGCCGTGCTGTACTCTCCCTCAGCCTGCTATGTAGGAATAATACGAGAGACAAACCAAAATTACTTGGCAAAGGCATTTGTAAAATACATGTGCAGACTCCTCAGGCATCACAACCCTCGTGACAAGACACGGGACAGAGAGGGCTGATGCATTGATGCTCGTGGTGAAGACTTTCCAGCCACACCAGGAGCAACACAGAGCACAGTAAGGACCATATGCAGCTCCTGAAGCAGAAGTTCCTGCCACCAAGAACGTACCTTTGTTCCTACCAGCAGCTCAGTGCGCTCTGGCTGCTCTTTGGAGTAAGTGGGTTTTGGACAGAGAAGTGGAAGGCTGCTGTGATGCAGAGGGGAGCATGTTACGTGTATGCAGGAGCAGTGACCACTCTGTGGGACCGCAGTTTCTGTGGTTTTGGGCTACGCTGCTGGGTGACAATCTCTAAGGCAGGATAAGTCACCTACTAAGAGAGGCATCTGCAGCCAGGGGCAGGGATAACTACAAAAAAGGTCTCATAGCATCATGCCCAATGGATTTGTTTTCTTCTCATTACAGAAGGGGACAAACCACTGTCTTCTTTTGGAAATCCTTGGCTCTCTGCTAAAGGGGATGCTAGTTAAACACTGGATTTATTTCTGTGCTGCCGTGTTTTTGATGCTCAGCTTCACGGGCAGCGTGGTGGCGTAGGAAATACTCTGTGCTGTGCTCATTCGGCTCTGCGTGGCTTAGCACCAGGTAAGCAGAAAAACCAAATTAATATTGTCCTTCAGTGCAGATTTTCAGGTGGAGTGGATTGTCACATCTCTATTGACTGTTGTTGGGGAACCAATAAAAACCCAAACTGTTTCTTCAGCTTCGGTTTGGTTTACGCCGTTGTGCGGCACGCATCCTTGGGGTCTGTGCTGCTGCTGGCCCCGCAGCTGGTGTGGGGGGCTCTGGGCGTGCGGTGGCTGTTTCACCCTGCCTCGGGGCAGGAACCTCCTTTCAATAACAGAGAGATTGCTGGAGGCCCAGGCAGCACCAAGCTCTGCTGCACCTCAGCCGTGGCGCTCACAAAGACAAGGAGGCCCTTGCACCATCAGCAGGAGTTGCACTGGTGGGTTTTTTCGAGAGCACAGTTGCACTAATCTTCATTCTTCTGTTTTGTTTGGTCTTCTCTTTTAGAGAGTTGGAACATATTTGCCAGTTGGCTAGAAATTACTTAAATGACTTCTGGCTCAGTAGGTTAAATAATCCATTATTTGTGTGGTAGAAAGAGGGTGTGAAAGATTCTTTAAAACGAAAATCCTGCTTAGATCTTTGTGGAAGCAACTGGGGGAGAGAGAGGAGATAAATGAAACAAATAGTATTTTCTCAGCTATCTCAGTGCTCAGTTCGCTTTGCTTTAGGCCCCCCATCTTCCATTGCAAAGGCTCCTGTTGACTTTTCCCAGGGCTGAAGTCAACTCACGCAGCATCTCCCGTCACTCATCACCGGCGGTGGAGCGCTGTGAAGGTTCGGGCACGTTTACAGGCAGCTCTGCACCTCTCACCAGGCACATCTTCCTCCCTTAGTGAAACGTCTGTGTTCCGACATTGCAAGTACAGAAACTGGTTTGAAGCATTGTACTTGATGAATAACAGAAAATTGACGATGAAAGAATCCCCAGCAATACAGCAAAACAATATACTATACAAAAATTCTGAGCAATTTTAGATAAAATTCATGCCACATGGGAAGCTTCCAAATGGCATTTTTCTCTATATGACATGTCTACAATGAGTAGATAAAAATATTTATGAAATTTAAGTCAACTTTAACAGAATGGTGCAAATGTCTGAATTCTTTTGCTTGATGGTGGTGCTTGTCTGGGGATCATAGTTCTGCAGCTCTGAGACGTGGAATCCAGATTCACCCCTGCATTTTCTGCCACAGGCTCTCCAAAAAGCCCTGGCACGAAGACAACACGTTCCGTGGGCATACCAGGGGCAAAGCCTCACAATAAACAGAGCTCATGAGGGTCCTCCACTGCAGACGCCAAGGAGAAGACAAAGCAGCAGAACTTTCCTCGAGGAGCGAGGGGAGGAACTTTAGATCTAGATCTGCACAGGGACCCTGCCCCGCAGCCCAGCAGGGGTGGAACAGGGATGTCCTGGCCCGTGTTCATCTGCCTGGGCACCGCACCACCGTTTCTTGGTGGAGAACCATAAGGGACTCATGTGGGCTTTCTGTGTTGGAATAACGAGGCGCGTTTTGATTTCACAGTTAAGCCCAAGTGAAGCTTTCTCCATGCCTTTCTGGGTGAACAAAGATTGATCAAACGCTTTGCGTTATCTGCTGCAGAATCTCACAGATGTTTCCTTGCAGAGCCCTTAAGCAGAACACCAAATGTTTCACCACCACATACAAAGCTGGGCAGGGGCCAAACCTTTATGACACTGTTTTGTGTTTGCCTATAGTGTTGCATGTGCCTGTCAGATCCGCTTCCTGTTTTGGATATTAGATCTGGGGATGGAGAGCTTCCAAACGCTAGCCAGGTCCAAAGTAAGCTGCTCTCCGCAAAAATAATAACAGTAATATCAGAAGAAGTATAAATACTCAGATGAATAATTGCCTCTCAATTATTTCCTGGCTTGCAAGTTTACGTGTGTTCATAGAAAGGGGGGGTCAAATTTAAAAGACATATGCTAAATTCCTGCCTGCCAACGATATGGAAGTCTCTGCTATTCTCACAGCCTCTATATTTTACATATCAAAGTGATATCCAACAAAATATGCATTTAAGCCCCATCCCTTATGATATTTATACAACGGGCTTTGGATTTGGTTTGGGAGTTTGTCCACTGTTAGATCTGCTGAAGACCAAGGCGAAGCTATTCTGCTCTCGCTGGCAGCATTTCACACGGATACGCAGAGTGGCTGAACGTTACAAAATTGCTTGTGAAGGAGGATTCAGAAAGCAGCACGTTCAGAAAGCAGCACCTTGATGGGAGGCCCAGTCCTATGAGAGAGAGCGCGAGTGTCAGGCGGGGAGTGCAGTCGTGTGTGTGAGTGAACAGCCCAACACACAAAGGGCTGGGGTCACAAACACCTCTCCTACCCCCGGCGCCTCCTCGGATACGGGCTCAACCTTACCTCCGCAGGGAAAACACTTCCAGATTTGCAATCTGGGTTTATTTATTAGGGTTGGCTTGACAGAAAATCAGAAATGTTGTAAAACACAATAGAATAAAATGAAAGTATTTGACCAGTTAAAAAAAAAATTAGACTGAAAAATATTGAACATTTGTTAAGTAATTTCTAAATAAAATCTGAGTTTTCTGGTGATTTCTATAACACTGAAGTTGTAGGCTCTCTGCCACAGTGTTTGTAAGACACCGAATTCAGACAAAGCGCACACCTAATTTAGAGCAGTTATTGCCTTAATTCTATTTTCAACCAGTAGGATGAAGCTAATCAAAATCAGAGAGAAGAAATTTGTGAGTTTGAAGCAAACGGCTGGCCCTGTGGTCCCTCCAGAGGACAGGCAGCGTCCCCAAGGTGCCGGTGAAACAGCAGCGTCACCTCGTGCCCCGGTCCCTGAAGAGCCACGGCCCAAAGCCCCGGCGGCAGCTCCGGCCGAGCCCCCTCGGGGCAGCCCCAGCCCGGGAGCCCCCACAGCCCGGGGGACGAGGTGTGGGGCGGAGGCAGCGCGCCCCGCACCCTGCCGGGGACGGTGTCCGCACACGGGGGATGACACCCCGCTGCTGGCCGGCGGCCGCCCCAGGAGCTGCCCTCCTTCAAGGGGAGCGTGTGTGCTCCCGCGGGATGCGTACGATTTTCCACTCCGACCCTCCCAAACACTGCCCTTGCCCAACAGACTTCAACGTACATGGAAAATTAGTTTCTTCCCAGATGTTCCTATTTAGAACTCAATAACTGCTTTAAACTGTATTAAAATTACATTTGAAATACTAATAAAGAGAATAAAAACATTAACCATATGTTCCATTACGCCACAGTTAACTTGTACTGAAACACATACCTTACTTAAACACAAGTTAAACACATGCACTGAGACGTCCCCCGGCACACACGTGATGCACAGGCGTAGTTCCTTTGGATTTTGAGGAGAACTGTCTTTCTAAATCACCTACACAACTCTGAACACCAGTCTTTAAACTTCTTTTAAAGAGAATTAAACTTTTGACAAAGTAATCTGGCAACTGCTCAGTGCCTTGTTTGGTGCGTGTGAACACCCCCCGTAACTCCGGGGGCTGCTGAGCAGGTGCAATTTAGATGATTTCGTTCATATCCTTTTAGTACCTATAAATCATCCAAGTATAAACCTCATGTCCTGGACTGGGATTATCAGAGACTGAATCAGCAAGAGTTTTTGTGAAAGACCCGGTTGGTGTTGTTATTCCACAACACCTGCAGTTCTTAAGAAGTTCCATTATGCCATCCCCTTGTCTGATTTATTTAATCCTCTGGCTTAAAGATGCTGTTTAGCAGCCTCACACCCCTTTTCCTAGAAGTAACAACGATTCATTGAACCCCCCCAGTTCAGCGTTTCCTGGCAATGACCTGGAGGAGTTGGAGAAGCTCCATCAGCTGGTGTTCTGCTCCGCACAGCGCTCTGTCTGCCCAAGCCCGGCAGACTCTGCCAGCCCGCGCTCGCGCTGCAGCACAGGATCCTGCTTCACTTCTCACTTTGGAGCTGCCCATTTTAATTTGTTTTTCTGCGTCATTTTATCGGTTCCAAAGCCAACGAGATCCTTCTGGATGACAGCTATTATTTATACACAGTACGTTTTTCTTACTACTGCTGAAGTTTTTCTTGGTACTGAAGTGAGTAACTTTGCAAACAAGACTTTTTTGAAGTACAATGAATGTCCTTTAGGATCATTGCTGGAGAGCATTAGTGAGAATATAAGATTTAAAACATTTTGTTCAGGAACTGTAGACAATTCATTGACTTGAAAGTGAGAACTAGGTTGGGTAAAAAGAGAAAATATTTATCCACCCCAGCGTTTCAGTGGCTTGCAGAGCAAGACTTTTCTCCAGAGTTTCAAACCGCTAAGGATGTCTGCTGCAATCACCCCCTAAACTTAAAAGATCTGCAGATTCCTTTGAGAATAATTATAGTCCAAAATTCCAGGTGATTCTGTTTTGTTCTATTTTCCCCTCTCTAGATAACGGTGATAGTTACATATTTTCACAGTTTGGATTTTTTTCCCTGGACCACTAGACTGCACCGTGCCATCTGTGCAGAAGAACCATTCGTTCTGCCGGACGCCGTTGGGATTGGGAAGGCGCTGGCTCCGTCTGCTTCGATCTCCTCCAGCTGCTTGCTTTGGGGCTTCACAGGTCAATCCCCAAGGTAAGTATTTGTACATACAGAGAGGAATTTATTTTTTTGTCTTAACTCTGATGCCTGTTTGCAGTTCAGTTAAGGATCGCTAAATGTACTTTGTCTTAATTTTTTTGTTATAGATCCAAAATTGACTTTTTTGTTTTAAGGAATATGGCCTCGGCTCCCAAGCTTTGATTTGGAGGCGAATTTAAAATCTGTCTTTCAGCTTTGTAAAAGGCTAAGTCACACACCTGACACCATTGTCCCCACTTCTCATACTGCATCAGAGAGGCCTGAGTATGCTTTATTCCCTTCAGCTCAGCTCTGCCCCACCGCTGGGACACGGTGGGAGTTTCCCTTGATCTACGGCCACTCTGTCTACTCGCTTTTTGATTCAGCCTTAACAAAGAGGTCAAATCTGTTAGTTTTAAGTAATCACTCCCGCCCCCCACCATCACACTTCC
>JAOXJM010000005.1:607712-622974 GCA_026413425.1 Tringa solitaria | reverse complement strand
CAGCCACGGCTTCTCTGGGCAACCTGGGCCAGGCTCTCACCACCCTCACAGCAAACAAGTTCTTCCCCACAGCTCAGCTCCATCTCCCCTCTTTCAGAGTTATCTGTGAAGGGCTGGTCAGGGGACCCAGCAGCGTGGAGGACCCAGAACCCAGAGATGTTACAGAACCCTGCAGGTGCCCCCTGCCTGGAGTCGGGGTGTTTCTATTGAAAGATGTTTAAGTGATGACAGAGTATATGGGGTGTAGCCACCTAAATCCACTGAGGTCAGTCTCTGGAGCCATTTCCCATCAGTAACTGCTGGTTTGTTGCACCAAAGGGACGATGAAGCCGTGTCAGGAATGGGGGGCACTCGCCCAGGGTGGCTCATGGGGGCAGCGAGAACATCAACGTGCCAGGCTCTGCTCCCCTGGGGGTGAGCAGGGGGGGCTGCAGCTGCAGAGACCTGCTTCCAGCTGTGCTGCTCGGCAGGGGCTTGTTTCTCTTTGGTAATTATCCCACATGTTAATTTCTGACACTGAGAATCTGTTGCCTCTACGGGACCGTGGGACCTTCCCTTTGGCAGACCCCCTCCGGGTCTCACAGCGAGGGGCCCCAGGGCAAAGGCGGCACCAGAAGCTAAAATTGCCTGGAGTTGGGTGAGTAAATCCAGGTGGTGGGAACGGGTCTTGGAGAAACTAAAATTCTACCTGTTCTGGGGTGAAGAAACACCATGAGTTTAATGGGAGTGGCCCCAGCGCGAGCTCTGCAGAAGAAAGAGAATCATTTATTTGGTGCAGGCAGCACAAATCACTGCCTTGAGCACGTCCAAGCTTCTGGTCCAGAGAACAGACCTCTCATCTAAACAGAAGGAAATAGCAATGGACATTGGGAATAGCAAGGGATTTTAATATGGAATTGAAAAAAAAACCCAAACCCTTGATTTTTATTATTTTTATTTTGCATTTCCAAAGCAGAGGAAGCATCAGACCTTTTAACTATCAGGTGTTGGATTGATTTCTTTTACTCTGCTTAAGGAAACTTAGGCTGGTTTTCAGATTTTGATTTCCTAAATATTCATCCCCTTTGCTTTTCAGGTATTTCATATTAGATTTCTTTAATATTAGAGATTTCTTTTTAAAGATGGTTTCTATAAGGTGCCTTCCAAATTAAATCCAACAGAATGATGTGCTTTAAGACACAGTAAAATTGAAGAACGTGATAATCAGTCATCAAAATCTAATTTCTCCTTTATTTGGCTTCTGCATTCAGTGAATAACTTTAGAATTTAGTCTTATGCCACAAAACCGCAGGCTACTTTCTACGTAAAAATCTGCCCCATTTTGGCAAAACACTAAATTTCAAAATTAGAATTAATTTAAAGAGTGTTTCTATAGGATGGAGATTGAAAACTTGAATTCAGGGCGGTGAAATCAGAACATGCTGCCATTAGCTTCGGTGGCCAGACCGAGTCAGGAACGAAAATAACCCTTCATCAACACGTTTCCCACAGCAGCTCCTGGCACCACGTCGTGCTTGATGCCGACTCTCTCCAACGGCAGAGCTCAGTTACGCATCTATCTCCTAAAACTACCAGCAAGGGGATCAGAACCGAAGCAGCAAGGGAGGAGCAAATGCAGGAAGTAACGAAGTTCTGCTTTCAATTAAAAAAAGTTACATTTTGCCCAAGAATCAAAGGCAGCCACAAAACCAGAGTGAAAAATGTTGTTTCTTCTCCCTTCTGTGTTCAGCTGCCCGTGAAGCCTTTCATGAAAGCAGCTCCCGCTAAACCTGGTGTGTTCCTGGAGCTCCCCCCAGACCCAGCCCTGCTCCCGGGGATCCCCTCGCCCAGGGAAAGGCGGGAGTCTTCCTCGCAGGATTCCTCGGAGGATTCCTCGCAGCCCAGCTCGACCCCAAGGCGGAGCAGCCAGAAGCCAGCCTGGGGGATTCTCACGTCACCACTCCGGCCCCAGGAAACGCTTCCAAGGGCTGAGCTGGAACCAGCAGGGAATAAACCCCGGTCACTCTGTCCCGGCGCTGCAGGGACACAAGTCACTCCCCGAGGTGGCCCAGCCAGGCCAGTGCTTGTCACCTCCTGGCAACAACACTGTGCACCCCCAATTACTGCTGAATCCCACAAAGAGGTGAATCCGTGTGAGCTCCCCAGAACCACCCCGACCGCTCAGAATAAGCCGTTACCCTCTGAGTCTGCCCTCAGACAGGTCAGTGCTGGGAAAAGGAACCCCAACAGAGCAATGCTGTCGTGCACCAACTTCTGGAGTGCTCAGTGTTCTCAGAAATGTAAATAATGCCATGCAACGCCATATGGGATAGGTAAGCTGCTTTAATAATAATAAATTTATTAAGTGGCAAGAAGCCACTCAGCTTTGTAAACCGATTTTACTCAATCACAGTCCTTCTATTTTTTTCCTCCTTTAACATGAATACATTCTGTCATTTGTATGTGAAAGATTTAAGTAGAGATATGTCCTGGACGACTCTCGCTGATTTTACTGGTCAGAAAAACATTAAACATGCGAAAACAGCACCTTATTCAAACTATAGGCCTTTTCTCATTACATCTCCTTTGCTGCTAAGCTAAACCGCCACTGAATAAGCCAAGTCTACAGAGCGTTTTTTTCCTTGTCCTGTGTTCTGAGATGTAGTGGGGCCTTAACGTCTGGTAAAACCTCACGTGTAATAAGTAATTCTGAAGGCTTTGTAAGCAATAGCTGCAGTTGCTTCTTCAGACTAGAGAGAGCTTCTCATGCATTAATGCACTTAGTTAGGGTTTGTGAGGAGCTCAGAGGATGCGCCCTCTTCCTGATACGGTTTATTGAGCCTGGACTCTGCACCACGAATATTGTTCAGCAACTGGCTGCACCAATAATTTAAAAAAAAAAAAAAAGAAATCAGGCTGGTTTTATCAGAAACAAGTAATAAATCTTATCATGATAGTAAAAAAAATGGCAATTTATGACATATGACATTTTCATTGCTTGAGAAGGAATCAGTGCAAAGTGAGGTAACCCACGCACCCCCCTCAGGGCTGGGGGCGTTACACCAGGCGCCGCCGTTTGGAGTCCCTCTCCATGTCCTCGGCGGGAGAGTCTCCGTCGCACCCGAGAGGGGACACCATGTTCAGCAAAGGGTCTTCCGATGCCCCCCCAAACAGGGACAGCAACAAAGCCACGCCGTAGCCAGTAGCTCGCTCACCCTAGGGGGAAAAAAGAGAACAATTCACACTTCAGAGACTGTAGAATCTGAATTTAGTTTTAATTTACTTATTCACTCAACAAGAGCAGTGACAGCATGTGGTGAACACTCAGGGTCCCTGGCAGCTTGTGGTTCTGCATCCTCACTGCTATGGAATCTGTTCTGGTCAGATTAAGCCATGAGATTCACGTGAGAACAGAGCTCATACTGACTCCAGGGTGGATTCATCCTGATGTTGTTCAGGGCAGGAAACATTCCATCCAGCATGAGCATGGATTTGGAGTACGAGCTGAGTAAGTTGGGTTTAAAAAAAAAAAAAAGGAGACGGGGAGTAAAGTGGCTAGTTTTTTAGGAAAGAAGAATATACACAAGTTCAAAAAAGGGAGGAGGGGAAACCCTCAAGAGGAAAGAAATGCTTTCTCTGTGGCACGTCAGCAGGCAGGAAAATCAACTCTGGTCAGTCATCCCAAAACAGTACGGGTGAAAACGGATGGTGAGGATTGCTGCCACCAACGGAAAGCAGGCAAGTTGTCAGACTTTACAGTGATAAAGATGTTGCTGATTAAAGTGACAGAATATTTTAAAACCAAGACGAAAAACATGAACAGATGAAGGGATGGAAACAAAGAAACTCCCCAGACAGACAAAGAGCCAATGCTTTTCAAAAGAACTCTTCTCCACCCAATTCCCTCGCTTTGAACGCGATGCTCAGAACCCAGAGCACCTGCAGGCACGAGCAGCTCACTCTGCCCAGGACGGCGCCGGGAGCCGCAGGAACATACTCACTGCGTGGACGGGCGCAGCGATGTCGACGTGCACCCACACCCCGGGCCAGTCAAAGCCGATGTGAGAAGCAATGAAGAGCCCAGCGCAGGAGCTGGGAGTATTGTCTCGGTCCTGCAGAAACAAGAAAAGCACTGTTGGTCTTGCAAGAAAAGAAAATGTCAAAAGACAGCAGTGCAAATCTAGTTCAAAGCTTAACAAATGGCCCTAAAACAGAGGCCTTTGCTGACCAGCTACACTGCAGATCCCTTGGCCTGGCCCTGCTCAGTTCCTCTTCTGCACGAGATCCTTCCTGCAGCATTTTTGGAACTTGGTGCATGTTGTAACTCCCAAATGCAGCAAAAGCAGCTACAGCAAGGCCTCTCTCCTCCATTTCCCAGTTCCTGCACTCCCAGTTACTGTCTCTGTTGGTTATACGTGATCTGAGGAATATTGGTCTTTACTTCTCAAACTGTCTCCATCCAGGAATTTAGCACTCATCTTAGGGCCATGCTCAAAAGGCAAGCAGCCCAAAGACACCTTTGCAGCAGAATAGCCTGTTTAAAACTGACACTAAATATCAGTGTCATGACATAGTGCCTGCAAAAGCCCCAGGTAAAAGACCCTGAAGTCCATAATTATATGGCCTATTTCTAAAAGACTACAGCCCTTGTGAAAAGCTTTCAGCTAGCTACCAACAGGACAGCGCATTATCTAAAAAATGCACATTTTTATGTCATAAATGAAATTGAATAAAAAATAAATCTTACTGCCACAGAGTTCTTCATATCGGCTACAGCAGAGGTAAATTCACTGAAGTGGAGCTCAGGGCAATACACGAGAGGATGGACCAAGTCTCCACAGTTCCTGCCGGCTTTAACACAGGCCTTTTCCCACTCTTCGTTATTGGTAAGGACAGCAGCGTGATACTTGCCCGTAGCAATTCCCTAGTGAGATACGAGACAAAATCGGGAAGGATTCACCTTAACTGTGCCGGGGAAGAGAACTCTGTCCTGCCCCCTCTCAGCATCAAGAGCTGCACCCTGTGTGCCAGCAGCTCCCTGCCGGTACCTGAGCTCCGGTGAGAGTGGCCATATCAAGAATGATATCAGCACCGAGGTCCTTGCAGGCGTAAGCGACTCCGTCAGCCAGTATCAGTCTGCCTTCTGCATCGGTGTTATTGATCTCCACAGTTCTAGGAGAAAGAGAGGGCACTTAATAAAGCAGGCCTTCAGGCTGGGAGCTAAGACCCATCTGTCTGGACGAGAAGGCAGACCTAAGCCTAAGGTGCTTCTTTTGAGTCCCAGGTCCGTACGGGCGCAAGCGCCCAGAGAGCGCACGGGTAGGGAAGGGTCACAACAGCACTGTCCTCCTCACGGGGCCGGTTTGTTGGGCCCGTTTATGCCTGCCCCGTCGAGCTGGGATTTAACAAATTGCTGCCATACAAAGAGATATCCTACTCTGTTTGAAACGAGGAGACTCTTACACAATGGCAGCCTACCTCTAGGACTGAGACATGACAGACTGCAGATGGACACAGAAAAGTGCCTGTACTGGAAAAAAAGCCTAGACCTGAGTGCTTTAAGGAAACCTCAGTCCATGATATATGATATGTATTTTGATGTGTATTTACAAACCCAACTGGAAACTCCAAGCACACTTAAAACTCACTACTATGGCTGTCTGAAATACTATTATCCATATTTAGGGAAGCTGCTGAGGGACAGGTTCACAATCTGCAGTATATTCAGACAAACAGAACCAAAGATGGTGTTTCCTCTCAATGTTTCTGTGAAAAGGACAGATAGAATCTTACTTTCCAGAGTAAAGAACATGAATGTCATCAGGTCTTGTTGCACGTGGTCCAACGGCATTCTCAGCCAAACAAAAAACAGCGTGAAGATTGTCTTTAAAACCCTGTAACAACAACAGGAGAGAAATGGGGTTTGAGTCACATCAAGCTAATTTATTGGGACTGAAATGAATGAGGGATTACAACTTCTTGACAGCAATGCCACTGTTACACAGGAAATCCATGAGGAATATCTTTTATCTTGAAGCTGAGGCCAAGAGATATAGAAAGTGGGCAAGGAGGTAACATCTAACACGGGCCAATGACACAGCTCACTGCCCTTCCCCATCCAACCTGCACCACCGCTCCGATACACCCTACCAGCATCGGTCCTCTCTCTTTCCATGGAAAACCAAAAAGCTAAGAGGAATTCGGGTTGGGTTTTTTTGGGGGGAGAGTGGGGTGGGTGTCAGGTTTTTTAATGTACCATTCCTGCTGGAAGGCACAGAGCATTTTCAAACTCTTTTTTTCCCCTTAGCCTCCTCTCCTCTGGCATAGCCCATTCTGGTTTACTTTTGTTTAAGAGCAAGTGCTTTTATGGTTATGGATAAGATTTTAAAATGTATGACGATTTTGTCATTTATATAACGGCTGTATTGTGTGGAGGGATCCTAAGAACAGAAAGAGAGGAAGGACCTAAATAAAAACATAGTTCCTCTGCAACTGGGATAGCTAGCCTTAAAAATATCTAATTCCTAGGGAAAGCAGGATGAGTTTCACTGTTAATCTCTTGATAAAAGTCCATAGCTGAAGAAATCTGGACTTGCTGAATCGGCTCATGTTCTGAGGTCTAAAGAGCAAACACATCAATCAAAACCTTTCAAAATAACTGGCAGTACCTAGAAGCCATAAAGTAACTTTGCAGTTTCTGGTCCAGGCAGTGGGCAAACAGCATTGCTGATGAGACAACCCTCCATCTACAACCCTTCGCTCTTCCAAAATGGTCTGTGCAGCAAAAATCCCACTTGACTGTACCAAACTCTACTCCTCCAGGTGGGGCATGTGGTTAATGCATCATCAAAAAGTGAGAACCCGCTCCCAGTGTCAGCTGCCTTTTCCTGACGCACGTTCTGTTTGCAGCTCCTCAAAAGCAGGGCTCCCCCTGGTAACAGGCAGCACCAAGAACGATTCTGAAAATTTAAGTGAACGTTCTCTTCTCCCTTGTGTTGGAAAGCTCACAATGGATAAAATGCATCTTACTAGGAAAAATCACTTGCTTAATTTTGCTACCCAAAGTCCTTTCAAATCTCACTGTAAAACTGTTCAACAGCATGTAGTCAGGTATTTTCTGAAGACAGATAATAACCTCTGCTCCTCTTCCCACTGAGCTTTCTATCCAACACATGTTTCCACGTTCAGTCTCTACAACAAAGCACAGCTAATTTAGACCTCTTCCAGTTTTATATTATTCTTAAAAGCATTTTTTTAAAAAAAGTCCTGAAACAGTAACTAGGACAAACTCTTTCCACTGCCTATCCAAATACATTTTCTGCAGGGATTTCATTAACAGGTCATCTTACATGAGGTTGTAAAATCAAGCAGTGAGATCATTCTTTTGTTTTCACACATAAAGGCACAGATTTCTTGTCAGGTACGACAGCTTCTTCAGGCTCACTTTGTCCAAACATATCATGGGCAGTTTATTCATTGCTTCAATAACTGCACATGAAATGACAGATCACTTACGTTCATACCTACTGTGACTGTGAATGCAACTTGTCTCAGCACAGGTAATTACACACAAAACTACTCTGGAATCGAGGACTGAATGATGGAAAGAACACACCACACCCATGGCTTCCCCAGACTCTCCCCACGCACTGTGTAAGCTGCAGCTCTTCTCCCTCGCAAAGGCGTGATCTAACTTTCTGTCGCACTCAGTTATGGAAAGGCAGCCTTTTGCTTGAGATGCAGCTCACAAATCTGGTTTCAATTTTAAGTCCCTGCAGATAACTGTGAAGTTTACAATCTTTCCACATCAAACATGGTGCTGGGGCCAAGGCACAGAGCTAAACTGTTGAGAAATGGGAGTCTGGCACTGATCATCCCCTGGACAACGCTTCTGTCAGATCTATGCATTAATCTGCAGCAGTAAGTGTTCTTTGAACTTTGGATACTCCTTGGAGGCAATAGCTGCTCTGTCAGCAAGACTCAGTCACTGGATTTGTGGAGAGGGCAGAGTTTTATTGGCAGCGGCCACTTCTTTTTCCCAGTTCATATTGTTAAAGCACAATTTGCATTTTTTTAATTCTTCGTATTTCAATACCTGGCTTCTCCCCAGTTCCCCTACTACTTTCTGACCACAGGAGCAAACCAACAAGCAGCTCCTGATGAGACCAGAGCTGCCACTTCCCCAGCAGGTTAATATTAGAACTGGCATAGGATTTGGAATATGGACAGACTTCATATCCCAGACTCATCCCCTTCTTTGCTCAGGGGATGACAGCTACCCCAAACCCCATGGCTTAAACAAAATCAGCACTGGATAAATCTGATTCAAGGAGCTAGAAACCACTCAGGCTGCAGAACAAACCCTGAAATTCAAGAAAGACTCTTAAAAAAATTAGCACTAAAGGAATTTCTCACAATTCTTTGATTTGAATCAAAGATTTGAAATATTTTCCTGAAAGAGCAGAGTGGCTCAAGATCAGCGATAGCAGTGTCAGGTCAGAACTTCAGGACTGACCCCCATATCTGGGAATACATCCAAAAGCCAGACTGCTCCTTGGCAATGCTGGGATACATGATATCAATTAACACATTTTACTTACTTGCTTTACAGTGGCTTTGAAGGCACCCAAAATAGCAGCTGCTCCACCACAGTCTCGTTTCATTCCAGGCATAGTAGTCTGTTTAAACAGAACCACAGAAATGTAGTTTTTTCTTTAAAATATAATCTCACAGTAATGCCTGCTAAAACTAGTATTTCTGATGCTTCTGTAACTTTGGTCTTGATAGTGCTCAGCCATAACAGAAACACGGAACACCTTCCTATTGGTGGATCTTGCCTTAGGAACTGGCTCTGCTGTTAATTTGTTAGAGAAGAGAAAGGTTGTTCACACGATTTGCACTGAGGCCAACTCAAATAGGCTTTGGATCTATCTCCAAAATCAAAAATTAAACAACGTTGTTTCTAGCTTTCTCCTAGCCCTGCGCAATACTTAAAGGGCAAAATATCAGGTAGCTGTTTAACTGCTCTGTAAAGTGTTCCTTGAATCCTACTTGGTCTTCTCCCCTGACAGCCTGTCCATTTGGATGACAGCAGACCAAGTGTTTGCTCAAATAAATATACTTTGGTTTCCTAACAGAGTTACTTCCATCAGAAAACAAGACTGTAAGCAAAGGCAGCAGAAGAACAAGTGCTTGTGTACCTTTCCCTTAATGCTGAGTCCCCCCGTGTCATACACGATGCCTTTGCCCACCCACGCGATGGTCTGTGTGGCACCATCCGGAGTGTGGCTGAGGACTGCGAGGGCTGGCGGATGCAGAGCTGCCTTGCCAACTCCGTAGATACCTGGAAAACAGAGCATTAAAACACTTGTGGGGAAGAAAGACTGTGGGGATCAATCTGTGGTTATTTTCTGTAAAACATCTTGGCATACTATGGGCAATAAAACTGTTTCAAAGACGTGCAAATAAAACATTACAATCAGGATGGCAAAACATTCCAATTAACTGTCAGGAAAAAAGCTGAATTTTCAACAAGATATACCTCCAAAGCCTCTCTCTTTCAGCTCCTCATCTCGAATAATGGTAGGAGTAATCCCAAGATCCTTGCCAACTTTTTTGATTTCCTTAATCATTAAAAGAAAAAGGATATTGTCAGTCATCAGGAAGACACAGTTGTGTCTTTCCACACATATGGGTACCCACTGAAGGGTTCTGTGTGATTTTTGCATGCATACACAAACATTCACAATTTTGGGAGTGGTGTTGGTTTTCCAATGGCCTAATTCCATTGAGACATCCTGGACTTACTGCAGCATGAAATACAAATTTGACCTTTAAGCTCCGCCAATACAAGAAATCTTCAGAGATAAAAGGCCAGGTATTCACTCTATTGGATCACGATGCAATAGGACAGGAATATTTTCATTCTCAGCAGCTTGCCAGATCTTTATGATAAAACTCATTTGGAAACACGTCAACTCCTGTCCCATAATTTCAGAAACTCTTGCCACCATCAGGTTTCAGACGACACTAGCACTGGCAGAGAAGCCAGTGACATGACCAAATCAAGAACTCATGTCTTCTGACTCCCACAGCCTCACCCTAGCTGCACACTCTGCCTCCTCCCAACTTAGCAAAGTTCTACGAAATATTAAAGGTCAAAGAGAGATCCTCAGCATCATTCACGGGCAGGTTCTTTGATGTGCTTCCCACTGACGACACACAAGTTTTGCTAAGAGATGGCGACACCAGTTCTTGATTACTGCTGTCCAGACCCACAATCAATAACGTCACCCAGCAGGTGTGTTACCCACCTCCAGGAAGTTATCGGTGTTCATCTCGTTGCAGGGGGTGTCCACGATCCGAGCAGCCAGCCTGACCCCTTCTGTGGCGCTTGCCAGACACTGTGAAAAGAAGGGAGGACAGCTGAGAACCGGCCTTGGTTCAGCTGGTTCCTGCACAGCTCTGTACTTGGTCCTGCAGAGCCTACACCAGACGTGTGGTTCCTCCGCAGCACATCCATGCGTGACTGCAACCCATCACAGGGGCCGTACAGCCTTCAGTAACGTCAACCAAGCTAACCCTCATTTTTTGTATGCGTTAAGCTTCAGTTTGTCCCTGTGCTTTAATTTCTAAGCAACTGTATTCCTTCCCACAGTGAACTGATATTGCAAGCTCAGTAGCCTTCTCCGCTATCAAAGGGAGACCGAGAAGGCAATGTGAAGTGGAGGAAAGAAAGGTAAGAGGAAGCCAATTCAGGAAGTCACAATGATCTTGTCGGCTGCTCGGGTTAGAAACCTGCTGAGATTACACACTCTACTACACGGGAAACTGCAAAATTTACATACAGCAGGCAGAGTGGCTGAGTGTAGTAAAGCTTAGTACCATAAGATATTCTGTATGGCAGGCCCATGGGGAATGTGGAATATTTGGTATTTGCGTAAAACATGCACGTATCTGTTTCCTCATTCTTGCGGCAAAATGGACTGGCCCTCACCTGGACTAAGTAAAAACTTAGCTAATCAAGAGTGGACAGAATCAAAGCAGCCAACAGCGAGCGTGCTGCGGCTGTTTCCCTAAAGAAGGATCCTTCTGGCAAAAAGGACAACGAGGGCACCAGACAGTAAGCTTCAGCTGTGAATCAGCAACTTGAAGCAAAACAGCTGTGCAGAAGGAAACCTTGTTGAAGCTTTCCAGCAGCCACACTACACTGAAAACCACACACAGTAGATGGGTGAGTCAAGATGGGTTTCAAAGGGATCCAACGTGTTGGATAGTCCTTTGTGCCAAGGTATCTGCAGTGTGGCTTGGCCAGACTGGCCTAGGACCTTACCCGTTCTGCATCCCAGCAGACTCACCAAGCCTAGCTCACTTTGGAATGGTGCCCAGTTCCCTGCAATTACTGTTGATTGCTTTACTTCCCCCAGAGGGATGAGGACCTCCTCAGGAGCGGAGCCAGGTTTGAGTGACTCACCACTAGGGCCAGGCAGGTAAATGGAGCTGCTCCTACCCAAAGGTCGAGTCCCAGGGAAACAATCTGAATTACAGAAATAAGCTGTGCCTGGGTTTGGCTCCCAGGGTACGCACGAAAATCTGGATAATGCCAGGCTTTAATAACTGCCTTGTAAAACTCTGACAATCCATGCTAGTCCTCGCCATAAAATACCCTGACAATGCAGCAGGTGCAAAACACAGCAACACGCCGAGGGAGAGATTCAGCTAAAAACGTCCTACCACATGCCTCCCCCCTGCTCGACATTAGCTGTCTGGGGCTGGCTGAATTTAAGGGGTGAAAACTCAGCTTGGAGGAACCCAGTAACAGTTTTGGCATTGACATCAAGGGGAGCAACAGAAGGTAGAAATAATTTCAGCTTTGTTTTTTAGTTATAAATAACCCCCGTGGTTTTGACTCTACCTATCCAAAGGAACCGTTTTTGACACCAGCTATGATTTTTCTGATTTGGGGCATGGGAAAACTGAATGATCAACAGTTGTACTCACAGCATGTATATCTGTCACTCTCCTGAAAACTGTTCTGGCATCATTTGCTGTAGCCATATCAGTTCACAGAGTAAGGACAAAGCATGGAGGAAAAGATACTGAAAGGGGAAAAAAAATGCCCTAAAGCTGCAATTCAGTGATTTTCAGATGCAGCAACACTGTACCCTCTGACAAATCCATTGCCAAAAACGTAAGGGATTTGTAGAAGCCCGCTGACTGATCGCACAGAGAGTGCCTGTGTACTGAACAGGAAGCTCCCCAACAGCTTAACTGCAAACCTTGGGATAGCTTTTAAGTTGAGATCCTGAAGAGGAATGACCCGGCATAATAAGAGATGCCGATGTGGAGTTTTCCCTCTGCAACAGCCACATGCAAGGGAACCGTCTTTGATTATCTGCTATTGAAAGATGACTTAGACATATTTCACTGTTCTGTACAGCTCATCCCAAAGCTGAATCGTTTCTTAGGGTCTTGTTTCTGGCTACAGTTTTCTGCTAGAAAAACTCAGCCAAAGAGGTACATCAAACAGAAATAGCAGAGGCCATATGGGATCCCAAAATAAGCAACTTTTAGTGACATCACTGCGATATTCACCTGCACAGGCACATACAGATTTTGCCTGGGTAAAAGAAAGTGAGAAGCCCACACACTGAAGGCAATGTAATATCAAAGGCTAAAAATGCACTATTTGCACCTATGATAAACACGAGAAAGGAAACATTTTCTTTGTGCTATGCGCTTGGTGTTTTCCACCCCTGAAATCTAAATTCTGAGTAACATCTTCAGCCTTTGCTGCAGTAGTATGTTCAATATTTCTACTCACAAGTGCTGTGAACCGATCAGTTTCAAGGAACTTGGACCCAGGATAATTTATTACTTTAGATACAATAGCTATTACCTATGTAGCCTGAGAGAGGTGTATTTGTGCATTCAAGAAATCGAAGGAAAAAAACATATTTCAGGGAATAATGGAAAAAACTGATGACAGGGGAAAAAAAAATACTTACCTTAAGTGTTGCAACTTCTATTGGTCCATTGTTTTGTCCAACCAGGAAAAACTCTACCGTTACAGTTTTCTTCTCTGTGCGTCTCGATGCGCTGGACCGATGTGTGAACAAGGGGAAAGCCCTGGCCAAGGCGCAGGCAGAAGCGAAGACTTCAGAGCGCTCACAGACCATCTGAAACACCCGCCAGGAGACAGAGAGGTCAGACAACGTTTGGCATGTGGAAGGGTATATTTAAAAGGATCTGTTACCTGTGGTAGTATTGGAGAAGAAGGGAAAAAACAAAGAGGGTGGATGGGAAACCAGTGCTGTCTGAACAAAGCCACACTGCTGCCTCCCGTTTTGCAGGGATGGAGAGGCAGTACCAACAGCAGCACATTGAAGGGGTTCAGTTCATTTCCCACATGGAAATGAATTTCACTGCTGGGCTTGACTGGGTGGGAATCAGTACATCCTTGTAAGGGAGCTGGACTGCTTTAATTGTGCTAGTGCAATTAACACAGGTTAGCCTACAGAGAGCATGGGAACCACCAATATGTGTTCAAAACAAATAGAACAAAGAGAAATGATATGAGAATGTGGCTAATATTAACCCAAAAGCTTTTTAACATGTAGAATATTTTTCTGAAGTTCATTAAAGAAATTACCAATGGAAAGCAGTTTTATCTAAATATTTTCAACGTTAACTATAAGAGAAACAAAATTAAGTAGAGCTATTACTGTTGCAAATAAGTTTTCCAAGTGAAGAGTGTAATTAGATTTTGTTACTGACACTGACTATATGAGTCTTCTCTGACAACCTAGAAATCTGAATAAATCTGGAGAAGCTGTAGAAACAAATAAAAATTCAACAGGTTCATACAGAAGATGACCAAAGCATCCCAGGAGCTTGTCCTGCAAAGGACTCCCACTGGAGCATTAGTTTGCATTAAGACTTTTAAAACTCAGTAAGACAAACAAGACACTTGCAATGGGCAATGGAGCGCAGACACAGCGCGCTGCACGCAGGCTGCCTCCACCTGGGAAAGCACGTGCCGATGTCATAAATCCTAGTTTGACAGAGACACCACCGGTTCCCTTTGCACGGATGTTCCCAGCCGAAGACATTCCATATATAACCAACCTTAATTCCCTCCAACTCCTTGGGCACGCATATGCGATTATAGTTAGGGCTTGTTTACGCGTCAGTGCAAAACCACTTGTAAATGTCAGTATAATTATATCGGCAAAACCTGCCCACCTCCAGTCTCCTTGGATACAGCTAAAAATCCTGAAAAGTCGAGAAAACACTCGACTAGACAGTTCAGGGGGAGCTTTTTCAAACGGCCACTCACCAGGATACACCTGCTGGCCCCCCCGGGGAGGCAGTTTCTGACCAGGCGGGTGATGAACTGTGCGGCGGAGGGGCTGTTGTGCCGGCTGACCCGGGAGGGCAGGGCGGCCACCGTGGCGTAGTTCAGGTAGAGCGGGCAGCTGTCGGTGGGGTTGGGGTTCAGCGTGCTCAGCGCCGACTGCCACGTCTGGGGGGAAAGGAGGATTCAGAGACAAAGGACTGTATCAGACTCTTCCCATCGCATTCCCACTGTGCTTAGGCGCTCTGTAATTACGGGGTGTGAGGTGCTGGACACAAAGAAATTGCACGCACACTTTTAAACGCAATAACCTCTAGACTGAAAAGAAAGAGGGAATACGATGAACCTGTTTATTCCCCAGAAAATACAAATGTGCTTTCCATTACAAGCACCTCTTTTAAGCCACACGAATCACAATTTAAAGCCACACCACGTCGTGCAGAGGCGGCTTCAGAGCCCTTCTGAGCTGGGAGAGTTTTCCTAGAGACGAATGGATGGGTTGATTTACTAGTCCCGGGCACACGGCAAATTAATTAAAAACAAACAGAAAGGAGGCTAAACCCTGCCACGGGGGACCCGGGAGTCCCGCAGAAAGACCTGCCAACGCCTGTCGCGATCCCACCGGGACACACGGACCCACCGCACCCCAACGGGCCGGGGGGGCCGCGCCGCCTCCTCCGCCCTGCGCGGGGCTCGGCCTCCCGGGACCGCGCCGTCGGGTAATTGCGTTAATTGCCCACATCTCCGCGCCCCCCGGAGGAGCGCAGCGCACCTTCCGCCGTGCGCGGGTGGGGAAGGGCCGCGGATCTCCCCCCGCCGCACCAATGCCCCCGACGCGGCGGGGACCGGCGCCCTGCGCCGCATTCCCTCGTTAACGGCCGCCCCCCGCAGCAGCCCCCCTCCGCCGCCGCCGCGCAGGCCGGGCGC
>JAOXJM010000005.1:594327-607395 GCA_026413425.1 Tringa solitaria | reverse complement strand
CGGGGCGGGCGGCGCCGGGACCCGGATGCGATGGCGGGGCCCGGCCCTCTCTCACCGACCCGGCCCGGCCCGGCCCGGCCTTCCTCCCCCCCCTCCCTCAGGGGGACGGCCCGGCCCGGCCCGGTCCGCCCTCCCTCCCGGAGGGGCCTGGCCGGGGCCAGCGCGTCCCCCGTGTGGCAGCAGCCTCCCGGAGGGGCCCCGTGCCGGAGAGCCCGCGGGTTTTACAGTTCTACGGATCATAAAGGAAAATGGGGAAAAAATTAGACCGTAATCAAAACAATAGGGGAAAAGAAATAGACGGAGGGTCCGTGCCCCGCTGCGCTGTCCCGGCAGCAGGGCACTCTGCATTCCCCCTCCCTAACACCATTTTGGGATGGATATGCTTCATCTTGACAGCGTGAAGTGACACAGAGGTAAAAATGGAAAAAACTGAAATCCTCTTAGCCTCATGAAGTTAAATAGCAGGTGAAATGTGCATCTAAAAACATTCCAAAAAGAGGAGAAAGCCAAAATAGGCTCCAAGGTACAGCATGGGGATCCACTAAAAGGAAACAATGTTTTCCATCACCAGCTTTTATACTAAATTTAAATGTTTTAAATATAATAGGGTATTTATTTTCATCTTTTTATATTTGCCAATCGGCTCCTATGAACGTTAGGTCAGTAGGGACTCCATACCCATTAATCTGCAGCTAGGAAAGCCTGAACATGGGGAAGAGAGGACACGGGGAAAGTGAATGCTGATGCACATAATGGAAATGCACCTAAAAAAGAAAAAAAAAATAGGTTGAATTGCAGAAAAAGCTTCCTTAGAGTAAGGTCTTATTTGGTGTCTGAAGGGACATTGTGGAAACGTTACTGCCTGATACCTTTAAAATTAGCCTGAATAAAAGATCTATGGGATCCTGTTGCAGGGACCCGTGGCACAACCCCTCAGAGACCAGCGGCAGCTCCTCCGGTCTCTGCTGGGCCACGGAGCAGGGACCCCTCGGGGCTGGCTGTCACCCCGGTACCCTCCCCACGGCAGGCAGGGCGCCCTGCCGGGGATGGTGACTGAGCTCTGCAGGAGGGCTTGATTTACTGCTGGTGGCTCGGACCAGAGTGGGACAAGCTGACACCTGAAATGATTCAAAAGCCTGGAAGTTGTTTTGCTGAGGTTTTTCTCCTGGGTGTAATCTGCTTCAATAAATTCCAGCTCAAGTTACACAGGACAGTTGACATCCGAGTTTAACCTCTTGTGTGATGCATAGTAAAAGTACTTTGCCTTTTACAGAATTTGGATAGAAAATATGTGGCCAGTTACCACAGCGGAGTTAAGATACCACAGGCTTGTCAGTGACAGCTGCAGGGGGAAAATCCATCCTGACAGAACATTCTGTAGCACCATGTCACTTGCTATCTATTATTTTTTTCAAAGATATTTTATGTCACTGCTGCTCTCATTTAATTATGAAAAGTATATAAAGACACATTAATATCACACAAGTATATTTCAGCTTATATTTTTTTCTAAAAGAAAACATGAGCGATTGACCAATTGGGTTGGAAGTGTTTTATTACTTCTTTGAATTCATTAGCCATGATAAGATGTCAAAAGCACCAGTCAAGACAGAAATAAATAACACGATCTCATGTTAGAAAGTTGCAAATATAGTATTTTAAATTATAGCAATAGGCTGCTTCACACCCACCGCTGCGGAGAGCACATGAGGGAGACAGTAGTTCTACTCACGACCATTGAAAAGATCCATCACCAGACCAGGGATCTGCACACCCAGCTACAAGCATCACTCATTCTGCTACCAATTCACTTCATGAATTTAATTAAGGGTTTGAGGCGGCAGCTTGGAAGTCACAGATCCCCCCTGTCTCGAGGTGACACAGGAGTGGTATGAAGCTTTTCACAAGAAGCCACACAAAAAGCCAAGGCTTCCGCACCTTCGCAGTCCCTGCGCCAAGGCAGTGAAGCCGCATCTCGCCGCCTCCTCCGGGCGCGGAGCAGGTAAACTCGGGGCAGGCGACACACAGGAACAGCACTGCGTTACAAACTGCACCTCAGGGGCCTTGAGCAGAGCATCTCTGCAGGCTTATGGGGAGCACTGCATCCGTCAGAAAATGAAGGAAATGAGTTACAATCCCTTTGGGGAAAAAACTCCATACAGAAAAGCCATATTAAAAATACTAAGGCAAGGCCTCTACAATTGCACACCGCTTCAGGCCTGAATTAAGTCATGAGGATTCTATTACTTAGGTGTTCCCCTAATTTCTCTTTTATGGCCTACAGCAAAGTTTTCCACTGAAAAAGTAGTGAAAATAATCCAAATTCTCTGCTGATAGGCCTAGTAACATGTCACTTGCATGACATCCCTCACGGCCAGTAAGAGACCATAAACACGTCCTCTTCCAGGCAGGTATTTGAAATAATCTTCTGTCAGGGACAATGGATGTAACAAGTACTGTAGTGGAGTCAGTTCTTATTCAAAAACCGTAACGCACACAGACAGATGGACGTAAAATAAACACCTTACACAACAACTAAAGTCTGAAACATCGAGACCCACCACAGCAGGTCAGGGAGAATAGAAAGCCAGAAGGAGTATCTCCATTCTTTAAGTTTACCTTCACCACTGCTTTAATGTAATGTTTGTACTTTAAACAAACAAAAAAAAGTACATGAAAAAATATCATCGTTCTGGTGAGGAAAAAAACATTCCCGTGATTACCCAATCTCAGAATTTTTTTTTAATTAACTAATGTGTTAAATTATGCCAGTGATTAAATCTTGCTATTTACAAGATCAAGTACTACTCTGATTCTTAGTAATGGTGCAGTATCTAAATTAAGATCACGGGGGTTGGACTACATTCTGGTTGCTAAAAGCTTTTTTAGCTGTCTATCCAGTTCGTTGGAGTTTTTGAGTCTGGAAGAAAGGAGACTAAGTCAAACATTTTTGTGCCTCAACATATTTTACACCTAGATCAATTTTTGTTATCTAGTCCCATGGTTTAAAATTTGAAGCCTGTTCACAACTGTGACATGAGAATACAGAAGCCAGCACATTTTTGTTCACAGTAACACTAATTACTGTACTTACCAGTAAACTTCAATTTCGTAATCATTTTTAAGTACTGTGTTTCCAAATACCTCTGCATAGAAAGCCAAATTATTTGTGTGGGAGCATCAAGTTTCCTGACATGTTCCATATATTCCTTACAAACACCTCACAGTTCACCAAACTTGTACTTTGAAGAACTCCACAGAAACATTGCACAGACTTGGCACCACAAGGGCTGTTACATTCAAAGGCAGCTTTCTGGAGTGCAGGTCCACCCACTCACACTGGGGAAAAAGTTCACATAAACTCCGAAAATGAGAAAATAAAGTGAAATCTAGTGTGACTTTACACCAATAAGAACAACAATAAGGACAATTACTAGAACAAACAAAATTAAAATTACAAGCATCTTCCGATTCTTCTTTTGATATTGCTCTGCCTGTAGAAACAGAGAAGAAAGAGTTGATACTGAGATTTGTGGTGTTTGGTACCAGGAAAGCACAGATTACCAGAGAACAAGTCTCAATGGAAAGAAGATCAGGCAACGGGGTATAAGAAAGTCTGAAAAGCTGGTGAGTTATTTTGGCTCATTTTGCCGTTACAAGATTTCTGCATTATATTTGAATTACATTAAAATTCACAACAAAACTTCACTTTTATAACAGGCATTTTTGTTCTACCCCATTCAGCTGTGCATTTTCATTTAATTTCAATTAGGACTGAAGGCCTTCTTTTTATTTGGTTCTCAGTTTTCTGCTTCATTCCTTCTTTCTTCTAAACCACATTTTCTCATCCCTTTCCTCTTTTTCCCAGTGGAATTAAAAGGAGGCAATGTGGAGAAAGCTCTCCAAAAGCCAAATGAAAGTCTACTAATAGAAGCTAAACAAAACAAAACTTGCATTTAATTCTTTTTAAGCTAACAAACCTTCAAAATTTAAAGAGAAAGATATTAGTTCTTCTCCTTTATATTCCTGGAATAAATGATCACTGGAAATTAATTATTTATGCTCAGATCTGCTGAAGAAGAGTTTTTGACCTGAAACTATGTAACATGCAACCACTCTAATTATTTTCTTAATTAGATTTGAAGTATCAAAGCCTGACAAAGTATGATTCCAATTTTCACCTGAAGCAGAAATTGGTAACTAGTCATTTGTATCACCAGATTTCTGCAGCAAATTAATGCAATTTCTGTGGAAGTGCTGTCTCAGTAGTTTGTTATAATTCCGCCAATTAAAACAGAAAAGGAGACTGATGTTATAGGTATCAAATCAGAATAAAGCTACTGACAGTATTAGAAACAGCAGGGTATCTGACTTTGATATTACTATTCAGACCTGTGTGTTATGTCTTCCCTGATAGGTGAAAAAATTCCTATTCTGTACTGGAAACAGGTATATTTAGCATCAAACCCCTGTGCTCCAGCCACCAATTCAAGCGGGGGGGCGCGGACAACTTAGTGACTGCCAAGAGGATAGAAATCAAGGTGATTTCAACAGATTCATTTGTTTCTAGTTCAGTTTGTGCAAATTGCTTGCAATCGCCTTAAGCCTTGTTCACCGACGGTTGATGCCTTATTTTAGTGATCCCCAATTCACTTTTATGTATAAGAATAAACCTATAACCATTTTATTTTGCTTTCCCTCAAATGGCACTTTTTTGCTGTCCATACTAGAAGTCTACCGTGATATGAAGTTGAGTGTGTAGCAGTAAGATGCCCACGCTTCCAAAACAGAATGTTTTGCTTAAATAGAGGCTCTTGCATAAGTCTCTCATTCTGCTTTATTTCCAGCCATGAAAGGACTGAACTGAGCTAACAAGTCAGAACTTAGCTTAAAACCAAAATCAAAACAAAAAAGCCAACAGAACAACTACAAAACTCTCTGTTCTGCTGCCAATTCAGACTTTTCAGATGTTCATAGTAAAAGCTTCACACCAAAAGCATAAGGTTGGACCTAACTTCTAACAAGTGTCAGATGGGAAGAGCAAACATGGGAAGTTATTCTTGCCACTTGCACTATTGGGATGATGTTTTCAAACTAGGATATATCAACTGAGCGAAATCTCTAGTGAGGTACCCAACAAACAGTCCTGTTTCACAGGTGCTGGGCTCTCGAAACGGGGAAAGAATTGCAGACAGATCCCACCAGGTCAGCACGACAGAGATCAAAGCATGTTACTTGGGTGCCCAGAAAGTGATTTCAGAAAGGAACACCAGGCATCAAGCACGACATTAACAGAAGCTGTTCCTACTGCAGTTGGATGTTGTACACTGCACAGCAATCATTTCTGAAAGAGACAGTGTCCAACTGAAAAACCACTGAACAACTTAATGGCTATTAAATTAAAAAAGATTATTAGATACGCAAAGCAGCTTAAGTATTCCATTAAGCTTACCTTATGTAGTTGTTTTAGACCCTCTTCGGTTTTCATACACGACTGCTCAACATTGTAGTCAATTCTATCTAGAACTGTTCCCTAAATAAAATGGAGAGAATGAGCACCAAATTGAACCTATGTGAACTTCATAAAGCTTTTATTATGAGCACTAGAGTAATTATCAACACTCACAGCAAACAGCTAATGGACTATGTAAACTAAGAGCTTTAACAGCAGAACTAGTTGGGACTTCATTAAAGGACCCCCTTGCTCAATGCCTGACTGGCAGCTCTGTCCCACCTCACATCATGTCCCCCCATAATCACCCTTCTTCCAGCTCAGGTGCTTTTGGCTGACACATTTACCCTGAACTGAGTCTCTGGAAGAAATAACTGTCAGAACTCTGGGATTCTAGGTTTTTTTTAGTCTAACACCCATAACCAGTTGATTTTTTTTTAATCTCCATTAACTCATCTCCTGGCAGATTTCAAGCAGAGGAAACCTTATCCTGAAGAGGTAAGTTTGGAAATGTGAGAAGCACAGGAAAGCAGGATGTTACAACAGGAAGAGTCTTCTGGAAGCCTTGACGCTACATGGAATCTCCTATTTCTTACTAACGGGTGATGTCAATGTACCTGTTCTACTATCATTGCTCCCAGGTCCCTAAATATTTCATTGAGATCGGAGATTGACTGTACAATCTGACGGATTTCTCGTTCTCGCTCTTCCACCATTAACGTGTTTTGCTCCACCAACGCTAGCTGGTCATCTGTAAAACCCTGTTGGAATAAAAGATTTAGATTTTGAACTAGCACTAACAGCGTGAAAACACTAGAAATAAATGTAAGTATAATAAGATTTCATAACACAAGAGTCCTTTTGGAGTTTCCATAGTAGACAACTATCTAAGAAAAAAAAAATCTTATCTATTTTAAAAGCAGAGTTTCAGGGCCACTAAGATAACTTGGACAGCTATTTATAGTTTTAGCAGAAAAAATTTAAACTCTATATCCTGCCTGAACAAACAGCTTTTAAAAATAAGATCTGTCCTAGAGAATGTTTTTATTGATGTACAAAACCAATACATGTGTCCTGTAGTTACGGAATATCTGTTTATTGATCAGCATTACAGAAAGTCTCATAATGTCAACAGCCACTAAAATGTGTCAGACACAGCAGCGATTCTGATTTTGTTTTAAACTATGGAGACTTCACTGCTTTTGCCTCCCAAGGCCACTCACACCTGAACACTATCCCTCCCCCATCACTCGTCTTAACATCACAACAGCAATACTAATTAGGAAAACGTATCACAAATCTGCAGAAACAGAATTTCCATGTAGCTTGGTGCTGAGGACATACCATTTTCACGTTTTCTTACTAAAACTAAAAATACATTAAACACTTGAAGAAAGTGGAATTTGTGTAATAATATCTTAACTTACCCTATCGTAAAGCGTATCATCCTCCCCATCATCCATCAGAGGGACTGAGGTGTCAAAGAAGTGTTTGGATCTTTCTTCTCTATTCTTCATGCCTGTAAGAGACAAACTATGTTTGTCTAAACACTAAAATCAGAGTAAGAGTAAGCTCTGAAGCACCAGATAGTAAAGCATGAGAAAGAAAATCTGTCTAATAAATGACATAAATAGCAGTATCTAAATTTTAACTGTCACAGAGGCTTACTATTTAACAAAGCATAACAAGTTCAACCAGACCTGCAAGACTCCAATTAAATCAGTGATTTTAAGTCATTACGTTCCATGAAGTTAAAAAAATGAAGTAAGTTAAGAGCCTTAAAATGTAATTACTCTAGGCTGTTTTCTACCATTCTCTTAGGAACATCCCTTGTCTGAATTGTGGTCCTAAGTTCCACCTGTGCCATTAATACTATGGGAAGAAGAAATATTATATCAGTATTAAATTTGAAGATTAAATTCTTGTGGGTTTCTTCCAAGATTCAAATAATCTTACTTAGCTGAAGATAGAATTGCACAAAATGTTAGCGCTTTAAACAGAGGACATTCCACTTCAATCTGTTTATGGATGCAGAATTTTACTTTATCACCGACTACCTTTTGAAGTTTAATCTATCACAGACTGCCAGTCCACAGCAGTACCACCTCTGAAGACCAACAGCGGCTTCACCAGTGTAACAGAAGTAGTTTTGCTGACCACAATTTCAGAAGCGATGACGCATTAAAAGTGTGGATGGTTTCATTGATATATTTAACCACGAAACCATAACCTTTCTGTGCTTCAGTTCTCCCAACCAAGAAAATAAGCACACCTTATTCAGTGGTTTCCACAGAAGGGGCCCCTGTATTACTGTATCTCTTATGCTTACGTTTGAGATAGTCAGACTGTGCATGCCTAAAGTTGGTGGATAGGTCCTGAAGGGACTGTGCTAAGGAAGACACTACATTCCTGAGAACACGTGCTTCTTGCTCTGTACAACTACGGGACCTGCTCTGCAAGACCTGGACTGCTCTCTGACATCTGTGAAACAACTGAGAAAACAATTCCATTAGTAAAAAACACACAGCAACACACATACTTTAAATATCACATTGCAAAAGTTCCACATGGAAGACTAATATTTTGATTTCTAGATTTTAAAAATTCATTTCTTATTGCCCAGTGCAATGTTTAAAAAGGTATGGAAACACAGAACATAAATGAACAAAAACATTAAATCTAACAAGGCAGCAGAGTAACACAACTACTTCTGACCAAAGACGTTTGCTTCATTATAACTGCTTGGATGGGAAGCCTTAAAACATATATCTGTATTTCTCTTAGATATCTGTAGATGTGACTTGTTTAAGTCTCTCACTCCTATCCAAGCAGAAAAGCAAACAGGTAAATAAAGGAAAAGGGAGGTTAAGTGACTCCTTGGGAAGATCACCAGGACAGTGAGTTCAGCACCAACCCCAGAGCCCAGGATTCCGGCTCACTATGATACTAATTACAGAAGAAATGCTTTACTCAACAAACCACTGCCTCCTCATGATGCGTTAAAGATACATCAAACTGTAGGGTTTGAACCAAAAGCAGTCTGTACCTGTGTGATCTCTTGGGTGGTTATTTCTATGGCCCGTTCTTCCTCGCTGCTGTCGTCCAGTGTTGGTCTGTTTAGGTGTTTATCATGGAGACTGGCTAATTCTTTCATCTTCTGTTTAACCCGGGCGATATCATACTGGATCTAAAAGAGAAAACTCAACAATGAGGAAAGGGAAGTGACTAATGTTTCAGAGGAAAAGGTTCTGACAAGTGCTAGAGAAAAATCATTGAAAGAAATCTATGTAACATAAAAAGAAGACTAAAGATCGTTAAAAAAAAACCACATAAGAAGTTGACTAAGAAGTAACTGAGTACTCTCACATGCTCTGAGGTTGCTACTTTTTGAACCTAGTCTTGTTAATTTTAGGCAAGACTGCTGTTTTCAAATGTGCTTCATTACATTGGAATAATATTTTTATCATTATTATTGATATCGTAGTAAGAAGGTTTAGTCAACTTCCAAAAATATAAATGAAAAATCAGGTCACACCTTGAACTCTGTCAAACATTGGAGAGCCTGAACTTGACAGTGAAAGTTAAATGACATGCTTTCAAACAAGCCATTAAAAATAATTATATAAGGGTGATTATTATCATAGTGAAACACGTTCTGTTTTCACTTAAACTGCTGATGTCCAATAGTTTGGGGTCTATTCAATGGACCCCTCAAAGGGTTCAAACAAAAAAAGTCTAGTGTATTTTTTTGTATCCTTCCTTCTAAGTTTCAAACTGATAACAACTTTGCTTTGCTACAAGCTTTAGGACTCTCCTGCAGGCTCAAGTCTAAAGGCTCAGCTATAGCACATCTATCCCAACGGTCCCAGTGCACTGTTAATACTGGGCTCCCACTGATGGTACAAACCCAGTCTTCTGGAATCTCTGGCCCTAGACAGTCTCCCTTTATTTTACTTGCAATATATCCTTCAAGATAATAAGTACCTCATGCCTGGTATTTTCCTCTAAACAAGGGCGGCAGTTTAGAAAACACACTTATTTTCATTTTTCTTCTAATACTACTTCTATCATAAAACTTACAGCACTGAGAGCATAACTGATAACACTAATAAATCCCTACAGGAGAAATCAAACTCTGCCTTGGATTTGCCACACAACTTACTTCATCTGCGCCATCCACCCACTTGGGGGGTAAGCGTTTTGTTACTCCAATTGCTGCTTCGGGATCTAAGCTTATTCCTGAGACCAGTGCCATACGATCATCAGCAAGCTACAGAAGACAAGAAAAGACAGCAAATTAATTTTACTCAAATTAGATCCAAATCCTTGAGCATTAGGAAAAAGTGCATGTATGCCTTCCCATTTAGCACTGGGGCCATAGATGCTTCCAGTCCTCCTCTTCCTCCGAAAGGAAGGCCAGGGAATGGAAGAAACTGGAAGACAAGTACAGATGTTGTTGCCAGTTAAACCAGGCTTTGTCATTTTAGAGAAAAAATGATCTTCATTTACTGGTGATAGAAAGAGGTGGTATCATCAGTGATACCACTTGAAACATACCCAATTAATTCATTGTAATTGGGGAAATATTTCATATAAAACCCTCACTTCCTAGTTTTTCCCAGATTTCTAATTTTCCTTTATCAGGCCTGGAAAGCTTTGTGGTTCCCCACTCCCTCCCCTTTTAAAAAACAATCCCTCTTCCTTCCTGGGCAATTCTTTCCTGAAAGACTGTTTCTCCTCTCTGACTTATTTCCTGACCAATAAAGTCTGTGTAATGTATGCATAGCATAAAAAATAGTTAATAGCTTCACTGTACAAAGTCACTAGATCCCATACGTATACAATAAGTGAGACTAGTTTATAGACATATCTATTAACAACATAATACACAACAAACTCGTCCTCTGTGTGCAGCCTTGTCCTCCTACTGTTCACAGAGACACCTCACCCTGTATCATGGAACTTAATAAATTAGTAGAATAAAGAAAGCAACACTTTAGTGCAATGATGTTCACTTGATGCACCACAGCAGAATAAAATGTGAAAAACAATACCTCATCCAGCTCCTGAAGTGATTTGTGGATCCCATCAGCCCCATCCAGTTAGAGACAGCAAAAGATAAAAGGGAAAAAAGAGACATAGGACAGATATGGGGTATGGTCAGTTGAAAAAAATACTAATTTGTTTTTTAAGCATAATGGTTTACCAAGAACCAAACAAACTGGCTTTTAAAACATAGCTATTCAATAAATACATCATGATATTGTATTTTTAAGTCATCATTTTGCTTGATGCACAATCTTTAAAAAAATATTTCAGTTGCTTGGTAAACAGAAAGAACATCAGAGATCCAGGTAAGAGCTTGGTTTGTTTTCCAAAGTAACTGCACAGTGAAGCTTCTAATTACTAAAATTTCAGGTACAAAAAACTGCAATAGAATATATTGATGTGTAACAGCAAGGGCAATTTGTCCGCACTATTGACAGCAAACAGTAGATTGAGATTAAATATCAGGAAGAAATTCTTGGCTGTGAGGGTGGTGAGAGCCCGGCCCAGGTTGCCCAGAGAAGCTGTGGCCGCCCCATCCCTGGAGGGGCTCAAGGCCAGGTTGGAGGGGGCTTGGAGCAACCTGGGCTGGTGGGAGGTGTCCCTGCCCAGGGCAGGGGGTGGGAGGCTGGATGGGCTTTAACGTCCCTTCCAACTCAAATCATTCTGTGATTCTATAATCCAACATTCACTGCTGAGTTAAGAAGTTTGATTATGACCAGAGGATCCACACACGAGCTTTTCTAAGACATTTATTGCCAAGCACCCCAGTTGTCACAGGATAAAGCAGACAGCAAAATACAAAAAGCGAAAGCAAATGTAGTATACACTCATTAATGTACACACTTAATTATGCTCTAGTTTCAGGTAACATTAATTCTACATGAGTCTGAAAAAATAAACACAATGTATCTTCTCTATTCATCAGTTTTTGTACTGTAGAGGGTATGTGTGAGCAACAGGATATTACACTGAAAGATGAATAAAGCAAGCATGTCAGATCTAAACCAAGGACAAAACACCTGTGGTTTAACAAAGCAGCTGGCTTCAAGTAATGATCTCTTTTATCCCACACCAAGCTTTTGAAACTACTACACTGCTAGGAACATTGCTGTGGGTATCTGTGTTTAAGGAGAGGATGACTGTCCACACGAGAATGCACCTTCCAGGGCAGAATGCAATTTTGACAGCGAGCTCTCACGGCAAAGGATTTCCTCGGGAGAAGCCCAGAGAGTGAACTGGGGTGAGGCAAAGCACCAGGAGGCAGAGCTTGCAACGCTGCCCTGCTGGCACTCAGAGCTCTGCTCCAGGGACACCACCCGAAAGAAAAGGTAATTAGCTGCAGCTCTGACAGGGATGGGCACCTTAGAAACACGAAATGCAAACAGCTCCCACTACCATTTTTACACTTCTCACTAAAATAGTACACTTGTGGTAAGTATCTAGGGAACTCTGAACTGTTCTCCAGATCCAAGACGGAGCCTTTGACTAACTTAATCCGCTGTGCAAGAGTGACAATCTCCAGTCAGTGTCAGCTTTGCTTGCATCGGAACAAGCATCCTAGAAAGCAGCTTCAATTAACGTTAATAAACGCTGTAAGCAAACATTTTATGCAAATGCTAAGTGTTACTGCACTCACTGCTGAGCAGAAGTGTACTTTCACCGCTCAGCAGCCTGTATGCCAGTTTAAACTAACTATTCTAGGTGATATTTTTGAAAATCCAAGGATCTAAAGAAGTGATGTTGATATTGGCAAAACACCATGCTAACAAGAACTAAATGCGGTGCTACATTAAACATATATAATACACATTACTATTGACATTTCCTGATCTGCAAATGCAACTTAATATGTAGTTTGTTAGACACAGGTGTAATAAAGTTATCAACAAAGACCATTCAACAGCAACTCATCAGTTGGAATAAAAATTTGAGCATAAAATACTGCTTTTCATAAGAAAAGTGCATTAATGTAAAGTAATTTAGAATGATGAGACTGCCAGCAGATATTTACTGCTGCCTGTTACAAATAAATGAGTGTAAAAGCCTCAGTAGAGCTGAGCTGCTAAACAGTCCATCACAGCCCGACCAGCTCAGAGCTTAGAAAAAGCTGCATGGACTGCCTCTGAACAAAGGGCTGTCTGAAGTTTCTGTAGCGGGGACTCACACTAGAATCCACCACCGCCCCGTCTCACAGATTAGTGTCAGTACTAGCTGTATTTGGCAGGGGACTAAAAAGGGCAATGGACATCACAGCAAATTAAGGACAAATTCAAGCAATGGGAATAATCATCACTAGTGTATTTAACAGTGCCCACACTTACATGAATAGAAGAGTTCTGCTCTACAAAATAACTTGGATATTTTTCTTTGGGGAAAGGAGGCTTCAAAAAGTGCAATAGGTCAAAAACCTCATGTCAGTGCTAACATGAAGTTATGAGAACAACAACTACATTTATTATTCGTGGAGCGAATCGAGGGGTGATCAGCACCGAGACAGAGCTCTTCTGTTCATTTTGGGTGAAATAGAGGAAAGAGGGATGGGGCGAGGGGGAGAGTACAGGGGGCAG
>JAOXJM010000005.1:521498-593045 GCA_026413425.1 Tringa solitaria | reverse complement strand
GGGGGGCTTTAATGTCCCTTCAACCCAAACCAGTCTGTGATTCCATAATTCCATAGCATCTTAAGTTAATTTGTGCCTTCTCCCTGCTGTGAATCATCCTCAAAAGGCATTAGTTTGATTCAAAATAAAACGCTGTAGTGTGACTGTTTTGGTCTGATGGTTTCTCTTTTCCCATTTACTTTTTTTCTGAACCTGCCCTCCCTTTCCCCGGTTTCCTTTGCTCCCAGTGAATTTTTTGTTTTCTGAAAAACCTCACACAGCTTTCCTTGCCAACTCCAACCATTCAAAAATCAGGATGGTCCCTGAAAATAGCAAGCAGTGTTTAAAATGGCAATATTGGATTTGACTTTCTGAAAGAGGCCTTTTCAATGAGGTGGACTGAAAGGTTTTTTCCCTGCTGCTCTGCCCGGGGTAGAGGGGCACGAGGGGGTCTGGGGTCCCACCCACACCCAGGGGACTGCTGTTGGGTCCCTTGGCCAGAGCAGCGCCTGCGCCCTGCTCCTCAGGAGACTCCCTGGCTTAGACCCTCCAAAAAATCCTCCAAAACAACTCGTATTTACACATATGGTAGGAACAGTGACTATAATCACAACCACATTTTCTGGAAATGCTACCCTGTTTTATCTGACCGCCTGGGCAAACTTGTACAGTGTGAAACAGAAAAAAGTATTTCATTTGTGATTATAAGACATTTGGGGAGTTTTCCCGAGCAGCTCTTGTGCCTCAGCAGGAGAGACCTGAAACTTGGAATTTAGCAAGGAAATAAGCTCCAGTCATACAAGGACTAACACACGCGTTTCATTTTTTGTGGTCTGGTGAAATCTGTTTTCATTTTGGCTGCCTGACAAAGGCTTTAAAACTACATGTACGAACTTCATTTCTTCATGCTAATTTTTAATCTACTGTAACAATTTTTTATTCTTTGAGAATAGTTTCAGCTAATGACCTTCCAGCCTTCTCTTGGCACTGCTGCTGTGGCTGTAGGTTGAGAGGAATTTCTCCTGCCATTGGCGGTCTCCCCATGATCTTCTCTGGATGTGTGTGCAGGGAAAACCAGCTGGAATATCTCAGAGGGTGGGATGGCAAACGTGAACCCAATGGGAAACCTGATACCTCAATGTGCTAGAAATTGGTACACACTGGCAATTAACACCTTCTGCTTCCTGATTTTTGACAACTAAAAAAGGTTTGAATATTGGGCAGGCTTGGAATTTAAGTGGAGGGTATAAAAGTATTTGGGACTTGTACGCAGAGGGATAAAACTCTGTAAGGAAGGGCTCCAGCCCGAGCCCGGTGAATAGCCAGTTCAAAGGGGATATTAGGAACAAGCAAATGGAGTAGAAGGAATGGAAAAAAGGATTAATCAAAGAAAACTATGTCTCAGAAGTTAGGAAGTGTAGGCATAAAGGGAAATGTGCCAGAAGTATAGCTGAGTTAGACCTCGCAAAGGAAATTAAAACAAATAGCAAAATGTTCTTCAAGCATGTGTACCAGGAGATGAAGGAGAGAAGAGGTAGAGGTGATGAAAGGGGGAGAGGCAGGACACAAATGAATACATAATACATAGTGGAAATGTACGTAAAGGAAATTAATGCATAGAGATAGAAATTATCTCATCCAAGTAGAACAAAACATAAGGATCATAACTCAATGACAATTTCTGACCCAGACATCTGGCAGCACTGGCCTGTCACGATTATATCTGTCTGTGTAACAGCATCACTGCAGCAGCAACACAACGCAACTTGGGAGCAGGAAAAAATGCTCCAGAATTTAAAAAAAGGAAAAATGTTTGAAGTCTGATCCAAATAAAATACAAGACTTTTGGGTAAATTTAGCAGGAAAGAAGAATACCAGAGATGATGGCAGATAACAACGGGCTTAAACACAAGATGCTTTTACTGAAGGTGTCTACTGCTCGACTAACCTGATGACTGTGTAAGGGAACTAGTTTTCCAACCAGAGAAAAACTGGCAGATCTGTTCTCTCTGGTAATGAATAAAAGTAGGCTGGTAATTAGAAGCAAACATTTCACCATCAGAGGAATGAGGTCCTGGTATGTCTCTCCTACAGAAAGGGCAAGAGCAAACAAACATGTTATAAGGTAGCACTCAATCCCTTCATAAAAAGGATCGTATTTCCCCCTCTGAAGACAGCTTGTATCACTAAATATATCTTTCTAAGCGTATACTGTTAATATTTTGGGCTGTTGGCTCTTGGTGCTAAAGCTCACTGCTGTAGGTTTGGAGCCTGTATCTTCCTTTGCCCTCTTTTCCGCTTTTTTGATGCCTGTCCTTTTTGTGCTGTTGCTAATGAGTGAGCTGTAACAACTGCTTGCCCTCACACATTCCTGCACCCACCGCCTCCCACAGCCAGGGCCTGATCCCAGAGGGTGGGAACTTCCCAGCTACTACCGTGGCATTTGGATCAGGCTTCTGGAAGAAGACAGAAATGCTCCATATTTCAGAAGAACATTCTATTTTGAGGCAAATAGCTATGCTTTTTTTCTTCTTCTTCTTCTTCTTTTTTTTTTTTTTTTCTTTTAATGGGAAGATAATCAGAGCCATATTTCAAACAGCAGCTTTTAAACTGTGCTCACAGTCTCCCTTCTCACAGTCCAGTCCCTGTCTCACTGCTGTTTGGCTACCCAGGCTAAGTCAAGGGCGAACAGACTTTACACTTGGGTGATCAAATGAAGGTCAACCCCCGCGACATTTCATCTTGTGTAATTGAGTAGATACACAGAGGAGGTGAAATATTGCAGTCTTCTGAAGCCTGCAATCACCTTGTGCCAAAGGCAGGATTACTGGACCATTGAGTGCATTTTGCCCTGGAAAATCCCACCATCCTTTTGCAGCTGGGACACTGGCTGCCAGAAAAGTTCTTCTGCGGGAAAGTTTCTAAAGCAGGAATCGGCAAAGCGGCGGGGCTGGCTCTGCCATTGCTTGAGTTGCGTTTCCTGCCTGGGAATTGGGAGGCTCCTGGGAAAATAGACCACGTTCTTGCCTTCATCCTGGAGCAGAAGATTTTCAGGCCTCAGGGCCGTCAGACTCCTGGTTTCCAGAGTGTGTTCATCACTGGAGCAGGACCTGTTTGGGCAGTGAACTGGGAGTTTCCAAGCTCTGGCAGCAATGCGCTTCTGACAGCCCCTCTGCAGGTGGTGCTGCAAGGCAGGGAGAGATGGCAAAGGGTCACCTCCACTGTTTTTAAAATCCGGTCCCTCGATTTCTTAACCAGCTCTTGGTATTCCAACTTTGCTACAATGAAATTAGACACAGTTGCCCATAATTTCTTTATTTTGATTAGCTATAATCTACGTGCACCCATTGGAAATACAAAGAGAGGAGAAGTGTTATTTTCTCTGGGTTCAAACTCTTGATATTATGTTCTCTTCCTGGAAAACTGCAATCGAACAGACTGTCTTTTCATATTGATCTAACTTTACCAGAGTTTTAACAGCAGATTGTATAATCGAATGAATTAGAGAAGAACATCTGAAAAAGAATAATAAGTTGGTCATGCAGAGACCCAAAGAAATGTATGTTTAAATTATAAAGAGAAAGAAATTCACATCTCTAAGTGGGCTCTGTCCTCTTCTGCTCCGCACTCCATGTTGCCTTGAGTTCGGCTGCTCTTCTGCACACTGGGAAATAGTAGATTGGATCCTGCAGATGTGCCTCTACTCCTCCCTGCTGCTGAGATGCGGTCCATCCAGGTGGAATCGAGTCTTGCTTCAAGCTGGGTTGGCAGTGAAGGGTGCTGTGTCTGCTTGGAGGGGTGGAAGAAAATTTTTAATCAAAATTCAGCTGCAAAAATTCAGTATTTACAAGCAGACATACTTCACATACATAATTAGACAGGCAACCTTGTTCAAAGGCAGAGTGAGAGCTAGAGTCCATGAGCTCCTATCCCACTCTTGTGACAGGCTAATAATGCCTCTGGTACTTAAACAATGGAACAACTTTGTCATCTAATATTGTGCAAAATTCCTTTTCTCAGCTAGGCACTATATTAAATCTTCCGTGTCACCATGGTGTTAGGTCACCTCTGCAGCAAAGATAAAAGACTGCTCATTGTAGGCATTTATATCTCTGCTTATCCTAATTACCTCCCCAGTAGTCATGTGAAGATGTTCTCTATTTAAATTGATGCTACAAATGTAAAAAATTGTTACTGGTCTGTTTCTTGTAAGATGTATATCCAAAGATTTTGGGTCAAGATGGGATACCTGGCTATCATGGACGTATGTTTCAGCTGAGCAAAAGTTGTGGACTGGAGGTGCAGCAGTGGTTGTGTTCATCCACGGAAGCAGCAGCGTGAGTTCAAGAGGTTTGTCCCCCAGCTCTCTGCTGCTGACCATAGCAATGATGGGACCCTGCCATTCCGCCAGCACAGCGTGCTCTGAGGGTGCTTCTCAGGTGCCACACAGCAAGTCCATCAGTTTAACTACTAATCTGACACCTTTCCTGGGAGGCCGAGCCACCACGGCCGGCATGCGGGAGTGCTGAGGGCAGGGTGCTCGAGGCCACGCGGCAAACCCAGCTCCGGGGGTCGAAAGGTGCTGTGTCTGGGGCAGGAGAGGGGGGAAATGGGCTGTTTGCACACTGTGGCAGAGCAATCAAAATAAGAAGACAAGGGAAGTATTGTTATTCGGCTTTTAGAGATGAGGAACCAAGCCATGAAGAGATGCAGTGAGCAGTTCCCCTGCAGATATGCATAATGTAAGAGCTGGCAATAAAACACAGGATTCATCATTGCCGCCATTTTACAGATGGAAAAACCAAGTCACAGACCGGCAGTGGCTCGCTCAAGGTCGCACAGGGTATTTAGCAAACCCAGGACCTGAGTCTGGAGCTGCTGACTCCTGGTCAGCATTTTCCCAAGGGAATCATGGATAAGGAGGTTAATGTCAATAGTTTCCCCAAAAGCAGCAGGATTTCAGAAAGAGAAGGGAGACTGTTCCAGAAAAAGACTCCTGTGCTTGCATTAGAACAAGAAGCTTAGACTCCAGTATCCCCAGCAGCTCATACCTGTGTTCTTGTTACCCTAATTAGTGGCAATGTTTCACTTCAGGAAGGTTTTATCTCCTTAAATTAGGTGGTGTTTTTTTTCAACTAATAAAATTAGAGAAGGCAATTCAGAAAGATGTATTACAGTATATCACAGTCTGACATTCAATCCAGCAATAACAACTGTTATCAAAGAAAGATCTTTTTCATAAATGTAGGAAACAAGTCAGGCTAATAAAGATGTGAATAGTTTTTTGCACATTACAATGTAAAAATAACCAATGAAATAATGAAAAAAAAATCTAGTCAGAAAGGCTGCATAATGACTATTATCTTGCATAGAAGCAGTCTGAGTCTGCTTTGTAATGAATAGCATTTAGCCATAAATCATCCTGAAAGAAGAGGGAAAGGAATGACCCTGCTAATTTCAATGCCATTTGGGAGCAGCAGAGGGCACATAAGAGCAGGTTCCTACTTAGAAATCTTCGCTTTTTTGGCCTGGATTTTCCTGTAGAATCAGGGACTGTAAATACTGATTTTTTTAATGAGCCATTGCCAAGTGGCCAGCAAGTGGGTATCCTCTAAAGAAGGAACCGTAGATTTCCAGACTGGTTTTCTGTCACTCAGGGCTGCTGGTTGCAGCTGACATATTATGCCAAGATACTGCCGTACATGGTATTTATTGCTATTCTCAGAGGTGCTTGGAAATGGGAAATGTTAGAATCTGAGATAAGTACAAAGATGATGTAAGGGCGCAAGGAAGGAAACTAGACCAAGCAAAAAAAAAAGTTTATTAGACCAAGTGGAGCAAGGCGGGGAGGGGGAGTCAGAGCTGCAGCTGAGAATGGCCATGGGGAGATGATGAAATCCCCTTTTGGCCTTAAATAGCATCACAGTTTAAAAAAAAAAAAAGAAAAAAAGGAGCAAACCATACATCTGAAATCAAAACAAAGGGGTTGCAAGGGACACCAGCTCCAAGAAAGGAACTGCTCTCCTTTCCTTCTCTTTTCTTCCTGCCACTCAGATAAAAGAATCACAGTGTCTCTAGAAACACTTTCACCACCCTCTGTGAACTTCCTCTCCCCAGAGCCAGGCCTCGCGGGAGCAGGCTTACTGTCCCCAGTTTATACATGAAGAAATGAAGGCAATGGAGAGTGATTAGACAATCAGTTTTTCTCCGAGCTGTCCTCGGTTGATCCCTCTGAAGACACGGGTGTCTGACCGTGGATGACTCACGCAGCCCCAGCTCCTCTGGTTTATCTCCCCCGGTGTCCCCAGGGCTGCTTTAGCCCAGGACCTTTCAGTCCCGTGGGCTCCAGCTGGTCTGCAGCGGTGGAGAATATCCCCTTCAGCCTCCCCGCCCTGAGCTCCCACTCACCCCATGGCTGAGGGGGGATCATCCAGAGGACTGAACAATGGAGCCCTGGTCGGAACGGGCAGGGGGGGTATTTTGATCTCCCACCTCCATGCTGCCATGTGTAGGCTGGTCTGGGAGGCTCTGTGGTCTCCAGGGCATGCGGTCCCATCTCTCTGCTCTGCTGTCCTTGCCGTGTCCCTGCTGGGAATGAGAGTCCAGTGCCCTTTGGCTGTGCTTGGCCACAGTGGTGACATCTGCCCATGCTTGGGGTACATCCACCATGGACCACAGAGGGCTTGGCATCCTTGGAGCCCTGGAGTCGCAGGAAAAACAGAGGCCCATGTCCAAATTGTTATACCTGAAGGAGGGATGGATCCAGCCTGTGCCAGCCCAGGCCAGCTGCTTATACGGACACAGCCACACCATTTTCCTTGCATGGGAATGTCCGCCTGACTTCTGTCCTCTGTGTCCCCTGAAAATCTGTAGAAGAGGACACCAGGAGCACAAGGACCTCAGTGGGATTTAGGGTGCCAGAATCTGGGTTTTTCCTGGTACTCCAATGTCCCTGCAAACAGCAGTGGTGTTCCCAGCGTTCCCAGTGAGAACAGATTGGAGACCAGGAGGTTCAGGAGCTCAGGTAATGGTCCAAATGCTGACCTGCTTTCCCTGCAGCAGAACTGTGGGAGTTGGTGGGCTGGGAGAAGTTAATGGGACATAATTTGGCTCCGCATGTTTTCTTGAGGTATTCAGTCTAAGTGGGCTCAACAGCTTTGCCTGTCCCCATCTTGGTTTCCTGACCAAAGATGAGGTGCGAGGAGCTGAACCACATTCCCCGGGAAGAGCTGATAGAGCCTCCCCCACTTCTCCCCCTCCTCTGGTGCTTCAAACCAAAGCAGCTGCAAACTTCTTGTGGCTGGAGATGTGCTGAGTGGCCTGGCAGGAGTTCATGGGGAGGTAAAGGAATCCCACCCACCAGTAGCAAGGGCTCTGTGCCACCACCAGCCCTTGCGTGCCCTAAATCCCAGCTTCCTGGTAATTGCTATCTCCATAAATACCAGTTGCCAGCAAGAGAAGGGACTTGCATCACTGGCCTGTGTTGTGTCGTGTGAAATATGAGGTGACACACAATACACTGGCATTAGGCGAAGGAGTTGTCTGCTGATGTGGTGACATGCTTGAGGCAAAACTGGAAAATTTGATCCCTTCCTGCCCGTGGTCTCCCAGGCGCTGTGGTGAGGCACGCTTGATTCGCTTTGCTGGGGGACGTTGAGGGAAATGGGGAAATGAACCGTGCGGGCCAGCACCATCTGCAGTTCGTGAACTCAGAGGTGTCAGGTTGGCAAGTGCCTGCCGGGAGGGCTGGGTCCTGCCCGGGCTGAGCACAGCCCCCAGCTCTGTGCCCGCTGGAGCTCCGGGGGCAGAGAACGCTGGGCTGCTTTTGGCAACGTCGTATCAGAGACGACCTGGGCCCCAGGTCCAGCTCACATCATCTCCCTGCATGACCCCGGCCAGCTGCGTGGGGCTCCCACAGACACACGGCCAGATCTTCCCAGGCAGGGAAGGTGTGAGCTCCTGTTTTCATAAGGGACAAGAGAGGGGCACAAACTGCCTGCCGGTCTGGCCTCCGCCGTTCCTGTCTGCTGTTTTATGGCAATGGCTGCAGTGGCTGTGAGCTGTGGTCCCTGTGATGGCTGCGGGCCATGGCAGCACCTTCCAGCAGCGATGGGCTCTGGTCCCATCACCTCGGAGCCTGGCAGACCCCCTCCCACCCAAGCAGGACCCCTCTGCTCCGCGCCCAGGCCCCCGACGAGAAAGGCTGGGCTCCTGCAGTGGTTTTGGGCTCCTTTGGACATGATTCTGTCATCCTGGGTTTGGGAGTGCAGGCTCACGCTGGTGCTGTTGTGGGAGGGAAGGAAGAAGCAGGGATAATCTTATGGGAGAAAAATAAATTCTGTGCTGCTGCTGACTGCAGAGAGGAGCAAACCCTGGAGGCTTTGGAGCCAGGTATTCGAGCTCAGCTCATAGCCCAAATGGTGAACCCATGGACATGGACTTTGCAGGTGGGAAAGCCCCAGCAGAGGGAGTCTGGGTGATCATCAGCGATGGAGAGGAAACCTTTGGCTGAGTTGGTGATACAAATAACATCTGCAGTTGGAGCCCCCCCAGCAGATCAAGACCTCCATGTCACCAGCAGAATGAGCACAGTATTCGGTGCACATATTGCTCTCCCTTGGAGGAGCAGAAGTGTGCACATCATTAAAAGGAAGTATTTTATGTTGATCATTCCCATATGCCTACTCTGTATCTGCCTAGGTTCTTAAGCAGCACCCATTCTGCACATAATGTCATGCATTTACATCTCACAAGGAAGATCAGACCTCCTCGGGCTACGGAATTGTGTTCTGGGCCCCTGATAAAACCGTTTTATGGAGATGAATAGCTTGTGTGGTTTGATGCTTCCTCTCCCTGAAATGCCATTAGATGAACATCAAGTGCTTTTGTATTTATTTGAGGGGATTTCCTTTGAGACTCTGCAGGCCGAGAAAAAAGTGGGGATGGTTAGGGAGGTGGGGGCGAATGGCACCGCTGAGGGACAGGGCCTGGGGAGGGCCCTGCAGCAGGGCCCGCGGCTCCCTCGGACCCCTCAGGGCTGCCACGGGCTGCAGACCAGCGCCAGTTGCCTTCAAGGACTGAAACACCACATCAAACACCGCCTGGATCAAGGGGGGAAACGACAGGCACTGCCAGCGGGCTCGTCTTTCAGACCTTTCTCTCTCTCTCTGGTTTCCACTTCGAATCCCATCAGGCAGCCCGTGCCCAGCCTTTCGCACGCCTTCCTTCCTCACGGCACGGGTGGCACGGGGCATGCATTTCCTCATCAGCGGGCTCCATGGGGCATGGGATTTCCAGGGCTCAGCTCTCGGGCACCAGAGATGGGACAGATCTGTCCCCCTGGAGCAGGCAGAGCAGGGCCGGTGGAGTCGGTGCAGAGCGGGGCTCTCCTGGCCCTGGCACAGGACGGGGAGTGGATCCACAAAGAGCCGCTCAGTGGTTACGTACCCCTATTAGTCTGTAACTCGCAGCGCTCGGGGCCCTCCCAGAGAATCAATCTCAAATTCAGGACTTTATATGAGGACAGACTAAAGCCTCTGTGAGCTTTGGAGAGGAGATGCTGAAACACACAGGGTAAAACGGTGGGAAGGCCACGTCTACTGACACACAGGTCCCAAGGGCACTTGGAGGCACATTGAGAATTGTTATGCTAAATGAAGTAAATGTAAAGATAAATGACTTCAGGGGCTCCAAAAGAAGACTCCCTGCAAGTGTGTGACTTCTGTTTCACGGCAGATGGTAGGAGGCAGATGAAGCTGTGTTGCTCGGTGTCTATGAAAATCTGGATGTTAACTCTTCTGTACTGTAGGTCCCTCCTGCAGGACTCCTTGTCAAAGAGGATCAGAGTCATCACAGCATGAAGGATAACCTGAAAAAAAATCTTATTTCTGACATTTTCTGTCCTTCAGACCCTTTCATTTACATCAGCAAACTTTTATTGAGTCCATAGTGACTCTCTCTGGGTGGAAGTCTCCCTCTGATAGATGCTCTCAGCTGTGCATTCATTGCTGCAGTTCGGTGTCAGAATCAATATATGTGCTTAAGTGAGATTTGCAGAGATGTTGTGGTCCAGATTCAGAGCTCTGTGCTAGTACATGGGGCTTTAGTGAGCAGCTTCTGAAATCTAGACCCTCCTGTATCTGTGCGTTCATGTAATACGAAATATTACCTTATGTTAAAGCTGAACTGGATTCTTTCATGTCAGGGTTGATCTCCAAGGTTTATAAAGCCATTCAGACTGGCGACGAGATGGACAAGGCAATTGTATAGCTCTTTCCCAGCTCCAATCTGCAAAAGGAAAACACTGTGGCTCAACAGAGAAGTCGTGTTTTCTTCAGCCGGAAGCTTTGCAGATTCTCTGCTCCCAGATCTCCTTACACTCTTCCATCCCACCATTCTGGAAAGACTCCCACGGAAAGACAGGCAGATATTTTAATCAAGAAATGGTCCCTATTTCCATTAGCAACAGCTGTTTTCCTTTTAATTTAATTCTCCATTCTGGAGTCTGTTTATGGAAGCTGCCATTAATTATATTTTCCATCAGTCAATGTTCAGAGATGGCTAATGGCCCAGCACACCTAATTAGTCCTTCATGTCTGATAATGTTTCAGCAGGTCTATGGTTAATGCGTAGGGCTGATACCGCCCCGCAGCCTCTCCCGGTGTGTGTCAGTCCAGTCGGCATCACAGCTGCACTCCTCTGCCTCTGCCAATGTAGGGCTGCCCTAACCAGGGGGTGATAGCAGCTGGTGCCCGAAGCAAAAGAGTGAGGAATTCAAGCTGTCTTTGCAGAGACTGGAATTGCAGCTACTTTTATTTTTGTTTCAGTTGATGCACTTGGTAAGTGTTGGTGATGGCTGTGCTGGGGTGCTTCTCCTTAGCTTATTCTGTGCAGAAACTTTCTGGTCATCCTTGCCTGGTGTCCCCAGCTGGCCCATCTGTCTCAAGCCATGAAGGAGGCTGCTTGTGCTGCAAGGAGTGCTGCTCTCTTTAATGTCACTGTGGAGACAGTGAGCGAAACTCACTATCCTAGTGATGCACCTGGGTTTAGCCGAGTCTTTGGCTGGGTATAGCAAAAATCTTGACAAAACTGTGAAGAAACTACAGGCACAAAACCAACTCATCCTTGTTCAAGAAGGTGCACAAGAAGGTTGATTGAATTCTTCACATACCTTAAAGCTGGAGCTGCATCAGGCTCAGTTGGAACTTTGCCTTCATTTTGAAGGTGTTTGCAGCTGCAAAGAATAATAGTAGTTATTGGCAGATAGCCTCAGGTAAGAAACATTTCAAATGCTCCAGTACACAGATAGCTTTGAAAAATATCCACATCTGTCACAATTATGTATTGAAACCCAATCAGCGTGTGTGCAGAGCTGGCTCTGTTCCCTTGCCCAGGCTGTCAGCTGCAGAGTTCATGGCATTGTGCAAAACTGCATGCACAGAGCAGGGGCATGTCCTGTTTGTCTTGGTAGAAAAGTGGCAAATGACCAGCTCAGGGTTTGTATTTTGTACTGCATAAAACAGTCAGTCACCTTCAGCCTTTCCTGTGCCTGAAGGAGCCTGGTGCCCACCATCATTCTTCACTCACTTCATTTGCTCTTGCTGTGAGCCCCGCGAGAGGCTGCAGAAAGTAAAACTGATGTAGCAGCATTTGCTGTGTTTAATAACAAGTGTTCTGCAGGGGAACCACTTCACCATGTTTGAATAATGAGAAGCGCTCTAATGTTCTACATGGTGCTGGAGGTCCTGCTCTGTCCTATGGAATCAGGTTATGCAGAGGTTCCTCAATGAGTATCCAATTGGCCATTTTCTGACTGTGTGACCCCACTAAACTTAAAACCTCCAGTCTGCAGGAGGCATGAAATCTGCCACGCTGCTAAACAGACAGAGGCTTTTTCATGGGGCATCTGCTTCCAACACAAAAGACATTTGCTTTGATTTCCATGGGCTGTTGAGGGATGAGAGCAGCACCACAAGGAATCGTACAGGATTGGCTCAGAGACAGTTTAAAGGAGGACACAAGAGCATCCAAGCTGCTGCCATTTGAGCAGAGAATGAGAAAATGTGGGTGACCTGTAAAGAATATGTTCTGTTCCCAAAGCCTCCAGCTCTCGTGCTGAGAAGGGGTATAAGTGAGACAAAATATGTTTAGTCACAGCATAACTCTGTATTTAGTATTCCCCTAACTTAACACACCTTTTGGATGGGGAATGAAGGTGAGTGTCCCACCGTTGTTTGATCACCTCAGCTTTGAGCTCTCATGTCTCAGCTGGAAAGTGCTGGATTTACGGAGCTCTGGCAGTGTGGTATCAGCAATGTTCCATCAGGGTGTTATGGTCCTGCTGTCAAGTCCTTCGCTGGAAACCCAGAGTAACTCCAGTGCAGCTGATGGGTTACTGTGGTGTAAGTGAAGGCAGCATTCATCTCTTGGACGTCACCTTTTGGCCTTTTCTGTTGGCAAATGAAACTGATGTAATATTGCAAAAACACATCCTTTGAGTGAAAGTGATAAGAAAGACAAATGTTTGACTTCAGCCAGAGAATTTAAAACTCAGGGTCCTTTGAAGATTGCCGAGTTCTGTGCTGTGTTAGTCACCCATATCTATCTAAGAAAACACCCATTTCATCACAGCTGATGACATAAATTCAGACTTGTGAGCAAATGGCTAGGTTGAGTTAAATCACCTCTCTATCTGCTAATGGCATTTTTGCCTTTGCTTGATGATGAAGGTTATCTTGCTGTTTGGAAATTATAACCTACAACTGTTAGACGGCATTATCTGCAGACTTGGGTGAGATAATTTGTATGAAAAATCCCGGGAATCCAGAGCTCATTGGCTTCCCTTCACGTGAAGCTGAAGCGCTCCAAGGGCCCGGCCGCCTTCGCACACCTCGTGCCGTGCTGGGAGGGAGCAGCCACCGGGGATGATGGATGGCAGCACCGCGGCCGCTGGGGGCCTGGGGGTGACATTACCCGCGGGACAGGGAGCAGCCCGTGCTGTTTATAAAACTGCAGTTGGGAAGTTTGCCCCAGACTGCATTAGCCCCCGCTCGCCGCCTACCCTGCCTTTCCCCACTCAAATTCCAAGCGCCTTCAAGGGAAACAAACATCTGCAGACACACAATGTTAATTGTTGTACTTAGGGCTGCTGTTTACATTTTTGGTGCAGGCGAGTCAAAGCATGTCAAGGCTACCCTGATGGCTAAAACAAGGCAGAAATCTAGTTCTGGCTGAAATAAGAAGGGGCTGGATTCTGATTTCCTGTACCAAGGCATTTTGCATTGGCCCCAGAGGGTGGAAATAAGAACCTGGAGAAATCAGAGGCCACAAAAAAAGTAGCAGAGAGGCTTGTAAGAGGGAGAATGTGACAGAGTCACCAGGGAAGCACTACAAGGTTAATGCAGTTTTCCATTATCTGAAAACAGTTGGGGATTACTCTGCATTTGTAAGCTTAGAAAGGGCAGCTTCCCTGGGTTCTGCTCCCATCAAAATCCAGCCTAATGGCTCCTTATCAGGAATGATGAATCGCTCTTGTGCCTACACTTTGGTCCCTAATTTCCACTTTTCTTGCATCTGTTTAAAGTCCTTTTTAATTTCAACATGTACAGCAGTCTCTGAGCCAAGTGTGGCCCCGGTGCTCACAGTCACTCTGGTAATTACTGCACTCGCCAGGTCCCTTTAGGATGCAATTTCAATGGGGTGTGACTTGCACAATATTTTTTTTCTTCTTGTTGCTCGAGCCATTGCAGGAAGGAGCTGTTAAACACGAGTCTCAGCAGGATCCATCATGACCGAGGACAGAACAGAATGTAATGAAACAGGGAGAATACGTGTCTCGCTGAGCAGGATATGTTCTCTTAGTTATATGGTTGATAAAGCTTTGGCTGAGGTTCAAAAAGGTGTTCAGCTTTCATCTCTCTGTCTTCCTTCCTCCACTCCCCTAAATATTAATGGCCACACTCATACCTCCCATACTCGTGGCTGCTTTAATTGTTTGCAGATTATTTTAATAAAGGATTTGACCTTTTGCCTGTCCAGTTATACAAACCTTTCTCTGTCTTCATGGTGATGCCCCCTTTGTTGCAGCGTGTCCTCAGCTGCCCTGTGCCCTGGCCTGCTCAGTCCGATGCTGTGCAAGGGAGCAGACACTAAATCACCGCAGTCAGAAATGCTGCGTTGGAGTTTTCCTGCTGGAGACAAGGCGGGATGGAGCCTGAGACCCCTGCTGCAGGAAGCAGCAGGGTATCGGTGTCACCGGTGCCAGTCTGGGCACTGGTGGGTTTGGCACCTTGGGCTCGCTGTCTGACATCCCGCTCGCTCTCGGCACGGGGGGACGCGACAAGGCTGTGGGAAGCGAAGGCTGCGCAGGAAGCGTGTGGGAGCACTGGGAACTGAACTCCCATCTCTTGAGTCCCCACCTGGTCCGTTAACCACAGAGCCATTTTTCCCCACTAATTGAATACAAAGAGAACAGTCTTTTTTACATTATCTGTGTGCTGGGAGAGCAGAGGCAGCTCTGTGAGAAAGTAACATAGCAAAGAGAAGCTGGCAGGGCTGTGAAGTGCCAGGTTACAGCCGGATGCGGGTTTCAGGAGGGCTGGGGGTGCCTGGTCAACCCTGAGCATCTCTGTAAGGAGCTGGGCTCCCAGATCCTGAGCAAACGAGAAGGCATCCAGGAGTGCAAAGAATCTCCATCCAGGGGTATATCCATACAGGGGGGAGAGGGAGAATGTGCATCCCCTTTAATACTGAGTGCTTCTCCCAGCACCAACTGCTCCCTTCATGGGATCCCACTGTCTCCAGACAGATCTCACGTAAATCGCAGAAGCTGGGAGTAAAAAGGAAGAGGAAAATCAATCACAGTGTGATGCCTTGGTCATGTTGCTGTGCTGTGTGTCTGTGTTGGCCAACCTCTGATCAGGAAATTCTCCTTTATCGCATTCTTGGCTATGTTTGCTGTGTAAAATTACAATACTTGAATTAGGGCCTGTGGTTATGAAAAGAGACGAGAATGATTAATATTATTGTGAGCATGATTTTAACCAGTATTTTTAATCCTATGGCAATTAATTAAATGAGGGCAGTGACAAATAAGAGCATAGGTGCCCAGTTAGCCACTATTGCACAAGCAACTGAGGAAAAAAGTTCATCTGCCATAATGTGATTTGGATCAGGCCCTTAAGAAGGAAGAGCCTCTCTGCTCCAAATGATTATTAATGTGATTGCCATCAGAACAGGAATTTACTACAGCGTCTCTGGCCAGCCTGTCCTTTCAAGCTGAAGAGACTTGGGTTCCTGTCCTCTCCAGAAACGACCGTGCATTTATACAATGCAGCTGTAAAAAGCTGTGAATGGAAAAATGTTAGTTAAGTATAGTGTCATTGATAATTGGTAGCTGGGAAGGAGAGTGTTGGTGATGAAATACAGTGTTTGTTTCCCCTGTGAGCCAGGCAGGCTCAGGGACATCCCCACTGTGCGGGGGGACGAGCTGGCTAACCGCTGCGGTGGCCCCGCTCCCACAAGGCAGCAGAAGCCAAGCGGGTTTGGGAGCATCCTCTGCTCCCGCTCCCACATCTGCTGAGGTACAGAGGGGACATTTCCATCCCCCCAGCCCACCTCACCCTCCATCCCCACCTGGGGCTGGCACATCCCACCAACAGTTCCAGGGGGAGGAAGGGAGGGGAGGTTGGTGGGGATGGGGATAGAGCAGGGACAGGAATGGAGCGGGGATGGAGACAGAGCAGGGATGGGGATGGGGCTGAAGCAGGGATGGGGCCGGAGCAGAGCCGGGGCCAGAGCGGGGCCGGGCTGGCCCTGCATTCCCAGAGCAGTCCTTGGGCACGAACTATACACACAAGTTGTGCAGGAAAATAAAAGGAAACACTGCTTACGTTTGGGCTTTAATGCCTGGCTTCTCGCATCTCTCTTTCTTATTCTTGGTCATGAAAGCAGTCACTCTGCCTAGCAATTCACATGGGAATTCTTTAACCTGGAAGGCGTTTTGTGTAAAGTAATGTCTCTCCCAACCCAAGACCAAGTCAAGCATCATGCATCAGTGACCTTCCTTTTCCAGGCTGGTAATTTTGGCTTACCAGGATGAAGAACAAAGGCACTGAATAAGTAAAAGGAATAGGGGAAAAAACCACCCAAATGGAATGGACACGTTGGTTGAAACATCCCATTTCTTGAAAAACTGATTTTGAGGTATCTGTCAAAGCAATCCCTGTATTTCTTATGATTATTATATCACATGGCCTTGGCGTGGTTTTCTGGTATTTCGTGAGGACCACCCAGAAGTGGGCCAGGTTTGGTTATTGGATTTACTAAACAGAACAAGAAACACAGAGCTCCTGCCTGCTGTTCAAAAATAATATCGCAAGGGAAGCAAACCACAGGGAGACCACAGGGAGGTGAAGCCCATTTTCCACTTGCTGAGGGAACTGCCCTGTCTTGCTGCAGAATGCAGTCTCCATATGCTGGGAATGATTCCCAAAAGCACTCCATCCTTGCCGACTCTGCTTCCTTTCAGAAGCTGCATCCACTGGGATGTAGGGTAAGGAAGTGGCTCTGAACAGGATACTCTGGGGTGTTTTCTCTGTGCAGTGAGGTGGAGAGAACAGCCTGTAAGAGAAAACACCAAATGGTGTTGGACTAGAACAGAAAAAGCCTGTTTCTCCCTGTCCGTGTTTCTCAAATCATGCATCCTGGACCACCCGATGGCTGGAGGGAGGCTACTGGGGCTGCTGCTGTGCCACACGCAGTGGTCCCCGCTCTGCTCCTGCCCCAGCCAGTGGGACGAGGGAGAGGAAGATCATGCACTGATGAAGAGAAGGGGGAGAATTTGCCACTGCCTAAGAAGCCATGAAAACAGGAAGAAAAGGATAGGTGACCTGCAGTGACTGGGAATTTAGGAGTACTGTGGAAAGCCAGGCTTCTCTTCGTGCTCTGCAGGAAGAAACATTATCAGAAAGATATGCAACTCTGAAGAAAATATGGCAGATTGTTTCGGAAACAGAAATAACTCACCATACTGAGGCCCTAAGGGCTTTTGGATCTGCAAAGAGAGTAGCGCTAGCTGTACGAGATGCTTTGCCCAAGCTAAGGTGGCCACCAGGATTCCCCAGCAATTGTGTCCAAATGGTGGCTTTTATGGTGTCTTATGCTAAGACATAAAATGTTTTGCAATATCACAAGTCCCTGTGTACACTGTTGTTAGATGTATGGATGGGAAGGAAGGAGGCGATGGAGACCTTTAGACTAAGTGACTACTCTTTGCAGCTTCTCAGAAGTTAAGGGGTTGGTGAGAAAATCTCCCTCCCCTGACCCTTCACTTCCCTCATGTGTTTGTTGATTTCTCCTTTTCCCAGGCATGACTTTTGTTTGGGAATGAAATGTGCTTACTCGCTCCTGTGCATACATTACATGGACACCACATTTGGGTACATCATCCATCGGTGGAAATGTCACACCCTGCAAAAGCCCGGCACTCAGAGACAAGCGAGCCAGTGCCTGTGCTGTGGAGCAGAGCCCGTGCCAAGTTTTTGCAGCTGGATGGTTTTAAACAGAACTCCTTTAGGAATGGATCCACCAGCAAAAGGATCTGCGGTGGCACGTTGCTCTCGTGGGAGCTGCCAGCTCCTGTGGGCCACTGGCCCGCGCTCAGGGGCCATCGAGCGAGCCATGGGTGACGGTCAGACACAGGAGGGACTGTGACCAGAGGCCGGTCTCAGCTGAGGGGTTTTTGACTTCTGCGAAATGACTCATTGCTCTCCGTTCTGCTGAACAGATTCCCAAGGTGCTGGTGCCAATTCCACTGCTGGGCTCGGGGCTGCGGGTGAGACGGCACCAGAACTCGCCACGGCCTTTATCCCGCCACACAGAGCTGTTTTCTTTATAATGACTTGGAGTTTTCATGGCAACAGCCGTGAAAGCCAATGGCAGCCATACAAGTCAAACCTCAAGCAACACTTTGCAAAATACACGGCAATCTGTTTTAGTGCACCACATCGCTAATTAGAAGAGACAGACTGGGCAGGTTTGGAAAATATGATCTCTAGTGTTCAATTTTTAAAAAGAATTCTGAAATGGCCATTGAAATTCTGTGCATTTTCTACCTGTAGAAGAAAATACAGCTGGAAAATTCGGCCATGTATTGATTAGTCTCAGAACTGAAATAAATTATTTGTATTAGTTACCAGCGGATTCTGTTTGTGACAGTTCTTCTGGCTACAGGCCTCTTAAATTAATATGGTAATAATGGGAGAAGCAGAGAGAGGGATTAATGCCACAGGAATACTGAAAATCTGAAAATAGTTTCTAAAGTTATCCCAGTAATTTTGTGCTTAGGCTAATAAAGGATGTTGGTTTTCATCCATCTAGTTTATAAGACAGGTGCATTGTGGATGATATCAATCATTTGCTTAGCTCACGTGTCGAGACATTAGCCCCTCAGTACACCAGTGTGTCACCAGCCGGGGCCAGCCGTGACTGGGGTTATGATGGCTCTGCTGATGGTGTGTTGGACTCACACAGTCAAAGGCTAGGCTGATGTATGTTTAAAACCTGGGATTTTATAAATAAAAGTTAAACCTATTTTTGTAAATTTAGAAGCTTAGTTTTCTTCAGTTATGCTTTTTATCTTTTTTTTTTTTTGAGACTGTTTTTTTTCTTGCAAAATTTTTTAACTGAATGTTTTCTGCTTACTATTTTTTCACTTGAAATTTTTGGTGGGAGATTTCTAAAGGTAACAAAATATCAACCTTACCTCTGTTTCAAGTGAAAATATAAATAATACAAAAATCAGATTTTCTGATATATATGTTTTATATTCATATATATTAGAATTTTCTGGAAATTTCTGGAAATTTCTAATATACATGTTTTAGTAGTTAAAATATGACATTTTCCTAAAACTGTATTTGATCCAACTCCCATTTTTGCTTTGGAAGTGCTTTCAGTGAAAAGATTCTAACCAGCCTGGTGTATTTTTAAAGCAGCAACGATCATTGCAGCAGGGTGTAATTATCTTTAGTTCCAGAATCTTTGATCACAGCATGTTCACATCTAAATCTGAGTTGGGATCTAGATCTCTTCTTTATGCCTCAGGCTATAATTTGCGGGGCTTCTTTGACAAAAGAATTTCTTTCCCAGGATGCACACACACAGGAGCAGCACCATGCTTTCCCTCCCCGTGTGGGAGTATACAACCTCATACAAAATGTGTTGTGATTCCCTTTAGTGGGAAGGGAGAAGGAAGGAGCCATGTTTTCCAGTCCCGGGGTTTGGATATGTGGGGAACGGCATCAGGTGAGCATCCCACACCCGAGGGCAACGACTGCGCCGGGGCAGCCCGTGCGCTACGGGAGCAATTTGTTTCTCACATAAAGAATAATACAGACATAAACCTGGAATTTAGAGAGAGGAGTGGTCTAAGAGCAGTGCTGTGGGGTTGGCTGAGTGGTAGTTCATTGCTGCGCTGCTGCAATAGGTGTCTAATGTATGTCTTCATATACTCTTGGACTTGCGAAACAGCTGAGGCAATATATAAGGGGAAAACACACAGAAATGGTCCAGTTGTTCAGCCACTCTTTGTGAAAGAATTTTCTGTATGTGTAGGAGTATTCTCTCCTGTTTAGTTTTAACTCAAGTCCCTAAAATAGACATCTCGTCTTGCCAGACTCCCACGGAGCGAGGCTGGGGATCCTCCGGAGGCTGAGTTAGGATGATGGAGCCGTCCCTGGCTGTTGGATCCACAGCAACAACACAAGGCTCCTACAGTGTGTTGCGAAAGACCTCCATCCATTCTGTACAGCCCCTAGAGAGTGGGAATGAACCTCTTCTCATCTCAGTTTGACTGGCAAACCCATAACATTCCCAGTGAAAAGTGCTTATTTGGGTGCAATTGAGTCTGGGACTCCCAGGTCCTTATTCAGACTCCAGCTTTCTCTGAACTGCTATATTTCAGCGAACAGACTGTAACATGAAAACCTTCATTTTTGAGTTCCCAAATTTTATTATAGTACTTACATATTAAAGCTTCCTTTCCCAAGTAAATAACTTAAGCGTGGCTAATACATCTTTTCAGCATCACCGTTATCATGATGATGGATGATGAAAGCAACTGTGATCTTGAAATGTTAACTTCTGGAAAAAAAGGGAAGCAAGTGTTAGATGTATGGTGTATTTTCATGTTGAATTGGTATAATCAAGATTGCACAGCCTCAAAGCTTACCATTCTCTACCAGGGAAAATGATTTCATTTCTGCTGAAATCTTAAATCATTATCTGTTTATACAAAAATTTCAGATGACAGAGGCAGCGAGAGGTAAATGGGAGTGTGCTGGATGCTATCAGTTTTGACTGCAAAGACACAATAAATCTGTTTCTAGCGAAAAGAAAATTGTCCCTTCAGTGAAATGGTATTATCCTGCCTCTTCCAATATGTTTTTACCTGATGGATCAGGGAAGAAAACACCAGTATTAGAGCACAACGTATTTCCACTCGGGGTGAAAGTGACTTTATATCAGAAACACATGCTAAAAATGTCTGTTGCATTCCTGCTAATTTCTCAGATCCAGCACTGGGCATATGCTCCTTATCTAATCTTGATTGCCACATTAAACCATGCATGCTATTCTACTTTGTCCTTTGTGTAATTTCAGACATGGTTTCTATTTTCTTTGCACTTCACCAAGGTAGCATATAACTGCTTGGAAAATGTTAACATCTGCAAAGGAAAAAGAAATAAAAGGAAAGGAATTAATCAAAGCCCTGAGATTTATGGGCTAAATCCTTGGGCTTTGGTGCAGGTAGAAGGTTTCTTTCTCTGCTGAGGCAGCAGAAAGCAGCCGAGGTGCTGCCCGTGGGGTGATGGAGGGTTCTCTGGTGGAAGAGCCCCGGGCAGGGCAGACCTGCCCTGTCCCCTGTCCCTGTCCTTGTCCCCTGTCCCTGCCCTGGATGGCTCTCTGCCGCCTGTCCCCTCGCACAGGGCTTTGTGGTAATGGCTGTTCTTTACCTGCCAGTTTTGATGAACTGAATCTGCCACCTCCCAGTGTGGCCGGGATCATTTTCCTTGCTAGGAACATCCTTTTGATGCAAAAAAAAAATGGTTAAACACAGATCCCCTGGGCAGAATTATTGAGACCAACGTGACCTGTGAGATCCCAGGGGTGAGAGCAGCTATGCCTGGGACGCAGGGCTCATTTGTCTTCAGGCACCGTCAGAGCTCTGCAGCCGGGCTTCGCTGCTGATGAGGCAGCAGAGACCTGTGAGCCTTGCCTGTGGTGGTGTCACCTCTCCTGACATATCTAAGAAGATAGTGAAACTCAAGTAACCGGTGCCTGCAAGATATGTGGTCCTGATGTGCAGTCTGTATGTCCCTCTTAGATGTTCCCCCGGGCTTGCTGTGCTCCCCGAGACAGCAGCGTGGTGGGAACCTCTTCGCTCCTCGTGGGCAGCTGGGAGGGTTTACCCCTGGTATAAACAATTAGTAAAGAAAGGATAAAACTTTCTGATGGAGAAAGAGGCCTCAGGAAAAGCCAGAGCTTGAACAAATCTAAACTTGCGGTTGAGGGGTGTGAGGAGGGGGGATGGAGCTATTTTCATCTGAACTGTTTTCTAAATTGCAACGATCACATTTTCAAGGACTACCCCTTGTTTTTCATCTCTTACATTTTCAGGTGTTAGTAGAGCCACCGGCAGAGTGGGAGCATCATGGATGCAGATGCCTGAGTTACAGATGGTGAGGTAAAAAGGGGGCTCTGATAAGGCAGATTTGAAGCCCTGAAGCCGTGGGATTCCACCACATGTAGGGTGGGACGGTCACTGGTGGGAAGGGGGCAACGGTTGGGCAAACCTGGTGGCACAGAAAGAAGTGAGAAACCCTTTGAGATCTCAAAGACAGAAAATCAAAATTGCATTTTGATGATATCCATGGTTTAGTCATCAAATTATTGTGGCTTTCTAGGCAGGATTGGCAGGATGGATTGCTCTGCCACCTACAGAAATTTGGTTGTGCACCGAGGTGTTACTGGGGGAGACTTTGCTGTTAGTCTGCCATTGACTACTACAGTTATTATCATGAGGATTATTGTTGTTGCTATTACCATCTATTTTAGGGGAATAACAAGAAACTAAGATCTGAAATAGAAAAGTCAAAGTTCTTGGAAATGTTTTACTATTCACAGAAGATTACCTGCCTGTTTGTGGTTTCACAGGTACCACTGGCACTTTAATGGTTATGCTGTTATAGTCTGTGAGAAACATACATTCAGACTGGATCCCATTACCAGAAATGACAGTGGGTGTCTGGAATGGAAATTGTATGTTCTTTTGAAAGTTTCAGTTGTCACTATATGTTACTTGGCACATTAATATTGCAAATTGCAATACAATGTAGAAACATAAAGGGATTTACTACTACAGAACTGGCTGTGTTACGTGATGTAGTGCTGTGATATTAGACAGCGTGACATTTCATGAATAAAACAAAAGATGTTACAGCACTCCTCATAAAGGGAAAAAAGGGCTTGAAGCCGGTCACATTTACAGGGTGGTTGTCTGAGGACTATTTCAAATGCTAGGAATTTAATGATGCCTCTTAAAAATCTAATTATATACTGATGATAATTAATAAAATCTGCAGGAGCAAAGGTAGGAATTAATGAAATCAGATCAGTGCAGGTACACTGATAAACAACAGGGTTTATTTAAAAATTAAAACATTTAAAAATCCTGATAAAACACCATCTAAAGGCACACAAAACCTTGTTAATGGAACTTGAAAGAAAAATGATGCCACAAACCACTGAAGATACTTCTCCTCCTCAGATTAAACATATTCCATCAGTCCAAACGTTTGCTTAGCGTCCTGCAGAGAGGAGGGGAAGCAGTAAGTAGCTACTCTCAATTTTTCAGGATGGCTATTTGACCTCTAGTGTGACTGAGCCCCCGCAGGGTCAGTGGCCACTCAGCTGGAGGAGAGGCATGGCCAGCAGAGCCTCTCTTGGCCACCCCTTCTCCTTCACCATGTCCCAGCATTGGCACGTGGTGTTTGGGAACGGTGATGTGCAAACCCTTCCTCAACTGCTCCCTTCCCTTGTGCTGCTCAAGGACAGAAACTGGCCAGAATGGACACCGTGATCCATCCTGTACATCTAGATGGAGGTGGTCTCTGTGGCTACCTCAAAATTTTAAGTGGCTAGTCTGGGGTTATGCTGAAGGCTGGGATAGTCCCAGAACCTTATATTCATTATTGTCCTTGCAGACAGGTTGGGTTCAGCCCAAAATGACCAGAAATCCCACTTGCCCCAGTAAGCAGTCAACACCGTGGCCCTCTAGAAAAGGTTTCCAGAGCTCTTGTCTGGCCACCGCTGGTGGCATGGCACCAGCAGAGGGGCAGAGGGGAGCTGCAGCGCCAGGCGTGGGGCTCTGGGCTGAGCACGTCCAATTCTCTCCTTCCAGAAGGCTCTCCCTGGCGCTGACTCGGCAGCTGCAGCAGCGAGGATGTGTAGGTGAACAGCAGAGCTGGCTTTCAGCCCAGCCTGGGGTTTATTTTTACATAGATGCAACCACTGTCCTTATTTGCCACTTCCCATGCCTTGCTGTGCAAGTGCAATGCATTATTCTTCCCTTTATTTTATTACCAGAGAATCACAGTTCTTCACTGAGGGAATATTCTCACAGCTGAACTCAGACTCAGGAGTATTTTGGCCTCTAAAACTTTCACTAGTGCTGACATGGAGTATTTTTCCCCTTATTAATCTCTGGACTTTGTGATTCTGCAGTTGCATATGGAAAATATTAAATGTGGTAGCCTGCCTGTGTTTTCTATTATTTATTTTTTGTTTAGAAAAGTATTTATCCACATTTCTTTGCAGCCACCTGCTCAGTCCTGGACTCGGCACTTGCACATTAAGATTTATCTGTGCTGCCTGGTGGCACACGAGCCTAAGCATATGTCTCTTTGCACGACTATTAGCTCGTTGGTGATATTTGATTGCTGTTATTATTATTATAAGACACCAATGTGAAATTACTTTCATTATTAATAAGCAATATCATAAACATGATCAATTTTCAGCATTATCAGCATCTGAACCCTAATACCATGATAAAGCTAAAGTATTCAGCTTATAACTTCCCTTCTTGAGCCCTTCTTCACTAATTAGGTGAAGACTTCCTGTGCTGAAACCACTGGCACTACCTTGGACAGCGTGTCCACTGTGGCCCCAGCCTTCATCCCCACCATCCTCCTCCCAGACTGCGGGGCTGTGCTGGAGGCTGCATCCCAGAACACACGCCCTGGACCGACTAACCACGCACACCCACTTGCCTCTGCCTAATTAGAAGCTGATGTAGGTTCGTTTGCAAAGACGAACTGCATTGTGTGTTAGCATCCCTGCTTCTACCAGCAGCTGACGGGCCGTGACACCCCACTCGGCTGCGCTGAACGGCTCTGAGAGCGTCTGCTGGGACCTGCAAGTGTTTCCCACGCAGAGGCCGTACGCCCAAGTAGCCCCGCGGCAACCGGCGTTACCCTTCCCCGCAGTAAATGCTGCTCGTGTTCGCGCTAGCAATGTGATTAATAGGGCTGGTGGCACGTGTTTGCAAAACTGGGATTTCTCCAGTCTCCTCCGCTGTCAGTGAGCTGTGGAGATGGAATGTGTTGGGAGCGACTAAAGCAGCAAGAGCAGAGCGGGAGAAACCCTTGGGCTTTGGCACCAGAAAAATCTGTATGGCCTCCAGTCCCATTTGGAAGCTTACATTGAACCATAATTAATGGGACATCTACTGATTTTTGATCTTGAGGTTCATTTTAACCATGCTCAGCATTTCAAAACATGGAGACGATGAACATTTGATGTTGCAGAATGGTGCCAAAAATGTAAGTTTTGAGCATTCCTACTCCTGATTTGTTTTGACAGGTATTTCATTTTCTGAATCTGCAGTTAGAGCAATAAAAACAAAATTCACCACAGAAAAACAAACGCCAGCTCCCTTTCCAGAAAAACTGATATATTTTTCAACTGCTGGAAAATTGTACAGCAAGAGCCCATTGAATTTCCACAGGAGGTACAGCTCATTAGCAAACACTTGAAAGACAGTGAGCAGATTATTGTGAAAAAGATGTTTGTACAGTTACTTCAGTAACACTTTATTTAAAGTTTCTGGTTGCTGGCACTCAGACAGCATGTGTGACCTCGGTTAGGGAATGGTTATTGCCGAAAAATAGACACTCTAAGAACCCTTACAGCCGGTGAGAGATCTGGAGGGATGGAGTTCAGCAAAGAGGAGGAAAATCGGACATTTCTCTTTTTATTCCACCAACAGATCATCTATTTAAGGAGGTAAGCGGAAGAGGAAAGGCATCCCTGGAGTGGGAACAGGCAGGGTGAACGGAGCCCCGCGGGGCTGTGTCTGCTCACGGGAGGACCTCGACCTGCCCCCCGTCAAAGGGGGTCTGTGCTCCGCTGGAGGACGCCGGGTGCCTGCAGAGCACAGAGGAGCTTTCTCTTATAACTTCCTGTTCTTTGTTTAAGAAAAAGCATTAACTGGAGGAAGAGAGTTCTCGCTACAACCCTGACTACTATTTCCTTCAATTCCATCAAAATGACTTCTTCCCGGCCCAGCCCCCCCAGCCAGATGCTCTCCCAGCCCGGGGAGCGCTCCCAACCCCTTCATCTCTGCTGCTGTTAATGCTTTGCAGATTCCAGCAGGACTCCTGGGCTGCATGTACAAAAGTACAGTTTAAGCAGTGACAAATAGAAAGCACATGCTTATTAAAGCTGCGTTACACAACTCCCCACCGCTTTAATGTCATCTGCTCCTAAAACAACAAACCTGTGGGGACTTGTGCCCCGTGTGTGCCCTGGGAAAGGAGGCAGCGCCGGGGCTGGCGTGAGTCACTGGGACAAGTTGCTGGAGGGATCCGAGTCCACACGGAGTGTGCCAGGACCACTCCTCGCTCGAGGACACGGGGACTCCACCGTCCTCTGATCAACAGACACACGTGTATTTACACACGCTAGGCCCGAGGCAGGACGGCCTCTGGCTTGTCTAAACACGGAGCGATGCCCTGGCCATGAGAAAGGAGGCAGAAATTGGGGATGCGGGGCTGGGCTGGCAGCTGGTACGTGCCTGGCTGCTCGCTGAAGGGACGTGTTGGGCTCTGGGCAGAGCTGGATTGGGAGGCACAAGCCCAGGGTCTGCAGACCAGCTTCACCCTCCGCTCACACCTCCTTCTGCAGCCAGCGGTGTCCCCGGGGCTGTCACCGTGGGTCCCGGCTGGACCCGCAGCCGGCACAGTGCAGGAAGGGAATGGGGACGGACCCCCCCTTGGCTGCCGCCCTGGGGCGAGGGGGACCCCGACAGCTGCCTCCTCCTGCTCCTTCCCCCAGCGGCCACGGTCCCGGGGTGTTTTCAGTCTGACCTCGTTTTGCTCGGCCCGAGGCAGGTCCACGAGCCAAACCCATGAGCTCTGTGGCCAGGGGCTCGGAGCACACAGCACGGCGCTGGTGTGCGGCACTGGGAGCACCCGACAGAGACTGGTGTTCTCTGGGTGAGCTCACAGGCTGGGACTTATTTAATTTTGTCATTTTCAATTAAACTTTTCCTCTCCTTCCCTTACCGTTTTGAGTCCTGTTTAGTGATAATATTTAATATACACACACTTTGAAGTGTTTTTCTTCTTTCAGCTACATATTTCACACATTCTTTCAAAGATAAACATGTTTTATTTTAGCCTCTTGATTTCTTCTGTAACTTTTGTCGCTGCAGATATGTTGATGGCTCAGTTCAATTAGCATCGTATCAATATTTTCATTTATTTGGAACGGGAAGGGAGGAGGACAGAAAAACAGCCAGTGACGGCACTGAACGCTGCTACATGTAAAACCAATAGAAGGAAAGTGAAATAACATGGGATATTATCACAATTTTTTTTCAAAAACGCTTTCTGAAGTTATCTGTATATTTTAAGTTTCCCACAGTGATACACTTCAAGTTTTTAAAACAACACAAACATTTGCCTTGGCTAACAGCCTAGCGTAAAGAACAAAAATTATCAACACAACTAAATGGCTTAAAAAGACAAGGTATTGTCCCCGGGGAGAAGCAGAGAATGTAAAAGTAATCTGTACAGGCGCAATCCTATTCACATGTGGCCAGCAAAAACAAACCCGTTGTGTCCGCTCTCTCTTTAATCGCAGATTTCGTTCTTTGCCTGTCCATCATCTCTCTAGGATGCGCACATACCATCTAACTGGACTACTTTAAGTACAATTAATATTTGTTCTGTGTCTCATAGGTGCTTTTTCAGTAATGACATGACATGTATTTATTACTCTTCTTCAAGAATTAATAAAAAAGCCAGAGGGGCTATGGATCTCATGATCCTTTGGCAGAAAGTTGTGAGCAGGTTATCTGAACAGAAGCACCCCCAAAAGGTCATTTTCTTCACGGTTTGGGGCCTACTGCATTCACATAGGTCACTGAAATTCATTTTCCCTGTTTGTTATTTGTTCTTCAGCCTTTTTGTGAAAAGCAGCAATGAAGTTCAAACCTCTGTCACACTGAATTCTTTGGCAGCTTTTTAAAGCTGCCCGGAAACTATTGTGAAAGCTTCCATGATCAGATAATGACTGATATACAGTGCGTGTCGATAGAAGTGTTTGAAAATAAAATGCAGGGTGCTATAAAATGGGTTTACTAGATAGTAAATAACATTTCAAATATGCAAGGGAATCACATTCCAGTCCTGCCTTCTCTCTGCCGCCTGCCTTCCCTCCAGGATCCCTTCTGCTTGTGGGGCGTCCAGCGCAAACTGGAGCAGTTATAACTGGGGAACATTTGCACCACTTCATGGGAGACACAATTTGGGTGTCCCCGTTGGCTGGCCGCTCTCCCTGTGTGGCTTTGGCAGCCGTTGGGAAGAGACAGACACTGCAAAGCCTGACACAAAGCAGGACCCTCACTTGGGGTCCCCATCACGGGCTGCTCTCGCCGAGCACTGAAACCCCCAAAGAGCAGCAGCTCCCCTGTCCCAAGCAGGGACACAGAGACCACCCAGCCCCTGCTGTCATGCTGCCAGCCCCTGCCTGCCATTGCCCTCCTCTGTGCGCTCACAGCCTCGAAATTGGGCAGAAGAGAGGGAAGAAAGACGCTGGTGCCCGGCCAGCTCCTGCTGTCCCCATCCCTGGGTTGTCTCCTCCCCAGCTCTGCACCCCAAGGTCTCCCGGGGCTTAATTTGTGCTCTGTGTGTGCACTGGGCCAAGCACAGTATACCTGGACTATTACTTAATTTGTGTGTGACTCCTCATTTTGCAACATCTGGGTAAGCCTCGGGATAACCGGGAGGACTGGGCAGTGGCTGGGGCAGGAGAGGACGCAGCCTGGGCTCCAGGCGCCGGTGTCCCCTCCGCTTGGTCCTGCAGCTGCTGCCCCTCATAAGCGTGTAGTGGTCGGCGCGAGCTTAGTGCCAAGGAAAGATGAGTGAATGGAGTTACTTCAAAGGTCTTGAGGAGCTGTTTCGCTGCCAAAAAGAAAAAAAAAAACAAACAACAATATATGCAGTACAAAAGCAGTATCTGATCAAAATAAGACTGTGAGAGGGACCCTGCTAATGAAAAGTTCTGGTTTGCAGGGAGTTGTGGATGAACAAATGACCAGTTAGGGGGAAAATATTATTTGCCTGGGAAACCTCAACAGTTGAATAAGGAAAAAGAACTGCTGCTTATCTGTAACAGCTCACTGCACACTACTGAAAACACTGCTGTGAATTTTTCTCTCCCTTTCTCCGAAGCTGTTCTTTTTCACATCAGGCGAAAGGGAAACAAATGTGTAATTGTCTCACCCATAATCTCTAATCTCAGTTTCAGCACAAATACATAGTAGTCCTTAACAGAGGATGAGAAAAATGTGATTGTTTGGAACAAATGTTTGGTCATCTTTGAACACCAAGACCATGGCGTACTGTCTGCATATGAGGCAAAGGATTCTTGTGACCTCTGCCTTGTTGATAAAGCTGACTTTAAATGTGTTTTAACCAGCAACAAAAATTTATGGGGTCATCTTAGAGGCTGGAGCATAAGAAAAAGACTAAATTCTGTAGGATTTTTGCACAGAGATGCAGGGCAGGCACAGTGGCATTAAGTGCTGGCATAGGTATTAGTGCATCAAGGTACATACGGTCATTTCTGACTATAACGCGGGAAAAATCAATTGAAATTAACGACAATACTCTGAGTTTTAACATAAAACCATGCTTCACTGCCTTCCCGGGGCATTGAGTGGCTGCCCCGGTGTTGGCCGAGTTTTGGTGATGCTTGATGCATTTTGCACTCAGTGTGAAATCACACGTGTTTTGCAGGACATTTTTGTGAGTGCCCTTGAATGCAAAACACAGCCCATAGATGTGTGGATCTCTGTATAAATGTCAGCCTTTATTATTGTTACGAATTTCCGGCTTCTGTTATTAAGGTATTTTATATGGATCTTTGCGTGTGTCTCCGTCTGTGAGTTTGGATTCAGTGCCTGCCACAAATCTCCCCGGCATCCCACGGAGGGGATTGCTTTAACTTGGTGCTCTTCTAACCTTTCCTTCTGTTCGGGGAATAAACCTCCTCTAAAAAAATGACCTCATAAAAATGGAGTAAACTCTGAGCTCTTTGTTTTTCTCAGGTCTAACCTCCAGGAAGACTATAAATTCATTTATTCTATAAAACACAGAGAAGTAAATCTTCAGCATAATGTGTGGGGAATTAGCCACTTAACTCCCATTAACATTAATGGGAACTGAATATTTATTTACCCCACAGCATATAAATCTTCCCCTTGTAACTTCTACAGTTTCTAACTAAAATGTTTCCATTGTTCTAAGGATCGTGGTTATCCTGCTGGAGTGTTTACTGGGTTGTCAGCCTATGGGAGATATATTGGATGTTTTAGTCCTTTCCCTTCAAGTAAGCTGTAAAATGCACTGGGGCTCTGTAACGTGAACTTTCTGGAACCTCTGTGTGATAAGCTCAGATGCCTCAAACCTCCTCTGCTTGGTGCTGGTCCCATCATTCCTGCTGGGAGCTGGAATCATTTGATGTGAATAAACTGCTGTGACTGGTCTGTGCCTGGGGTGAGGGATGGATGGACGGGGCTGCGGGGCTCTGCCAGGAGCCTCCACCTCTTCCACAATCTGTGTTTCTTCCTTTCTTCCTTCAAACCTGCCTTCTTGTTGTGAGGTAATCACACTCTCAGCTCTTTCTTCTCTATGGAAAGTCAAGATTGGGCAAATCAATTAAGCACCGTGTAGCTCTGCTTTAAGGAGACCTTTTCTCTCCCCTGCGGGAGGTGAAGGGACCGTCGCTCAGCGAGACCTGTCGGAGGCTTCGCAGTTGATAGGTGTTACCTGGAAGACACAGAGATGCTCTCAGGATGGAGGAGCCATGGACCCTGACAAAGACAGGCATATGAAAACTGCCCGTTGCTGGCTGAAATCCAGGCTCTGTTATACTCCATGGCAAAACTTCCCATGACTTCAGAACACCAGCTTTAACTAGCGCATGAAACTACTTTTCCCTAAAGCATTCTATAGAAAGTTATTGCTCTTCTGTGTGGTTTATTTGAGCTACTCTGAGGAAGTTAATAAATCCTCCAAATTTCTGGTTAAAAATAAATAAGTAACAATGGAAGCAGAAAGGCTCCATCTTGCTTTCTATCGATTTATGAAGTATTTTAGAAATAAAGCCTTCCTCTGCACCTAAGTGGGTTGGGCAAAAAGCAATGGGCTTAAACTGCAAAGTTTTGGGCAACTCATCAGAAGCAGGTGGGAAGCACAGCTGCAGATGAGGAGCAGATAGCCTGGGAGGAAGGACCAAGGTGGTCCAGCCTGGGCTGGGCAGCTGAGGAGGAGGAGAAAGGCTGTTTCTGTGGACTCTGTCACTCTGCTGGAGCAAGAGGGGATCCATCCATTTCCAAGCTGTTGGATCGAGTCTATTCAGTTCGGTAAGACTTTTCAACAACTAAGAAAGCTCTATCCAGGGCTGTCCTTCAAACGGCAAATAACCCGAGTGTGGGGCAGAGTTTACCGGGGGCAGTGCCGTCAGGAGAGCCATGGGCAGTGACTGACCCACAGCTGGGCTCCTGCTGAGAGCCCCAGTAAAGGATAAAATCACTGCAAAGAAGAAAACACATGGAAACCCCTATGACATATTAAACCAACAAACTGTTACTGGTTTTAGGTATTTAAAAAGCTGTAATCATACACAATGGGCAAACAAGCCCATTGAGCAATCTCACGTGCAATGTGCTAATGGCACGTCAAGCACAGGCTCAGGAGATGGCTTTGATTTCAGGTTTAGCTCCTGTGAAATGTATTTATTCAGATATTATTTATTTTTTGATGTCTCAAGCGTGGCACTACTCAGCAAAACCTTACAAAATATCAAACTAATGTTAACTGTGAACACATACTACTAATTTACGTGTCATTGTACCTCACATTGAGTGCATTCCTTCCTGAATGATCCATTAGCAAATTCTGTACTGGGTATCACTTACTGACATGTATCTCGAACAGAAGTTGTTTGACGATGTTCAGCATCTTCCTTCAAGAAAGAAGGTTAGGAAATGACCAAAGGGAAAACTAGAGCAAAAAGCAGATAGGAAACCGCAATTACCCAATCTTAACTCAAGTGTTTCCTATGGAAAGGAGTGTGGTGTCATTTAATTATGCAAAGATGAGATTCCCATGTTTTGCCCATTTCCATGGGGAGAAGGGTGAACCCCCCAAGCTTCCCTTGGATGTGCTGCTCTAGCCTGACCCGGGCCACACGAGCTGATGAGGTCCCAGCTGAGGGTGACGGGGCAGCGCTGTCCCGGGGCAGCGCAGGAGTACGCTTGTTTTACCAGGCGATATCACTGAACCACCCAGCCTGAGGTACGCTCAGAAACAAACGCAGGTATCAGATCTAACCAGAGTTCTCTTTTTTTTTTTCCTTTTTTTTTTTTTAAAGTGCTGGAGGAGTTTCCAGCAATAGATAAAATCATTTTTACAAAACTGAAATGCAACATTTGTTCTGGAGCTTGTTAGGTCCTGAAATCTGTAGGTGGGGTTGGGAAAATGACATTCTCAGCTTTTCGCCAGCAGCAAAACTATTAGAGCCTTTATAAACGTTATTCAGCTCAGTGCTGCTGCTTGTGCCATATTCCCAACAGCAAATGCAAGCGTCATCAGGATCCAACAGGCTCCCAAGAATAAGCCCAGCAATTCAACTAAAAATAAATATAATTAAACCATAAAAAGAAGAATGTCTGTAAGATTATCATCCTTGCAGCTAGTTGGAATGTACTTGGGAAATATTTCTGTACTTAGTTGCAAATAAAATATGTTTTATATGGAGAGAACTTTGCCAAAATAACACAAAATAGATTTATTAAATAAAAAACAAAAATGGAAAAATAAAAATAAAAAATGGAAATAACTTTTTCACATGGTTAGACAAATTGCTTATAAATATCATCTCCTTCTGTTAGAATTGAGCAGTCGGTGTCTGGCCTACGGTTGTGTTTGGTAACCTGTCAGACCGCGACCTGTGAGAGTGGATAACAAACATCAGATGAGTCATGCAAGGGATTTACCCATTTTTAGTTTGTTAATCCTTCATTCTTATGATTTTTTAATCATTCATGACCTTTATCATAATCCACCCCCTCCTAAAATTTCCATTGCTGGGATACTCATGAACTTGTTCAGGCTATCAGATATTTTGAATATACTGTCTAAATCATATTATATGGTTTCTGTTACTTGTCTGGCTAACCCAAACGAGCATCACACAAAGAATATTATATCACCTCCCACAGTTTCTTAAATAACTAATCCTGGAGAATCAGTAGTAACGGGTTTGCAGCATTTCTGCAAACTGAAAAAGTTTCCATGCATGTTATCATCTAACGCTGTGTGAATGCTGATTAATAGTTTCACATGACACCTTGCAAATAACCTCAAAAGAAGATGAGAAAATGTGCTCAAAGTCTGAAGGGCAGAGCCTCTGCCACCAGCCTCCAGTCCCGTTACGGATGTCTGTCTCCCCCTGCCCCGGGAAGGTGTTGGCCACACTTGCCCCAACCTGCCCCCATCGGTCCCTGTGCCCCCCTTCAAGTGGGAATGGACCACTTCTCACCTGGGCTCATTAGTGAGAACTGTCATTAGTGCTCCCATTGCTGTTACTGATGCATTCCTTACGCTATCGCCTCAAAGGCTTCCAGTGTTTGTGTGTCTGACAAATTTCTCAGTGTCATAGACTCATAGAATCATAGAATAGTTGGAGTTGGAAGGGACTCCGTATATTGAATTCTTTGCCTGCTCAGAGGGCAGGTCTGAGGGAAAGCTAACACATCAGGCAAGATCTGATGGCACAAAACAAAGAAAGACCAAAAAAGCAAAAAAAACCCCAAGGTATTGTCAGCTGTGGTGGGCAACTGACTGGGAGTCTGGCAGGGAATTCATTAAAAATCATGTCACATATGCCCGGTGCAGAGGCACGACCGGCAATTGGCTTTGTTGGAACTAAAAGGCTGAGCCCAAACTTTGCTGGAAAACTCCCTGAGGCCATTTCATTTACAGAAAGACCAAGCTTTTGAGAGCATATAATTATCCTTCATCCCTGCCATCTTATCCTGCATTAAATTTAATTGGTCACAAAACTTGGCAACATTCTCACACCCTTTTAAAGAAATTAAGTGGTTCTGTCATTTTTTAGTGCTCTTGATATGAAAGTGTTTCAACTTCACTCTGTGACAAGAATCTGTGCCTCCTCCCCTTCCCCCAAAATATACATTCTTCCTGAGAGAATTCGGCTCAGAGGGAACAGATGGGCTAAAAATAGTTGATTTTGGCCAAGACTGTCGAAAGTCACCAGTGATTTCCAGTGCCTCTATTTTTAGAGGTGAGTGCTGACCGCTTACTGGAAGTCACATTCCTTCACATTTTCAGAGCTGGGCACCCCGTGTCTTGCTCTGCCATTTCCAAAGTAATAGGTCGTGAGCAATGGTCACCCAAGGGCTGTGGTGGGATCATCACCCCGTGCCTTGACCCTTCACCGAGCCCTGCTGTCCCGGCTCTGGAGAAGGTCCCCGGGGTGGCTGCATGAGGGTTGTCCCACTGAGTCACTGACCCACTGGTGCTGTTTCATGGTAAGAGCACCAGATGCAGTTTGAATTTCTTTTCCACCCTCTGTCAGTTGGGCACAATTTTAGAGCATGGTAGAGTCAAAGCTGTTACTTGGAAGTGAAAGGCTCCTAAAATCTGAGCCAAAGAGTAGTCCCGATGGCATGAGCCACCCACAGCCAGTCTTTGCTGCTGGTACCTGCACCGCTTGGTTCACTGACCCTGCCCTACCCGAGACAAGGATTTCACACCTACCTCTCCAGTATATGGAGACTTTTTTTTTTTTCAGGCCATGAAGATGACAAGTTATTTAAAAATGTTTCAAAGATAAAAAGATCAGCATTTGCCACTCCTTTCAATAACTGTGGTACACTCTATGACAGTGCAATTAGAGAGGGGCTGGAAATTTTTAGTTCACTAAGTGAATATCTGTTAACATTTGCTCTATATCTACAGGCCTATTTTTCAACTGTGAAGTGCTGTTAATCCATCATGAAGTCTTGTCATGTGCTTGGTAACTATATATTTTGTTGTTTTTCAAATGAAAACAAATTAATTTGGGTTTTGGGGTGGGCAGCATGGGGGGAAATTCCTGATGATCCAGTAAAAATATACTATTGGTACATGTGACAATTAAAAACCCTAAAGAGGTTTCTAAGAGCAGTATTTTCAAAGGCACTGAGCACCTACAGCTCCTCTTATCTCCGGTGTTACACACTGAACTTGACTGGACCCAACACAGCACAACATTAGTTAAATGTGGGGTTTTATGTACAGCGTGAGAGAATCATCCGTGAAGCAAAGGTCAATGAAGTCAGATTTTCTGCAGTGTTTACTGGCAGTAAACATCTTGAGAGAGAATGTGAGCATCTACAAGCACCGGGTTATAATGTTAATAGAGTCCCTTATCACCTTATAAACGATCTGTATCCTGACACGGGAAGTGAGCTTCAGCCCCAGATGAATTACGAACGAGTGACTCCCCAATATAAATAAAAGCAGGAGGATGGGCCTTGTCGAGGAGTCTGTGCACAAGAGATGGAAGTAGGAGCCAGGAACTTATCTCAGCTTTGGAAAGCGAGCTGCTTTGGAGTCTGGTCCAAAGCTCGGTTAATTAAGTGGGAGTCTTTCCAGCAACATCAGAGGCCTTTATCACTCTTTATTAGGGCTACCATATGTCCACCTTTTTTTCTTGCATTTGTCTTCTTTTTCTGCCCCCAAGCAATAGGCACAGCCCGAGTTTCCCCAACCCCTGAAGCGCCGTGGTGAGTGGGGGAGGGGGTTCTGTTGGCGGGGGGCGGTGCGGGCGGTCTGGGGCTGCGAGCGGCCGAGGGTGGTGGGGGGGACAGGGTGCTGGGGCAGCGGGGGCTTGTGGGGGGGTCCTGGGGCTTCTGCCCTCGTCCTTAACTGGGGCTTCGAGAGGGGGGGTTCCCGCCGACTTTCCCAGGCTGCCACTTCTACCTCTCTGCCCCGTCTGCTGCCACCGCCTCCCTGGGCTGGGGGAGAGGGTGGCTCTGCTCTGTGGCCGTGGACATGTCACCGGTGCCCCTGCTTCACGTCCCTGTGTGACGGCAGGAGTGCCGCGGCCACCTGCCAGTCTGGGGAGCTGTGAGCTTCGCTTCATCTCTGGAAAGACTTAGGGAGAAAACCATGTTGTGTTATTAAACTGCCCTCTCAGAACAACAGAAATAAAGGTTTGAAGTCTGAAATTTGAAGACAAAGTAATTGGAAAAAAAAACGTTTAATAAAATTATGCTTGGAGTGAAGGTTTTTCTTGTCATAGCACTGCAGGTGACTGAGACAGTGCTGTTTCAGGTCCAGCTCCTTCTGCTTGGCTGTAAGAAGCGTGTTGCAGACTACTGTGAGGTGGGAGATGTCCAGGTGAGTGTTCGGTGCCTTTGCCCGGTGCTGGGTTCTCCCCGGTGAGGGTGCACAGCCCCCACCAGCACCAGCGATGGCTCCTGGGGCTTTCTGCTCACTGCCCAGTCCCCAGTCACTGCACCCACTGCTCTGCCCAGGGGAAGGGACTCACAGCCACCTCTCCCCGCTCCCTGCCACTGCTCCTGCCCCTCTTCTCTCCTATGCGTTGGGTCTGGGGCAAGATCTTGGGCAAGAGATCCTATGGCTCCATCCCTCCTCCAGGGTTTCCACAGTGTCATGGTTGGAGCTGAACTCCAAGTGCGCACACGTCTGGGGCTGGGGCTATTCTTTCCTTTTACAAATTGTTCAGACCTCACACCTCTACAGCTAAACAAATGTAATCCAAGCATCAGATCATAAAATCTTGGAAAAAATTTATTCGAACTGCTGGCATGGTTTCTAGTAGCACACTGGGGGCAGCTCTCCTTTCACGTGTCCCCAGAGGCGTGTAAAGCAGTTCACTCCTAGTAACTGAGCTATAAATGCAGGTCTCAAGCAGTGCATGCTCCACGTTACAACGTGAGAAACCTGAGGGCTTTCTCTTTTTGTGCAGGCGACTATCAAAGCACCTTTAAAGGGAGCCAGGTTTCCTGCCTCACCTTTCCTCTCCCATTGCTCCGACATCCACTCTTCAAGAAACCAAAAGGTGTCAAACTTTCTTCGACACGCACAAACGAGCCGCGCTGCCTGGGCAAGCGGCGAGGAAGGACAGGGGCTGCCGAGGGCTGCGGGCAGGCGGGGAGCAGCTCTCCGGATCTGCACTGGCCTTACAGTGACACGGGGACAGGCCCATGACCACGGGCAGACAGGCTCGTGTTCCCAACCCGCTTGCACTCCATCGCTGTGGAACCCTTTGTGCTGGGGCAAACATGTCCCTTCCTGCTTTGGGGGAAAGAATGTGATTTTGCAACTCGCTGTTGTGCTTTTCCCTCTCGTTGCCGGTGACGCACACTTGGACCTGATGGAGCAGGAGCTGAGGGGAGCCAGGGCAACACACACGGGTCTCATCCGCACCCCTCGCCCGGGACTCCCAGTCACCTGAACTGTTATTAATTAACTATGAGAAATGGTTTATCACATGCAAACTTTTGGCTTGTCCTTGCAAACGACTGTGGGAGTTTCAGGTGTGCCGGGACCGACCTGGTGCCGGGTCACCAGGAGAGGCTGGTGGGGATGGGTGCGGGGTCCCCACCAAGGGTTCACCCTGTCACCCCAATGCCAGGGATTGCCGAAACGTCAACCGTTACCTGCTGTGAAATGTGCAGGTGTCAACATTCGCTTTGTTCTGCAAAGGAATGAAATTGAAGACTTCTGGGTTGTTGGGTTTCTTTTCAGAAAAAATAAGGGATTTTTTTTTCTTATTCTGAATGAACACCTAAGGCACCAGGTTACAGCATCCATCTCTCACGGCCTAGAAACCAGCCATGGCTTTGCTCCCTCATCCATTGGTGAGGGTACCAGGTGAAAGATTTTGCACAATTTCAAGAAAAGGACTTGAAAATAACTTCCCATAACGCAGGTGGGGATGCTCTCCTGGATGACGAGGCAGGGGGGGCAGAAGGGGGTGTGTGCCCACTCTGCCTCCTTGCTCAGCAGTTTCGCACCTTGTCTTGAGTTAAATTTAGTAAAACTAATACATTTGCACAGAAAGCTTCAGTTGTAATTAGCTGCCATTTTCCAACAACACAAAACCCCAATGCACGGAAAACTTGCTGGTGACTTGGATATAACTGCTGCTGGTTGATGGTGCTTATGGCATAAGGCAGGATCAAACTCGGCAGTGGGAGGATAAATAATCAATTTTTGCATGCTGGAGGAGCAAAATTTCAAGCTTTTGATGTGAAAATGTACCTGAACAACTAGCAGCTGATATCCATTGCACTGGAAAATTCGGCTCTGAGAGAGGGCACTGAGCTGGGAGGAGCAAAGAGGGGTGACAGCCGTCTGTGGGGAGGCAGTGGCTGCACCTGCAGCCAGCTCGTCCTCGCCAACCCGGCCGAGGGGGGCACGGAGCGCGGGGATGTGCCGGCTCTTTCCTGTGAGGTGGCTTTCTGCCCACTGCAATTATAGAAGGGGAAAAACAGCAGTTTTGTGAATAAAGCTGGCGGCTATCCAATACAGCCTGAAGAAATAACCGTACCTTGGAGAAGCCTTTCTTTTTCTTTCTGGGTTGGGCCAAGCTCTTTAAAGCAGCTTAGCATTCATGGAGGCATCTTCATCTCAAGATGCTCATTACTGATATCCCGGTCCCCGCGCAGTCACCAGCCTGTGCTGCTGTGAAATGCCTGAGTGTGGGAGGTTTGCCTCTCTAGACACTTCTTAGTCTGAAATGGTTGAATGTTGGTTTCAGCTCTGAAGCATTAGGTTTAAGAGTACTTCTAGGACTTAACGTTATAACCCTGGACAAGTTTATTACCTATAGGTTGCTGAAGGTAGCTTAATTCTTGACCACAAAGGCTTCTTCTGGTACTAAATTCTGACTTTTAATCAGGCTTCACATGGAATGCTGCGCTGAAGTCTCTTTGTAGCCGTCCTTGGAGTTACAAACGAAGCCCATACACTTTGAGCTCCTCTCCATCATGTATTTTAGCAAGTTCTTCAGAGTAATGGGGCCATTGGCCCCATCCCACACATCTTCTGACTCTAGGGAGGTGAAGTAAGACCCCATAAAGGAGTAATAATCCCTGGCACACTGAGGCCGGGGGGAGGAACAGCCCTGCGGTTATTACTGCATATTGGCTGCCTCCTGATGAGAGCAAAGCTCCTCCAATGGATCCGTGAACAAATCAAATGTATGAACATTGACACCATGTGGTTCTTTAAAGTGAATCTTTGTTCAATATGGTGAGAAACTCTGTTACTGAAGTTTTACAAACAGAAAGGACACAAATTCAGTCTTCCAGAGCAAGATTTTTGGCTCATACTGAGCAAAAGGCAACATTCATTTGCTGAGAGGTCCTAGCGTTTTTATCTATTGAAAACTATCAGGAAAAAAGATTCAAGAAGAGCAGAAGAATCATTAAGAAGAGAAATAGGAAGGAATGAGAAAAAATGCGGAAAGTCAGAGTTTGTTGGAAACAAAGTTGCATAAAGGTTAAAGCAAAACTGCAGACAATATAATCTGCGTTCTGGCAAATCCTTTTATGAAATTATGGCAGAAGAACTACTGTGAAGAAGAACATTATGTAAAGAAAATAAATACTGTAGAGAAAAAAAAAAAGGTGAATCCAGGTTAAGGCAATGTAAATAGCTTTCTGAGATACACAGCTTTGCTTAAAAGAACTCACACCCTTTGTGTCATTCATTCCTTTTGAAGAAAAGTATTATATTTTAAAGTCAATAGATGTGTTTATCCAAGTCAGTCCTAGCTCACTTCACAAGGAAGGCTTTGGGGCTTTTAATTTTTGCTTCCAGACAAAGTAATTTTTCTTTGTCTCTCCCTTTTTTTTTTTTTTCCTTTTAGAAAAATGTAATACATTTTTCATATTAAGAAAACAAGAGATTGAAAGATTACTTTTGGCACTTCCCATCCATGACCCCATTTGCTGCTTATGAGAGGAAAAAAAGGCAGAGGATGGTTCTTGCTGAGACTGCAGCCCCTGCAATTACCAGATGTGAGCGCAGGAAAGAACAGGGACTTGTTAGTCTGAATCCACCCTCACCCCAGCAACCTCCCTGCGTCTGGAGACACCTGTGAGAACATCTACCCTTGCAGCACCATCAGGCCACCTCCTGCAGTCCCCACTGCTTACTGCTGAGTTTCATCATCCCGAGCAGGGGCTGCTGCCTGCAGAGGTGGGAGCATCCCTGCCGGCACAGGTCTGCAGGCAGGGCCAGCCCCGTGCCTCTGGGAACGAGTGCCCGCTAGGAACCACATCTCTTATCCTGGGGAAGTTGGTCTTGTCTCTTTGCAGTGCTTTGGCAATATATTTTCTCACCATTTTCTTTGGCAAAAAGGCAGCCCTGCCTGAGGGAAGAAGCAGTACCCATCCTGAAGGCAAAGCACCTCTTCTCTCGCACTCTGGGGTGAGTCCTTTGGGTGGATTTATCCTGTATTAGGAGGAGTTGACCTTTTGCCTCACCCTAAGCTACTTGGTCCTCCCAAAAGCAGCACCTCTCCTACCACAAGGCCTTTTTTTCCTTTTGAATGTCTTCCCCAGTGTAATTTATAAAGTAAACTGTGTAACACTAATTACAGAATTCCTGATGTGGCCAGATGAGGGGAGCAGTTATCTCCTTTGCTTTGTAGCCAGTCCCCAACCTTATATTCTCCAGCTTTATTTGACTGCTTTGCAGCTACTGCTGCCAGCAGGTCTGTTTCCTCTTTCGCTTCCTCATGAACGTTTCCATCCAAAGTACATTTTGCATTTTTATTGGTCCTCCCCAGACGTGTGGCCTTTCATCGGCTGACATGGAGCCCAGATGCCGATGTCAGCGGAGCGTGCAGACTGCAGCACCTCCTCGTGCCACACTGTCCATGCATCGCCCCTGGTTTTCCAGGTCCCATCCCGTCACTGTCCCACGGTGTAAGAGGAAGAGCATCCCCTGCCCCGCACCTGGACCGGGCTCTGCCCTGCACACCACGAAGCCACCCCAGATCCGCCTTCCACCCTCCTCCTGCCACAGTCCCGCAACGAGCCTCTCTCTGCCTTCCTTTCAAAAAACCCTCTTGTTTTTGTGGCGGCTACTTCTGCCTGCTGCCTAATAGCCCACTGCAGTGTGGCTGGTGCACCCTGGGGACCTTCAATTGCTTGAAGATGGCTCCAACCCCCCCCAAAATCCAGAGGGACTTTGTTAGACTGTGGGGATGGTGCTCTCCACCAGTTACCCCGCTCCTGCTCCTCCTCGCTCGCCTGGGGTCCACACACAGAGCTTCCTCCTGCCCTCAGCATCCAGGGTTCCCTGCTGTGGAGGGGCTGCAGAGGGTCAGAGGAGGTGCCCCAGAGCCTGAAGATTTTTCCATGGCATGAACGGGCTCACCCAGGTGCTTTCACTGGCCCTAGAAATGCTCCAATCCATTTTGGCCAGGATTTTGGTTACAAAGTCAGGTGAAGGAAGCGATGCTGGAGCGATGGTGGAGGTGGGGAAGAGCTGAGCCCTGACGTGGTGCCTCAGGTGTCCCTGAGGCGTGACAGTGTCTGGAGACACATGGGCTGTTGGTGCGGGGCTGGGCCCTCCGCCGCGGCATCAGCAGCTCCAGCTGATGGGAATCGGAGTCACACGAGCATCTGGACAGAAGAATTACGGAGCTGGGAACAACACCCCGGCACATGGAAGCTCTCGCCATTCCAAGGGCTACTCCTTCCTTGCACACAACAAAGCGGGGAAAAAAAAAAACCCTCCTGCTTGTTTTTGTCTTGGCATTTTCACAGATCCCAGCACAGTAGGCAGCCTCAGAGCGGACCCCCGAAAAGGGCTTCTGCTTGGTTTGGATCGTGAACTAGTTCTCAGGGAAAATGATGCTGTAATCCTACAAGATACAATAAAGCTGTCCCGTAGGTCAGGCCCTCACCAGCTGGAGGCCATTCTTAATGCAGATCTCACTCTGCATGTGTCACATTTGTTAATTTTCCATGAATGATTCCTGATTTTCAATCGACCTTGGTCTTTGGGTTCGTAAAACTTTGTTCTGCATCAAAGTCTTTTGGCAACGTGGAGTTTAGCCTGAAATAAAGTAGGAAAGAGACATCCTGAAAAATAAATTCATCAAGATTTTGCTCAGGGTGGGGTGTTACCATCAAATGGTAACATTTTCTGCTGCTTCTACTGAACAGGGAGATGTTCCTGTAGATAAGGTACTAGGTTTTAAGAAATACGGATTCAGCTTGTACTTCTGAGAGGCCTTGGACTGAGCTTGTAAATGGTTTGGGACTCAACTTTTCCACCGTAAATACAGTCTTTATTTTTCCTGTTGTGTCTATTCAGACCTTGATTTTCAAAGGAGCCCAGGGGAGTTGGTGTACAAGCCCCATAGAACAATAAGTCTGTTCTAGTCTCATTAAATGCCTCACTGAAGCCCTTTCCTGGGAGAGTAGATCATTCACCCTGCTTTCCTGCACCAACCTGGGCTATTTACACAAGCTGACAGACTACCTGATGGAGCCATTATTCTCTTTTCACATATAGTTTAAACTATTTCCTCTTGCTGGGCACTGAGCAGTTTTAAATCAAGATGTCTTAGTTCACAGAGGTTAGGAATAGTCTTATAAAATGCCTTATTTCTTCCTTGCTCCTATGTAAATCTATTTTATTGGACAACTGGAAAACATAACACTTGGCTTGTGTGGCTAACCCCCCGTGTGCTTCCAAATGCAATAGACAGCAGGTTTTTTTTCCAGAATAAGCTTTTCATGGAAGCCTGTTGTTCCCTGCATCCACCTCGAGCTTTTGCAGAAACACCTGCCCTCCTGCCTAAAATCACACCCAAAAAGCGACCCTTGGTTGGGAACTCTGCACAAAGAGACATTTCAGGGCTGAAACTCAGGTCACATCCAGGTGGTTTTGGGTGATTTAAGCCTGAGAATACAGGTTAGACCAGGGCCCTCACCAATGGAAAAACCTCCAAGGGGTTTTCACAGTTCTTGGTTGCCTGCTCTGCCTGGAGAAAAGCGATGCCTGACTGGGAATTAGCCCTGGCACCAGGTCCTGTGCCAGGCAGCCTCTGCCCACCTCCCACCCCTCCCCAGGACCTTCTGGGGCACAGGGTTTGCTCTGGCCTGGAACGGGGTTTACAGGGATTAAGGACTCGCTGTGGGCAGCGAGCCCCACCAGCGCGGGGATAAAGGCAGCATTGGAGGCAGGACATAGAGCCGGGACACAGGGGGAATGGGCCAGCTGGGGACACGGGAGGAGGTTACAGACTCTGAATACACACAAATTAACGATAAACACACCAGCCTCCACCCTTTGGACAAGATGTGCTGGCCTGCTCGGAGCCCCCTCCCTTCCACTGCAGCGCTGGCTCTCTCTGGGCTCTGCTGTCATACAGTGCCCCCGTTATGCTCCTCAGAACTGCTTGTCAGCTGCCCAGGGCTACACAAACATGGCAGGAAACACACCGCTTGAATATTTAAAATCATCAACAAGCCCCTTCAAGCCACTGGCTAATGCCTCTGGTTGACATTTAATGCTCTGCATCAAGAGAGAAATAGTTTACTGAAATATCACCTCATTTTTATAGTCAGGCAGAATCCTGCACTTATTGTCATCGTAAAAAGTTATTTTCACTTAAACTATGCGACTGCAGCACAGGACACAAAAAAAGGAAAGGATTTACTGCTGAATGCTAAGTCATTCTTTATTTTGCTATTTAAGGAGCTAATACAGTAATGTAATTTAGAGAGCACATACCCAAATAAAAGTTTGTATGTTACTGCCAACTCCAAGCAATTTGGTTTTGTGACTCATAATTGTGAAATTGGCTTAGAACTCATTAGGTTGTTTTATTTTAGCTGTTTGTATATTTGAACGCGTGCTTGAGGTTCCTTGCATTTGCCTCAGGAACCAAAGGTTTGCCTCAGTTGCATATTGAAGATTTTCAGTGCAATCGTATGGGCTACAAGGCTATTTTTTATCGCTGAGAGCAGAGACCCTCTCACAACTGTCTGTAAGCTTTGGACTGTAAGTGAAATGCCAAATGCACCAAAGCACAATAAAATGAAGAGGAGATGGGAACCCTGAAGACAGACACACCGGGCTCTGCCCCATCCAGCCGCCCCTGCCCTGCGCATCCGCCGATGGTGGAGGATACAGGGCAAAATACCTTAAATCCATTTCCCGAGAGGACACTGAGCATGGATTTAACCCAGTGTGTCTCCAAACCCACAGACAAAACACGTGACATTCTAAACGGAATGACAGAGAGGAGGGTGACAGCGGGCGTGCTGACAGGGACAGCCCGGGGGCTGCGTGCGGTGCGGAGCGCTTTGGAACGTCTTCCTGAGGGCAGGCTGCAGCCCATCTGGGGGATGAACAAGCCCTCTCTTTAAAGGCAGTGTGAAATGTGGGGGCTGACGTGACCCTTATCAGAGCCTCACGCCTGAGTTATGAGACATCATAAAGTATTTTCATATTGCAGCCATGAAGAGGGGAGCGGCTCTGCGGTAGGGTTGTTTGATCTGATAGCTGGGTCTAGCAGGAGGGAGAGAGGTTTTTCAAAAGACACATTTCTGAATGCTCTTTCGTTATAAATTTCTTAAAAAGAAAAAACTCAATTAATATATTTTATTCCCAAAATGAGCATTCCTGGGGGTTCTTCAGACTAACGGTACATGGCTGGATGGAGATAACAACTACAGTCACTTCATCTCCGTCCACACAACCTATCTCCCCCGACTTCCAGACTGATCCTGGAAATCCTTCATGCGACAAAATTTCTTTTCCTTTGATAGTCTCTTTTATCTTAATTTATTCTATTACATTCATTATATAAGTGATTATTCTTATTTGCATAGCCAGATTATATTTCACAGAACACCTGCCAGCGGAGTTTCTGTGTGTCAGTGTTAGACTCTGGGGGTGCAGATCTGAAGTGTTGGGTTTTGCTCCTCCTGGTGATATCGATTTCCTGAGTGATCTTGAACTAATCATCTGATTTCGCTGTATTTCCCTGCTGCTGCAGCTGTTCTGCAAATACAGGAGACTTAGATGTCTCTGAACTTCTCCAGACTCCTGTGAAAGTCCTAGTCCGGGTCATTCCTCCTAGAAGTAAATTCTCTTTTTCATGGAGCGAGGAGTGGGGTGAGTGGGGCAGGAGCCCCCAGGGGCGCCGTCGCTGCTGGGGGCAGCGGGGCTGATGCTCTGCCCGAGGAAGGGCGGCGGGGGGCTGTGTCTGCCCCACATCCCTGGGGCATTTCACACTTGGGTCAGCAGCCACCAGGCGTTGGCTCGTGTTATCCTCGTGGCTCCGACCCTCTCAGAGCTGCGGGTGGGTCCGGGAGGGCACAGACCTGCCCCTCTGCAGCGAGTCCAGCTCCGTGGCCCCTGGCACTGAGGAAACAGCTTCACTGGCATGGACCCACGGGGAGAGCTGGACCTCGGAGAGCATCGCCTGGTGCATAATTTGTCTTCCTGCTAGGGGCACGAGGATCAATTACTTTTCCCCCTCTTGCTCTATTTATTGAAGAATGTGATAAAACTGCACTCAAGCAGTTAAATATCCTGAGCTGTTTCAGCTTGGTGGGGCGTCCTTCTCTTCTTGTCTTCTCGGCGTTTCACTTTGGGGACACTCAGGCACACTGAACTCATGTCTGCCGTGCCTTTGCATCGGGCTGATTCCAGCCAGCTTAATCACAACGCCGGGCAAAGGAAAAACTGAATTTTCCAACTGATGACACATTTATACCAGAATTGTAACTTTATAATATTAATGTATCATTTAACTTACATGTATACTTTGGAATGTTTATAACTACTGTAAATCATAGGCAAGAGCGGCCAAGAGAGTGCCACACGGCATTCCTAGCACAACTCATAAAATAAATACAACAATCACAGAAGACCAGCGTTTGCTGTTACAACAGGGAGGGCACAGCCGTCCTGCTGCGGATGGGGCATCGTCCCGGAGCCGGGGCACAGGCGTTCCCTCTGCGCTGCTCCCGCTGGGATCTTCCACCCAGATGTCACCCATCGCCACCCAGCCGGTGCCCACCAGGCGCTGTGTCGCTGGGAGGTGACACCAGGCATTCGCAGGTGACATCGCTGTTGGCCCTGGAGTGACATCCCAGGTTTAGGGAGGCGACCCTCCTCCCTCCCGGCCAGGGATGCTGCTCCCCGGCCTCTCACAGGGTGCCTGGGGAGGAGCAAACCCCCGCTGCCTCCTCACCCGTGAAACCCTGTGGCTGATTTGTGACCTATTACCCTTCAGTTTCTCTTTTGAGGTTTATAGTACTTTTATGACTTGACCAGTGGACTGTAAAATACACATTTAAATGCATTCAACCTAGATAACAATCTCATCATTAAAACAGCCTAGCCTCTTTTTTTGAAGTTAGTCACTCTCGAGTTCTGGATTCATCAGCACACTTACCAATACCTGTTTTTTCTCCCTGAGGTTGACCATGTAAGGTGACACAAAGACCTTCAGTTCCTAAAGGACAGTAAAAAAGATTGCAAATCTTACTGAAAATTCCCCTCAACTTTAGAGAAAAATCTACAGAAAAATCAAATCCCAATTTGAATCCAGGATATTTTCAAACATTGAAAATAAATCAGCTTCTGAGGTTCAGGTGAAAGGATGACTTTTTTAGTTTTATTATGCTAAAAATACAGCTGAGCAGCAAGCACAATGTGGTAACATTGCACAGGCAGCAAAATACCAAAATAACACCAAGGACAGGAGACCGTTTTAATGTGCTTTCTGGTAAGTTATTTAACATGCTTTTGTTGGCAGGGCAGATGGTTTGGGGCTCTGGACCAGACCTGCATTACTCAGAGCAGGCCGTAGGCAGTGCCTCTCGCGTGCTGGTTGTTCCCAAATACAGCCGAAATGGGTGTAGCGGGATGCTGGGTTCTGCTTCTCTTCTCTAGCACTGACACCACAAGTATCCCGGTGTGTCCTTAAGTTCGGAAGAAAAAAAACCCCACTGTTTCGTTGCGGCTGCAGATGCTGAGCTGGGTCCTCACCTCACCAAGAGGTCCCACCGCCCCCACGGCAGGAAGGAGGGACCTGGGGCCGGTCCCAGGCTGCAGACCCGAGGGAGCGCTGCGGGAAGCGGAGCTGGTGCCAGAGACGGGCGGGCAGAGCCCAGGACAGGCAGGGTTTGGCTCTGCTGCCTGCCAAGGGCAGGTGGAGCAGAGGAGCTGTGTCCATCAGAACCAGCCCCACCGTCTGCCTGAGCTTGCTGCTCGGTAACTTCACCCTGGAAACCTTCTGCCAGAGTAATGACCCAAAAAATATGTTTCCTTTTCTCCCCAGTTAGATCATTTGGTGTTATGGCCAACCACCGAAAGGTTTATTTTAATACATTGCCTAATGTATCATGGGCTCTGTCCATCATACACAGAAATGCTCGTTTTTCAAGTAAAATTTTTCTGTGCCTGAGTTCATACACTTTCTCTGTGCAATCTTTGGCCTCTGCATTTAAGAAACGTGACCCTGGAGGTGTTTATAGAAATCTAAATATAGGTTTATCTGTTCTGGTCTTTCCATGAAAGATCTTTTTCCTTCAGCACATGGAGATTAAATACATGGAGCAATATTAGTTAGCACTTAAGTTATGGCACGCTGTGAAAAACGCCAGGAGATTTCGTTTTGAAGTTGACGTTCCAGTCCTAACTCCTGTTGACTTTATATTTCTTTTCCCTCAAAGGCATGAGCCGAGGATTGGGTGTCGCCTGCAGCTGAGTGATGCTGCTTCAGGCGTTCGGAGACACCTCGCATTCATCTCTTTAGGTGCGCCCTGTGGGTTCGTTCAGGCCATGGTGGAGACCAAGAGCAAAAATCCCACCGTTCTCAGCAGCCCAGAACCTTTTGAAAGCAATATCTGCAAGCCCATTGTATTAACTCTGAGTTAAATAAAAGAAAATGAACCAAACTTGAGGGAATTTACGTCATAGCAGCTGTTTGCGTGCATCTTCTGCTGGTCTTAACTCTCACACTTTGGGCTTTCCTGTTAGCGTTTACAATAACATCATTGCATCGTGGTCCTAGTGTTTAATATTCCCTCTTTCAAAATATGAAGTTGCAGCTGACTCCCTGTATCCTTCTGGGATAAACACAGAAAAAGCTTTACTTAACAGCTGCTATATATTATTATTATTACCTATTACATCATATCTTATTACTGCTCTATTACAAGTTTCCCCTAAAATCTAATCACATTCTGAAATTGTTTACAGCGAAACTAGAAATGGGCTCGAGACATAAAGTTCACGTCCCAGCATGGGTCTGAACTTTCTTGCAGTTCAGATTTATTCAGACGCAGCATTTAACTCTCTTGCTCCTGAAAGTCGGGGGGCCAGTGGGATGTGCAGTGCGGTACCGCCCGGGGGCACCCGCGATGGGCCTGGGCAGGGGGGACCTGACATGGTGGCACCTGAGATCGGGTTTTGCTTCCTGGTGTGTATCTGGGACTGAAAGGCGGAGAGAAGCAGGGAAACTCTGGTCCCATACATGTGAATAGCAAAACTTCCATTGATTTCAGCACAGCCAGGATTTCACTCAAGCTAAAGAGGCAGATGACGGACAGACAGACAGGCAGATGCTAATTAATCAACTCATTTGAGCTAAGCTAGGCTTATTTCTTTAAAATGCAAGTGAACGTTGACAGGACCGTGTCATCTTACCCATTTTGAGCTGCTTATGGCGTGTGTCAGGAGCCCAGCATGGGGAAGGACAGAGCATTTGGAGCGGTTTGAGGCTCCCAAGACACAGCGTAGAGCTGCCTGTGGGAAAGGGTCCGGAGCCCGCCTCAACCTCCAGGGACCCAGCCCGGCCCCTCGGGAGCTTTATCACCGTGCCCAAACATCTCCTGCCTTCACCCCCCAGCCCTGCGCAGCCCCTGGGCGAGACAGCGACGGGCAGAGCCCCAGCGGCTTCTCCGACAGGAGCAACTGCTGCTGCCGCGGGTCACTCATCACGGGACGGGCCAGCGGGCTCATAAAGGTGGAATAAAACCAGTGCAGGTCACTAGCCTTGTCCACACACTGACATTTCTATAGGTCGTTGCTTCACAGCTATGATATTAAGTAGTTTGGCTAACTTTTTAGAAATGTTACTATTTTCTTGACAAAATGTCGAGTAAGTTTTCAGGGGGGAATACTTCATAACTGAAGTATGTTTTCCTAAGGGCAATAAACCACTAAGAAATGTACTTTTTTCCCACCCAGCCTTTGAGCCAAAACTTTCACATGTTTTTCAAAGAAATAAAATTATAGGTGTTTTTCTGTAGTAGGGTGAAGTACCACCTGGGTGGCAGTGGTAGAAAGCTGGGCAAAGTTTATAAATCTGGAAGGGGGAGATTGTTTTGGCATGACTTAGGGTTACAGCCTGGGTTTCCTATGCATAATTTTAAAAGGAATTGCTCAAAGCATCAGGAAGCTCTGGCCGGTACACTATGCCCAGTGTACGGCTCTTACCTCTTTAGGCTCGTGGAAGATTGCCATGGCTGAAGAGAGGACTTTTTCAGTGCAACGAGCAACCGAGTCAAGAGCAGACTTTCAATTACTTCTGTATCTGACAAACCCACGCCCATGCACATGCTGCTTCAGGAGACCAGAAGAATGTGAAGTGAATGGAAAATAACAAGTTGGTCACCATGGTTTGATTTGGTTCCAGTTCTGAGGTGGGTTCCCATGATCTGCTGGCCACGAGGACGGCAGCATTGAACTGGTGTCTGGGACATCGCCAGTCTAATCTCAGCTCTGCAGAGCTGATGGGGGGGATTTTTAATAATTACCAGTAAATAGCTGAGGGGTTGAAAATGCACTTGTGTTTTGGTCATTTTAATCTCTGGGATCACAGGGCTCAGAATGAAGAGAAAATGAATATCAGTTCATCCACAATCGTTTTACATGGGATGAGGAAGGTGGGCAAAAGTGAAGGAGACAGAAACATTTGCTAAAATGTCTAACATGGTGCGAGACCATGAAGAGTTAAGAAGCGCCTTGTGGGGCTGCCTGGCACCCTGACCCAGCCAGCCAGGCGCCCAGTATTTTTTTAAATATTAAGAAACAGGCAACATAAAATCTCTCTCCTGGAAATCAAACAGAAGGAAAACTAAAGTAAAGCTACAAAGGAAATCTCGTTCCCTGGCCTGCCCTGTGTGCTGGCTTCCTACGTGCCGGGCTGGGGAAACTCTGAATCCTGTGGAAGAAATCCATGGAGAGGAAGCAACAGCCATCGCACAGTATAAAAGATGGGGCTGGTTTTAATCAGGGCTGATTCTTCACAAATAACAAATGGGAAGGAGAGGTTAAAGTGGGGCACAAGGCTAAGCCAATAAAGCCTTTTTTGAGACAAACTGAGAAGGGCGTATTTCAATATGCCACAGTGGAGAGGGAGTGGAAGGAGCTAACGTGTCTGGGACGTACCAATGGCCTGACTCCGGGCTCGCGCTGCCCGGCTGGTGGCCAGCAGCCGGCTCCCGGCTCAGGAGCTCAGTAACCCTCCTTGGAAGGCGACTCTCTGACTACGTAACGGGGCCAGATCTTAATTGAATCAGACATCTAAAATTAGGCAGTGTGAACCTCCCCACCCCCCCATCCTCTCCCCACCCCTTCGCGTGCACACGCACCATTACCTGCCAGCGCCCTAGCATTTTTCAAACTTTACTGGGGGAAACATGCAATTTTTGGAAAGTCACACCAGTGAGGAAGGTGTGAACGGGAGCAGTCCTTGGCTCTGCCTGCATCCAGGATGAGGAGAGCTCTCCTCCTCGGGTTGGGGGGTGAAGGGTGTTACTGGTGCTGGTGGTGACGGTTTCCAGCAGATCCAAGTGAGGTATGGATCCAGTGCACAGTTTTTAATGGTTCTCCTGCAGCCAGCACCTAACACCAGCCCTTAAACTGCCAGGCTCCTTTTCCTGAAATTCTGGTGTGTCCAGAGGGTGAACAACTCGGCTGGAAATGAGGGACGGCTGGTGACAGACGGCAAAATTTTAGGAGGTCTCGATCCAATGGCCATGTGTGGGGTTGACACTAAATCACTTAGTGCTGCAGCACTAAGGCTAAAAAATTATTCCAGCAATCTGTGGTAATGCCTTGGGTACAAGCAGATGTCAGGGCCAAGGGAAAAAAACAACTTTCTGGATTTCTATAACAGATATTGGCAACACCTAGAGCAGAATCTTCCAAGACCACAATAATATTTTCAGTGCTTACTGGATTTTTTTCAGCATAAAGCTGTGGTTTGTGTGGGTTGCTCCTTAGTGTCTTTCAAGTAACTGGCCTGCTGCTATGCAAACATTTGGGGTATGCAGTGGCCTCTGTGGATGCTGTCTTGATTTATAGCAAAGCCTGGGAAGAGCTCCTATAGCACCTGAAAGCAATCTTTCAGCAACTCAAGGAAGCAGAGTTGACTTTTAATTCCCCAGTGTTCAGTAAGAAAGCAGGAAACCATTTTATTTATATATATATGAGATACAGTAGGGCAGGGGAGTTATGAAACCAGAGATATGTAAAATGCAAGCTATTAAAATGCATCTATTACTGACTACTAAATGGCAGGTGAGATCTTTTCTGGGTATTGCGGCATATTATCGGAAATTTATTCCACATTTTGCAACACTGGCTGCTCCATTAACTGATCTCACTAGGAAAAAATCATCTCGTAAAATAAATATGACCCCATGGCGTGTGCTAGCCTTTCAAGGACTGAAATCAGTTCCTAGAGATCAAATGGTTTTCGCAAGCCTGGAATTTTAAGGTCTGTAGAGGGTGAATCTCAATGTCAATAATCTTAAATCAGGGTCAAAATTAGCACAAAATTTAAAAGGATGATAAAAAAATATAATCCACATTTCCTTGATAAAGTATCTGAAAGAAGTTGAATTGCCCAGGTATGGAGAGATTTTAATAAAGCGGATCACAGCTTTTTCCTGGAAGAAATTATATGCCACACTAAAGCATAGGTGGTTAAACAACAGGAAATTCATAAAGCCAAGCAGAAAGTTAGTGACTGTGCAACCTTATACGGTCAGTCTAGTAACTTATGTTTGTGTCGGACCAAATATACCAATTAATGTATTTTTCCAGAAGTGACTGAGAGTAAAGGGATTGGTTTCTCATAATGCAATTGCTCTTTGCTGAATCTGATTTGGAACAGATCTTCCGAAGTATAAATCTTTTATTAAAAAAGAAATAATTAAGAAAAGATCAAATATCAGCTAGAACTCTCGCAGCGAGGCGGTGCTGCCTGTGATTTTCAGGACACCAGAGATCACCCTGGTCTCCTCCTCGGTGACTCTCCAGTTTGCCAGAGCCCAAAGGCTTGGCTCAGAGAGCCACAGCTAAGGCAAGCAAACAGCAAGCCCTGCGGAAAACTCACTGCTGTAAGATTGTTGCCTTCAAAGAAAATAACTTTTCCAAGTCTGAGTTTCGTGATTCTTCACGCCTGAAGCAAACAATTTGCAGCAAAAAGGGAGGGAAAAACCAAGTTGGTCTGGAACATAGCTTTCCTTCGTAGGAGTGAAGGATGGACTTGGCCAAAAGAAAAAAGACTGAATCTGTCCTAGAGGCGGGAGGGAAGTGTGCAAGTGACACAAGCCAGAGCCTCGCCTGCTCTCGGGCGGTGGCGTGCACGTGTTGTGGAGAGAGAAATCACAGACGCGCCATGAACCCGCCGTGCAGAAGGTGGGTTCCCAGAGCCCTCCAGGACACATCTGAGCCTGCATTTTAGCGCAGCTGAACCAAGCCGTGTCCTCAGTCCGAGAACCTGCACTATATTCATTCCTACCATTAATCTTTCTCAGCATCTTGTGTCTTAAGTGGTTTTCTGAGGAGGTTTGTGTTGTTTTTTTTTTTTTTCCCAAAGAATATAACTTTGCACAGCACTAAGGAAAACATTCATCCAGCAACACCAGTAATTGGGATAGTGGCTCATGCAGCTCCAGCCCTTCCAGCCTCTACCTGCCGCTGCATGGAGGGAAGCGATACTTCCTCGGGGGCCGTGGCACTCCACGGAGCTACAGGTGCTTCTCTTCAGCCAGCCTGGGAAATCTGCAGGATATTTGCCGAGACCTGGGTATTAACTTAAGTCTTTGCTTTTTTGTGAACTCGGGTGTCCAGCTCACACTTGAGCCCAGGTCCTCTCCTTGGAGATGACCCAGCTGCGGTTTGCAAAGGGAGCAGGAGGAAACGTGGCTGCTGAGGAGCAGACCCAGGGTTGGCATCAGGCCTTTGCTCACCCAGGAGCAGCTGACACCCTGCAGCACTTGCAGGGGTGCAGTTAAGGGGTTGTTGAAGGAGGGAGACTATGTCCTTCTATCCTTTGTGTATTTGCACTTGAAGGATTTACCCAAAAAAAACCATAGAAAACCAGCTAATCTCTACACCCTAAATAAAAAAATCCCTCGCAGTGCTTCTTCCTTCTGTGAAACATGACATGTGGCCCGGTCACTTGGTTTTCCATCCAAAAACCCTGACCTCAAGTTCTGTTTTCTTAGGCACACTTACATTTAATTAAAAGGAAGCTATCAGATGTAAAAGTAACCCTCTTAGATATGCTGTATCCAGTCCTGGGTTAGACCTGTTCATGATTTCTCCATGTACAATTTCCTCCAGGATTCTGCCCTAAACCGAGACCCGGTGTGATGCAAGACCACTTTCAGCAGAGAAGATAGGGTAATGCTGGCTTGACAAGTGAAATTAATTATTGCATTCCATTAATTTTGAGTCATGCACCCAGCCCATGGAAGCCAGGAGAACCTTGTGAAAAACAAACTCGGTACATTGTACTGTAATATTGTTCTTGGCTGGAGCTCCAGGCCGGCGGCGGGGTCCTCCCGAGCAGCCTGGTGTCCCCCCAGCATCACCGGGCAGCTGCTGCCTTCGGAGAGCAAGAGGGGCTCAGTCTGCGCCCAGGACTGTACCGAGGACAGCAAGGGCCTCCTGGGGGTCTTTAAATGCAAGCAGGACTCGGGAGGGTGGTGATATTGGCTCCTGACTCTTTTGAGTGTTGGGCTCCAACTCTACATTTACTGCAATTGCCAAGTGACTGCTCCGAGAATTTTCTGTGCAAAACCTGACTCCTGGAGCGTGCCATGGGCATGGCTGCAGCAGTGAAGGGGCTTTGATCCTCCTGAGAACAAGGTGACCTCCACAAAGGCCCCGTGACAACTTTGTGAGGTCTCCTGCACGAAGCCTAAACCCTGCAGTAGCATCTTTCCAGTCGGAAAGAGGAATGGCTTGGTGTGACCCAGAGCAGAAACACTGCCCATCCCAAGCGCTGTATTAAAATTCTGAGCATGAGTCAGCCCAGTTCCCTCTGGGGAGCACAGTTACTGCCAGCGAGCGCCTGCGGAGCAAGGCCCTGCTCGGGGGCCGCATCCATGGGTTTCTCCCATGGGAATCCGTGCTGGAGACACACGGTCACAGTGCTTGCCTGGCACTGCTGGGTACATCCGTGACTCACAGCAGAGGCTGTCTTGCAATACTGACTTCATCAAACTGTGGGGAGCTGATGGGCATCTACCATACTTCAGGAGAATGGGATAAGGCAGAGCTTCCCAGGCTCCACAGGCTGACTCATGCTATGATGGGAAGATGGTTCGACCCCTTCTCCTTCAGAAAGGGCAGTGGCAAAGCCCTGAGGAGGGAAAACTAAGCCTTTTGCGCCCTTACAGCAAGGAACAGACACCATATCGGGTAGCCTGCAAGCCAGGGCAACTGTCTCTGTTCCTGTCCCCACTCTTTTCTCTTCCAGCTTTTTCCTGGCAGAGTGAACAGGGATGGGCCTCTACATTAACCGACTTCAATTACTTTGGAAAATAAAGAAAATCTTTTCCCCCGGCTGGCGCTTAGCAGTCCTGAGTCCCTTCCATACGTGCGGCTGGGCTGAGGGGACACAAGCTTTGCCTCTCTCAGAGAGCCGGGACCTGGGGCCAGCGGCGGCCCGAGGCCACCCAGGAGCCTCCTCGCTCATTTCCTCACCAGCCATGGCCACAGACCACTTCCCACCCCTCCTCTTTCCTTTATCACCCACGTTCCCTCTTACCCTGGCAGATAATGAAGCATATAATTGCTGTCTTGTCTCTGGTATCTGTCTGGGGCATCAAAAAATCCTCCCTGCAGGGAAGGGAGGTGTTTGACACAGCTCAGGCTGCTGCTGGCTCTCCCCCTGGCCAGCTCTCTGCTGCGTGTGGGCAGAGAAACGAGGAGAGTGACGATGGAGATAAAACGGACGGTGCAGGCAGCCTGAAAAGCCTCTCACCGAGCACAAGGACAAAGCGAGGAGGATTTACCAGCAGTGACAGAGGCAGGGTGACAAAGCCCCTCTGCCTGCCCCGAGCAGACCCCCAGCACGGCCGTCCCTGTGCCCCCCCCCAGCCCCGTGGCACCTTGGCTCCAGGAGCTCCTCTGGGCAGCAAAAAGGCATTGCAGACCCTTAATGTGGGAGGCTGTCAACCCTGGTTTTCAGTGGAGACATTTTCAGTTAGTGGTATTATTTTAAGGCGAAGAGTTCTCTTCTCACCAGGGTCCCACCTGTCCAAGAATTGAAAAATCTTTAGTCCCACGTCTTCATTTTCGTGAGTCTGAAAAGTCTCTGCAAGAATCTTCCATGGAAATCACTGGTGGTTTCAGTGACTCTGGCTGCTTTTATCTGGTTGTCCTTGGAGGAAGAAGCAGCAGTAGGCCAACTTCCAGAAAGACAGCTTCCTTTCTGGAGAGCACAGGAGTTTCTTTTTACTTTCCATATCTCAAAACAGGCTCTGCCCTTCTGGCTGTGGGAGATGCTGCACTTGAACACTGGGTCAGCCCCTGCTCCTTGGGAGAAGCTCAGGTACCAGGGAAAAGGCGATGCACCTTTTCCACACGCCAGCAGGACACACAGCCACGTGGACTCTCCATCTTCTTTGTTGTACCAGGGTGAATGACACAAAAGTCACCCTAATTTCTTGACTTTTCAGCTGAGCATCTCAAAGAAAATCTAACATCTGGATGAACAAAATTTCACACATTGGCTTCAACTTCGCAGCCAAGAACCTGAAGCTGAAGATGACAAACCCAAACCACATGGAAGGCCAAAGTCAGGCTATTCCCATCCCTGCGCTAACCATGGAGCTGGCAACAGCCAGCCCCACAGCACAGCCCTGGTAGGAAATGCAAAGTAGCTCACAGCAGCAGGGAGCAGCCTTGTCTGCTGGGTGGGAAAATGCAGGTAATAAATATTAATAGACCAAGGCTCTAAGAACAGCCAGGGAAAACAAGTCAGAAACATTTTGCAGAATCTCATTGATTAAAGCAAAATCTCATTTAAAATAGTTGATTGAAGTAGTTCTGCCTTTACTGTTTCATTTTAGTCACATCAAAATGTTTCAGTTCGGTAAGAAAAAGCACCTTTATTTTAACAGTCTTAGTTGGATTAGTTCTGATTTATGTTACACATCAATCTTACCTATTCTTGGTAAGTCTTGTAGAGATAAAGGCTCTGAAATGGATGGTACGTACTGTTTAATTTTAAAAAAGGAGACAATCATAAACTACATTTTAAAACACAATTTCAACAGCAGCCTTGGTGCAAAATGCCATGTTACATTCATTACAGGTGATTTCCTGGGATCACTCATCCAGGGACTGGGCATTTGATGCAAATCTTTGAGTATAACAGACTGCCTCTTAGACTTCTTCCTCATGTACATCAAGCTTGAAAACACAGCTAATAAAGGCCAGATGGCTGCAGGCTCCTTCTCACACCCCTAATATTGATGGGAACATTCTGGAGGGAGTGGATTCTGCCTGAGCCTTTGCCTTGTGATGATAACCACATTTCAGCCTTTGCACCCTTCTGTCCTAATGCGATTCAAATGTTTCCTGGATTTCTAGCAAATGAATGAAGTGCAGCTCAAAAGAAAATATATCCAGCCCTTATTAGAAAAGGTTGTACTCATCGCAAACCATCTAAATACCTCATTTCTGACAGCAGGGAAATCCTTTTATTGCTGGGTTTGTTTGGAAAGATTTTGAATAGTTCATTATAAAATTGCATTCATCTCTTCCAGAGCGTACAGAAACCAGCCAAAGTCCAAAATCTGGCCCCGCTCAAGTCCAAGGGATTTGGCATAAAATGGCAGAACTACTGGGCAGAATACTTTGACCTGGAATAAAACAGGGCATCTTATCCACTGATGCAACCCACTGAAGTGTGCTCTCCAACACTGCAGAGGCCTTGCAGTTAAGTTTGTCTCACTACACTAATTAAGAAGACTAATTAATGCCAAAGCATAATTCTCTGGAATGCTGCAGACATCACAGATATTGCACGATTGCACAGGATATTGCTCAGGATTAGATACTGTCTCTGTTGGTAAATTCCCCGTGGTTAGTAATCTCATCTTTTATATTTAGTTTTTAATAAGAAGCTGCCTTCATTCTGAAGCCAGCTCTGTTTAAAGCTGCAAGAAAAAAGGTAATTAAATCTGACAGGACTCACTTTCATGACATATATTGCAAGCTATCTCATGACACAGAGACCTGGTCATATTTTTGTTATAAGGAGCTGATTTATTTTCACCAAGTATCTCTACTAGGATCAGAGTTTTCCCGCACTCTGTGCTTCTTCGCTGCCTGTCTCTGGCTTCATGCTCTGCGGCGCTGCCGGCTGCGCACCCTCTGCATCTTGACATGTCATGGTTCCAGCATTTGACATTTATATGTAGCTGGCATTTGTTTAGTTGCCTTGCAACCATCTGGTTCCAGAAGAAGCTCATAAACTGCTGTTGAATCATGCAACCACCAGACAGCAAGCAGATAGAGCTGTAGGGCTCTGACAGCACGTTTATCACAGGCCTGCGACAGCCCACGCGAGCGCTGCGCCTTCCCCTGCCTCTGCCCTACAGCCCAGCCAGGGAGAGGGGGAGATTCTTCACAGCTCACGGCTCACACTGCCTCTGGCACAGCCCGAATTCAGGGGCTCTGCCAGCCCATGGAAGCTCTGCATGACCCAGCCTGTGCCACCGGGTCCCTGCGTCTGGCACACGGCAATCAGTCACCTCTGCCAGCCCCAGCAGAGGGGACACGTCCTGAGCCCGGGTTCTGAGCTGCACCTTCCCAGACCTTGGAAATACCGGGGACAGATTTCAAGGCAGAGATTTCATGCTCAGGCATGAAAAGAAAATGAAAAATGCGTGGCCCATGCTGATTCTGGTGGTGGTGGCACTCCTAGAAAGGGGACCAACGGCGACCTGCCATCATCCCCCGGCTCCATCACCCAGGCCAGAAGCAGGGGGCAGGAGGCAGCCTGCTCACAGCTTTCTACTAGACAGATAAAATTTTGTGTGGAATGTTCTTGCCACAAAAGCTATGTTCTTTATTGTCAAATGCTTTGCTCGGTGGATCGACTGATAGATGAATGGAAAGTTTCTAGGAACAAAGTGTGTTCTGGAAAACAGAGCAAGGAGAGTGCAGTTGCATTTTTCTTGGCTGTGGTTTATTTAGGAGGACAGTGGCTCCCCTGTCATTCCACTTGCTCATCCTCTCCTTTTTATTTCCAGTTCCTAAATCCCTGACACTGGCCTTGTGTTCATGAAGCAAAGAAGTCACTTTCTCAATAAACAGGAGAACTGAAAACTGCAGGAAGACCAGGTTATTAAATCCTAAGAACTTTTACTCACACATTATGTAATACCAATTTAATGAGAATCTTGGTCTGTAATTAAATCCCCATAACTCATGATATAACTGGTACCTCCTCTTTCCAAATTAAACATTGCTTTTTCTATAATTGGGTAATATTAGAGTACTACACCAATTTGGGTTAAGATTTCATCATTGGAATCCTTTTTTATTTTCAGCTTCCACAGATGTGTACATGAACCCACATTGCACAACAATGCAAAAGAATGGCTCTTATTCTCCAACACCCAGCAAATAACAGCAGCAATCACTGGAGGGCACCTGCTGCAGATTCTCAGCTCGCTAAATGTGCCAGAAGGGAAAAGTGAGTACTTAAGATGACTGGAAATGCTTCCTCTTCAATTCCAATTGCCTGCAAAAATGTTTTACTGGGTTCGTACTGGTTTTCTGAGTCTTTAAGCTAAACGTGTGTGTGTGTGTGTCAGTGGTGGAAGAAGAGCTGGACGGGCGATGTGGGTGTGCAGCTGAGTGCTCAGGATGGGTGACCAGGCACAGAGCTGACCCAGGTAAGCCAGGTCAGCACCTACTTTAGTATTTACTCCATTCATTATGCTTATGTTTAAAAAAATAAAATATGGGCTCTGTATGCTAAGGATTTCACAAACATGTAACAAGAAGCCATTCCTGTGCCAGGAATCCTTATATGTATATGGACAGGAGGAGGGATGCCGGGGCAGCTACGGACACGGAACAGGAACAGGGCTTTGTTATCAGAACTGGTCTGAACTTGACAGAGGCAGTGATTTTCCATGCCCTTTAATGTCATTGGCTCTTCAGGGAAGGGCTTAAAAAGTGCATCTCTGTAAGGGGTAGATAGAGGGGGAGGCGTTGCAAAGAGCCAGGGAGGCGCATCCACGTCCTTTGCAGCGTTTACAACATCCCACAAGAAGGTCTCTGCCTCCCGCGCTCCCGCAGCAGCACCGGCCCGCTCGGGTCAGCGGAGCGGACAGGCTGTGTCTCCAGTATAAATATATCTATTTAATAAAATATCTATTGATGCAAACAAAGGAGAAGTAAGTTCCAGACCTTTTTTTTTTTTTTTCATGGTCTTTCCAAAAGGAAAGACTGCAGTAATTTTTAGAAGTTGTTTTGTAGGGCTTTTTTTTCCCTTCATTTAAACCAGCCAACACAAAAGTCGTTCTTAGGTAATATTTAGGGAGATCTTTCACTCAAGTTCTGAATGCTCTTGGAATGTTTTCAAAGGAGAAAATGAAGGAAAGTCCACCATTAACAGGCAGTTAGAGAAATTTTCAGATTACTTGCAGTTTCTTACTTGGCACTCCATTAAGATAATTGCATTTGCTGTAGCAACAGAGAGATTGATTAGACTGAAAACTTCATTGTTAGCATGTTTAACATTATATTTACCCCACTTAGAAGCTTTTGAGTCAGTCAGTCAGTGTGTTGAGTGCATAAGCTTAACAATAAGAAATGGAAGGTAATTTCTATGAGGAGGCTTCAATTTTAGTAGCTTCAGTCTAAACTATGGTTTAATCTAATTTTTCTTGGGATTAGGAGGCTTAATTATTGCTTGTAATCACGCTTTCTAGCCTTGCATGAAGCCACACATTAAAGCCGGGGTTTTAAAAGAGCCTAAGGTATACATCTATCATTAAAATTCAATGACACTGGCAGCTTAGCTCCCTGCCTCCTTTGAACATCTCAGGGTTTCCTATTAATAAAACAACTTCTGTGAAACTTAGAAAAATATATTAATTTTGACCCCCTCTGGATATTAAATGGGCTTATTGGCCCAATGCAAACCCATCCTCCACTCCCACAAGTCTTCCTGCACATTTCACTTTCCCATGTGTAGTTTTCTTTAGTCCTAGGGGTTTTTATTGTAATCCAATGTTTCTTCAAAGACACTGGGGGCTGTGGTGGGTGGATTCTCTGACCATTTCCAGAGACAGACAGAAAGGAGCATCAGCTTCGGTCAGGGACCACGTGGCGGGGTGGCTGCAGAGCATCGCTGAAATGTTTGGCCCAGCATGTGGGCAAGACAGCAGCACCGAGAGTGTGTGAGAGAGAGCAAGAAAGTTTGCAGGACCTGAAACTATATTTGTGCTAAAGTCTTAGCTGATAATGCTAATTTTACACCCCAGGCAAGTCACCCTCGTACGCTGCCTGATGCTCCCAGAAGCAAACGAGCACACAAGGCAATGTTGCTGCTGACTGAGAGCAGTGCCCACAGCTGTGCTCTGCCAGCCCCTACGAAATCTGCTTAGGCAAAGCTTCTGCACTAAAAGTGGCATTTATCTGTAATTCTTTCTCCCCCCAGAGTTTCCACTGGATTCCCTTTACAGACAGAAAACTGGCAACTGTTCAGGTTAAACACCAGAGTGAATTTCCTTGGCTCCAAGGAAGACATTTCTGCATTGAAAGCTAAATTATGTTGTTGTTTTTCCACCTGTTAATGTGTAAATTATATAATAGAGACCCTTTTTTCAATTGTTTTTTTTTTCTTCTTATGATTGCAATGATGTGGAGAAGGTGTGATCTTCACAGCTTCTTTGTTGCTTCATAGAATAATGCCAATGCTTTTGTCAAAAAGATCAAAAAGTAATAACTGAAACCATGAGGGTTTTGCTTGCTGCTTACAGAGCCATTTTTAGTGGTAAATCTTACAGAGATTTTAGTCCAAAGCTACTTTTAAGGTTTAAATCTTTGGCAATACAAGAGCTTAGTCCTAGAATTTTGATGGTTGTGGGTAGCACTGCTGGAAATCCAGATGTGTGGGTCCCGATCTGCGTGTTTTGGGATGCCTTGATTTCAGGGTAACAGCATCTTTTGAAACTCCCAGCTTCCTGGGATGGTGCAGTCAGGATGTCTGGAGGCCAGTCCCGGTGCGTAATGAAAGGGCGGGTGCGAGTGGTGGGATCCCCAAATCAAGGGTCTGGGCTCGGGAGCTGATAAGGGGCTGCTGGCTGTTCCCTGGGCTGGCCCCAGGCTGCGCACGCCGGAGCAGCATTGGTGTCACACACCGAGCCCAGGACTGCAGCTGGGCTTTGTGTTTTCAGACTGCTATTGAATATGTAATGGCAATTCCTTGTTACTTTTTTAATCTCTCCTTAAACAAAGTCATAGCTCTTACACAGTCACCTCTGAGACAGGGAGAGAAATATTTTCCTAACAATTACTGCCGTCGGCTTAGCCGGGCATTTGAAAGTAACAGACATTTAAAAATATACAATAACAGTAATCTTTAAAAATACTTTATTTTAAAAATATTATTTGGGAAAAAAAGTCCTTGCTCCCTTTATTCAGCAGGAAATGCCCCACAATTATCTTTATTTTCTTACTGTTTGTGGGGTGAATTGAAAATTGCTGTTTTAGATGAATTTACCTAGCAGCAATTAACATTTAATTTCCTTTAAAAACATAGAAACAAGATTAAAATGCCCATTGGGGGGTCATTTCTCCTTGATTAAACTTTAGAAGTAATGAAAAAAAGTTGATGGTCAATGCATTAATCAAGAAATAATAGAATGAAAACTTATGTTTGATATTCCAGAAGCCAACTCAGAAGTGGCTCAGAAACTGTTTTGAGCTTATTTTTATTATCAGAGCAGTAAGTGCTTTGCAGGCGTATGGGTGACAACAGCCCACCACAGCACACAGCAGACCTTCCAACGAACTCAGTGGGCCTTGGATTGAGTATGGTTGGAAAAGTGGACTAATGTTTGTGCAATCAGCATTTGTGTTTCCTTAGATGTTAAAGGACAGAAGGAATCCAAATGTGATAACCAGTGAGATTCAAATTCTACTTAGGATGATGCGTATTAAAATATTATTTATTACAACAGTTATCTGACACTAACCTCCTTGTGATCCTGTGAGCTTAGATCAAGGGGGACCAACTTTCACTTTCAGGCTATGCTTTTAGATCACACACCTTAAGTCTCTGAGATTTTTACTGGCCAAAAGAGAGCTGCTTCTGTTGCCTGTGTTCTTGCATTGTCTTTCATAAACAAAGATGCTTTTGGGGACCACACTGTACCTTGTACATGGACAGAAGGCGCCGTGCTCAAGCAGCAGCCTTTCCCTGCCGGTGTGCTGTGGACACACTGAGGCCATTCTCATTTCTCAACTGAACAGCAAATTGCCCCATGTCTCAGACCTGCCCGTCTCCGCAGCAGCCCCGGGGGACGCAGCCGGTCTCTGCTTCTCCTCGGCAGGGATCCGCGCAGTTCTCCGCAGGCAGCACCGGCACCTCTGCGCTCACAGCAGGACGGAGTGGACACATAAACACGCAGGAGAATAAAGACAGAGACAGAATCGTGACATTTTTATTGTATTTTGACTCTTTGCAGATTGTCTGAATAATTTGGAATCTGGTCCATAAACAATAATGTTCCAGATTGGCCAAAATGCACACGCAGTTGAATAATCGATTAATATGTCCAATTATTTGGCTTGTGAGTAGATTGGGTAAAACTTGGCACACTTTTCCAGCATATGGCTGTACTTGTTTGAAACTTTCAACTTGTTTGAAAAAACCCAACCCCAAATCCACATAAATAACTGTCCCACCGTTTTTCCCGTCTGCCTAATTTTGTCTATTTTCCCCACTAGCAACCAGAGATCCAATAAACTATTGAAGGCCAAGGGCTGATGTAACTCCTTTTTTAGGGCAGTGATTTCAATGGCAGCGACTGTATATGAAGAGCTTTTTTTAAACTAGGGAAGAAGAGCAAACAGCTAGAAAAACAAAAATGTAAAGTGCTTATGCAAAAATCTGTCAGGGACATCTGGACCACCCCCGTCCAGCTCAGGAAATGTAACACCAGTCGTGCCTCTCGGTGAAAAGAATCAATTGCATTCTGTGTTCTCAGAGGATCAAAGGTCCCCTGTCAGCGCCGCGACTCCGGCTGGGCAGTCTCCGGGGTCCCGGTCCCTGTCCCCCCTCCGTCCCATGGCACATGGGCTTCCGCATCCCCGCATCCCTGCAGCCGGACACCCAACGCCGCGGGGTGAGGCAGAAAAAGGGAAAGTCAGACAAGCACCCAAAGTGCCCGGCTGCAGGGATGTTACACCATTTCGCACCTCCTTCTGCGAAAGCTTGACCCTCAAGCCCAACACACCGTTGTTTACAGCACACATGCAACTCACTGTGATATTGGGGTTTAAATCCTGCTTCTGTAAACATGGAGTCTCTCCGCTTTATCCCTAAGGTTTTGGGACATATGGGTACAGAGCTCAGATTTATAATTTTCTTATTTTTGGAATACCTAAAGTGTTGCTGATGTGATAGATGGTATTGGCTCCGAAGGACTGGTATAACTAAACAGAGACACAATTTGTCTCAAGATTAGATACTTTTGTAAAAACAAAGCTTTACAAAACATAAGATGAGGGGAAATTTGCCATATTTATAGTTAAAACACCAAAGAAATCTCTCTCCCCAACACTACGGGGTCTAGACATCTGTTTTTCATGCTTAAAATACAAATGCTGTAACAGCAAACCAGTTCACAACTGCAGGAATTGAAGCTGTCTAGAAACAAGAATAAAAATGACTTCTCTTCCAATGGCAAGAAAAAGCAGGAGGGAAAAAGCCTCTTGCAATTAGTGGTGGAAAATAAAATTAGGTTTTCAAAAGGATTACAGCCATATGTAAGATGGACTCCCCTCACTGCTGAAGCCACAGGGAAAACACAGTCTGGAGTACTCTTCATACAGTGATCCCTCCCTAAATAATTGGGAACGATTGGGACTTTTTGAGTCATAAGACTCACAGGTATCCCGTGGAACCACATCAGAAACCTCCGCAAGAGGCTTTGCTCCCCCCGGCCCCTGTTCCCCCAGTCCAAGGCCGTACGTCCAGTCAAGAAGCAGCTCCCATCCATCATCGCCCGTCCGAGGTTACATCCACCTCCTCCCAGGTCTATTCTCTTTATAATGAACTGTGCTCTCTGCTGACGTAATCCTCATGGGAGTAATTGATTCACAGTTTCAAATGTAACACGGATAACATGAAAAGAATCATCCATAAAAAAACACACATGGCCAGATTCACTGACTGACCTGGACAATGTTCCTTTAAGTTTAAAGCCTCCATTGTGCTAAATACCCAGATGTTAACAATCTCTACTGGAGGCTATTGAATGCAGGAAGGACATGTTTTTAGCAATTAGAAAAATAGTAGTACACTTACACATGGCAATATTTAGCAGAGTTTGTTTGGTTAATAGGTCAGCAGTTTGGGACTGTTGGTGGCAGCTCTGGGGCAGCGGGGAGGGTCTGTGCAACCAGACGTACTGGCCAGCTCGAGGAACAAGGGGTTGGAACAGATGATCTTTAAGGTCCTTTCCAACCCAAACCATACCGTGATGCTATGGACAGCCAGGTGCTCACGGGGTACTTGGAGATCTAAGTGTGCTAGATAATCCAAGGGACTCAGAAGATACCCATTATCCCTTCATCTCCTTATACCTTTAAAAAAAAAAGCTTTGAATACACCATGATAGGTTTGAAGAGTGGCAGGGAAAGTGCACATATACAAACCAGAAAAAAATGCACAAGGCTGAATAACGCTTGGGGCATTTAAGGATACTACACGTGTAAGCCATGAACTGAAGTTCATCTCCATAAACACATTTTGGGTAGAGCAAGAATTATATAAGTGATTAAGTGCTTTCCTGATGAGGGCACCGGTCTTGGCTGCTGTTTGCAGACCCCTGCAGAGAACGTTCTCGCGCGCTGGCGGATGCTCCAGGCAGGGGACAGGTCTCAGGTGCAGAGGGACATGGTTCCCGGGGCAGACACCTCTCTGCTGCCACCATTTACCACGCGCTCCTCACAGTAGCGTGAATTTGGCTGGTGGCCTTTGTAATTTATCTTTGCTGATATCATTATGTGCCTTGAGAACATTTATCTTCCTAAATGTAGGGAGTAAATGATTGCTTTAACAAGGAGAAAACAAGCTTTATTGTAACAGCCCTGGACTAGGGACTACAGAAAGGCTTGGATTTTTAACACACTCCCATCTGTTTTAACAGCTGCTTATGGTTACTATAGTCACTGAACAAAGATACGGTTATTATACCTTCCTTTGTTGATGGCCCAAGTTCCCTCTTATTTTCTCTGTCTTCGCAGAATGGCAGAGGCTATGCCTGGAGCCACAGACCTTTGCAGTCAGCCACATCCGCACAGTTTTCTGCACGCAGTGGTGCAACTGGCACTTCTTACACTGAAACCTTACACTGAAAATTGGATTACATATAAGGATACAAAAAGGGAGTCATATCCAATCTAAATAACCCATCCATTGATCTCGGTGGTGGTTTCCAGTCTTTTAGGATTCATGGACCCCAATGGAGTCACTGACAATAGATCTGCTTTTCTTGGTTATAATTTTTGCAGAACCTTAGAATTAGCTCACAGTCACCACAAGGCCTATGGAAAGCACACATAAAATCATGAGTCTAAGGTGTTTATAAGACACTAGCATGTAAATTCCTACAATCTTAACGGGTGAACACTAATAAACCCTGAGGAAGTTTTATTACGTGCCCAGCAAACAGACTGGATCTATGATTGCGCTCTTTCTAAGCCACACGCTGCCCTAAAGAAACCAGTCTCAGCACAGACTACATCTCTATCCATAGTAGCTTCTCCTCTAGCAAAAGTCAGAGCTAGCTGGGCTTTTACAATCCATAAGAATAAAAGCGATTTCTTTCCAGATTGTTATTCTTTTCCTTTCCTGGGTATGGGCAGAAACAGAAGAGAACAGGACCTCCCACTAATCTGAAAAAGCTAAACCCCAGAGAGGAGTAAAATGAAGTTTTAACGAAGAATCAGGGCTTTGGAGGTGTCAAGTGTTAGAGTATGACTGTCCCAGCTCTCATGCCACTACAAGGGAGAATGGAAATTAATGCTGGGCTGCTGGGGTTGTGGAGGAAGCAGCATAACCACAGAATCAGCACCAATTTTTTGGAATACAGGCCAGCTTTTGCTTTGGAACAAGAACTTGGACTCACATGAATTGTGTGAGGGCTTGGCCTTGAAAAATCAATGGGTGCTCAGTATCTGGCAGGATCAAGTCCATGGTGAACAAGAAACTTGGCCCAGAAGTGAAACAACACTTCTTCTGCTTCCCAACCCCATGGTGTAACCACCAGACCACAAACGTCTTTCCCACTTTTTGCTGTTAAGAAGGAAGCGTCAGTTTTCAGGCTTGGAGAAATGTGGTGGACTGAGGGCAGGAAGGATCTGTCATTCATATGAAAACCTGGGCTAGAGTTTCAAGATCTATTTAAATTTTAAATTTCCTTAATGCCGATAGAGTCCAGGGGCAGAAGAAGGTTCCATGGCCTGTGGCTCCTGCTGCAGCACGGAGCGAGATCTCTCCTCCAGCTGCCTCTTACAGTGTCTGTAAAAACTAACGACATGTTTAATTCCTTCACACTTTGGAAAACAGTGGCACCTTGCACTAGATAGAGAGCTGGCTCATTTTTTATTCTTTCTTCTTCCCCTAGCCCCAAAAGGGACCTTAAATTAATGCGCCCTCCTGATTAACACGATGATATAAATCACAGCGACCTGCTTTCATATGGAGATGTGACGCCAGTGCTCCATGGTGCCCTGAACGCACGTGTTCCCAACAGCTGGCAGTGCAGGGAACCCAAACAAAGCTGTTTCTGGTGTAACCTGCTACACGAACTGTCACAATGATCTCTGAGGATGTGGGAGCTTTATCTGCTTCAAACCTTTGCTCTCAGACATTATGAAGTTAATTTTAAAATGTGTCAAGGGGGAGGCATGGAGAAACCTTGTTAACCTTTTCTTTCTGTGGTTTTCCCCCCTCATTGCATTTACATTGGCCTTGAAGAACTGGGACATTTTGCAGATGGTTTAGGGTCTATAAATTCCTATTTAAATCATCATGAGCCAAGTATAACAGGTAGCAGTCCAGACTTCTCCAGAAAGGACAAACCTCAGCTAAGCCTGTAAATAATACTCCCGTGCTTCTTAGCATATAAATGCATCCCCGAGCCAGGTACCTGGAAGGTTTATTCACATTTTCCTATTGTTACTCTGTGCAGTGCACTGGGTATGCACCCTATGACTCTGCAATATTTTTTTTTTAGTGCTACTCCTCAGTGAATAGCGCAAAAGGCGATATTTCCTTCGCTGCTCCCCTTGGGTGGCTGACAGACAGCCACGAGGCCGGCCATCCCTGCCTGTGGCCACCAGCAGCCGCACAGGGCAGAGGCCAAAGAGGCTGTTGCCAGTCGTGACAGAGCAAGAGGGAATCGCCTGCTTGAGCTCAGGCTGGTGCAGGAGATGAGGGCTGACCAAGGAGGGCGATGCTACGATTTCTTCACCGATGGGAAGCGTGTGGCCGTGGTGCGCAGCAGGGCAGCGTCGTGCTGTGCCCGGCCCCAGGGAACGGGGCACTCGTCACTGCCCGCTGCGGCTGGCAGACGGCCTGAGACGGGCACTGATGGCACCAACTATGTGTCTGAGCAAATCATATCGTCCCCGGCCTCCCAGTCCCTGTGGGGAAGACAACGCTGTCTTCCTCTGGCCATGTTATGAGAGTTAACGAATAAAGGCTCCGTGCATTGTATTTCTAGTGAAGAATCCTCTGCACCTATTAACTGTTTTATTTAAGAGTGAATTAAATAGAATCTGCACCTTACTTTTTTTTTTTTTTCCTGAGAAATTGAAGAATCCTTTCCAGGCTTGTTTACTTTTTATAGGTTTTTTATATCTTTTTTCTGTCCCCACCTGCCAGATGTGCATCATGGTCCATCTGTGGGTGAGTCAAAGAGTGTTAAATGTATATAGCTCCCTCCAGAGTTTCCCAGGGAGATTCAGTGAAGCTCTTGCCATGAGGGATGCCTAGCCCTTCTCCTCCCACAAGCCCCCCAAAACAGGGATTTATTATTCAATTCCATCTGCTCTTGGCTGAGACTTGACAAAAGAAGCCGTAGGTTGGAAGTCATTCACAGACATTGAGAAAGATGTGGCTCTGCTGATGCAGAACAACATTTTACAGGTGACCATCCATGGCAGTTGAAATTACCTGGATGAGAACAGACTCTGAATGTTAACAAAGATTTGTTTTTAATACTGTACATTCACTAACATTTTTGCAGTAGTCTTGTGCCTAAGCATATAGGCTATCCTAGAAAGCTGTTACGGCATACGCATTCCCATAGCTCCATAAAATACACCCCTGAAACTGAAATAAAGAGCAAGTGGTTCTGCAGGGTAAACATCACTTGTAAATGCACATACTCAGCACTTTCAGGTCACCCAGTATTTTCAGCTCTGCAAACACTATATCCCTTGGTATTACCTCTCAGAGACGGAGCTTCAGAAGCAGAGCGGCTGTGGCTTATGGACACGGTTTTCTGGGGACCAGAGTATCTCACCAGAGGATCGCTTTCTTCAGACAAACAGTATTTTCAGAGCTGTTGGCTTATTAATCTTTGGTTTCCTGGCCTGCTGCCCTCAAGTGTGGTTGCCTATCCTTGCTAGTCTGGCAAGGGGAAGAGAAAATATTTGGCCTTCGGGGGCTAGGCAACTCGTTGCCCTGTACCGCTGACAGGAGTGCATGATTCTGAGTTCAAGCATTCTGTGCCTGCTTTGCACAGGAATGAATATTACACAAGGTGCCAGGGAAGTGAAGCGTAGCTAATGTAAAAACACCTTGGTCTGGTTCCCAGTTACCCTGCAGTTGTGTTACAGTGCCATGAGTACAGCACTCCTGAGTCAGAATAGGAGCAGCCTATATTCACTTTGAATGCATAAATCAGGCCACATAGTTCTGCTGGAATTACAGGCTATTTGCAATCATTTGTCTCCCTCCATGAGGTATTTGGTAATTATTTGATAATAAAAATTATAGGCATTTTTACGTTGCTGCTCCTCTGCAGGAGCTGAAGATTACCCAGCAATTTTTACATGAGCTGAGAATTTAAGCCTCATGCCCTGGCCGGCATCCAGGCTGGAAGACTCGATGGCCCGTCCGGCTCCCGCCAGCGTTTCTCACGGGCTGCGGTCCTCCTGGGGCGGCGTGCTGGGAAAAGCCGTGCTGCTGGGCTCCGGCAGCTCCATGACCCACGGGTGGCAGCAGGAATTCCTCCACAGAAAACGTGCTCAGGACTTGGATACTGTGATAAGGCCCCTCGAGAGCCGCAGGGAGGAAAGAGGCTGTATGAATGAAATCTATCGCTGTGCCCCGTTGGTCTGATACGTGGTAAAAGCTCAGGATAATTTACATATCATTATTAACATTTTCCAACACCTGTGTAAAAGTACTCTGAAATTGCTTTGGTTTTACTCCCTCTCTCAAAAAAACGCTCTCAAAATACTCCAGAAGAAATGAAGGAGATTAAGATTAGACGTTAGAGGTGCATAGCTGAAAACTGGGTTTGTTACCAGGAGGAGATTACCCCTACCATCATCCTTCTGGATTTCACTGGACTGGGTCTGAAAAGAGTATGCCCTGCTTTGTAAGGGCAACTTCTTGCAAAATTATTCCTTTCTCTCTAGCATCATTATAAAAGACAAATTTTTTGCCTATGTGTTTGATAATTTATGTATTTGTAAATATAATAAAACTACAGTGGTTTGGACATTTACCGAGAATGACTGGTTTGGGGAATTTGAGAAACAAAAAAGAGATAAAAGCATCAGCTAGAAAAAGGAGTGCCTGCATTACGAATGGACTTTGTTATTTTAATCTTGGCAAGTATCATTAAACTTTAATTCTTTATGCACCCGTGACAGATAAGTTTGTCCCCCTTTGCGTTAAAGATGTTACGCATTATTTTTGACAAAGTAATAAAACCGCTGCACTGAGACCTCACCCCAGCGTGCTGAAGCCTCCGCTCAGCAAATATGTGCCTGCAGAATCAGGGCTCCACTCCTCCGCGCTGCACAGCGGGAATACCACTGCGATCTTGGAGACGAGCTGTCTTACGCTACAGCTTCCCTTTACCCAGTGAAACAGCCAGTTTCACTAAGAAAAGTGAGTTTGCCGGGTCCTGGGGTTCTGCTGGGGGCATGCATGTATTTTGATTTCTTTGCCTCATTTGCAAAAACTGAGCTTAGTTTTTCAGTCTGGAAACAGGCGCTGAGCTCCAGCCCCCGGCGCCAGCCCCCGGGCGAGCTGTTGGCCCCTCAGAGCGGGGCGGCCGCCCCCTCCCTCGCTGCCCACGGACCCCCGGCCCCACAGCACCCGGCCCCGCACCGCGCTTCGAGGGCGGTGGGTGAACAGGAAGGTTCACCAATATAGACAAGGAGATGCGTTGTTTTGTCCCAGGCATGTCCGAGTTGGGATTTGTGCTGAGCTCCATGCCAAGAGCTGGTCACAAGCCCTTTATCTGCCACGGCTCTGTCCGTCGGGCCATGAAGAGGGAAGGGAAATGGCTGGCACGACTGCGAGGGCCCCGGGCGGCCACACTTCGGCGTCACCTTCAGAGGGCCCTACTCTTTTTCAGCGAGAGATGTTGAGGGGTTTCTAAAGGCTTTAGGCTCTGCAGGGGACACGCTGCTGTCTCTCAGTGGCCCTGGCAGCGGAGGATGAAGATGAAGGAGGACTGTGGGGTCTGAGGGAGCCATGGCGGGAGGGCCTGGTAGTGGGGGTGAGTCCTACCGAGGAGAGCTGGGCGAGCCCCACAGCTCGGGGTAGCCGGGGCAGCCTCACTGCTACGGGGGGGACACCCGCCCTGGCCCGCCGCGGGCCCTCTGAGGCGCAGAGCAGCCCACCACGGCCATGGCGCCCCCCACCCGGAGAGGCCATCGGGGCCAGGCCCCGGGGGAGAAGCGGTGGGCCCGGAGGCCAACGTGCCGGCCCCGGCTGAGGGTGCCGGCCCCATTGCGGGGGGGCCGTCTGTCGGCCGTCGCGGCGGGGCAGCCTTCCTCCTCCTCCTCCTCCTCCTCCTCCTCCTCCTCCGCCTCCCCCCGCGTGTGCGGTGCGGCCGCATGTGGGGCGCAGGCGGCGGAGTCTCCACCTCTTCTGGCAACTGGAACCTGTGGCTGCCAAGCTCCATTAGGGCCATCAGCAGTCGGGGGGACGCTCTGCACGGCGAGGGCGGGCTGGGTTCTGGTGGGGTTTTTAAAAAAGACATATTTTACTTCCCCACACACACGCGTTCGGCAGACGCGGGGCTGAGCAGAGACACCGCTCCGGACCCCGCCGCCCCGCGGGCCGAGGCCGGGTCCCGCCGCCGCGGGCACC